>CP149052.1:11222500-12422500 GCA_038024825.1 Polylopha cassiicola | reverse complement strand
GTTTTATTCCAGTGAATTATTTGAGTTTTAATTATAGTAAGGTCTGAAAATTATTTTATGGATTAGAAATAACGATTATTTGCACAGGTAAAATGTTTTACGTTCGAAATTTCTAAGAATTTTAGGATCATTTAACCTTAAAGGAATTAGTTTCGTTTGTAATCTAATTTAATTAATGCTATTAATTCAACAAACGGGTGCAGACCTAAATTAATTTCATCAGTACAAGAACACATCCATATTATAATAATATAAACCTAATCAATAGTTCAATAAACCAAAAAACAAAACGTCATAATTTCTGATGCCTTCGCGGTTATTATACATTGAAATGAAACAACTTTAAGGATTTAACTCGCGTTTTTTATTTAATTGGCTAAAGTATTTTAGCATAAAACTATTGTCAGCTCAGTCGTGCAACGATTATGGAATCTGTAAATCTGTAAGCTCTGAAACGTCAGCAATTAAAATAATATACGCCTTAAATCCATTTAAAGTTGTTTCTTTCCAAGGAAAACGTCAGTTCATTGTCAATAGAAAAGAAGAACGACAAAGATACAAGTATAAAAACTCGAATAAAAATACAGAAAAATATATTAGAATAATTGTATCAACGTTTCGTATTGAGATACCTGAGGACATGATACAATAGGTACCTATCTCTTAAAATCGAACCTGTACAATGGCAATCAGGCTTTATTCAATATTGGCACAGCCTGATTAGACGTGACGCTAGCGGCAAACAGACGAAATCTCCTAAGCAGCCTTAATGAAATTGGACTAGCCGAATAACCGGCTTTACTCGCCACTCAATTAAAATAATCTGCATCCTAACTAATATTATTATAAATGCGAAAGTTACCCTGTCAGTCTGTCTCGCTTTCACGCTAACAACTGAACCGATTTAAGTTGTAAGGGCTTAAAACGCGGGATTCACGTTTAATAAAACGTTTAATTAGTAAATCGACATAACGTCTTTTTTTTTCCTTGTCCTTCAAATACCAAAAAGTTGGTCACTATATTTTTTTCTTCTCGGACGAACATTATAATTATGATAAAGATAAAAGCTTAACAAATGAGGACGGAGGCTCAATGCGTCACGTTTTTGCATTAATTTTACCATAACGCGACGTCACGAACCCCCCACTCCTAAACTTCTAAAACGCTTATCTTATCATTTTTTAATAATCAATAATACCTCCAACGCGCAACGTTTCGGATGCGACGTTGCAACCGTGGTTGCAGAAAACGACAGAAGCAACGTCGCATTTTATAATTAAATAGCTATTTATTGTGTAAATAAATCATTAAGCTGAAGTTCTATTCATTTCATGAATTACATGACATACAATAAACAATTTTGATACACATCGAAGATCATAGATACAAAATCTACGCTTTAAAATGATATTAACATTATTTACAAAATGTACTTAGAAATTTCTGGTACTTTGATAAAATAATTACAGTACCTACTCGGGTTGATGAAATGAACATCATAGAAAGAACAAACGGTCTTTCAGACAAAGAAACTCATTACATTTCACAAATCTCGATCGAAAGACGACTAACTCAAATACCTTAGGATTTCAGTTATGCATACCGACCATCGAATTCCTTACAGCAAAACCTACCTACCAATATTACAGATTTAAGCTAGCTCTTCTAGCTTCATTACAAAAAGCATTAATCTGTACAGAAACTCTCTCCTACGTGCATATGGACATATTAATCAGTTTTGAAAGAATAAACACAACATCGGTGAATATTCCAAATGAAGTAACTAACACTGTTCATGAGATACAGCGTGCATACAAACGGACGGACGGACAGCGAAGTCTCAATAATAGGTTTTCCCTTTGAGTACGTAACCCTGAAACAGCGTGGGTTCCTAAAAGTTTACTCAAACTTAAGTTAAATCTTATCGTTAGTAATTGACAGAGAACAAAAGTTGCCTGAAATCAAAAGGTCACCCAGTAAGACAAAAATAAAGTCTGATAAGCTCTATTTAATTGCCAACAACTCCTCAACTTGGAGAACAAAACTCCTACGAGACAAGTAAAAGCTCTTACTTGACAAAACAATATATTCAAGTTAATTTATACTAATGATATCTAATGCTTTCGCATATATTACGTCATTTATTAAATAATTTATCTTAGTTTCATTACATTGGAATGAAACAACTTTAAACGGATTTAACTCGCGTAGTTTGTTTTATTGGCTGACGTTTCGGAGCCTTTACCGATTCCAGAATCGTAGCACGACTGAGCTGACAATAGTCTAACGCTAAAGAAACGAGTTAAATCCGTTAACAGTTGTTTCATTCCAATGTGTAATAACCGCGAAGGCATCAGAAATTATTTAGCAGCAAAATCATTTTCCTTTGCGGCTTAAATCTCTGCATTATTACTACGGAATCAATATTAATTACGATCTATCAATCGAAATGTCATCGATAACATTATTACGTAATCCCTCATTCCCGAAATTCAATAATATGCTATAAATACATCTTCCTCGTGACAGTCTATTGTGGTTGTAATCTTAATGTGTTACGACGGTAATTTTCTTTGCAGGTTTCATGTATTTGAAAAGCGTCTTACGGCAGCTGAATTATGTTAATCATTTCCCTAGAAAGTAAATTGTTATTTGGGCAAAACCTACATCAGATTTATTCAGACAGTATACGATTAGTTTGTGTATTCTGGGAAAAAGTAACACAAGAGTCTAATGTACTTTGTTACAAAATGGGGGTAACGTGAAAAATATTAAGAGAAACAGTGCGCCAAGTTGTGATTATCAAAGTGGGTTTATAGAGGATTTCACAAAGCTCTCCAAAAATGAAGGATATCGCTAAGTAATTAATTTTGCGATTAATAATATTCTATGGTTCAGCTGCAATTAACATGATCAAAAACAGGAACAGTAGAAACGTAAAAAAGGGACGTTTTTTCATATAAAGCGTACCTACTTACTTTATATTTATGAAGGTTTACGTATCAGAAGAGTTTGCAAATTAGCCAACTATGTAACTTTCTTCTTTCGACCGAACAAAAGCAAAAGTTGAAGCAACTATCAACTGATTTAACTCGCGTATTTTAGTTTTATTTTATTTGCTGACGTTTCGGATTCTTTACAGTTTCTATAATTGTAGCACAATTGAGCGAGTAAAATCCGTTAATAGTTGTTTCATTCTAATGTTGATGTTGATTTTATTAAAAATTGACAAGCGAGTACATGACTTTTATATATACTCGTATTTAAAGTTTTAAATGAGCACAGTTAGGGAATAGGTAAGTTCCGAAGATGCACGTTAATCTAAATTAAAATGCGTATAGTTTATAAATGTCAAAGGTTTCCTTTCATTCAAACTTTACAAGAAACTTGGCCATTTCACTGCCATAATTAATTTGTTTGTAATGAGTTTGACAAACTGACGCGGAATTTATTACGCAAAGACATTAAGCGCAAGCGTTTAATGGTCGATTGTACAATAATAATTATAATATTATCTTCAGTGTTTGTTAATTATTATTTAACTAGCGACCCGCCTCGGCTTCACACGGGTACTATAAACCTTCCTCTTGAATCACTCTATCTATTAAAAAAAACGCTTTAAAGTCCGTTGCGTAGTTTAAAATATTTAAGCATACCTACATAGGGACGTACTGACAGCAACAGCGACTTCGTTTTAATACTATGTGTAGTGATAGTGTAGTGTAGTAAACAAGGGCGTGCATTCCATACAGGCACAGTATCACAAATGTATGGAATGCCTACACTGGCGCCATACTAACTCTCCCCCCACTGCACGCACCAGGACTAGTAAGTGCTGCAAAGCTACACATAGATGGCGCTGACTTGATATTTCGCACACAAGTTCAAAGACAGAATAGAAATAGTGAAAGATTTCGTCGGCTCAATCAGTGACGCCCACAGTGTAATTGGAAGCACGGCGCCTCGCGTTTGTTCAAGTCCCACTGGGTTCTCGATTTTTTCTACTCTTATTGTTTAGGTACAAATATCTTTATCATTTAAATTAATGGTATTTAACTATACATTATATTAATCGAATTTGGATTTGATTTGGTAGTAAATATACTTTTCCGTCCTCCGGCCAGAAAGCGCCAACTTTGTGGCCGCTTCGCTAAATGAAATTTCCGCTTTCTGGCTTCGTCGAACAAAAAAATAGTATACTGACCTCGGCCAGTAAGTAGGTGCGTAAAGTACTATTTATTTATAATGTTACCTTTTCTACATGTCTTTCGATTTCATCTAAAGACTTTAAATTGTGGACGGTCATAAAAAAATCAACTTGTACAGTTTTGAAGTATTTTTTAATATTTCGTTTTGAAAAAGTACCAGAGTGTTTGACATAGCTGTCATAAGTTGTCAAATACACTTATATTCTTGTATGACATTGGAAAAGTTCAGGTAAACTCACAAACAAGGTGAAAATAATAAAGTTTCTTCAAACATTCGCGAAGGTAGACGAAAGTATTAAATCCCTTACGTGATATCTTTTCGTGTTTTCCAACACTTCTTATGGCTTCTTTATTATTTCAATAACAAGTCATTTTAGCGACCTCTTTTTCTGCCAAACTTTAGGTACTTATATATTTTTCTAGGAAACCTTTTATTTGGAAAGTTTTCAACTCTCAGTTCTTTCTACAAGAACAATGTGTATGTTTCCTACATAAGCTAACCCGTTGAAAAAGTTATAAACTAAATTAAATTACGATAACGGATTTTATATATTTTATTTGCAGACGTTACAAAAACACCCTCCGCAGCCGACTGAGAATATCGAAACTAAAGTTTTGAAAACGTCAGTAAAATAAAACACGCGAGCTAAATCCGTTAATAGTTGTTTCATTCCAATGTGTAATAACCGCAAAAGCATCAAAGTTAAATATTGATAAGTTTCATCATGTCATAATTATATGCCCTAAATTTCAAATTAATCAATATTTAAAAAGAACAATGCCTTTGCTAAAGGACGGTCGCAGAGCACAGCGAAAAACGGACGTTGCCCTTTTTCTATTTGTCTCTGTCGCACGCGCGTAGTAATAGTGTCCTCACGCTCGCACAGTAACCTTCAAGGTTAGTCCGTTTTTCGCTGTGCTCCGCGACCGTCCTTTAAGTGTTACTTTTTATGTACCTATTACCTGTCCAAATGTACATAATAAGCAATGAAAATAAATAAAACTTTAAGTGGTTTCTCTTGACCTTCAGAATTCGTACTTTAGAACTTACGAAATGTTTCTTTTGTTGATATTAATTTGAAAATATTACGAAAGTTTCATTCGACAGCGTGTTTAATGGAAAAGTGTCGGTAACAGGTTCAATTCAAATGAACTATAAGGTGAATTTGACCTTGTTCCTAAAACAATGAGTTATTTGATGACAGAAATATCGAGTACCTAAGAAATGAAATCTGTATTCAAGAACAGAGTCAATAAGTAAAATTATTTCCTGGTGCTGATACAAATACTCTTTCAATTAATACTTAATAATATTATTTTAAAACTGACATCTGAAACTATTCTGTCGTGATTCGCAAAAACCGCAAAAACTACTAATACAATTGGAATGAAACAACTATTAACGGATTTAACTCGCGTATTTTTATTTTATTTTATTAGCTGACGTTTCCAATGTGTAATAACCGCGAAGGCATCAGAAATTATTATACTAATACAATATTCTGTAAAGTACTAGTCACGGGCAGAAGTCGGCAGAACCTAGTTTTAAATGTTACTCTTTCGTGTCAAAACTAATAAATGGATTTTGATGAAACTTTACATCGGGCGTAGACGAAGTTGAAGGCAAAATTTAGTACATATCGTAATATATTTGATTGGGTCGCAATTAAACCATGTTTACTAATAGGTAGGTACTAATGAACACTTTTCCAATAAATGATATTAAAAGGTGTGTGTACATCTTATCGTGGGGCAGTCCGTAACTAACTCTTTGGTCTATGTAATTTATATAGGTATACAATCATATTAATAACGAGCTGTCCGCCCCGGCTCCGCACGGATCCCTATAATTTTATAGCCTACTAGCTTCTGCCCGCGACTTCGTCCGCGTGGAACTCCTCCTTTTTTGCAGTCGGTTAAAAAGTAGCCTATGTCCTTTCTCAGGCGCCAGACCTTCTTTGTACTAAATTTCATTTAAATCGGTCCAGTAGTTTTAGCGTGAAAGCGTAACAGACAGACAGAGTTACTTTCGCATTTATAATATTAGTAGGGAAGTAGGGATGTCACTCGAGAATAGTGTAGCTTCCCAACAGTGAAAGAATTTTTGAATTCGGTCCTGCCGTTCTGGAGCCTATTCAATCCAAACAAACAAACAAACCTTTCCTCTTTATAATATTAGTACTTATAGATAATATGTTGATATATTATGTAAACAGTCTTATATATCTGACGTAACCTCCTTACGTAATGTCTATTTCAGAGGCAGCGGCAGCGGTGCATCCGACTGCACTGTAGATGCAAATGGCAATAGACTCGGTTGGGCGCATTATTTGACTACCCGTTTCATTATTCAAATGAATTGAATTGTCAATTCAACTCTCAATTGCATATCCCTTATAAATAAGGCCATTGTACCTAGACAAAAATAGAAATACTCTTAGGTTATGCTATAAATGTAATTTTAAAATGTTTCATTTTTTATTATATATACTATATATACTTACTTAATGTAATATTAAATATAAAACAAGTTATTAAATAACCATACACTTTTGAATAAAAAAAGAATAATCCAAATCGGTCCAGGTGTCATTGAGTAATCGAGGAACATACATAAAAAAAATCTCAAAAGTCCTCCGTTTCGTCCAAAAAAATACTAAGTAGGTACTTACCTAAAAAAACTGATTTCGATATGTACTTATAATATTTTACAAAGATAACAGAATTTATCATTATTTTTAATATACCTTTTCATAATCCTTTTCAAAATACGATACCTACTTTCTTCTGCATTCACGTCTACAATATTGCTCGTACTTAGATTAACTAGATTTCGCTGGAAATGTTTTATTCAAGCTCTGGGATTAATTAACCGAAAGTAATCTAGCTTGAAGCAGATGCTAATGACCTAGGTTCCAATTAACGGAATGCTAAACAGCTGATATAATTTGACACCTAGAGTAACCAATTTCCATTTTCATCCCTTATTACTTTTGAACCCCTTACGATATTGCATACACGCTTAATAATATTATGAGTAAACCCATTTGTATTTGGAATGAAATATTTAATTATATTCGTATTTAATTATATTTGCTGACTTCGAAAACTTCACAGTACCTACCTATATTCGTAGCCGGCTGAGATGACGTTAGTTGATAACACTACTATTTGTATTTCTTAAATTTTCTTATCATCTTTTAGATACTTTTTTATGAATGGGAATGTACAAAAATCTTTAAACATAATTTTATTTTTTTTTCCGGACACAAACATCTTAATATATTATTAGACAAGAAACGTTTTCCTTTTAAGAAGTTAATTAGCAAAAACTCTCGCGTAACAGAATTAAACCGCAGCAAAAAACAAACCAGACCCGAATAAAATTAAAGACGAAATGGTAATATTTTAAAAGAAATTCTTTGCATCATTTTTATCGTCTTCATCTTACTTCGGTCGTAACTTCCAAAACAAAACAATATTGCATTCGTTTCAAAATAAACTTTGAAGCGAAGACAGTGTTATGGTAGTTTACAAACAAAGCTAAGAATTTAATGAAATACTGTGCATCTAGAGTTAGCATCGTAGTAAAACGAGATGTTGTATTATAAAACGAATTGCAGTCGGTCTTTGTCTTCAAACAATTAGAATGTAATGCTATAATCTTTTTACTACAATAGAAGACATTTCGAACAACGATGTTTTGAGTTGTCACTTTGACAATACTCGTGAATAAATGAACTAGGTGCGATCAATATTATTATTCTAGCTTTTTCATTACAAGTAGGTACCTCATAATTACTGATGCCTTCGCGGTTATTACACATTGGAATGAAACAATTCTCGACCTTAGAAGCATAAGGTCTGATGTATGTTTTGCTAGGTTTTCAGGAGAACAAAAACTGAATTCTCATATAATATAAGTAAATCACATTTTTATTCATAGATTTTAAAAACTTGTATACAAATTTAATAGTAATTTCAATTATGACAAGCGAAATATTACTTAGTTATTTACGAGTTTGTTTGAAAAGGTTGACATATAAATTGTAAAATATATGATCTGGTATGAAGGTAAAGAATTTAAAAAGGCATTACCTAAAGTATCTAACTCATAACCTAGGTAACCCACATCATAGCACTAAGCTGCGTCTCGAAAGGCTTTAGGTTGCCTAAAATAAGGCTGTATAAAATATACAGCTTATGTTTAAGAAAATTCTTTTGCCCTTTTAGTAAACCTTCGGCTAAACAGGTATCTTTTTCGTAAGTCATATATTTGTTTAAACAAAACCACCTTAACAATATAATTTATTATTATTATGTAGGTATATAAAAAGCTTTTTACTACCCCAATAAACAAAATAGTCAAAAGAATTACTAATAACATTGGAATGAAACGAATAACGGATTTTACTCCTTCATTTTATTTGCTGACGTTTCGATAACTTTACAGTTTCCATGTTCAATTGAGACTGAATATTTATTCCATATTCGATTGAGAACTCTTTTGTTCAAAACTTTGTTTATGTCAAATTCAAATCGTTTTCTGTATTTACATAATAATATAGCTGAAGTTCAAAATGTTGTCTAATTAACGAAATTTTTCAAAGATTGGTTTCGAATTTGAAAATTTTCATAAATTGAATTTGACGACTGACACCGAAGTTATTGTTTCTCGAGTTGTCGAATACTTAGTTTTATGGAAATTGTTAAGGCTTCAGATTCTTGCATAGATTAAATTCTTCGCAAAGTTATTTAACTTACGAACTTTTAAATTTAACCAATACTGGAAAAAAGTTTTAAATGGACTCATTTCGAAGCACCTAAGAGCTATTTATTTTTATTTAGTTCTTCTATTTCACTTTATAAAATCGAAAATTGTTTTTAAGAAGCTCATTTTATAACACTTTTTGCTTATACCTACTCGTTTACTCTAATTACCTTTAATCGAGGCAAGAAATCAAAATTCCGGCCCCATCCGAAATACTTAAATTTTGAATATCTAATATTGAAGTAAGTTAAAATATCAAAAGTCAAAGTTTAACTTTCGGGAGAACCGCAATGAATATTTACGAGAATATCGGAAAAAAAGTCCGGCATAAAATATGCAAAACTAATTAGGTAGACTCGTGTCTGAAAAAGCCCCTGATATTGGAAAAAGCTTAACAGCACACAACTAAGGTCATAGACTGCCCAAAAAAGCTTAAAGAATTATATAGTCCAAAAGATCGCATCGAAATTGGGGTAAAATATAATATTATCCATTAAGTAGGGTGAGATCTGGTAAGATTGGACACGGCTGCCAATGCTGGCAACATTTGACGGCCTGTTGGTCTAGTGGTCAGAGGCCCTGACTACGAAACCGGAGGTTGCGGGTTCGAATCCCGCTAGGGGCAGATGTCAATGTGATGAGCACTGGCATCTGTACCTGAGTCTTGGTTGTCTTATATGTATTTATGTATATTTATCCGTTGTCTAGTACCCATAACACAAGCTTTGCTTAAAATGGGACTAGATAATTGGTGTGAATTGTCCAAAGATATTTATTTATTTATTATTTATTACATTTTCATAGCACTATGAAATGGCGCGTTATGTCATGTTGCCAGCACTAAAAAATCTCCCAGATTAGGCGTAAATTCACATTGTACGGTGTTAACCGTGTCCGATCTTACCAGAACTCACCGTGCGTTACAATTTGTTAAGGAGGTCGATGAAGTGTGACATATCATTGTGTGACAAGTGGTGGGAGGGGTCCCAGATTCCGTGACGACGCATTTCAAAATGTAATAGGTACATCTAATTGCGTCTAAATTCCAAATATGAAAAATGGGTCAAAAATTTAGGAAATTCGTGTGACGTACTTAATGGATGTACTTGGGTGGACTTTAGAGAATTTGAGACGCTTTAGACATAATATTTCAGATTTTGTCATCTCAGACATATTTAAGAACAGAATTAATAAGTGAAATATATCTCCTAATGCCATTACAGGGGACCTAGACAAGGCGGCAACGTTCAACGTTAACGTTAAACGATACGACCAAAATGTATGAGATTTGACATGACCACGAACGACTGAGTCGTACGTCACAAACGTTCGTGGATGTCAAATCCCATACATTTTGGTGCTAACGTTTAACGTTAACGTTGAACGTTGGACACTTGTCTAGCCCCCCTTGTTTAGGGCCCTTGTCTTGTATATAACTAGAGATGACAATGAAGGTCCGCCCACCTACATAGATAACATGAATAAAAAAATTACTAGGTCACGAAATACAAAAGAATGATGGCGCCGAGTCTTATTTG
This sequence comes from Polylopha cassiicola, assembly GCA_038024825.1. Lineage (NCBI taxonomy): Eukaryota > Metazoa > Arthropoda > Insecta > Lepidoptera > Tortricidae > Polylopha > Polylopha cassiicola. The sequence continues at coordinate 12,411,983 of CP149052.1, read as the reverse complement.
AGCAAAATCTCATTGACGATGTAACAATTTTTTCTCTTTGAACACCTTTCTTATATGATGCCCGAATCGCTCAAACCTTAATTCTATACGATAGAGAAAATTGCTTTTCTATTTTGTAGTTATCAGGTACCTTGGCATATTGGATTTTTATGTATTTCTAGAGGATCTATATTGAAAAAAAAAAGATAAATATAGGGCCTAAACTATAAGGGTTAGAAGCTTGAAATTTTGCACTGGGGTTCCTTTTATAGTAGTTTTGTAGGGGAACACTAAAAAGATTTTTGAAAATTCACCCCATAAGGGGGTAAAACGGGTGCTTATCGTATGAAGTAACATAATATGAAGTCGCGAGCTAACGCTTGTATAGCATAAAAGAGTTGTATAGGTACGCGCACGTGTGTATGTGTGGGTGTGTGTATTTTATAATGCAATAACCTGAAAATATTTTTTAACATTCTAGATTTCAGGTATGTTTTACTAAATTCAGTTTCTACTCCGGACTTAATTTGTTTGACTAATTGGTTAATTGTACACGCTATGGTTCGTCAAATTACACAATGAAATATGTTGCTTGACAAGACTGATTAATACCAGTATTCTTCTCCGGGTCAGGTTAATAAAAATTGTGTAATTATGTAACTTTATACTCGTATGTACAAAATAAGTCCCAACAAGCAAAATCAGTAGGTACTGTACTTATAGCGTTGTTAAGATTAATTTTATTCATTGGAATGAAACAACTATTAACGGATTTAACTCGCGTATTTTTATTTTATTTTATTTGCTGACGTTTCGGATTCTTTACAGTTTCCATAATCGTAGCACGACTGAGCTGACAATAGTCTAACGCTTAATTTTATTTTAATATTTAATGCCTTCGCGGTTATTACAACAATTATAACGGATATAACTCGTTTGTTTTATATTATTTGCTGACGTTTCGAAAACTTAACAGTTCCTGTAGTTATTCGTAGCACGACTGAGCTAACGATAGTCTAACACTTAATAAGTTCATTTCAATGTAAAAATGGTTAACAGTCTACCTCTAAAGTATAATTCCGAGAATGCGCAATTTCGCGCGTTTTTAATTTTTCATTTATTTTATTTACTCTTTATTGCACAAAAGAAACTAATGTACAAAAGGTTGACTTACTATCATAACTTTATTAAGGCATAACAAGCAATTATTAACAGAAATAAAACAACAAACTGCGTTATAAAACTCACTATTTTGCAGTTATTCTTGTAGTAACTTAGCAAAGTTTTTAGTTTAGTAAAACGCGGCCATCTTGATGACGTCATAACTGGAGTCCTAGGAACCTCAATCTCCCGGCCTTTTTGGGGGTCCTGGTGATATACCGAATAACATGCTAAAATCCGGAAATGAACTAATCAATAGATATTCGACCTTGAGGCAGCGTATTAAAGCGTGTTGTGGAATGGATGCTCTTCTGATATTTCCACCTTTAATTGTCTATACTAATATAATAAAGAGTGAAGGATTGTTTGTTTGTCCAAATACCTATTCAATCCAAATTGAATAGGTCTAAAATGGCTGGACCGATTTGAAAAATTCTTTCACTGCTCCACTGTTGGGAAGCTACACTTTTTCCGAGTGACATCTCTACTAATATATCCCTACTATCCCTACTAATAATATAAATGCGAAAGTAACTCTGTCTGTCTGTCTGTCTGTTACGCTTTCACGCTAAAACTACTGGACCGATTTAAATGAAATTTGGTACCTACAAAGAATGTCTGGACCCTGAGAAAGAACATAGGCTACTTTTTAACCGACTGCAAAAAAGGTGGAGTTCCACGCGGACGAAGTCGGGGGCATAAGCTAGTAGGCTATAAAAATACTATTAGGTATTATAAAGAGGAAAGATTTATATTTTTGTATGTAACAAATAAACTCAAAAAGTGCTGGACCGATTTTAATAATTCTTTCACTGTTGGGAAGCTACGTTCACCCTGAGTAACATAGGCTATAGAATATTTGGAAAAAAAAATTAGGGATCCGTGCGAAGCCGGGGCAAACCGCTATCTCAGATAAAGCAAAAATATGATAACTTGTGATACGATATTCCTTAGGCAAGTTGAACGTGTAGGTACTGAGAAATACGTGATACAACCTTAAGTGATTACCTATGTCAGATTTTCGGCTACATAATAAACTAGACATAAATATACAGCCTGAATATTGAATAACTTAAGAATATGATGGATGTGCCTGAAGATAATAAAACGATAATATATTATGTATTGCCAATAAGTACTGAAAGATTGTTTGTAGTCTAACTTATACCTTAATATTAATAATAAAACAAGTATACCCATAGGTTTTTGAATAAATCATCTATAAAGGATTTAACTTGCATAACGTAATATTCATTAAAATTTACAATTTGCTGTAGTTTCCAAAACTTTACAGTTTTCATATTCGTATCTGTCTTATTGATAAGACAGATTTTTGAACACAAACAATACCTATATCATAATACTTCGTCGGCGCACAAAAAGCACTACAGTTTTACCCTCTTAGGGGTAAATTCAAAAAAAATCCTTTTCTCCAAATTTCAGGTCTCTACGATCAGCAGTTTAGACTGCATTTACGTCAATCAGTCATAAAAAAAAATGTATTTTATACGTACAGATAATCCCCAATTATACCCCTATTGATTTGGGTTAACTCGAAATGTTATCTAAGTCGTACACTCACGTTACTGTCAAGGTCTCATCCGGCCAGTTAGGCGTAAGGCTTTCATCCAATTGTCTCAGTCATTTTGTGGAAATCCTTTGTTTCGAAGATCAAAAGACAAGTTAAATTCCCACTTCTCAAGTTGGCACTGTCTCAAAGGTGTTCCGTTATATAACTACCACGTGTGGAAGAATTTACACAAATACTTTGAATATAATTACTGTCAAATACTGCTGTCATTCGAATGAAACTGTTGGGAAATTTCTGATGCCTTCGCGGTTATTACACATTGGAATAAAACAGCTATAAACTTATAACTCGCGTTTTTCATTGGCTGACGTTTCTAAAACTTTACAGTTCCCATATTCGTAGCACGACTAAGCTGACGATAGTCCAACGCTAAAATGCAAACTAATTTATTTTTCTAAATTACAAAATTTATGTACTACTGTTTTAAAATGTGAAATATTTATGTTTCAATCCACGCATAAATTAACTACGAGTATTTTACAATAGAAATAAATAAAGCAAAAGGTTACTTTACAGTTTCCATAAACGCAGCACGACTGAGCTGACGATAGTTTATAGTTGTTTCATTCCAACACGTAAGGGATTTAACTCGCGTTTATTTAGAAATGTTCTCATATTCGTAAACATAGATATTCGTAGCTGTATGTAGGTAACGGTTTTCACCCCTTTGTCATGTCACCATTATATATTATTTCTGTCAGTGTTGGCCACCTAATATCCTGGCCGCCGCAGGGCGAGCCCCGAGACATATCCATCAACAGTAATATTGTGCCCAATATGATTGTTGCCAAGAATTAATAATGTAATGTCCCACAAATATGCATTTAGTCCCCGTAGGATTTGATGTTCCGTCTAACTTTGTTGAGAAAACCTCTCAACTCGATCGTTAAATAAACTTTCATCAATTTGACATCAAAAAGGGAGCAAATTCCTCTGACCCAATTTATCACCTAAACTTCAGTAAATTGTTAAATTCTGTAAACAAATTTCACCTTCCAAAGGAAACCACCGGAAATTTATGTAAACGAAACAATTACGAATTTTACAATAAACAAATTAAAACAGGCTCATTCGGAGTGTTCGTGAAAACGTAATTGTTTTAATGATTTCGAAAGTTTTGCTTGTTAATAATTTCCGATGCTTTCGCGGTTATTACACGTTAAATCCTTAATGAATTTAACTCGCGTACTCTTTTTTATTTTGTTACTAGTTGTCCCGGCAGACTTCGTCCCGCCCGGTAAAGAAGCAATGTAGCGGCATTAATCAATCGATTTGACAGCTGTCAATGTTGCGTTTTGTTATACTATTTTTAACAAATGAGCTAAATATTTTTTTTTACTGGATCGGGATGAAAAGTATCCTATGTCCTTTTCCTGACTCTAAGCTACCTCCCCGCCAATTTTCAGCCAAATCAGTTCAGCCGTTCTCGAGTTATAAACGGGGTAACTAACACAACTTTCTTTTATATATATAGATATAATAACCACGTTAAAACCACCATTAGGAATCATTAAAGCTGCTATAGCAGATTTAACTCTAATATATTTAATAATTTCTGATGCCTTCGCGGTTATTACACATTGGAATGAAATAACTATACATGGATTTAACTTGCGTAAATTATTGCGTAAATTAACGTTCGGTTTATTGGTTAATATCAAAAACATTAGAGATATTTTCATTATCATTTATCCATTGTGTATCTTTTGGCGTATCTAAATGTATACAAAACATGACAGTTGAAATTGTAAGGGAAAAACAACAAGAGCAATAGATAAGCGATATCTTTTGTCTATCTTTGTAACTAAATTGCTGTCTGTCCCATAATACGAACCCTTATCTTAAAAAGTTACCTAGACTAGCCTAAAAAAACTTATAAACTCCTTAACTTGTTTGTTTTTCGAAGTATATCGAGGTTCTACTGAACTAGTATTTATATACTAATCTATGCTAATATTATAAAGAGGAAAGCTTTGTTTGTTTGGATTGAATAGGCTCCAGAACGGCTGGTCCGATTTTAAAAATTCTTTCACTGCTGGAAAGCTACACTATTCCCGAGTGACATAGGATTTAAAAAAGGGAACCGTGCAAAGCCGGAGCGGAGAGCTAGTATTTAATAATTTCTGATGCCTTCGCGGTTTTTACACGTTGAAATGAAACAACTGTAAACGGAATTAACTCGCGTAGTTTCATTTTATTGGCTGACGTTTCGGAGCCTTTACAGATTCCATAATCATAGCACGACTGAGCTGACAATAGTCTTATGCTAAAGTGATTAATGACAGTAAAATATGAAATAAGATACGCGAGTTAAATCCGTTTAAATTTTTATTATTCCGATGTATAATAACCGCGAAGGCATCAGAATTTATCCTGCTTATTTTATTTTCGAAACTTTGGACACTTTTTATTTTTATCTTTAATATACGTTTATGTTTTATGTCATATTACTTTTTTTTATTTATTGTAACGATTACAGTGAATGTAAGAAATTCTTTTTCACTTGCTCTCAGCTAAAATCATTTTCACAACAAAGTGACGTAATCTGACCGTGATTGACGTGTACCTAATTCTTGCTACGAACATTATGTTCGAGAATGTATTTCTAAAGGGGCGTATGTCCATTTAGGGCACAATACGATATTAATGGAGTAGACTAGGCAGGTGTGCAATTTATTTTATTAATAGGCTTACTGTCCTGTAGTAAATATTGCTTGAAGCAAAATCAGTACTTACGGCATTCTAAAGACTGCTTTTTCCTTGTTAGACAAGGATTTGGGCGCATTTATAGGAGAATTTATTCTTATATCTAACTTATAACATGTTAATAAGCCTTATAACATACTCGAGGAAGGAATTTAATACAAAATATTTATAAAAACGTAATTAGCAATATTAAATACGATCTATCAATCGAAATTCGATCGATATTTTTGGAATAATACCATTACAATTACCAGTCTTTAAACTATAATGTTATATTGTACTAAGACAAGAGTAAAAAAATTATATATTTTTTTATAGGATTAGTTGGTTACATAATCAAAACAGATGGACACGTATTTTTTCTATGGCCAATAAAAAACAAAGATAAAGCGCATTAAAGTTTCCAACTAAGACGTGACTTTGCAACGTGGTGAAAATTTTAGCAAGGTATGACGTCACTCGATCTGTTAGACGATAAATGAAGCAAATATTTTGGGAGAAAAATTATTCGTCAGCTCAGTCGTGCTACGATTACAGAAACTGTAAAGTTTCCAAAACGTCAGCCAATAAAATGAAATACGAGAGTTAAATCCGTGTATAGTTGTTTAATTCCAATGTGTAATAACCGAGAAGGCATCAGAAATAATTAAATAAATTATTACTTGGCATGCTTAATAAGAAAGAAAATAAAAAGGGGGACAGCTGTTACTAGTCAGGCTTAAAATTAGACCTATACGTATAGGTGTTATACTACATTAACAGATAATTTCTCTACAGATTGGAATAAATCAACTAGGTTTACACGGATTTAACTCGCGTGTTTTATTTTACTGACTGATGTTTCGGAACCTTTACAAATTCCAAAATCGTAGCACGACTGAGCTGACAATGACAATGTCAGCGAATTAAATAAAATACGCGAGTTAAGTTTATAGTTGTTTCATTCCAATGTATAATAACCGCGAAGGCATCAGAAATTATTCTCTACAGATTGTTTAATTGATAAAAAATCGTGTTCACTATATTTTGATAATATACACTAAATTAACGTGCTATCATTTAGCTAATCTAAATTAAAACGTGTTATTCTATGACTATGTGTCCGGTGAAATATCTAAAATAAAACGCCTACGCATTGTTTAGAATAAAATTTCAGGCAATGAAAGCGTACATTAGGTTTATGACGTCGTAAACTTTTCAGATTGACGTCTTAATAAAACGTTATGTCGTAACTGATACTAAATAAGAGTATAAGGGATTATTTTAATCCTATAATCACACATTGTACACATAACGAGGGATTGCTTCAATTTTGCGATTAAGTTTTAAAGTTATTTGAAGACGAAATAACTTTCACTTATTTCTGATGCCTTCGCAGTTATGACACACTAGCTGTGCCCGCGACTTCGTCCCCGTGGAATAGTAATTCTTCATAAGGCTTTATATTTTCCCCGTTTTTTACACATTTTCCACTATTTCTTCGCTCCTATTGGTCGCAGCGTGATGTTATATAGCCTAAAGCCTTCCAATAAATGGTCTATCCAACAAAAAAAAGATTTTTTGAATTCGAACCTGTAGTTCCTGAGATTAGCGCGTTCAAACAAACAAACAAACTCTTCAGCTTTATAATATTAGTATAGATTGGACTGAGACAACTATTAACAGATTTAACTCGCGTATTTTTATTTTATTTTATTTGCTGACTGTTTCAGATTCTTTACAGTTTTCATAATCGTAGCACGACTGAGCTGACAATAGTCTAAAAGTTTAATTCCAATGTGTAATAACTGCGAAGGCATCAGAAATTAACTCTTAATTAATTTCTTTACTAGAATACAGGCTTTCTAGCTAGACAGTATAAGCGGATTAAAATTTTGGTAAGATTATTGTATTATAGGTACTTTCTGAGATAGCATTAAATGTGTGTACATTAGCATTAAGGTTCTTAAACACGTAACGATGTTATCGCGTTATACAACAATGCACGCCGCTTGTGTAAAACAATCATATTTTAGACTAATATTTGTTTTATGTGCAGCTACGTGAGTTAAATATAGTCGCGACGTTCGAAATTCCCTACTAATATTATAAAGTACCTACTAGCTGTCCGCCCCAGCTTCGCACGAATCCCTTTTTTATGGCATATGTTACTCGGGAAAAGTGTAGCTTCCAAACAGTGAAAGAATTTTTCAAATAGGTCTAGTCGTTTTGGAGCCTATTTAATCCAAACAAACAAACAAACCTTTCCTCTTTATAATATTATATTATAAAGTATATTTATACCAAGAGTAGAAAATGGAGACCTCTTTGGGACTTAAAACCACACCTATACCATATCGAGAGGCACCGTGCTTCCAATTACACCATGGGTATCACTGATCGAGTCGACGAAATCCTAACTGATATTATGAATGCGAAAGTAACTCTCTCTCTCGCTTTCACGCTAAAACTACTGAGCCGATTTTAATGAAATTTGGTACCCAGATAGTCCAGAGCCTAAGAAAGGGCTTAGGCTACTTTTAAATGCGAAAAAAGGGTTGTGAAGGGTTAAAAGGGGGAATGAAATGTTGTATGAAATTCCACGCGGACTGAGTCGCGGTCAAAAGCTAGCCCTCTACTAAATAATTATCCTTCCTTTGTACCTACTTGTTAATTTTTCCATTTAAGACCTTAGTCTTACGTGATGAAGTCTATACTAATTATTAAGTGGAAAAGTTTGTTTGTTTGTTTGTTTGTTTGGATTGAATAGGCTCTAGAACGCTTGGACAAATTTCAAAAATTTTTTTACTGTTGGGAAACTACACTATTCCCGAGTGACATATGCTATAAAAAAAAGGTGATCCATGTGAGGACAGCTAGTTTTTTATAAAATTGTAGACAGATATGTCATTGTATCGTGTACTTAAATTAAAGATGGTGACAGACAGACATTTAAGAAAGGTCTTAAATAACTGTAATTGAATACCTCAAAAGAACAATGTGTTTCATTATACTCTTATAAACTGAATAAATTGGAATCGGGGACATTTTCTTAATCACTGTCAAGAAACTTCGCAATTTTACTTCACTCAAGATGAGGGGGAGTTGACGAACCGTCACAATGGGGTAATTTATATTGTCTGTAACACATTTGAAATGATTACGGTATATAAAGGTTTGTGCCTTCCTATTAATATATATGAGAAGAAGATGATTGGAATAAAACATCTATAAAGGGATGTAACTTGAGCATTTTATTTTATCGGCCGACGTTTTGTAAACTTTAGTTTCCATTATCGTAGCACTACTGGGCTGACGATAGTCTAACGCTAAAGATAAAATAAAATACGCGAGTTAAATCCGTTACAGTAGTTTCATTCCATGTTTTAAAAAGGTTTGAAATTTTAAAAAAAGCGAGTTGTCATAAAAATGAGAGATTATAAAAATTGTATGACGGACGATCAAAGTTAAAGTTAAAGATTAAAGTAAGTAGTTAGAAGTGATTTTTATTCATGGCCTCCTTACAGAACCAAATTTCATGTAAATTTAAATTAACTGACAGATAAACGAGTGGTCCTATAAGGGTCCTAATTGTTCTTCACATGCAATAAACATAATTCGATACGCGGGTTCAAATCCTGTCAGCGGCCATGAAATTTTATTTGGCACTTTTTATCAACATACGATTATCTTTCCGGTAAAGGAAAACATCGTTACGTAACCAAAGGTAAATAAGCGCGTTTAATTCGCCAACGGCATTTGATCAGCGTGGATTAGGTCTGATCCTCTAGATATTTGCAGAGGCCTGTGCCCAGCAATAGGAAGATTATAGGCTGAAATAGCTATTACCCCTTCATACTCACTGTACTATTTTGTTTATTATTTGTATAACTGTTGTTGCGAAATGTTTATTAGCAACCTTTTTGTATACATTTATGTTTGTTTTGTATTGATGTTTATTTTGATATTTTATTGTTTCTTTAACTTTTGTCACAGTGTTAACGCTCTCTTAATATATTCGTTATCTTCCTTGAAAAGTGATTTCATTAACATAATTTCATTTACTTATTTATTTTTATTGCACGTTTTGATTTCCACCAATTTCCATCTATATTCTCTAACATTTTTAATTTATTATAAATTCTCTCATTTTTGCCGACGCGTTTTCTATAAAATTCCATAGGCGGCCTTAGCAACAGGACGGATTATTATAAATTTTGAATTTTTCCTCGGGGAAATCAACCCTTATTGGGTTTTGTCATGCTAACAGTAACCGGGTAATAATGACATCTGAAACAAACCTTTTCATAACTTTACTTAAGGCCTATTTCACAAAGCTAAAGTACCTAAGCTCAGGTGAAGTTGTTTATAATTTGGTCCTTCCGTGAAATTCTTAGTCCATTGCTTACATTGAATACCCCTTTCTATTGTTTGTTGAATGACTTCAAACCTTATTGTAAAGGTTATAAAGTTTTATTGAAATTGCCTTTTTTATTTAATTACACGTAAACTAAAAGCATTATTTTACCTTTGTCAATAAATGACGCAACTCTAAATGTGACACCCCTGAATGTAAATGTGATGGCTTAGTCTTGAATGGAGTACCTAATATATTTTGGTTTGTGTCACTGTTATATTACCTATATGACACGGTCAAAGTTAAAATGATGCTTCTAATAACTAATTTAAAAGGTTTTACGGATGAGATATAGACTTTTTTATATATAGTTTTTTAATTACGCACTGCAAAACTGTTCAATAATCCTAACTAATATTATAAATACGAAAGTAACTCTGTCTTTTTGTCTGTCTGTCTGTTACGCTTTCACGCTAAAACTACTGGACCGATTTAAATGAAATTTGGTACAAAGAAAGTCTGGAGCCTGAGAAAGGACACAGGCTACTTTTTAACCAAAACTTTGCAAAAAAGGAGGAGTTCCACGCGGACGAAGTCGCGGGCAGAAGCTAGTAAAATACGTACGTTTATGTAATATTCCCATAACAGACCATATAATTAATATATGATATTTTATGTGATGAAGGAAATAGAAAAACTCCTTAAAACTACAGCATAAACTCAATATTATAAAACGAGTTAAGTAAATCACTTATAATACAACGTAAAGAAATATCTCAATCAAACAAGAGTACCTAAACAATAACCGCATATTATCTACACTCAAATCAGTTACAGAAACAATTCAACCAAACCGTTTGAAATTATCACAGATGTTCATGGGAACAGAGATAGCAGCTATCTCAATATTGACAAACAGTCTGCTGACTGCGACGTTGTTTAGACCAATCGAGATCTGAAATTGGGTATAAATCACAAAAGCCCGATCTCCCGGATTCTGTAAATACGCTTGCTCTGATAGCAATCTCAATTGCTATTTGTATCGAAAAATTCGCTACAAGCTAGTGGCCTGGCTGGGAGTGAGGTCCAGCTGTCAAAATTCAAAAATCTGATTTCAAAATTCAAAATTCAGGCTACACTGGGCGCATCTAGTGGATTTTTAAAACCCCAGACTTTAAGTATCTATATGCCTCACTTTGATATTGCAGACTGCCTCGAGAGCCTTATTATTAAGTCGATTGTATTGTCCTAAAATAAACTAAATATTGTTGTGATTGTGAAAGTGATTCGCGTTTTAAAGCATCTACCTAATATAGAATGAGGTTGGCTGTCATGTTCTCCCAGTGAGAGACAAGCTACTGGCCTGTGATTGTTGGCACATTGCTAGATGCGACATTTTATAACCCAATCGTTACATTTATGACAGTTAGACCATATTATGCCATTTTCGACCAATGATAGACGAGCTACCTAGCCGGTGATTGGTGCCACACCTGAAGAGATGACAGTGATTATAGACATAGACAAACTTCTGGCCTGTGATTGTTGACATACGGTGATCTCCATTGGAATCGCTTTCAAACCAATTGTGTTAAACAATCAAGGCCAGCCTATGTTACTGTAAAGCTGAAATAATATTTGCATTAAGGAAAATATCCCTTAAACATACAACGATAGTTCATGAATGGAATAGAAATTCTAATTAAAATAGTTAACATTAACGTAACCTACTTTGGAAATTTTCTATCATGCAATGTTGCATACTTCATGTAATTTAAGTGCAATTTCAAGATTATATATAGTTACTAGCTTTTGCTTGCGACTTTATCCGCGGGCTTTTTAACCCCGTTAGGGGATGTAGTTCAATAAAATACGAAACACATTGTTCTTCATCGATTCTGTTAAAAAATGTTTATGCAAAATCTGAAATAGATCAGACCAAGGAATCACCTTATCTTATAAACATAATAATACTTTGCATATAAAATAAGATAAGACATATTATAATCTTAAAGTTGACACCAATAATTCAGGTTTTTTTCTAAAAATTATTTTAAGATTCTTTTCTGAAAAGCAAATTGGTCCTGACCTCTTCAAATTCCTTCACAACAGTAATTTTACCTGAAGTAGTCGAAATCATACAAAAGCAAGTCTTCAAGTGTCTTTTCCTTTTGTCTCAACATCTTAAGCGAAATCCTCAAAAACGTATTGTTCTACAAAAATGTTCCCATACAAATATTTATAGATGTCATTTCTTTTGTCGTTGAACTTGACTCTCAATTTATATTTCTGTTTTGGTGGAATTTATTTATACTTTACTAGCGACCCCGCCCCGGCTTCACACGGGTGCTATCTTCTTGAATCACTCTATCTATTAAGAAAAACCGCATCAAAATCCGTTGCGTAGTTTTAAACATTTAAGCGTACATAGGGGTATAGGGACAGAAAAAGCGACTTCCGTAAGCTTAAATATTTAAAACTACGCATCGGATTTTGAAACGGTTTTTTATAGTGATTCAAGAGGTAGGTTTATAGCACCTGTCTAAAGCCGGGTCCCGTGTTTTTTGATAAAATAACTTGTGAAATGATTAAAATCATTTTATGAGTCATTTGATAATTCTACTCGGTTTAAAGGAAGGTCGTTTTCTTAGGAATCTCGAGAGAACTCGTTAATTTATTTAGCAACTGGCAACTTTTAATTGGTTCTTAATCACTTGAAACATTTTAGGCGTGCATTTAAGTGATCAATTAATCTCTACCTGAGCTTAACACTGAAATATACGACCTTGTGAAAAAAGGGAAAAAACCTTTTTTTAAGTTTTAAAGTAGATAGGTATTTTCGTAACAGGGTCTCGATCTGCAAGTTAGATTCGATAAATGAGACCTATTCCAATACGCGTTCCTAAAAACCTATATATAAATACTAGCGGCCCGCCGCTTTTTTATAGCCTACTAACTACTGCCCGCGACTTCGTCCGCGTGGAACTCCTCCTTCTTGCAGTCGATTAAAAAGTAGCCTATGTCCTTTCTCAGGCTCCAGACTTTCTTTGTACCAAATTTCATTTAAACCGGTCCAGTAGTTTTAGCGTGAAAGCGTAACAGACAGACAGACAGACAGACAGACAGAGTTACTTTCGCATTTATAATATTAGTAGGGATGTCAATCGGGAATAGTGTAGCTTTCCAACAGTGAAAGAATTTTTCAAATCGAACCAGTCGTTTTGGAGCCTATTCAATCCAAACAAACAAACAAGCAAACAAAGAAACCTTTCCTCTTCATAATATTACTATAGATTTATTTTAAGAAATAAGTGAATTACGAAATAACAAATAATTTAGCAAATACTAAAATACATTGAAATCTGCGCTCCTACAGATTTCTATCTATACCTAATTAGAATGAAGGTAAGTTTGTAGTTATTCAAACTTTTGATAAATCCCTTCAAGCCTCAGGGGTTTGTTCATTGTAAAATAATTAATTTATGCATAGAACGAAATAAACATTTTAAAACAAGAGCTATTTTCTAAAATAAGGTAAGTACCGTAAAATGGGGTTACTTTGAGTCCTGGGGTTACTTTGATAAAAACTTCTTTTCTTACTAAAACTGGGACTAGTACTATTTCTGAACGCATTTATTACATTTTTATTTTACATTTAGCAGCATCGATAGACACTACAACCATGTGAATTATTGTAGCGCGATCGTGCTTCTGGTTTGATAGTAAAAAAATAAAAAACATAAGAAGTTGTTTTTGGTTATTTTCATACCATAAATAACTTCTAAAGTAGTCGTTAAACTATAGCAAAAACATTTTTTTTACTATTTTTTCTATATCAGAAATGTATCAATCTATAATAATCAATTTCATCAAAAACGATAACCTTTACGACTATTTTATTTTGGCGGTATTTTCGGCTAGGGGTGTCTCTGATCACTACTACGGGGCTACATTGATCAACTGATCTGTATCATTTCGTACTAGTAAAATGTGTTAACCCTTTCAATTATCTACTTAAAATAGGCTGACCGATCATTTATACTTCATTGGTAATAAGACCTGACCATAATTATTAGTTAAAATTGACTAAAACCATTCTGAAAAATAAATAAAATAATTTCTATAAAAATACTGTGTAAAATTATCAAATAATGCTATTTAAGTATAATATATTGCAAAATAGCACAGCACAAGCATAAGAGATAGAAGTTAAGGGCATACGAACAAATTATTTAAAACAAAATATTTTTTTCTAAAAATGCTCTTATTTTTCCTTTGTCAAAGTAACCCCAACCAGATAAAAATCATTCTAAATTCCAAACCTGTGGACGGATTAATTTGGTTTCTTCGGATGATTTACTCTAAATCAGGGATACTATCGAACCCCATAATAAAAAGAGGGGGTATCAAAGTAACCCCAATCATAGTATAAACTTGATCACGAACTTTTTATTTTTTTTCTCGAAATGTATTGATGAAAAAAAATATTTTAGTAACGGATTCGGTAGTATGAACAAAACCGATATTCCCATTTTTTTAATATTTTTTTTACATTATTGTATAAGGAGAAAAACACATTTGAATTTTAAAATTTACTAAAGTCACCCCATTCCACGGTACTTAGTTAGCATAATGTTAAGTCAGCTTAATCTGATACGAATGGAGACTAGTTTTCGAAACATCAGCATAACATTAATAAACACGAATTAATAATTGTTTTATTTCAAGATTGCATGAGATTATTAAAGTTGCTATACGTGAAAATTATTACCTACTCATCTAATAATTTCTGATGCCTTCGCGGTTATTAAACATTGGAATGAAACAACTATTAACGGACCATTGTCAGCTCAGTCGTGGTACGATTATGGAAACTGTAACGATACCTAACGTCATCCAATAAAATAAAATACGCGAGCAACATCAGTTTATAGTCGTTTTATTCCAATGATTGGGTACTTGGGGGCCTAGACAACGTGCCAACTTTCAAGGTTAACGTTGATCGTTGGCACCAAAATGTATGGGATTTGACATCCGCGAACGACTGTCACGTACGTCATAAACGTTCGCAAATGTCAAATCCCATACATTTTGGTCGTTTCGTTTAACGTTAACGTTGAACGTTGGCACCTTGTCTAGGCCCCCTGGTCAGCGGAAGGTACGGCAGGTCTACGTAACAAGTGTAATCACAATTATATTAACCTAATTAGGCTAGACTTCTAACATGTTATGTTAAAGTCGTCTTTGAATTTATTCTGTGGAGAAAAAAACGTCGTTTTTACACTAATCCTTAATTCTGAATTTATCCTATAATGTGTCATGCGATGTTGTTTTTACACCGTGGCGTTTTTATTCGTTCTATTCTTATCCAACAAATATACAAGTACCTATAACATGAATTAGATACCATGTGATTTTTTCGGTAGATATATTTTAAGCACAAAAGGCCAGTCACCTTTTCCGGAACCTGCGACCGAAGTGGCAACAAAAGCAAATCTACATTTAACTGGTTTTCAGTTCGCTGTTTCCGCGCCTTAACACTTTAATTTGCTGATAGTGCAGTCATTGAAGCGAAAAATACGGCCTTACCTCCGAATTTTTTTACTGTGAACCGATTTGCATGAAATTTTTGGAATTAGGCACATCTTAACCTTAACTTCAAAAGTGAAAATGATCTGAACTCCGCCTATTATTTTTAAGGGGTGTAAACAACCCCTTAATGGAAAAATTGTAATTGAGCCATTTTATCGCTAGAAAACATGTCTAATAGTAAGTGGTGAAATGGTAAAGTATTTTCTAACATAATTACCTCATATTAAAATTATTTTCAACCCCTTGAAAATCTTACAACCCCCAAATTGAAAAAATCTGAAAAAAATACTTTGGTATGACATAAAAAGATGTAAGTATAGAGTAAGTAATATTTTATATTCTCTATAATAATTATCAAATTTTTAACCCCCTTTCAACCCTTGAATACTACCCCTTGATATTTTTTTTTTGATAAAATGAAAAGGATTTAAATATTATTCCACACTCTCGCAAACGATTATCATGTTCTTAAGCTTTTCTACCCTTAAAACTAACCTAACCTAACCTAAAAAAAAACCTAACCTAACTTTTTTTTTTTTTTTTAGTGGGGAAATCTTCATTGATACTTTATGCCCTGGGGAAGGCAAAAGGTTTGCCAGACTCATACTGGCTCGCGGAAACCTAACCTAACCTATGTCTTAAATGTTTTACATTTCCGATTGCGATTTTAGGAATTACATACATTTCCTAGGAATTGTATACAATGACGGATTATATACATTTCCGTTAACATATACACATTACAATAGTTGTGGGTCTATATTATACTGCGTACCTTCACATTGCTCCAATTATTCACACTCCGAAATTTTCAGTTACTAAGTAGAAAAAAATATGATAAGTTTTTGGACCATAGCTCCTTTAATTTTCACGCTATCACAATTTATAAAAAATCATTGTAAAGGTAATTAAGAGAGCTACAACATCCTGTATTGCAATATATAGTAAAAAACCTTTTTCTAAAACGGGGAAGGGTTAAAGGGCTTAAGAGAGGCAGTGATTGCGCTGCCACGCGCTCTTTAAACAATCACATTTCCGTCAATTTTTGTTTGTCAGAAAAAACAAAAAAACCAAATTGTTTGTCAGAAAAATACCTACATTTTTTATTCATACACTTTTATTCTTATCTGTCGTCATTCTTGAAATATTATGAAATAAACGTGGGATTTTTAAAAATTTGAAATTTTGTTTTTTTAGTTAATCGTGAGTTTTTTGAAAAATATGTGTCCTGAAGCAGCCAAACTGATACTATCTATCAAACTCTTCATAATGAAGTTAATTCTAGGCGGAATACGATTAATTTTAATTATGGTGGAAATGGCACTTATGAAACCCATTGATTTTAAAGAAAAAACATTAGTTGTTCCCCTTATTTGCAATACAGCTCACTTATTTTACGTGCAAAAGACTTTTAATAGTGCTCATTTTAAAGCTTATTTCAAGCACTACAAAACCCTTTTGTATTAAAATGCATAACATGCATCTGCTCGCCGCTAGATGGCATTGACCACATCGATTAAATTTCAGGCAACATAAAAAACGGCTTTGATCTTTAATTTATAGCTTAATATTTCACTTAGAATACTGTATAAAAAACCAAATTGTTCATTGTTTTGCCTGCTACAATTTTGTTCTTTATAAAATTTTCGATAAAACATATATTTTTGGAGATTTTTGCAAAAAACCGATGAAAAAGGTGAAAAAATTGCGAATTTTCAATTGCAAATAACTTGAAAAGTATTGGATTTTTTGTAAAACTTTATAGACGATTTTTTCCTTAAAATTAGGCCTTCTATCGATATCCGAGGTTATTTTGAAAAAAAAATAATTCACCCCCGAGAAGGGGTGGCATTCACCCCCCGGGTGGTAGCGGAGTTCAAATCATTTTCACTTTTGAACTCAAGGGTAAGATGAACCTAATTCCAAAATTGTATGCAATTCGGTTCACAGTAAAAAAAATCGGACCCATAATGCTTCAATGACTCCACTATGACGAATTTTCTCTTTTACTGTAACGAGGTACCTCGTTAAAGAAACGTCAAAAGAAACGTCCTTTTTCAGTGTCGTTAGGTGTTAAATAAATAACGTAAACCGTTGCTCATTACTTGAATACAGCTGAAGTAGTACTTTTGTCACGCTAGTCATTTGATAGTGACCTTTTATGGATCCTAACTAGGTCTAATAGTAAGGAAATTAGTAAAAATGTTCTTATAAAGGTATTGTGGCGAGCGAATGAAATGAAAGAGTTAGAGTAAATTCGTGAATTGATGTATTGAAGGAATTTCACCAATCCCATAATTATTTTATATATGACTAGCGGTTCGCCCCGCGGTTTCTCGCGGATCCCTATTTTTTTTCAAAATATTAAAGCCTATGTCACTCCGGTTGAACGTAGCTTCCCAACAGTGAAAGATTTTTTTAAATTGGTCCAGTCGTTTTTGAGCCTATTCAATCCAAATCCAAACAAACAAACCTTTCCTCTTTATAATATTTGTATAGATAAGATACTACTTTTTATACCTATGATAAAAAAAATCCAAAAATATGTATCACTGAAGGAACTTAGTACAACAAATAACTTATAATGCTTTCGCGGTTATTACACAAAGGAATAAAACAACTATTGCGCCAACTGTTGCCAAAATTACCTCAACTAGAAGTTCTTCTTTTAATAGTTCTGAAGTTATTTTCCGACAATATTTCCTTATACCCTGTGAAACTTATGAGATACTTACTCAATAAATATTACATATTAGCTGTGCCCGCGACTTTGTCCGCGTCGAATAGTTATTTTCCCCGATTTTTACTCATTTTCCACTGTTTCTTCACTCCTATTGGTCGCAACGTGATGTTCTATAGCCTAAAGCCTTCCTCGATAAATGGTCTATCCACAAAAAAGGATTTTTTTCATTAGAACCAGTAGTTCCTGAGATTAGCGCGTTCAAACAAACAAACAAACTCTTCAGCTTTATAATATTAGTATAGATAAATTGACTTATAACATTATAGCCATGCAATAAGTCAATTTTGTAACTTATGTAACTACATACTTAAGAAAAAAGTTCTTCGGCATTTGGAGACCTTTCACATATTCAGTTCTTTTATATATTTCGTTTGTAAGGATGAAATGTATCTAATTATGTGTTTTGAAATAATTATATCGTATTGAGTTTCTTGCCGTTTTTTTTTTAAGTGAGATTATTTCGGAAGCGGTGCCTTCTGCCCTTCATAAGAGCTTGTAAAGTTTTAAATTGAATAAATATAATTTTGATTTTGACTGGCAAAACTATTTATGGATAAGAGTGGTCAAGGGGGCCTAGACCAGGTGCCATTGTCAAATCCCATATATTTTGGTCGTTTCGTTTAACGTTAACGTTGACCGTTGGCACCTTTTCTACGCCCCAAGCACTTCAACAAAGGTAAAAATCAGAAAAAAAATCCTTTTTTAACATTTATTAAAAACTTAACTAAGATTAAAATTGAATGATTAATGACTTGGGCCTTTAAATGAGCTGGCAGATTTCCCGTCGATACTTCGACATGATTCAAAATTAAGGTCGATTATTGGAATAAATTTCAGATTGTTTATTTAGGGGGAATGAGGTAAAGGCAAATCTATTTTGTTTTGAACAAAACGTTTAATCTAGATTAGGGAAAAATCGCTCTTCGTAATATAATCCGAAGATTTTTGGGTCGTTATTGGAGAAATCATTAAGCAGGGGTCTTGACGCCTTCTCTCTGTTTACTTTACAAGGTTCAAAAATATATAAATATTACTATAATCTAGCGAAACTGATATAAAGTCGATGACACTGCAAATCCGTGGAAACAACTCTAACGCGTAGCTAAATACAAAAAATCTGATGCCGTCGCGGTTATTACACATTGGAATGAAACAACTATGAACGGATTTAACTCGCGTATTTTTTTTTATTTGCTGACGTTTAGAAAACTTTACAGTTCCCAGATTCGCAGCAAGACTGAGGTGACAATAGTCTAACGCCCAACAGTGAAATATTTTTTCAAAACGATCCAGTCGTTTTGGAGCCTATTCAATAGGTACAAACAAATCTTTCCTCTTTATTATATTAGTGTAGGAAAGCAAGTCAGACAATTTCTAATATTTTCCTGTGCCATGAGCTACTTGTGCCCTTCTTTAATTATTTCTAAACAAAAATAGACAATGATCATACACTTGAAACATAAGTGGGCACTTCCCTTGCGCAGATTTTTTTCCTTCTTGAAGGAGAACACTTTAATGTTATTTTCTTTGGGGATTACATATCTTATATCTTATAATAGAAAGTTGTCTTATAAATAAATATGTTTCAAAAGAAAGCAAAACTTGTGTTATGGTAACAACAAAAACATACTTAAATACTTATTAGATTATATCCAAGACTCTGGTACTATTCACAGTGATATAATAATATTATATCTAGCAGGATTTGAACCCACAACCTACTTTCATAGTCAGGGACCCACTGGATCAAAAGGCCGCCAATCATTAAAATAATAAAAATATGAGTCATTTTTTTTCTCTCCCTAAATTGTAAAAAAAAAACTCGCTGCAAAAGATACTATTAGCAATTGTAATGAAAATAACACAAATAACCATTTTTGGTGCTTACGGTTATTACACATTGGAATGAAACAATTATAACAGATTTATTTCATACTAGCTTCTGCCCGCGACTTCGCCCGCGTGGAACTCCTCCTTTTTTGCAGTCGGTTAAAAAATAGCCTATATCCTTTCTCAGGCTCCAGACTTTCTTTGTATCAAATTTCAATTAAATCGGTCTAGTAGTTTTAGCGTGAAAACGTAACAGACAGTTACTTTCGCATAATATTAGTAGGGATTCAATCAAATTTTCACCTTTTCAAAACAATAACTTTTTGTAGTTCGCTCCCTTTAGATGTAGGTGTGCGATTTTATCGTATAATATGTGCAAAAATAGTACTAGGTGAAACAGCTGTTTTAATTAAATAAGGCAATTTAAAATAATAAACGAACTCTATAAGGTAAAATATGAATAAACGAAATTACCTTTCCAAATTACATGCACAAGTTATAACAAGCTTAACATCCCACCGCATTAAAAAGTTTTAGGAATATCACTTTTTTAACTAATTAAAAGTTTTTATTAAAAAAATAGTAATTACTAACCCTTTGTGGGGTTAACGATCGCTTTAAGGGCCTTTGTACGTTTGTATCGTTATTGTTTCAATCTCTGTATTTATTTTGTTATGCAAAATAAAATAACAAATTGAGAACCTTTCTTTTTTGGAGTCGGTTAATAAAGAGTTTACATACATATATATAGAGGTCAAAAGGGGTAGGTAATGAGTATACAGAGAGCCTATTGTTAAAAAATGTACCGGATTTCATAATACCTACATTTTTATTTATAGCCACTTTACTAGCTTCTGCCTGCGACTTCGTCTGCGCACGATAAGCGCCCTCCTTTATTTACCCCCTCAAGGGGTGAACTTTAAAAAAATCTTTCTTAGTGCTCCCCTTACTTTATAAAAGGAACCCCTGTACAAAATTTCAAGTTTATAATCATAGTTTCTAACACTTACAGTTGAGAATATTTCAGTCAGTAGTCAGCTTCTCCCTTTATACCTATAGATTGCACAAAACTTAATAGAAGCCAGGGTACAAAAGGCGAACTCAATTCCTTGAGGCATTATCTGACCTATGTTTCATTACAGTGTAAAATAACCACGAAAGCGTCAAAAATTAACAGATTTTCTAAGCACGGAAAATTATATACTTACTGCATTTATCATTATAAAACCCGCCTGTTTGTTTCAAACAACTTTGTTACAAAACACAAATTTTGTTACGATTATGAAACTTGGAAACTCAACAATTTATTGAATAAACTTTATGGTGACACATACACGTGCAAACAACAACTTATTAAAAGTTTTTTGTCTTAAAATCTCGTGAACTGTGTTAGGTACTCAGTAACAAGTCGAAAAAAACATTTATTGTGCTTTAACATTTTTACTCGAGTCAGAAACTCGAGTCTTGAGTTTATTTACGTTACTTATTGTTGTTAAGTAATATCAAGTGGGACTCGCGCTCCGTAAGTTAAAGTAAGTTCTGTAGAAACCTATAGGTACCTATATAAGTTTAAAAATATTTTGATTATAAGATGTATCTTTAGTATGAGAGAGAGATGTATGTTTAGTTTATTATGTATAAGATGTATCGTAAAAATAATAATTTCGCTTTTTTTTTTCCTTATTGTTTCTTTAAGTCGTTGATTTGTATCAAATTTCAGAGTGTCGAACATTTGCGGCAATTCGGCATAAATTTTCATTGCGTTGGTAAAGAAGTTTAATTTTTTCTAAGGGCAATAAAACTGTTTATTTTATATGAATTTCAGCTCACATCCACGCGTTCCTGAGAAAAGGATGTTGACAGACAGGCGGTCAATAAAGTGATTCTATAAGGGTTCCTTTTGAAAGATGGAACCCTAAAGGAACCCCTCGTTTAATAAGCGTAAACAGGAAAGTTTTGAGATATTTTTGGCCGGGTAATTTAAGTAAATAGTAACTTCAATCAGACGAAATACAAATTTAATTTAAATCTACAGTGCAGCTAAATAGTTAGTTTATCTAAGTCTAAACAGATTTAAAATGAGAAAGATGTTTACCCACCTTAAAGATTTTTTTTAAGGTAAACATTTTTCAGTTTCTTTAACTTTTTTGATGACAAATCAGAACAAAAAGAAGCGAAAATCTCTATCTATAAATAATATTGCACACCTAGATCGAAAGGGAGCTAACTCAAAAACCTGAAGATTTTAGTTATGCACACTATCGAATTGCCTACAGCAAAACCCACCTACTAATAAAACAGAATTAAGCTAACTCTTCTAGCTCCATATAAAAATCATAAATCTTAACAGACAACTTCTGCAGTACACATGGACATATATATACATAAAACATATATATCGCACACCTAGATCCAAAGGGAGCTAACTCAAAAATCTGAAGATTTTAATTAAACACACGCTAAAATAAAGGATCCGATTCCTTACAACAATTTTGCCTCTCCCGAAAAAGTTACTTTTTTTGAGTTAGCTCCCTTTAGATCTAGGGGTGCGATATATATAATCAGTTCGAAACTTCATTAAAACAAATTACGCTAGTTAAAATCCGGTATAGTTCTTTCATTACAATGTGGAATAACCTTAAATTTCTGATATTTTTAACTTACCATTTGTGCCTTTATTTATGTTTACTTGACATTAGTACATTACGCACCTAAAATAAAAAATGTCTCAGATCACATGTAATTGTCGTCCGAGGCGAAGCCGAGGTTGACAAAAATGTGATCTGAGGCTTTTTTATTTTACTGGCCGAGGTCAGTATACTATTTTTCTGTTCGACGAAGCCAGAAAGCGGAAATTTCATTTAGCGAAGCGGCCACAAAGTAAGCGCTTTCTGGTCGGAGGACGGAAAAATTATTTTATGGTGACATGTAAATAAACTCCTGACCTAATAAAAAAATTCGAAAAACAAAAATAGACGAATATCAAATAACCATTAACAGTTATTTCTATGGAAGAGGAATTACGTCAGATATTAAATAATTATGAAACATCCTTATAGCAGCTCTTGATAAGATAATAATTTCTGATGCCTTCGCGGTTATACATTGGAATGAAACAACTTTAACGGATTTAACTCGCGTATTTTATTTTTATTGGCTGACGTTTCGGAGCCTTTACAGATTCCATAATCGTAGCACGACTGAGCTGACAATAGTCTTATGCTAAAGTGATTAATACAGCTATGCAAACTACCTTATTTATTCAATTACATTTTTTTTTTACAGGGTAGTACTAAATTTTGTTTACAGGGTAGTACTAAAATCTCCGAAACGTCAGCTAATAAAAATAAAATACGTGAGTTAAATCCGTTAAAGTTGTTTCATTCCAATGTCATGATAAAATAATCAATTTTAAGTTTTATTTTTATGTTTACGTTTGGAAAACTTTACAGCCAATATTCATAGCCGACTGAGCTGACGAAATCCTAACACTTCAAGTTTAATCCGTTATATTTCTTTCATTCTGATAGTAAATATATATGCATTAAGTAAGGTCAAAGTTCTATGCAAACTGTTAGTATTACTTATTATCTTCTAAGACTTAATACAAGTTTCTTTGAAGTCACTTCTAAAGCCAATCATTAAATAACTATTATCATGCCTCAATTGAAGCGAAACCACCATAATTAAGTTTGTCAAATTTGTCAAAATGAAGACGAGTTGGCAAATTGCAGCATTGTTTGACAACTAATGTTGACTTTTGGATTAATTGGCTCTTAATGGTTTGCCGATGTAATGAAGATAGTTTTAACAATAATATTATGTCTATAATTTATCTTTGATAAAGAAAATTATGTTGAAATGACTCTATAATTAGGCACCTAACTATTTTTCAGGTAGTTTTTTTTTCACTGGTCTGTGTATGTAGTACTTAGTTATGTAGTAATGTACCTACCACATTGTTTTTTATTGCTTCGAGTTTATAATTATGTATGATGTTAAATAAGCTGATAGTATTTTTAGATAAAACACCTAAAAAAAAACTTAAGACATAAACAAGTATACATTTACTAAGATTTTAACTTTTAAACTTTAAAGATTATATTAAAATAAATACTCATTTCCCAACAATTCCTATTGCTTTCTCGGTTATTACACATTAGCAACAATCATTACTTATGTATATTAATTATATGCTAACGTTTCGTAGACTGAGCTAAAGATAGTTTCACTTTTCGAAACATCAACATATAAATACACACGAGTTAAATCCTACACTCATTTCATGCATGTAGTAACCGCGAACGCAATATCACATAACACAATCAATAGTACATTACGCACCAAGGCCAGTAAAAT
The DNA here is from genome assembly GCA_038024825.1 of Polylopha cassiicola. Classification (NCBI taxonomy): domain Eukaryota; kingdom Metazoa; phylum Arthropoda; class Insecta; order Lepidoptera; family Tortricidae; genus Polylopha; species Polylopha cassiicola. Next base: position 12,387,686 of record CP149052.1, on the reverse strand, counting down.
AAAAAATGTCTCAGATCACATGTAATTGTCGTCCGAGGCGAAGCCGAGGTTGACAAAAATGTGATCTGAGGCTTTTATATTTTACTGGCCGAGGTCAGTATACTATTTTTCTGTTCGACGAAGCCAGAAAGCGGCAACTTTTAGCGCAGCGACACGAAAGTTGGCGCTTTCTGGCCGGAGGACAAAATCATTACATACCTCCTCATGTACTGGAACTTGATGACGATGAAAATCAGCAGAGTGTTGGCTGACAGCGAGGCCGTCAAAACGGCCACGTACAGACTGATTATTACAACATCGGGCCTGTAAAACACATCCAACTCCATCGGGGATACCTCCCATATTCCCGACTCATTGAACAGGTTCGGTAAACTCCCGTTGAAAGCTTTAAGTGGCATTTTTAATGCTGTAATGCTACTTATGTGTCAACTTTCTGCTTGTTTTAGTCCCGAGAATGGATTTCCGAATATCAATCATTTTCAGATATGATAACGTCACTTGGATTCACTTTTATCTTAAATGTGGGTTATTGATGCCTGTTTTGGTTGGATGAATAGAATCAAGAATATTCACATGGCATGTGTAAAATGATTAAAGGTTTGTAATTGGTAATGTATGGTGTAAATGGTAGCACGATGCCCCGGTTCAAGGTGTAGATATGGGTTCAATTCTCGCTGGGGGTCTCGATTTTTTCTACTTATCCTGGTACAAATATCATAGGATTTTTATTGTTTTTCCGGGATAGTTATACTGTAATAATTAGGTGGATCTTCGAGCGTTTTAAACGCCGTTATTTTTGTCTCCAGCTATAATTATCTATGATGATTGCAAATAGGTAATATTATTAGGTATCAATTGAAACAGTATGTGTGTAAGTACTAGGAGATATTTACCTTGATTTTTTTTTATTTATGGATTCTGTTCTTCAATATTTTTATAGTCCCAGACGGCGTTTCAAACGCCAAAAATCTACCTACCTATTTAAATTAATCGCTATAGGTTGTAAAAGTACAAAGAAACATTATTACACTATATCACAGTTTATTTTCTTTATAATAAACATAACAGGTTTATGACTTCGTGATTTATAATTATAGTATAAATTTTAAAGCGAAGCTTTTTAAACAAAATATTTGCACTGGCTGAATGTACGGAGTCGCGCGTTCTGTTTATTCTAAATTTAAAAAGTTATAACTCGCTGTCAATTTTTAATGGATCTGGTTTTTCGCGCCTGAATTTTGTTGGAACACTGTTTTAGGCATAAAACAAAATATCACGGTTTATTGTTGTCACGAAAGTTTGTAAGACCTATGCGTGTATAGATGTAAGGATCTTTGTCTGGATGTATGTAAATACGTTTCACTTTCACGCAAAACTACTGAATGGATTTTGATGAAACTTTACAATAATATAGCTTATATATCAGAATAACATATAGGCTATATTTTGTAACGATATTGTGTAAAGTAGTCATCATGCGTAGATGAACTCGCAGGCAGAAGCTAGTTAGTTCTAAAAATACTTTGGCAAAGACTTTAAAGCGAATGTAATGGAAAAAGACGGAAACTGAACTGAAACATAACTCAGTCGCTTTTCTTTACCTTGCGTCTATATCATACATTTTTAATTCGTTTTCTTTATCGCTAACGTAAAACGTAGTCACCTTTCCAATCCCGCCTAGTTTTTGTCGCGCGAGGAACCATCTGTCACTCCAGCTCTTAGTAAAACAGTGACATAATTATTATGTTTTCTCACGCGACAACCACCTAAACTCCAAAACAAGTGCCAATCGATAACGTGCGAACAAAACAATTAAAAATGTATAGACTCTTATATTATTTAGGTTATTGACATTGACATAAGATCTAAAAGATGATGGGCTACGAACTTTTTTCATATTAAATTAACGTTCATTAAATGAGTACACAAAACGCTAAGATTAATAGAATAGTACATTACGCACCTAGGCCAGAAAAATAAAAAATGTCTCAGATCACATGTAATTGTCGTCCGAGGCGAAGCCGAGGTTAATAAAAATGTGATTTGAGGCTTTTTTATTTTACTGGCTGAGGTCACTATACTATTTTTCTGTTTGACGAAGCCAGAAAGCGGCAATTTCATTTAGCGCAGCGGCCAGAAAGTTGGCGCTTTCCGGCCGGAGGACAGGAAAATAATTTTCAGAACTTTTGTAAGAGACAAAAGTAGTATAAATTACCTGTATATAAAACCTGTTTCACACTTGCGATGAACACTGGCCCTGTCACTAAAAATATGACAGCCATAAAGTCAGCTTTCAAATGAGTCAGTGTTCTTTGAAATTTTTACGACTCGCGGCCCGGAAAAACCTTTTACAATGCGGTGTGAAAATTCTACTAACATTTTCCGTATAATGGGGATTTTCGTGGAAAAATGTGACTTTTGGTAAGAGATGTTTTTTGCTTTATTTTTAATAAAAAATATGCTGACTAATATAGGTAATATTATATTATTTCTGATGCTATCTGGAGGCACGGTAGTGCCCTCGCCTAGTTTTTTTCTTACAAATTATGTTTTTATGGCTGACATTGGGATGGAACAACTATGATAAATTTGACATGCAATGCGTGTATGTGTATTAATATTTCTAATTTTACAGTTTCCATATTCGTAGCAGACTGAGTTAAATATGGTCTATCTGTAAAAGGAAATCGTTTTTTTAGTTATTAATAAAAAAGTGTTTCTTTGTCTTATATCAATGAGATTTTTTCTAGTTTATGTGTGAATCATTTATTTCTTTACATATTTTTAAATAATCATTTTATTCCCTTATTGGGAAAATTAAGAGAATACACCTTAAACGTATAAAGTGCAAAATCCTACATAATTATTATTATTATGAAAATAAATATCATACTTTCAAATACAGGAAATATATATCAAAAAATATTTTCATAGCTCCTGGCATCAAATGAAACAGCTATCAATTATTTGTGACATTAATAGCAAATAATCTTTTTATTATGGTAAAATTATTATTACTATCGATAATCTGTAATAAAACTGGAAGCACTTGGCGGCTTGCCAGTTGGGGACGTTATGTACACAAAATTTCAGTTAAAAAGTTACTGTGATATAATAATGTACTTATTGTATATTTTTTATCAGAATAACATATATATATTTTATAACGATATTATGTAAAATATTCTAGTATTAACATAATTTCTGATGCCGTCGCGGATATTACACATTGGAATGAAACAACTATACTTAACGGATTTAACTCGGGTATTTTACTTATCAAGAAGACTAGTCAAACTGTTCGCCTATCGTCAGCTCAGTCGTGCTACGAATATGGGAATTGTAAAGTTTTCAAAACGTCAGTATAGTACAGTATTTTATTTTATTTGTTGATGTTTCGAAAAATTTGTCCTTCTAGTTTAGTGTTAGTTTACCATCAGCTACGAATATTGAAACTGATAATAAGTGTCGATTTTGACGTACCTAAAATTATTTAATTGCACTTACAACATATCGCACACCTAGATCTAAAGAGAGCTAACTCAAAAAAGGTACTTTTTCAGGAGAGGCGAGAAACTGATTAATATGTCCATATGCACGCATGAGTTTTCTGTATAAATGTATACTTTTTATAATAAAGCTAGCAGAGTTATATTAGCTGAAATCATTTTTTGTGTAGGTGGGTTTTGCTGGAATCCGATGGTGTGCATAACTCAAATCTTCCGGTTTTTGAGTTAGATCCCTTTAGATATAGGTGTGCGATATGTATTTGATAAAAATAACCTAAAAAAAAAGAGAAAATCACCGGATCCTGGTTTGCCGGTTGGCAAAGCAATAACTTAATTCTACAAAACCTAAATTAAAAATAGACTCCGTCATTAAAATTTACATTGCAAATATCAATACAAACATAAATATTCCCAGGGGAAACGTACTTTGATGTTTGAGCAGTATGCTTTGAGCAATTAAATTTTTATATATAGTAAAAAACGCTCAGTCGTTACGCTCACCGTTGATTAACTGCGTACTAATTTTCTCGTAAAACGCTTATGTGATCAGAAAAATGTGGCCGTCCTTCATATTTTTTTTGGCTTCACAATCCGGATTAAAACATTACGTAATAGAAATTTCTAATAATTTCGCGGTTATTACACATTGGAATGAAATAACTGCAACGGATTCAACTCACGTATGTATCTCTAATCCTGTCAAATAAGTCTATTCGAAACGTCAGAATATGAAAATACGTTCGCGGTTATTACATTGAACAAACAAAAAAAACAGAATCAAAATCGGTTCATGCGTTAGGGAGCTATGATGCCACAGACAGACACACACACACACAGACAGACAGACAGACAGACAGACAGGCAGACAGACAGACAGACACGTCAAACTTACAGACACGTCAAACTTATAACACCCCGTCGTTTTTGCGTCGGGGGTTAAAAATGAAGTTAAACGAGTTTTATTTCAATACCTACCTAATCATGTTAAATTTGTTATTGTTTGGAATGAGACAACTTTAACAAGCGTATTAAACAAGCGTATTTTATTTTATTTGCTGAAGTTTCGCAAACTTTACAGTTCCCATATTCGTAGCACGACTGAGCTAACGATAGTCTAACGGTTATGCTAGTCTTTAGCGTTAGTTAAATAAGTTTCCTAGTTGTTTAATTCCAATGAACCATTTTGTTTTTTTGACGAATCGATTTTCAAGCATTGTTATATGAACAATGTGTTATTTATAGACAATAAAAGATAAACTTTTACTAGAACAATACTGGCTATTTTAAGTTAAAACTCTGTGTTTGGGATTTCATCCGTTTAATGGTTTCTGGTTACGTGAAATTTCACATTTGAAAGTTATAAATAAGTTAGTAATTTGGCAATTTTATCACGTGGCTCAAATTTATATTTGAGAATAATCTGTATTTTTAATATATTCGTTGTCGTTTCGAACTTTACAGGTTACACAAACGTAACGTGACAAATAAATCCTTTATAGTTGTTTTATTCCAATATGTAATAACCGTGAAGGCTTCAGAAATTTTACTTTGTTAGATAAGTATATATACCTACCTATTTGATATATTTTACTACCTTGACTCTAAAAATTTGATATTGGAATGAAACAACTTTAAAAGGATTTAACTTGCATATTTTATTTTATTGGCTGGCGTTTCTGAGCCTTTACAGATTCCATAATCGTAGCACAACTGAGCTGACAATAGTCTTATACTGAAGAATATAGTTATCAATTTGATATTGCTTATAATATTACTAGATAGTGCGTCAACAAATATACTTTTCCGTCCTCCGGCCAGAAAGCGCCAACTTTCTGGCCGCTGCGCTAAATGAAATTGCCGTTTTCTGGCTTCGTCGAACAGAAAAATAGTATACTGACCTCGGCCAGTAAAATAAAAAAGCCTCAGATCACACTTTTGTCAACCTCGGCTTCGCCTCGGACGACAATTACATGTGATCTGGGACATTTTTTATTTTACTGGCCTAGGTGCGTAATGTACTATTATTGCGAATTAGCTTACATACATAAGGCATGCCGAGGCGAAGCCGAGGTTGACAAAAATGTGATCTGAGGCTTTTATATTTTACTGGCCGAGGTCAGTATACTATTTTTCTGTTCGACGAAGCCAGAAAGCGGCAATTTCATTTAGCATAGTGGCTAGAAAGCTGGCGCTTTCCGGCCGGGAACAGAAAAAAAGATTTCTTGACTATATCTGAAAAGTACTGAAAACCAAATCAGAAAGAAATGAATAGGTAATTGAAGTATTTTCTTAGTGTATTATTTATTACAGACACGAAGACTAATGATTGTAAATGAATAAGTACATAAGTTACTACAATAACAAGTTTGAGATGAAAGATAATTTATTATCTATAGAGGCGTGTGTGGCGATTAGAGGCTGAACACATTAATAAATATCACAATAGTAATATTTGATGTTGACTGTACCACACTGAAATCCCTACTAATATTATAAATGCGTAAGTAAGTAACTCTGTCTGTCTGTCTGTTACGCTTTCACGCTGAAACTACTGGACTGATTTAAATGAAATTTGGTACAAAGAAAGTCTGGAGCCTGAGAAAGGACATAGGCTACTTTTTAACCGACTGCAAAAAAGGAGGAGTTCCACGCGGACGAAGTCGCGGGCAGAAGCTAGTAGGTACCTAATACAATTACAACGGGTTTAATTCACGAACGTATATATTTTGCTGACGTTTTGGGAAACTTTACAGTTCGCATATTCTGACTGAGTTGACTTTAGTCTAGGTAGACTTTCGTTATCTAACATAACAGCAAAAATAAGGTTATTTTAGACATTTTTTGTTAGTCAGTAATTTTAACCAAGTAGGTTTAAGTATTTTTTAGCTTAGTGAGCCAAATATAGGAAATATTCGAAATGTCAGCATATACATTAATTAAAACTCGTGATAAAGGTACACTTGTTTTAATCTAATGTATAATAACCGCGGAAGCATCAGAAATTAATATACACTGCCTATCGGGGTGAAGACTACAAATCCGCCACTGCAGTCCTAACTAATACAGTGAAACCTGTTTAAGAGGGACCTGGATAAGTGAGAAACCTCCATATTTGGAACACATGCTGAGGTCCCGGCACTTTAGCTATGAATTACCTCTGTTAGTAAGACAAATGCAACCTCTATATCTGGGATTAGTTATTTCTATTTTCTTGTCATAATTACCTCTATTATTGAGAAGACACGTGTATTTATCTCTGTAACTGGGATAAAGTCAGTAGGTACACATAGGCTACCTCGGACCTCGGATATCTCCTCTCTCTCTTACCTACTCGAACTTCTCCAAATCGGTCCTTATATAATTTAGTTTTAATGCGGTTTCTCTATTAATCGGGTATTTATTTAAAAAAGACTGAAACGAAGACAAAGTCTTTATTATTACAAAAAAAACTAAAATTAACGTCAGTGCCCGAATCAATAAAATAATCTGCCTCCAACTTTTAATAATTTTGTAAACGTCAACAACGAATTATTAGTTTCAAGAGTCTTTAAACTTCATTTTTGATATTTTTAATGGAAAATAATTATTTTTTTACAAAATAAATACGTTGCTTTATTGAATACACCTCTATAACAGAGATTACCTCTTTTCTTACCTCTGTTAATGAAACCTTCTGTAAATGAGACAGGTATTTTTTTATACCTAGATATCTGAGACACTGCGTAAGTGGAATACCTCTTTAAGTGAGACTAATTTACAGGTCCCTTGGAAGTCCCAGTTAACCAGGTTTCACTGTATTATAAATGCGAAAGTAACTCTGTCTGTATGTCTCACCTTCACGCTAGAACGACTGATTTGAATTAAATTTGGTACACAGATATTCTAGAGCCTGAAAAAGGACATGGGCTACTTTTAATTGCGAAAAAAGGGATTAAAAGGGGTGATGAAATTTTGTATGTTATTCCACGCGGATGCAGTCACGGGTCAAAGCTAGTTTATGAATAAATTTGTCTTTCTACAATGTGTCACTTTCCTTTAAAGCGCCTTTCTCTTATCTAACATAACAGCGAAATCCTTTCACATTGCGATGTTTGAATCAATGGATAATCTCACTTTATCTTGGAAGAGGCTTATTTCAGCGGAAAAATCAGATTATACATGAAATTTTACTTAAGTTTTCTCTCTTAATGTTTCTTTAAAAGAAGAGATTCTAATAATTTCTGATGCCTTCGCGGTTATTTAAAGATTCCAGATGCTAAAGCTTTACTTTTAGCATATGACTATTGTCAGCTCAGTCGTGCTACGATTATGGAATCTGTAAAGGTTTCGAAATGTCAGCCAATAAAATAAAATACGCGAGTTAAATCCGTTTAGTTGTTTCATTCCTAGAAGAGATTTTATTAAAAGTGTATATATTATGAAAAGAATAGCTAGAAAGTCCAATAATTTTTGGTAATCTACTTGGTAGGTAGTCAAAAAAACTGGTGTTAGTTGTAGCTTATAGGTTTTATAATATTCATAAACTACTGGTAAATTACATAAAAATTTAAATCCTTTTTTTGACCTCCGACTTTCCAGCCTTATCAGGCTGTAGACTATTTTGGTATCACAAATATTAATTCAAGGTAAAAGTTTGACTGTAAGAGTAAATGCGTATTGCGTTAGTACACGCCAGAAAACTGTTAGAATGAATGATGACTACCGCAATGGATCCAGGGGTGGGGGGATCATGGACCGGGGGTCATGAGACAACCTCCCCCCCCTAAATTGTAGTTTACTAAGTTATATTAAATCCGTTATAATTTTATTCCAATGCACCATAACCGCGAAAGTATGGTTAATTATTCATTATAGGTACTTTGTTTTTTTTAATTTGTTGTCCATGAGAATAAATTCATTGGCATCGCATTAAACTCGTCAGCATAAAACATGTTATTTAACTAAATAGCTTTTTTTAAAGTAGGTAATATCTAAAATAAGGCAGTGTACATAATGTAAGATCGCTTTAGTGTTAGACTATAGTCAACTCAGTCTGTTACAAATTTAAGAATGATAACTGCAAAGTTTCCGAAACAGCATAAAAAAATACGGAAATTAAATCCGTCACAGTTGTTTTTAATTACGCGAAAGTATCAGATATCACAACACTGTATTACATTAAAATTGTTATTAATTTGCAGGTAAGTACGTTTCGCTGTAACCGCCAATTAACTAAGTGACACTTTAAAATATTAATTTCCTCTTTGTGAATTTAATTTATTCATGGAAAAATCTTTTACTTTACAACGATATTTAAATTCAAATTATAAATCTTTCCTGCAGCCATGGACTTATCTGAAACCTAGGCAGACCTAGCCTTAAAACAAGAATGTACAAAGACAGAATATAGTATTAGAAAACTTTCTCCAAACAGTGACGCCCATGGTGTAATTGGTAGCACGGTGCACAGTGGTAAAGGCAAAGTTTTGGGTTAGTTTTGGAATGAAACAACTTTAAGCGCATTTAACTCGCGTATTTTATTTTAAAAGCTTTTATTTAACTTGCGATGTATGTATGTATGTATGTATGTATGTATGTATGTATGGATGTTTGTTCGGGTGGAATCTTGCAACTTATTATTGGCTGACGTTTCGGAGCATTTACAGATTCCATAATCGTAGCACGACTGAGCTGACAATAATAGTCAGCTCAGTTGTAGGTTGTACAATATTCATAAACAACTACCTACTATTGTCAGCTCAGTCGTGATTCGATTATGGAAACGGTAAAGAATCCGAAACGTCAGCCAAGAAAATTAAATACGCGAGTTAAATCCGTTAAAGTTGTTTCATACCAAAATACATTTTTTGGTAATGTAGGTACTTTTTTGAAACGAGTGTGTAAAAGCATAAGACATGATATTCAGGAAGTATCGATCAATGGTACTAGTCACGTTTTCCGGGAAGATCAAGGGCGTAAATAACTATATTACTGACCGGAATAAATTAGACCGAAAGGTCACCAAGTAAATAAACAAGGGCCCTAAATAATCATGGAACACAAACAGAAACGTACTTTTATCTGTCTAATTAGATTTATTTGAATCGCCCACTTATTTTGAAAGCTGCTAACGGATTTAACTCGCGTATTTTATTTTATTTGCTGACGTTTCAGAAACTTTGCAGTTCCCATATAACGGTACGACTGAGCTGACGACAGTCTAACGCTAAAGCTGGTATAAACTTTAGGTCGTCTTTTTATTTTTAAATGAATCCTTTTCATTTTTAAGACAGTAAAAAATCAATAATATGTTCTGATAACAATATCATCGCTTTTTAATGTCTTTGTGAAGTTCCACAGATAATCTAAGAAAATAAAATCGAAATTCTAGTGAAACTAAAACTCACATCCATCTTCTGCCGCTTTACTAGTAGAGTCCACGATTTTTATTAAATAACTAGCTGTCTGCCCCGGCTTCGCATGGATCATCTTTTTTTTATAGCCTATGTCACTCGGGAATAGGTAGTGTAGCTTCCCAACAGTGAAAGAATGTTTTAAATCGGTCCAACCGTTCCGGAGCCTATTCAATCCAAACAAACAAACCTTTCCTCTTTATAATATTTGTATAGATAACTAGCGGCCCCGGCAGACGTCGTCCTGCCCATCCGATTGTTTCGTCAAAGATCTGTCAAAGTCTTCTGTCACTTACCGTCAATCACTTTGTATATGGGAGTATAGAAAGATGTTGATTTTACACTTTTTCAAGATGTTTTTTATATTTTCTCTATTTAAAAACCTTCCCTGGACATCCACGAATAATTCAAGACCAAAATTAGCCAAATCGGTTTGTGCGTTCTGTAGTTATAGCGTCAGGAAGGAAAACCCGACTTATTTTTATATAATAGATATCATATTTCATTGATTATATTTTTTATTGTCAATAGGTATTAAAACTCTTCTTACATTCGTCAAGATTATGTCAAACGTGGAACGCTATTTCGAATTTCACACTTTCATAAATGATCTATGACTCGGCTCGTTCCTGTTTTAAATCAACAGTGACGTCTTACAGTAAACAACCGCATTCACGCTTTTGAATACACTCGTTAAAGAAGTTGCAACATTCTTTAATGATATAATATTATACTTACATTTATTTCGCGGACATAGTATCGTTACAAATATTCCTACTAATATTATAAATGCGAAAGTAACTCTGTCTGTAACTCAGGCTACTTTTTAACCGACTGCAAAAAAGGAGGAGTACCACGCGGACGAAGTCGCGGGCAGAAGCTAGTGTTTAAATAAATATCTTTGGAGAATTCACACCAATTGATCTACTCCCAAACTAAGCAAAGCTTGTATACTATGGGTACTAGACAACAGCTAAACATACATAAATACTTATAAGACATCCAAGACTTAAGTACAGAAGCTAGCGTTCATCACATTGACATCTACCCCTAGCATGATTCGAAGTCGTGACCTCCGGTTTTGTAGTCAGAGGCTCTGACGGCTAGACCAACAGGCGGGAAAAGTATTACCAACAACAATTATTTTCCAAACAAAGTAGTAAAATTAAATTCGACAGTGAAGTAGTATTATGCAAGGAGTGGTTGGCAAAAGATTGACATTAAATATTAAGAAAATAAGACGACTTGAAGTTAAGTAATATTGAGGCGTTTCGAATAATAATACATAAATTTACTATCAAATAGAGGCCTAAGGTTGATTTTATTGGCAAACAATTGACAATTTTTATTATTCACAATAATGTTAGTGGGATCTTGTACATCCTAATCCTAATTAATATTATAACTGCGAAAGTTACTCTGTCTGTCTGTCGGTCTCGGTTTCATAAAACTACTGAAAAGATATTAATAAAATTTGGTACATAGATAGTTTAGAGCCTGAGAGAGGACATAGGCTACTTTTGCTTGCCGTAAAAACTAATTCCACGCGAACGGAGTCGCGGGCAAAAGCTTGTTATTTATATCTTCAAATCTTGTACTACGAAAAGGATAAATTCTGAATGCAAATACTTGACTTGTTACCGAAAATACCAAAATCAATATGCCTTCAATATTTGTGGACCCGGTTCCTCGGGGATTCCATCATTAGAAACACATTATTATGAAGAAATACATAATATGGACTATTCCGGAAGTTTTTCAAATCCACAAATAACTGAGATTTGGGGTTGACATCAAAATACAATCTCCGTTATAAAGAAGATTTGGCAAATGAAATAGAAAAACCTAGGTTACATCCTAGAACATCCGTTCTGGGGTGAAATGTAGGTCATTTTGAAAAAGGTCACGTACTTTAGACAGTAAGAGCTTGTATGAAATCTTCTTACGAAGGCTGTAGGCACGAAATAGGTTTATCAGTGTCGGAACGAGTGAAGAGAAATGACACTATTTTCTATCTACCCCTTTGGGAGAGAATCGAGATTTCACGTGTGTAACGTACACACAACTATTAAACGGTTTCATCAAACATAGCTAAGAACACTCCCAACTTTCACACACACATACACACACACACACACACACACACACGCACGCACGCACGCACACACACACACGCACGCACGCACGCACACACACACACACACACACACACACACACACACACACACACACACACACACACACACACAATAAGAGAGAGAGGGAGAGAGATACCAATTCTTCTAAATATACGGTAGATACCTCATACAATAATACCTCATAAACGAAACTCTAAGTTTACAAAAAAAAACAAAAATCAACCAGTAGCATAAAAAACTTCTCAAAACGTCAGCAAAAACATATAGGTACGTACCTATAGCCAATTGAAACCCGTTATAATTGTCATATTCCAAATTGTAATAATGTAAGTAATAACCGCAAAAACATCAAGGGTTATTAATTAAAGAAACAATATTAACACAAAGGACATTCATTACAATTATAATATTGTTACAAAGCGTTTTTAATATAAGAGAATTACCTACTCGTAAACCGCTTAGTGAAAAAATAAATTATAATTAATAGTCTTAAAAGGTCACTGCCTTTTCAGAGAACACAAATTTTATCACGTATTTGTGAGGATTACATTACATATAATAAAACCTAAAAGATAGCTTTTCACGACAATTTACGAATAAATCTGTTATCATACCTACTAAAAACATAATATATGAACGAATTATAACACGTAGAGCTATATACCTACAATGTCGACGTCCTAGAAATTTGTGAAATATCAAATCACGTGTCCCGAATTGCTAACAAGTCGTTGTATGTAATTCGTTGTATGCCATCACACGATTTTCCAGTTAAGGCGCTGTCATCAGGTGACTGTACAGACTCGTCTGTATTAATACTAATACTTCCAACTCTTTCGCCCTTCAGGCAATCCGTCTCTGGAATTCTCTCCCTCTATCTATCAGGCAAGCACCGAGTAAGCTAGCATTCAAGCTTTTGTTACGTAAGCACTTTTTAAACCTTTAGTTTTCATCATCTGTCATTGCAGTTATTTATGTATTTTTGTATATCTATATATTTTAGTATATTTATGTATTGTATTTATGTAGTGTAATAATTTCCTATTATATATTGTATCTATTATATTATATGTATTATTCTTTTTGCGCCTACACATGCTCTCTGTTTGCTTTAAAGGTTGTCTGGTAGAGAATGCCGTATGGCATTAAGTCCGCCTTTTGTACATTTGTGTTTTATTGTGCAATAAAGTGTTAATAAATAAATAAATAACAGTGGATAGTTTGGTTAAAGTCTATATGCATGACGACATTTTTTTTCCATGAAGTAGATTCGGTACCAAATTATTGGACATATATTTTTTTAGGGGGCACGTGACGTCACGTTATGCATGAAATAAACACGAGTTTAATACGTTTATAGCTGTCTCATTCCAATCCGTTATAATTCTTTCATACCAATATGTAATAACCGCAAAGGTATCAGAAATGATTAGGTTAAGGTAGGTATATAATTTACCTTAAATATTATTTAATTAGAGATGGTTCAGAACTTTCCAGTTTTAGTTAAAGAAATATCTATACTGAAAAGTAATCCTTACTAATTCGATTAATCTTTGTAGTCGATAGGAAAATAGTAAAACTAATTGTAGTAATAGTCTGAAAGTTTAATATCAATTTTGTTGAAAACGATTTCGGCAGACCATCAATATAAATTGCTTTTTAATTGCGTTACTGCCTTAAAATTGGTATTGATATCATAAGAGGGATTTATTATAATAATATTTGATGCCCCCGTGGTTATTACACATTGGAATAAAACATTTATAGCAGAAACTAAGTAGTTTGAATAATATCTAAATCTATATAAGCAAAAGCTGGCTGAATGACTGACTATTGTAACAACGCAGGGCCTAAACTATAAGGACTAGAAACTTGAAATTTTGCGCAGGGGTTCCTTTTATAGCATAGGGGAGCACTAAGGAAGGATTTTTGTAAATTCACCCCCTAATAGGGTAAACGGGTTACTTGTCGTATGCAGACAATGTCGCTGGCAAAAGCTAGTGTATATGATATATTATGAAAAGGAATATCTGCCCTTTTGTCTCGCTAAAGCTGTAGAACGACTGGGCTGATTTTCTAATTACCTTGCTTTTTAAACACCTATCCTTGGAAGTCCAAGGAAGGAAATTAAAAAAAAAAATTGAGGTACAAAGTTCGCTAGGTCAACTAGTGTAGGTACCTATAATAAAATATCCAAAAATAAGTAACTGATTTGACCCGCGTAAATTTTAATATTATGCTGTCGATTAGTGAACTTTACGGTTCCTATTAGTAGTAGACTGAATTTATTTTACACTAGCTTCTGCCCGCGACTTCGTCCGCGTGGAACTCCTCTTTTTTTGCAGTCGGTTAAAAAGTAGCCTATGTCCTTTCAAATTTGTACCAAATTTCATTTAAATTGGTCCAGTAGTTTTAGCGTGAAAGCGTAACAGACAGACAGACAGAGTTACTTTCACATTTATAATATTAGTACGGATTAAACAACATAATTTCCATTACAGTTGTTTTATTCGGAAATAAACTATAATAATATTTACCTAACATTCATAAATTGACCGCCAGCTCAAACTAGCCGTTACATGACATATTAATCAATCAATCATTTGTCAAACACAGGTAAAAAAAGATATTATATGTTGCGTTGTTTAATGCTTCACTATGTTTGGACTATTAGGCATAGGTACCGTTTCAGAGAAACTATATTAATTTCTGATGTCTTCGCGGTTATTACACATTTCAATGAAACAACTAATTTTTGATGTTATTACACATTGGAACTAAACCACTATGAATGAGTTATCTCGCGTATTTTATTTTATTGGCTGACGTTTCGGAATCTTTATAGTTTCCTTAATCGTAACACGATTGAGCTGACAGTAATCTAACGCTAAAATCTTTGACTTTAGCCTAGAAAAGATCGTCAAACAAATGAACTTATTACAAACTTAAGTTTTTATATTTCAAGCAAACATACAACAACCACAGACTGCAGTTTTTTTTATAACAAGCAACAAATTTAAAAACTAACACAAAGTAAGAAAAACATATAAGTAACACAAAAAGCTACCCGGAAAATAAATCCCGCCGCCAAACTGAGAAGTTTTCCAAACATCACCATAAAAATAATATTATGAGGAAGTCAAATCCCTTGTACTTAGTTGTTTTATTCCAATGTGTAATAACCGTGAAAGATTTTTTTTAACTACAGTTTATCCGGAACAATAATAATCCCGTAAAAGAAAATTAATTCCAGATACAACAATAAAAATATGGTATTCACTTTATGTAATGTGGAATAACACAGGTCCACAAAAAAAAACTTTTTTTTGGTGTCCTGGATATCTAATTAAGCTGTTATGTTTTCAAATGCCCACATTAAAAAAGTTCCTGAAACTTTTCAATGTGCTCGTATTTTCATGATTTTTGCATGTCTTATATTTGTAACAATTATTAGCTTGTTACAAATAAAAAAATCAGATCAAATTTTACAAAATCATTTATATTTTCATGAATTGTGGGCATAGACCCAAAATTATTTTAATATCTAGGAGTTACGTACCTACTTACCTATCTATCTAGATATAAGACAAAATGTAATGATAATAAAAAAAAAGTATTTTATCCAAAAACCATTTGCATACCAAAAATAGATTCTATTTCATCCAATCAAAATGAACCTAATTAATTATTTTCTTAACACACTAGCACTTTCACTTTTCAAAACTTTACAAATTAACTAAAACTTTCACACAGTTCACATTCTTTGTTTTTAACAAACTTTTAAAGTATCTAATTATTAGTATATTCTCAGTTTTTTTTTAATTTTCGCTAAGTTTACGCGGTGCGTTTGGAGAGGTAAGACGCGGCAATACGGCGCGGCGTTCTATTAGAGACTGGGGAAGGAATCTGTTCTGCATGTTACAGAGTATTTCAAACATTGCAACGTTATCTGGGAAGTGTCATATAGATATTTTAGAATTGTATCAAGTATTCCATCTGACAAATTGTTTTATAATGAGAAAGACATGTGATGTAATATATTTGACATTTTGCTGCATCATCAAATTTCATTCAAAATTAATTTGATGATATTGTATGAAAAAAATACGGACATTACTCGCGTATTTTATTTGTCTTATCACATTTGTAGCCGACTGGGCTGGCGATAGTCTAGCTCGTAATTTTCGAAACGTAAGCAAATTAAATTTGGTACGGACTATAACCTACTTTTTACCATACTATCGACATAATATTATCGGGTGGGTTATCCGGCCACTTTTTGTGTTTATCTGCATGATCAGTAATTCAATTCCGAAATTGAAGATGTTTTCTATACTAATATTATGAAGAGGAAAGGTTTGTTTGTTTGGATTGAATAGGCTCCTAAACGACTAGACCGATTTGAAAAATTCTTTCACTGTTAGAAAACTACATTATTCTCGAGTGACATATGCTATATAAAAAGGGATCTGGGCGAAGCTGGGGCGGACAGCTAGTACATTATATAGGACTAAAGCATTTATTTGTTTATGCGAATATAATCTCGTCTCTACGAAATATCTAATTAACAATACCTAGCCGCAATATTCAAACAAAGAACAACGCAAATCAAAACAAACCAATCAGCCATATTTTGAAATTGATGAGCAAATAACTAAGCAATTATGAAAGGAGACCTCACAAAATAATTAAAAGAGCCTTTTAATTAAACGAAATTGACAATTTCTGATGCCTTCACGGTTATTACACATGGAATAAAACGATGAAATGTAGAAACAACTGGATTAGACTTAATTCACTGTTTTTGAAAACGTTTACAAATATAAAAACAGAAGATAATACCTATATTATAAAGAATAGCATTTTTGTATTTTGGGAGCACGGCAGTGCCACTGCCAAGTTGAGCAAAATAAAGAGGTACGAAGCTTTTAAATAAATAATAAATATCTTTGGACAATTCACACCATATATCTAGTCTAGTTATCTAGTCCCATTTTAAGCAAAGCTTTTTGCTTGTGTTATGGGTACTAGACAACGGATAAATATACATAAATACATATAAGACATCCAAGACTCAGGTACAGATGCCAGTGCTCATCACATTGACATCTGCTCCTAGCGGGATTTGAACCCGCAACCTCCGGTTTCGTAGTCAGGGCCTCTAACCACTAGACCAACAGGCCGTCAATTTTCAACATACTATAATTTTATTCTAGCTATAGCTAGAATCCTGAATTTTCAGTACTTACCTACCTAACGTAAGATAAATTTAAGAATTAAGTTTCGTTCCAATTTTGTATGTGCACCAAATAAATCATTATCATCAGATGAGATCCTAAAAATATATTCTTAAACAATATCAAGTTGATATTATCCTTTTCGCTTGAACAAAACTAGTAGCAATAAATTATCTTTAAATGGTCGTTTTAGTGAACATTGTTTTTTACTATTCCAATTAGTAACAGAATACGCTGTCAAAATATAACTCTGGATAGTCTGGATATTTTGTTACTAAGCTTTAACAAAACAGAGCAGACACTAAAATGCACTTTTAAACACTTTGAAATCTATACTAATATTATAAAGCTGAAGAGTTTGTTTGTTTGTTTGTTTGAACGCGCTAATCTCAGGAACTACTGGTTCGAATTCAAAAAATATTTTTTTGTTGGATAGACCATTTATCGAGGATGGCTTTAGGCTATATAACATCACGCTGCGACCAATAGGAGCGAAGAAACAGTGAAAAATGTGTAAAAAACGGGGAAAATATAAAGAATTATGAAGAAGTGACAGAAGACTTTGACAAATCTTTGACGAAACAATCGGACGGGCAGGACGACGTCTGCCGGGGCCGCTAGTTATATATATATGTTGTGATAACAAATCGTCGATTGCGAGATTTGGTATTAATTTGGACGGAATATATTAGTATGTTTGTTCATCAACTTGGCTATTGTTTGTCGGAATTCCGTTGTTTATGAAATTTAGCAAACAAGTAGATACCTAACCTTTATAGTATTTTTAACTATTTTTTAACATGAGAGTCTGCTATAGATTGCGTTACCTTAGCCTAAAATAAATAGGTACCTACAGTAGGTACGTGAAATTAAATGATTCTTTAGGTTCTTATACTAAAAAGTAATTTTAAATATATTAAAAACATTCACAAAAGGAAAGACTTGTATATACGTATGTAACGGATGAACTCGGGAACTACGTGGTCATTTCACCCATGCGAAACTGGGGCGGGCCACTAGTATGAAACAAAACAAACGCCAATTAGTGCTTCTTCGTTAATTGCTCTATTTATGACGAAACTGGTGAACGAAAATCTGATTGATATTTCTTAATTAAAACAGAATTTTGATTGGAAAATGTTAGAAGATGATGAAGGTAATATTTTGAAGATAAATTGTGGAGCTGAAATACTTGACGTTTATTAAAAATTTGTTTTTCGATATGAATTATTTTAATTAAATAATAAGAAAAAATATTTTCTAAAAAGATATATCTATTGCGTAAGCAATCTATATAATAATATATAAATAGAAGCTGACCTATTATTGTAGTGTAGAAACTTAAAATTTTGCATCTTTTCTATATCAATACTAATATAATAAAGAGGAAAGGTTTGTTTGTTTGGATTGAATAGGCTCCAAAACTAGCCGATTTGAAAAATTCTTTCACTGTTGGAAAGCTACACTATTCCCGGGTGACATAGGCTATATTATAAAAAAAAATAGGGATCCGCCGGGGCGAACCGCTAATATAGGTGTATAGAAATATTAAATGTACCCACATAACATAGTAATAGAATCATGTAATAAGTAAAACGTCATTGCAAAGTAGAACATGCTCAAATCTAAAGGGGTATCAGCTGTCACAGCAATATAGTTTTTATTACAACTCAGCTAAGGTCTATGAAGACCGTACCCACTTGACCTGAGTACCTTTTTTACGTATGTCGTTAACCTGTTACGGTTTGCTTAGGCAGGGTATTACAGTAAAGTGAATATATTCCATGGAAATGTTATTTTTAGAGAATAAATTAGGTGTAATAATATTGGAATGAAACAACTTTAACGGATTTAACTCGCGTATTTAATTTTATTGGCTGATGCGACGGTTCGGAGCTTTTACAAATTCCATAATAGTAGCACGATTGAGCTGACAATATCTCCGCCCCGGCTTTGCACTTTTTTTTAAAATTTAATATAGTCTATGTCACTCACGAATAGTGTAGCTTCCTAACAGTAAAAGATTTTTTTTAAATCGTTCTGTCGTTTCAGAGCCTATTCAATCCAAACAAACAAACAAACCTTTCCTCTATATTATTAGTATAGATATAGATAATCCCTATCCCTACTAATATTATAAATGCGAAAGTAACTCTGTCTGTCTGTCTGTCTGTTACGCTTTCACGCTAAAACTACTGGACCGATTTAAATGAAATTTGGTACAAAGAAAGACTGTAGCCTGAGAAAGGACATAGGCTACTTTTTAACCGACTGCAAAAAAGGAGGAGTTCCATGCGGACGAAGTCGCGGGCAGAAGCTAGTATAATATAATGTAAACAGCTCCATTTTATCAATTAATAATACCTAATCTAATTAATTAACCTACATAAATATGTATGTAATTCCCATATTTTTTTTGTTTTAACCAAGTTATCAAAAGTCATCCAAAAGTATAATCTAAGAGTTGATGTACGTTTTCATACCTCCTCATAAGAGTCAGGTGTTTCAGCGGCGGCAAGTAATGGCAGGTATGAAAGAACTTTGCATAATTTGCAAAAGCAACAAGCTTTGCCAGACAAAACTTTTTAATACTTCTTTCGGGAATCCCGCCATATTTTCCGAAAAATATTTACTCAATTAAGGGGTCTAAGCCGTTACATTGAAAATGGAATTCGCGTGACATATTTCGAGGTGAATAAAATCCGCGAGTTAAATCCGTTATAGTTGTTTTAAAGATAAAATGTTAGGGGGTCATTACACTTCTTCGACCTTATGCATTTTCGCAAATTCAAAAACACTGTGAAACAGATGATGTATGTAACTTCTTGTATCTATGGTTGTAAAAAGGAATATAATTATCCTACATCTAAATTGTCAAATACAAATTGGTCACTATGAAAATCTCATAATTGAATTACTAGTTTATATAAGTAATATTTAAAATAACTTGAATATTTAAAATATTTAAATACTTCTGTCCTCCGGCCGGAAAGGGTCAACGTTCTGGCCGCTGCGCTAAATAAAATTGCCGCTTCCTGGCTTCGTCGAACAGAAAAATAGTATAATGACCTCGGCCAGTAAAATAAAAAAGCCTCAGATCACATTTTTGTCAACCTCGGCTTCGCCTCGGACGACAATTACATGTGATCTGAGACATTTTTTATTTTACTGGCCTAGGTGTGTAATGTACTATTTTTTTTTTTTTACAGTTGAAATGAAAATATTGATTCAAAGTCTTCGAGATCTCATCCCCTATGGGTAAAATAGGGGGTGGAAGTTGGCATGAAACTTTTTTCCTTCAGTGGGATGGGTAAAGTGTTACAGGTTACTCTAAAACCAAACGAAATTTTGTTGACTAAATTAAATATTTATTACTATGTATTAGTACATATAAATTGAAATTCCATCAATATCTATACAGAGCACGGTGCCGCGCGTAAAGGGTAAGGTGTAGGTTCAAGTCCCATTGGGGTCTCGATTTTTTCTACTCTTGTCTTTGTACAAAAATCATTAGTTGACTAAATTAGTTTTGGAATGAAACAACTATTAACGGATTTAACTCGCGTATTTTTACAATATTCAAACACAATAGTCTAACGCTAAAGTTGACTTTAGCGTTAGACTATTGTCACTTCAGTCGTGCTACGATTATGGAAACTGTAAAGAATCCGAAACGTCAGCTAATAAAATAATAAGGCATCAGAAATTATTCAATTTGTTTTCTTGTTTGCACAAAAAATACAAAATGTCAGTTTAATTAAAATAACATAAAAACTAGCATAATTGCCAGAGCTTTGATCTCACTCTGCTTTCATGAGAAATTTCTTAGTTACCATTTAATTCGTAATTACCTATGCAGTTGTACTGCTTTTAGGTGCTCGTGTCAGACACGTGTAGTATGTGCCGTTTGACACGTGCCAAGGAAATTACATTACGGGAAACTGAATTCTGCATTTCCATAGTGCTAAAATGCTGTATTCAACAAAAAATAAAACTTGGTAGTGTTTTTTCATGATTTCTACGGTAATTAAACCAACCTTAAACCTATATAGGTAAACTTCAATAATGAATAGATTCGATTTGATTCATTTATTTCTTAATAATAACACAATATAATAACATTGAAATGCCATATTAGGTACATGCACTCATACCAAAATCGTCAATACTACAAATATAATAAAAATATTTTTCTGGCTTCGTCAATCAGAAAAACAGTATACTGACCACGGCCAGTAAAATAAAAAAGCCTCAGATCACATTTTTGTCAACCTCGGCTTCGCCTCGGACGACAATTACATGTGATCTGGGACATTTTTTATTTTATTGGCCTAGGTGCGTAATGTACTATTACAAGAATAGAACTTAAAAATGACAATGTCAAAATAGGCTTTTCTCATTATTTGTCTCTTGTAATGTATTGAAGTCACTTAACAATAAGTACCTATAAGATAATATATATTTAATTATAAACTGAGTGACTGCATTTAATTCTGAGGTCGCGGCATAAGTTATCCGATTAATTTAAAAATAGGCTTTTCTAAAATCCTAAGCGCTCCTATTAAATATCCCTTCAATAGATTCAAGCAATCTACAATTCGTTTTACTCGCTGTCTTATTCAGGGCTTGTTTAATAGGTTCTTAGGGTACAGTAGTAAATAAACAAGAAATGAAAAGTCCGTCTATCTGTCTGACTGCTGTTTTACTCTAAGACGTTGTGACTATAAAAGGACTCGTATTTCCTCAGTGGTGGTCTTTCCGAAGCATTAGTCTTTTGGGGTTTTTATATTTGCTTGTAAAATATTTAATTTATGAGCAAAATGTAACATAAATATTTCGTATTTAACAACAAGGTACTATTGGAATGAAACAACTATTAACGGATTTAACTCGCGTATTTTTATTTTATTTTATTAGCTGACGTTTCGGATTCTTTACAGTTTCCATAATCGTAGCACGACTGAGCTGACAATAGTCTAACGCTAAAGTGATTCATACAGTTATGCAAACTACCTTATATTTAATAGTCTACCTTATATTCCGTTAATAGTTGTTTCATTCCAATGTGTAATAACCGCGAAGGCATCAGAAATTAACAAGTTAATATTTAAATTTGTAACATTTTAAAATAAGGTAGTTTGTATAATTTAGTCTTAGACTATCTTCAGCTTAGTCGGCTACGAAAGAAACTGCAAAGTTCGAAACGTAAGCAAAAAAAAATTTGTAAGTATAATTTGTGGTACGTCTTTGAACTCGACTGTATAATTAAAGCTAAAGTAATGCCTAACAAAAGTCCTTCAAACAAGTCAAGTTAATCAAAATATTTAATAGTTTCTCAGACAGCTGTGTTGAAAGCTCAGGCTAGTTCGCTCGAGTGACCCACATTGTCTTGAACTTTCTTAAAGCTCTGTATAATATCGTTCTTTCATTCGTGTGTCGCTTCCTTTCGTGTTCCGAGTTCTGGAATACGGGTTTACTGTCTTGGAAATGAGAGGTATTGTTCATTTGTTACTGTACTTACTCACGACTGAACACAAGCGGTGCTGACAGTAAACGAAGCAGTAGGTATAAAAACCAAGGAAACAGAACGAAGAGTTCCGTACCATAATATATTACTAGCTGTCCGCCCCGGCTCCGCACGGATCGCTTTTTTTATAGCCTATGTGACTCGGGAAAATAGTGTAGCTTTCCAACAGTGAAAGAATTTTTCGAATCGTCCAGTCGTTTTATTCAATCTAAACAATCAAACAAATCTTTCCTCTTTATTAATATTTATTTCTGTGTATTTATTGTTATAGCGGGAAAAAATACATCTGTGAAAAATTCAACTAATAGGAACTAGAAACTTGTAGGTCATCAGATAAAGCCTGATGACATATGAACGAACAGACAAACTCTCAGTAACATAGTCGTTTAATCCTCTGGGTACGGGACTCTAGAAAGAAAGGTTATTTTTAAATGCCGTTTCACTTGAATGGTTCCGATCACAACGGATTTAACTCGAGTAGTTTATTTTATTAAAGAAACTATTGTGTTTATTATTTTCTCTACTTTGGTCGTAAAAGGGTTAATTACATCAAAGATGAGATAATAACAAAAGAAGTTATACTTTAGCGTTAGACTATTGTCAGATCAGTCGTGCTACGATTATGGAAACTGTAAAGAATCCGAAATGTTAGCAAGTAAAATAAAATAAAATACGCGAGTTAAATTCGTTTATAGTTCATTCCAATGTGTAATAACCGCAAAGGCATCAGAAATTATAACGATAAATACTTAAGTACAAAATAATCAAATTTTAACCCTCTTCCAATCCTTTTTAATTAAATTACTGAAATATCCATTACTTACGCATCATGTTATATTAGTCACGATGTCGAGTTGATTTTCCGCTCTTTGTAATGTCTTGTCAAGCTTTAATTAATATATTTTGATAAATGATTTCTTTCCCCACATCATTAATTTTATTTACATGAAATCAACACCTTTGCATTATGTTTCATTCGCGCAAATGAAAAAAAAATAATTGATTACAAACCCTGTTAAAAAAATCAGTTCGTGGAAAAATACTAAAATACAATGCCAAGCCTTTTCCTTGTTTGTTTTTAGTTTTTTATGATAATGCATGTATTTATTTTATGTTATGCTAGTTTCTGCCTTCGTCGGCGCACGATAAGCACCTCCGTTTCACCCCCTTAGAGGGTAAATTTTCAAAAATCCTTTCTTCGTGCTCCCCTATGTTATAAAAGGAAGGTCTGTCCAAAATTTCTAGTTTCTAACCCTTATAGTTTAGGCGCTGCGTTGATATGTCAGTCAGCTTCTAATTTATATTTATACCTAGATAAATTGTTCAATTTTAGGTAAATAGGTAATACTTGGATTAACAGTAGTGATATTTTTAATAATAATAATAACGAATTGCACAATGATAAGAAAAGTTAAAAAAAAATGTAAAATGCACACTGCATCCATAGAAATCATAATGAGCGTTATTATATACTGTATATTTATATACCCGCTTACTATGTATACTCGTTTTCTTATATCCAGACAAGAACCAACTAATTGTCGATACAAAAGATCACCAAGGAACTACAATTAGCAATATCAATGACCTCTGGCCAATTAGTAAAGTACGTTGACTCCATCTGATTGCTGTAATTTGTCTAACGATATCTAAGGGCAAAAGCCATCCCAACTACCCGTATCTTTTCTTGAAGCATTTCTAGGCATAACACCATTACAGCGGCAGCGGTAAGCGGTGAGCGCTGAGCGGTGAGCGCTGGGCGGTGAGCGGTGAGCGCTGAGCGGTGAGCGCTGAGCGGAGAGCGGTGAGCAGTGAGCGGCGAGCGAGGAGAATCAAGCGATAAGGCGGCTCGTTGTATTATTAGGTATATTTCACAAGTCTGGTTTTTTTTGTTGTTTACTGCTCACCATAATCGCTGGTTGTAGTATCATGGCCGCAACCTATGATCTTTGTTATAGATAAGAAGCTTAGGTCTTGAAGTTAACTAACAAATGACCTTAATATTTTGTTATGTCAAGCTAACTTCTCTCGATGTCCAAATAATTCATGAGAAAGCTTGCTATATTTCTATCAGAACTGATAATAAAATGGGTTAATAGACGTACGCGAAAGAGTGCCATAAAATATAAGCCTTTGACAGATACTTTATAATTAACAGTTGTATATTTAGTCAGTGAGGGTAGATATTATGGAACTGATTTTTAAGTGAAATGGCTAATGGAAGTAAACTTATTCATATAATAACAGTTATAAGATAAAATTGTATTGTTCTTTTCTAACTTGTTTTAAAGGTCAACAAGAAAAAAAATGGAATGAAACACTAAAACGGTTTTAACTTAACTCGCGTATTT
Organism: Polylopha cassiicola; assembly: GCA_038024825.1. Lineage (NCBI taxonomy): Eukaryota > Metazoa > Arthropoda > Insecta > Lepidoptera > Tortricidae > Polylopha > Polylopha cassiicola. The sequence continues at coordinate 12,362,532 of CP149052.1, read as the reverse complement.
TTAAATACTGTAGTGACTTTAGGGTTAGACAATCGTCAGCTCAGTCGTGGTACGAATATGGAAACTATAAACAAAACGTAAGCAAATAAAATAAAATACGCGTCTTATCCGTTATAGTGTTCATTCCAATGTGTAATAACCACGGAGGTATCAGAAATTATTGAGTAAAATTTTCTCAAAGTTCATAAAAAACAACTAACAACCTCATTATCATCAATTCACTTGTTATGATAAAAAAACATTTCCCGGAAGGTCTCCCGGGACGGTGGAACAGTCCGCCGCTTCGTTAACGAGACAAATAAGTATGGACATATTTCTTGAAGATTTCAGAACTTGATTCAGTAAGGGAAATTGTAAGCCTTTTTGAAAACACATTAAGTTTCGATATTCCAGATTTTTTAATAAAATCTTATCTTTATAAGAGAAGCTTAGTTAATGACTGACATATCAAAGCAGAGCCTAAACTACAAGGGATTCCTTTTTAATGTAGGTAGAGGAGTATCAAGAAAGGATTTTTGAAAATAGACCCCCTAAGGGTGTAAAAAGGGGGTGTTAATCGTCCACAAACGTAGGCTCGGGCAGAAGCTAATATAATATTGCCTCACAAGACTAATTTATTTTTTCAATTCTAGCAAAATCAGAAGCAATCACGTAACAGTTTTAGTCGCTGGAGGAACCATCTCGTCTGACATTGACAGATGATTTCTAGCACAACAAATACCCTACGAGCTACTAGCGCCTAAGTGATATTCGCAAGAGAGAGAGATAGAGAGACAGAGAGAGAGATAGCTTATTGTCACCTTTTATTATTGTCACTTTTTGCTAAATATAATTTGATAAATTGATACTATTTATATATCTCACTAACCGACCCTACTTTTTAATAAAAGTGGTCCAGGAAAGTAAGACAAATAGTAAGTTGTAGATAATGCAGGCTAATAAATAAACACAGGTGCGAATTCGAAATTTATCTTTATACGTGGCGAGCAAAGTTGAATTTGGCAAGACGATGCATTAGTTGATACGACCTTTTACTTTCAGAAAAACCATGTCCTTTACGTGCTGTAAATCTTCATAAGTCACAAGTTACTTCCATAACCCATTTTCCAATACCCACACGGGCCACACTGTCTTAATAGTTGTGTAGAATGAGGTCCAGCTGCCATTTACCACCAATGAGACATAAGCTACTGGAATGTAGAACATGACAGCTGGACCTCATTCTACACAACTAGACTACAGGATATAACACATGCGCCAATGTTTGAGTATTTGAGTCAAGCTGAAAACTTGTCATATAACTCTCCTACTATACCACAACATGTAACTGTAGATATGGCTGGGATAAAAAAAATAGGGATTTAACTCTGATTGGAAAGAAAACTGGGATAAAAAAAAATAGGGTTTTACCTAACTCTAAAATTTTAAAAAATCTACCCTAAACATGGTGTACTAGCTCTCGGAATGTAGAATCCGTTCAATTTTGAACCATATTGTCCATATTTGATGGCATATTTTAAACACCTCCTCGTTACATTGTGTTGCTTTCTTTATCATTCGACTTTCATTAAATTAAAAGTCATATTTATCTTATAGGTCAAAGCCGTGCTCATTTTAGTTGAAATCTAATTTCGTTGTTTAACAAAATAACTAGGTTATAAATTAGACAAAAGGATAATAAACACAGCTGTGGAATCCCAGCTATTTTATGAGACCATATTATTTTAATGATAGAACTTTGCGTTTGTGCAGTGTGATGCAATTTCATATAACAAATAGTTTAATAAAAAATGCACGTGAAAAATATGATCAGAGGAAAAAATAGAATGAAGGAAAACTTAGAACTAAATTTCCAATGAACGTATTAATTTCATGTGTTCTTTTTTTATATTTTTATGATAATATGAGATCATGTAAACATGATAATATAATTATGACTGTGTATTATCATCTATATAGGTACCTATACAATATAAAAGAAGAAACTGACTAAATGACTGAGTACTGACCTATCAACCCAGGGCCTAAACTATAAGGGTTAGAAACGTAAAATTTTGCACAGGGGTTCCTTTTTGATTTTTTAAAAAAGAGCACTGTGAAAGGATTTTCGAAAATTCACCCCCTAAGGTAAAGTAAGGTGCTAAGAAAAATCTTTTGATTTCCTAAAAAAACGCAATTTATTTAAACAAAACAAATCGTCTCGCTTTTGTCTCTAAATATATAACTATTTAAGTCTGCAATTAACAATACCTTAACATTATTTATTAACAAAGTCTCTTAAAAAATCTTATTATAGATTTAAAAAAAGCAAAAGAAAACCTCCTAACGATTTTAATTAATCATTTAACACATAAAGTACCTCAATTTCCGTATCTCAATGATATTACCTCAGGATGCATGCCGATGGGGTCCTCTAATTTAAATGATTGAGGTCGTTCATTAATGAGGACCTCGATAATTACCGCGGGAATATTTACAGATTGAAAATTTAACAGGGTCGCTTGTAATTTTGAAAGAATTCATAAGAAATTTAGGACAAATATTTGCAATTTTGTAAGTGCCTTGTATTCCGCGCTGTTTCCATAGAATCAATTTTATATAAATATATATACCTAGGTATATAAGAATTAAGTTCTCGAAACTTATAAATTTCTTTGTTACCTATATATATCTTTCAAAATTTCATCTGCCTTACTCCTAACGACATTGCAAATTTAGACTTATTATGGCCAAAAATACGTACTATATTTAGGTAGGTAACATTATGATACCAATAACAAAACGACAAAACCACAAAAAATGAAAGCACAATAACATTTCTTGTTATGTGACGTGTCCAACCAAAAGACAATAATCAAAGCAGACACTCGATGTCAGGCTTTGTAGGATTATTATCAGAGGTAAAGCCTCAAATGTATTTATATACTAGCTTATACTTAAAACCCCTATTTTACACTTGGGGTGAATTCCAAAATCTAATCAACCAAGAAATACGTACTATGAAATGTTTTTTTTGAGCATGAATCTTAAGTTTTATCAAAATCGTTATATACCCCTATTTCGTCCAATTAGGGTTTCATTTTTAAAATCTTTTCTTAGTGTCCGTCTATATATCACGAGCCTTTTTTTTTAAATTAGGTATATATATAATATAATAATATATAAAGTCCAATTATGAGCACTTATGAAATTAGGTACTTTTAAGGCCAAGAAGCGATGTTCTCCAAACAATCCACAAATATACATACTAACAATATTTCCAATAGTAAAACAAGTGTATATATCTTATAGATTTGTTGGTCTTCTACCTGAATATTATAGGGTAATGTTATACTGTAAATTAGTAAACTTGGCATTTTCTAATTATGGAACTATAATTTATTTGCGTGCAATTTTCAACACGCAACCTGTTTCATGACGCCTGCACGCCATGACTGTATTGTACCTAACCCTATATTAATACATTACAATACATATAAATTTAAAAACAGATATATACAATTATACATAGCTGGCAATAACTTAAATACGACTGTCAGGAATCTATCTCTTGATGTATTCAATACTAGCTGTGCCCGCGACTTCGTCCCCGTGGAATAGTAATTCTTCATAAGGCTTCATATTTTCCCCGTTTTTTACACATTTTCCACTGTTTCTTCGCTCCTATTGGTCGCAGCGTGATGTTATATAGCCTAAAGCCTTCCTCGATAAATGTCTATCCAACAAAAAAAGAATTTTTGAATTCGAACCAGTAGTTCCTGAGATTGGCGCGTTCAAACAAACAAACAAACAAACCCTTCAGCTTTATAATATTAGTATAGATAACTAGAATCAAGGCAAGGTGATTAATCACACAACAATTTTTCAACTAATGTGCGACTGTTCTGTGTATTTAAATAAATAAAATATATCTTTGTCAGCGGATATGAGTTTTAAGTGTGTTGAAGCATACCTACATACTGGACCCACATTAGTACTAACTCTTGTTACTAATGAAATTATTTTTTTAAACATAAAACAAGATAATATTTTCTGATGCCTTTACAGTTATTATACATTGGAATGAAACAACTTTAAACGGATATAACTCGCGTATCTCGGACTTTAGCATAAGACAATTGTCAGCTCTACGATTATGGAATCTGTAAAGACTCTGAAAATAAAATAAAATAAAAATATACTAGTTAAATCCGTTAATAGTTGTTTCATTCCAATGTATAATAGCCTCGAAGGCATCAGAAATTATTACATTATAGTCTTGTTACTTCATTTATAAGTTCTTGGCGGTACCGACAGCAGTGCCGCTTTCTCGCAAACTAAACTGCATTGTTGGCAGCTAGCCAACGAGACCGGATACTTATAGTTAAAGTTTGAGATTGAAAAACAATTGAAACATGTCAGGGAGATGGATAGGGATACTCAAAGAGTATTTTATTTCTTTTTTAAACTAGTACTAGACAGGAGGAATGAAGGCTTTCAATATAAACACACTAAAATTAATCTTACCAGTCTTTAGGAAGCTAGTAACGCCCCCTTCGTTTTATTTGCACTGTAAAATATTTTATTCACACGTAGAATGAAACGTTTGTCTATATTAATATAATAAAGAGGAAGGGTTTGTTTGTTTGTTTCGATTGAATAGGCTCCAAGACGACTGGACCGATTTGAAAAATTCATTGTTGGAAAGCTACACTATTCCCGAGTGACATAGGTTATAAAAAAATGGATCCGGGCGAGGCCGGGGCGGGCCGCTCGTATTGCATATTATAGAACAGGATAGTACTTTTATTTTGTAATTTAGGAAATAAGGTAGTTTGCATATATAAATCACTTTAGCGTTAGACTATCTTTACCTCAGTCGTGCTACGATTATGGAAACTGTAAAAGTTTCGAAACGTCAGCCAATAAAATAAAACATGCTAATTAAATCCGTTAAAGTGTTTCATTCCAATGTGTAATAACCGCGAAGGCATCAGAAATACCTTAACTGTCTTTACGATACCCTAAAATATGAAAACGTGTGAACTGGACTGTACCTAGGTAGGTATATGTATCGTAGTAGGACTCATTTTCCCATTTCCTTTTTAATCTTCCGTGTGACGTCATAACAATGGCCTAATGCTTTGTATTGCAATACAAAAGGTAGCCATTTTGTTGTGAGAAAATATTTCGACTTGCCTTTATTTATGTAGCAAGTGTTTCATAGTAGACTTATTACCTGACTCCTAACCTCGAAAGAATGACTGCGCCCTTTCGACTTTCGTTTCTACTTTTTAATAATCATGGCTACAACATATGAAAATATTTGGGAAGAAGAGGTTTAAAGGCTTTAAGGGATTTTTGTATTTAAAACTAGCTTACCCGATGAGCTTCGTATCGCCAAACTTTCGTAATTCTTAACACTTCGATTATCTTCAAACCAATTCAATTGGATTTGAAGGCCAATTAGGCGTAGGTACGTTACCAATTAGTTACACAAATAAGAGTCTGGTATTATTATTATTATTAGGTAGTTGCGGCCCGCCCCGGCTTCGCCCGGATCCCTTTTTTTTAGCCTATGTCACACGGGAACAGTGTAGCTTTCCAACAGTGAAAGAATTTTCCAAATCGGTCCAGTCATGTAGGAGCCTATTCAATCCAAACAAACAAACTTTTCCTCTTTATTATATTAGTGTAGATAGCCGAATAAGCATATTATTAATGATTTTTAAATTCATGTAGATTATCTCCTAGAAAAACTTAGGTGAATATATTATTTCCCTGGAATTTGCAATATGAGTCTTTAGACATATTCTAAAGGTGTAAGTACCAATCGTATTCTTATTATTTATCGAAATATTAATCAATTTCAGAAACCAATAGCACAAATCACAATCGGATCTAAATAAGTGATCTTCAATGAGAAATTCAATTATTGTTCGCGGAAATCCCGATGCCTTAATAAAGGAATTAAGAATAAAATCTGCTGAAATGAAATATTCCCTCTTTTGAGATTTAATATAAGTCGAAGTTTTGAGTTCGAGGGTTCCGTAGAATTGGGTAAAAACTTAACGCTTTATTAGTAAAATATCTGGAAAGAAGACAAGATACCAATAGTACGAAATGAGCCCTGAATTCCTTTTATAACGTAAGGGAGTGTTAGGAAATAATTTTAGAAAATTCACCCTCTAAGGGGGCAAAACAAGCTTGCAAAGTATGAAACTTTGCCGTTTCCGAAGTCGCCAAAAGGGGCGGAGCAGTAACTATTCCACGCGGACGAAGTCGCGGGCAGAAGCTAAATTTTCATAATACATCAACTTTTATTATTATGAAACAACTATTAACGGATTTAACTCGCGTATTTTAATATTATTTTATTTGCTGACGTTTCGGATTCTTTACAGTTTCCATAATCGTAGCACGACTGAGCTGACAATAGTCTAACGCTAAATAGTTGTTTCATTCCAATGTGTAATAACCGCGAAGGCATTAGAAATTATTACATGAACTTTCATTTTTAACCCCCGACGCAAAAACGACGGGGTGTTATGAGTTTGACGTGTCTGTCTGTCTGTCTGTGTGTGTGTGTGTGTGTGTGTGTCTGTCTGTGGCATCATAGCTCCCTAACGCATGAACCGATTTTGATTCTGTTTTTTTTGTTTGAAAGGTGTATATGTCGGGAGTGTTCTTAGCTATGTTTTATAAAAATCGGCTAAGTAGTTTAATAATTAGGGGGGGTTAAAGAGGGGATGTAAAAATAAATGTCTACTAATATACTCGAGTGGGGTATCCAATGAAAGAGGGTGACGAGTACATTACAAAATTGAAATCATAATGAAAATCGGTTGAGTCGTTCAAAAAATATTGGGAGTGAAAGTGGGGATGGAAAACCAAATGTCTACAAATATACCCGAGTGGGGTATCAAATGAAAGAGGATCGTGGACCGTGAGGAGCGTGTACATTACAAAATCGTAATGAAAATCGGTTAAGTAGTTCAAAAATTATGGGGAGTAATAGTGTAAATGGTAAGCCCAATGTCGTCAAATATACTCGAGTGGGGTATCAAATGTAAGAGGATTACATGTAAGTAAGTACATTACGAAATTCCGTGTTAAATGGAAATTAGTTAAAAATAATAATATGTAGTAGGTACCTACGTACCTACTTACAAAAAGTATGAAATAAAAAAATAAATTAAAAATTTAACAAACCCCCGACATAAAAACTAAAAGGCCCTCTAAAAAGTATAACAATAATAAAATCATAATATTAGTTACCTAAGTATTAATATTTCTACAAAGAAAACGTCATGTCGGGGGGACCGTAGGTTTAGGTAGATTGTAAATATTAGGTAAGTAAGTACACCTAAATGAAAAGCGGTCCCCCCGACATGACGTTTTCTTTGTAGAAATATTAATACTTAGGTAACTAATATTATGATTTTATTATTGTTATACTTTTTAGAGGGCCTTTTAGTTTTTATGTCGGGGGTTTTCTTCGTGACACGGAACCCTAGAAATCAACATAAAACTCGTACTTTTACTACCTAACAAAATTACCATTACGATGAACAATACTTTAAGATTTATCAAACTTGACAGATATTGGAAGGTTGATCTATTGATACAATTACGGCCTTTGCTTCTGTTCTATATAAACCTAGCGACCCGCCCCGGCTTCACACGGGTGCTATAAACCTTCCTCTAGAATCACTCTATCTATTAAAAAACCACATCAAATTGAGTAGTTTTTAACCCCCGACGCAAAAACGACGGGGTGTTATGAGTTTGACGTGTCTGTCTGTCTGTCTGTCTGTGGGTGTGTGTGTGTGTCTGTCTGTGGCATCATAGCTCCCTAACGCATGAACCGATTTTGATTCTGTTTTTTTTGTTTGAAAGGTGTATATGTCGGGAGTGTTCTTAGCTATGTTTTATAAAAATCGGCTCAGTAGTTTAATGATTAGGGGGGGTTAAAGAGGGGATGTAAAAATAAATGTCTACTAATAAACTCGAGTGGGGTATCCAATGAAAGAAGGTGACGAGTACATTACAAAATTGAAATCATAATGAAAATCGGTTGAGTCGTTCAAAAATATAGGGAGTGAAAGTGGGGATGGAAAACCAAATGTCTACAAATATATCCGAGTGGGGTGGGGTATCAAATGAAAGAGGATCGCGTGTACATTACAAAATTGAAATTGTAATGAAAATCGGTTAAGTAGTTCAAAAATTATGGGGAGTAATAGTGCAAATGGTAAGCCCAATGTCGTCAAATATACTCGAGTGGTATCAAATGTAAGAGGATTACATGTACATTACGAAATTCCGTGTTAAATGGAAATTAGTTAAAAATAATAATATGTAGTAGGTACCTACGTACCTACTTACAAAAAGTATGAAATAAAAAAATAATTTAAAAATTTAACAAACCCCCGACATAAAAACTAAAAGGCCCTCTAAAAAGTATAGCAATAATAAAATCATAATATTAGTTACCTAAGTATTAATATTTCTACAAAGAAAACGTCATGTCGGGGGGACCGTAGGTTTAGGTAGATAGTAAATATTAGGTAAGTAAGTACACCTAAATGAAAAGCGGTCCCTCCGACATGACGTTTTCTTTGTAGAAATATTATAAGGATTTAAGCGTACATAGGGATAGACTTTGTTTTATACTATGTAGTGAAACTAGTTGATCAATTGAAGAAGACTATACCTACATTCTGATTAAAATTCTGAATGTGTTAGACTAGCTAAAAATTTTCCCACTTTTGGCGTTCACAAGAACGATAAACGAAAAAAAAGTACAGCGGGGTTTCGAGAGTATAGCCTAGTGACCTCTCCAATTTAATTGGTTATTGTTTTTTTTTCTTTTATTTTATCTACTTTAACACAAAGTTGAATCCAATTAAAAAATAACTAAGATTTTTACACTGTGAAAATATAATACTTACTGTTTAAAACTAGGCCATTTTTAAGCGAGGCTTTAAATTTGACTTAGGCTGTTTGTTTATTCGACGATAACTTAAGTATTGTTAATGCTATTTATTAAATTTGGCAGAGAAGTCAGAGAACATCTGCCTTTATAAATGTTTTTGGTTTATACATAAGCATGGCTCTGGCCATTATTTTAACCCAGAGGTTAAGAAAAACGTTGAAAAAAAAGTTTTCAGTTACGCGTACCTAAATTTTTTATTATTTAAATAATATAATATTATCTTCACTTAGCGACAACACGTCCGTAATTTTATACCTTTAATAACAATATTAACATAAAATACTCAGACATTATTAGATCAAAAAGCCAATTGATTTTATTTTAGGAAACTGGAATTTCTGTTAAATAAATAATATTGTTAGATAAAATAAAATATTCTAAACGTTTGTTGGGAGCGCTATTCGGGAAGGACAGAAGCAATATTTAAATTACTCAGCAAGTTCAAGGACAAGAGACTGCGCCAAGCGCGCAAATAATACGCTGCGTAAGGATTACGCGCAGCTAATTGCTATATTATGGAGAACTAGCTTCTGGCCGCGACTTCGTCCTTCGTGGAACTCCTCCTTTTTTGCAGTCTGTTAAAAAGTAGCCTATGTTCTTTCTCAGGCTCCAGACATTCTATGTACCAAATTTCATTTAAATTGGTCCGGTAGTTTTAGCGTGAAAGCGTAACGGACAGACAGACAGACAGAGTTACTTTCGCATTTATATTAGTAGGGATGCCAATGGGATATTGGTTATGGGGTCCCGGAGCTTACAACGCCCGCGACTCGCACGGCACTTAGAGTGAAATTGACTGCCAAAGTAGTATACCTATTGCTGTTCCATAATTGTACATATTTGTCAAACAGCGAAGTATATTAAGTATGGCTTTTTTTCGAAATGAATACTGAAGCGCAGTTTGCCAGCTAAGGTGCCTTTACTGCGCAACCGGACGGTTGGCGAGCCTCCAGAGGCTTCAATTATAATTGTTTAGCTATATTATGGCTGTTGTTTCCAGAATAAGGGTCCAGGTTACACGAGTAATAAAAATAAGACCAAAATAACGAGGGACAAGTATCTTTTTATACCGAATTATTAAATAAAGCGTCTTATGGGAAGCAAATAAAATTGATTCGGTTATTATTTTTCTGTATCTAGAAAATTATTTTGCGTATTGTAAACCGAAATAAGTGGAATTGGTATCTTGTTATTTTTTCTATGAGAGTTCTTTTGCAAAAAAAAAACTTCTAACCAAATATTTTTATTGAAATTTGAGGATACTATATTTTTTAACTAAGTGGAAACATAACCATTTCTCTTGCATCTGCGGGTATTACACATTGGCATAGTAAAACAAAGTCTAGGGATCAAACTTAGGTACCTATATTCATTTTTATGCTGATATTTCAATATTTGTAGCCAATAGACCTAACGATAATATTGTAGTGATTTCAGTATGCAAACTATCTTATATTAAAAATATAAACAAGTACCTTTGTTTTAAAATAATATTAAACATTTACCAAAGTCGAGAAGAAACTTTCTTGTGTTAATTTGTTTAAGTTATTTTATTCCAATAGATACAAAATCATTTTGTATTATTTTGTCACAATATTTTTTAAGGAAAATTTTGACTAATTTCTTCTAAATAAAAAATTCTTTAAATATAATCCAAAGCAAAAAGAAGAACAACCGCAAATAATTTTCTACCCAAGTTGAACAATAAAAACAGAAATAGAACAAACAAAGAACTCCATAGCATTTTAAACTTTGCGCAGCCGTAGATGGCGTTGAAATCTATATATCTTCTATCTATCTATATATATAAAATAAAGTCGTGTTATTTACTCCATTTATAACTCAAGAACGGCTGAACTGATTTGGCTGAAAATTGGCGGGGAGGTAGCTCAGAACCAGGAAAAGGACATAGGATACTTAAATAGATTCTTTGCCGGGACCGCTAGTCTTCTTTATATATCTTTATAAAAGAAAGTCGTGTTAGTTACCCCGTTTATAACTCAAGAACGGCTAAACCGATTTGGCTGAAAATTGCTGGGGATGTAGCTCGAAACCAGGAAAAGGACTCGAAACCAGGAAATCTGCCGGGACCGCTAGTATATTTATAAAAGAAAGTCGTGTTATTTACTCCATTTATAACTCAAAAACGACTGAACTGATTTGGCTAAAAATTGGTGAGGAGGTAGCTCAGAGCCAGGAGTAGTACATAGGATATTTTATCTAGTTCCAGTAGATAAAAAAAGAAATAAAACTGAACTCATTTGTTAAAAATAGTATAACAAAACGCAGCCATGACAACTGTCAAATCGATTGATTAATATTCTTTGCAGGGCAGGACAACGTCTGCCGGGACCACTAGTTACTAGTTAGTACCTAATTAAATACATGGAAAATGCGAGACATTATTACTTTTTCCATTACAAAAAGGTTTTGTAGGTACTTGCCGACAGCTCACTTATTAATTAAATTAACACTTAACCTTCTGTCTCGTTTACATTATTTATATTATGATAAAATGCTAAAATTTCTTCCTCCAAATACTTTTACAACATAATATTTAGAAAATTTGAACAATTTCGAGGTAAGTTGGGTCATTTATTTTTATTTGTTGTAACGATCTATTTATTGCTACTAATTCTTTAATATATTCTTTATCTCATAGCCAGTTAGCCAGTTAAACAATTAAATTACTGATTCCAACTTCCAAGCTTGCCCCGGTTTTCCTGCTAATTATAAATGAAATTGATTTTATTTTAGGTATTTATTTATTTTGCATACAAACTAGTACCTATGAGATCCAAGGGAAGTAGGTACACATTTTGATTAATAAGTATAAAAATTATGTTAAAACTTAAATTATACACTTTTTTACTATTTGTATTCTTCTATTCTTTAAAGAGGCATTTTGGGTGAGGATATTGATCACGCATCTCCTGAAATGAGCAGGACGCGGGCCAAAAATATCAATCTCGTCATTACTAGCCACATCGTTGTACTGCCTACACATTCTTACTATTGGATTGTAGAAGGAAGTATTGTTCATGCAAACGTGCGAGGGCAAATATTTTACTAACACGAGTTCTTAGGCCAAGAACATGAAATGATATTGCAAGCTTCGCTACACTGAAATAACACTCGTATTAAAATGTTCCTTTCCGGCCGGAATTGGCAATTATTACAAATTGCATCTAAGTAGTTACAAGCTTACACAGAAAAAAATAACAGTAGGTACCTTGGACCCCAGAGAAGTGCTAATCGATCTCCAAATGGTATTCATTCTACAGTCGACAAGCAGACAAATGGTCATAGGGGCCTAGAAAAGATGCCAACGTTCAACGTTAACGTTAAACGAAACGACCAAAATGTATGCGATTTTACATCCGCGAACGTTTGTGACGTACGTGTCAGTCGTTCGCGGATGTCAAATCCAATACATTTTGGCACCTTTTCTAAGCCCCATAATTTGATAGTGTTTTATTTTTTATCATTGTTCGTTACTTCGGAATTAAACAACTATAGACGGATTTAACTCGCGTATTATTTTATTGGCTGATGTTTCGGAGCCATTACTGACTGAGCTGACAAAAGTGTTATGCCAAATCAACGCCAGAGTTAAATCCATTATACCTATTTTGTTTCATACCAGTAAAACCGCGAAGGCATCAGAAAATATTGTTTTCTGTCCTCCAGCGCTAGCTTTCTGGCCGCTGCGCTAAATGAAATTGCCGCTTTCTGGCTTCGTCGAACAGAAAAATAGTATACTGACCTCGGCCAGTAAAATAAAAAAGCTTCAGATCACATTTTTGTCAACCTCGGCTTCGCCTCGGACGACAATTACATGTGATCTGAGACATTTTTTATTTTACTGGCCTAGGTGCGTAATGTACTATTGTTACTGTTTTAATTCGACTGTGTACGTAATACTTACAAGTTCTCCGGTCATTAACGGGGTTCGAAAGGGCTCAAACGATACTTAACTTAGTTATTTCTGGCTTTTATTACTTAATATCCTTTTACTTTCATTTTACACAGCTACGAAATATTTACCGTTCGGTACCAAAGAAATACTTCTAATTTAGTAAATAAGGTAGTTTGCATAACTGTATTAATCACTTTAGCATAAGACTATTGTCAGCTCAGTCGTGCTACGATTATGGAATCTGTGAAGGCTTCGAAACGTCAGCCAATAAAATAAAATACGCGAGTTAAATCCGACTAAAGTTTCATTCCAATGTATAATAACCGCGAAGGTATCAGAAAATTATTTCTAATTTCATAAACACCTCGAAAAACCGGGCAAGAAATAAAATTGCTTTTTATTAAAAATGTTGCATACAACTTTAGGCCATGATATACTAACCATGATATTAAATCATTTTTCATTTATTAAAATGTACTTATTGAGATATAATACCGAAATCTCCATTTAAAAATTTGGTTTTTAAAAGTTGATTATGTCGTTCTTGAGATTGAATCCTCTGATGTAGGTACGAACAATTATAAATTATATTAATTGAATTAGATTAGAATGTTCATATGAATATAATGAGATTTAACGAGAAATATAATTTTTACTAGGTACATTTATTTTTTAAACATTTTGCAAGAAACGTAGCGTATATAAATTATGTACCTATCTATATAATACAGTCTTTACTTAATGATTTAGATAAATATAGCTTTAAACGAGCAAATTAACAACCAAGTAACAGACAAATAAAAACGAATGCTTACTTAAATATTTTATTCCCAATAACTATTTTAACGATGAAAGTAAAATGTTTAAAGGCATTTGCTGATAGGTTTTTGGGCTTATCCTTTTACAATTCACTGATTAGATACTAAAGGATCCATAAATAAATTGAATAAAATTACTTTTAGTGTGATTGTCTGATACGATTAAATATTTAAATGCACTCGAATATTCAAGGACTCGATACCAATTTGAAATGGAACTTTTTAGTAGCTAAACTAGTGGTCCCGGCAGACGTCGTCCTGCCCGTCCGATTGTTTCTTGAAAGATTTGTCAAAGTCTTCTGTCACTTACCGTCTATCACTATGTACATGGGAGTGTAGTAAGATGTTGATTTTACACTTTTTCAAGATGTTTTTAAATTTTCTCTACTTACAAACCTTCCCTGGACTACCACGAATAATTCAAGACCAAAATTAGCCAAATCGGTCCAGTAGTTTTAGCGTGAAAGCGTAACAGACAGACAGACAGACAGAGTTACTTTCGCATTTATAATATTAGTAGGGATAGTAGGGACTAGTGGTCCCGGCAGACGGGCCTAGACAAGGTGCCAACGTTCAACGTTAACGTTAAACGAAACGACCAAAATGTATGGGATTTGACATCCGTGAACGTTTGTGACGTTACGTGACAGTCATGACACCGTCACGTCGTATCACATGTCAGTCCAAACCTCGAGTGACGTGTCAAAATCCTACTACTATTATAAAGGCGAAAGTTTGTAAGTATGGATGTATGGATGTTTGTTACTCTTTCACGTAAAAACTACTGAATGGATTTGAATGAAACTTTACCACAATATAGCTTATACATCAGAATAACACATAGGCTACAATTTTTGACACTAGACTAGACGGGACGAACCTGAAGTCCACGCGAACGAAGTCGCGGGCAAAGGCTAGTATTTTCAATATTTCCATCTAAATTATTTACATACTGTTCACGAAAAAATCATGAGAAATTGGAACATTTTTTTTTTTCATTTCAATTTATACACACGGTGTGTTGTAGGTTTGTAAATTCCGTTGTTCGCAAAGAAGGTAATAACTCGTGCCGAAATAAATGCTTATTTCCCATAATAATTTATTTCATATTTATTTTACGGCCGCACTTGTAATGATGTCTACCTATTGTGAGTTGGCGACAGTATTTATTGGAATTCTATTTTTCTGGTGGAAAGTTTTTGTGGAACTTTGAATATAATTTGAGTCGCATTTTTTTTTATTGAAATTGGATTTGAGGTCGCGTTTCCAAACGGTCGTGTGGTGAAAGTTATTAGAAAATACCTAGGCATCAGAAATTATCACATAATATCTTGATATACATATTTACCAATAACTACCTATAACTTCAATCGTCCAACAAATATACTATGATATATACTATATACTCTTGCCTGAGGATATCCTACTCCTACTACTATTATAAAGGTGAAAGTTTTTAAGTATGGATGTATGGATGTTTGTTACTCTTTCACGTAAAAACTACTGAATGGATTTGAATGAAACTTTACCACAATATAGCTTATACATCAGAATAACACATAGGCTACAATTTTTGACACTAGACTAGACGGGACGAACCTGAAGTCCACGCGAACGAAGTCGCGGGCAAAAGCTAGTAGTATATATTACGTTAAACTTTAAACCTCGCGTTCGCTCCGTGAATCATTTATTAAACTAGAACATTAGCTAGAATAACAAATTTCAATAGATCGATTTATTTTAATATTGTCGAAATTTGTTTCTAACACTTAAGTACTTACTTAGATACAAGTAGTTTTGGATTTATCGCTGTTTTCAATTAGTTTCCCGAATGTATCCACTTACCCCAAGTTTGAAAATTTCAAAACTTAATAAGTAGTAAGTAAACAAACTTTCACGTTCATATAGGGGAAAGTGGGTAGTATTGGTACACTCTTTATTCTTGACCTTGTAAAAAATCTAATGTTTTATAGTGAAATAAAGCATTTAGAATTGGTTTATTTTAGTAGCTTTTCAAGTTTGGGACTAGATCAATTAGTGTAAATTATACAAAGATATTTATTATTTATCTGGATATTTAAGTTTTGATGCACAGCCATTTTATAAGCTACAATGTTTTTCGAAAAAAGTGGGAATTAAAGTTCTTTCATTCCAATGTATAATAACCGCGAATGCATCAGAAATTATTAGGTTGTAGTACCACTGAACCTTATTGAAATTTATTATTTACTTCAAAACTTAGCGGACATTGGCTGTGTTATTCTTGAGAATGAATCTGCCATACATGTACAACATATTTTACATACAAGAATTGCTCGCATTAATAAAGGGATATAGTAAGAATGTGCATTTTAATATTTCTTGAAGATGAAAAATCCAATAAAGCTGTTATGAAGAAGACTTCTGGAAAATTTTATTTTTACTCTCTCTGAAGGAGTCATATATAACTTGTTTTATTTAGTAACATCAGAACATTATATCTATAGATTAGATTAGATAAGATTCATTTATTTCTCAATAATCACACAATATAATAACATTGAAATTACATGTAATCAAACCGAGATCGTCAATTGTTAAAAAAAAATGTACAAAACAGGTTTTTCTCATTAGTCGTCAAAATAACAAAACAATCATAGTAAGTACTAGATTAATAAATACAATGAATAATCCGTTGTAGATTTTTTATTGCGTATAGGTACCTACTATAATAGTTTATACTTACCTATACATAATTTTCTTTTCAAAACTTGGTATAGATTCCAGATCCCTTATTTATATTCTTATTTGAAAAGTTTAGGTTGTACGCAAGAAAAAAAGAGGTAGCTGAACTTGAATTAGGCAATTTTACTTTGTTTTCGAGTCAAAGGCTTTGCATTAATATATTATTATAGAAATACGAAATTCTAAAATTTTTATCTTAAAAATATTTTTGAGGTTTGATTGCTTACTCCGATTTAACTAACAGGTTCATTGAATCCGAAATTAGATTTCTATCGATATTTTTTTTAATACCTAATAAATGCAATTTCTAAACAACATGCTCCTAAATAATGTATTTTATGTTCTATTTTCGGAATCTTACAAAAAATTTGATTTCTTAATTAAGAAAAGATTGTAAAAAAGAGCATTATAAATTGTAACGTTCATTCTATTTTATTGGCGCAATTTATTTTTGAATAGTAAATTTTTTACCGTCTGTAATTACAACTCGCTAAAATAAAGCCGTTTTATTATTTGTTTTGTTTCAGCCCGTCTGTTTTCTTGCTGGCAACACCTACAAAGTTATTTTTAATAACTATCTATCTATTGATAATATGGCACCACTATTCTATAATCTATGAAATGTACGCCCTTATGAAAACTGGCAACACTTTAAAATTAAAAAGCGAAACACTTTTGAGCAGTGTTGCAAGAATAACCTATTTTAAAATTGTATGACACAAAAAAAGTTCTGGATTTAATAACTTGCAACCTTATGCTATATTAGCGACTAGCTGTCCGCCCCGGCTTCGCACGTATCCCTTTCTTATAGCCTATGTCATTCGGGAATAGTGTAGTTTCCCAACAGTGAAATAATTTTTCAAATCGGTCCAGGATCGGAGCCTATTCAATCTAAACAAACAAACAAACCTTTCCTCTTTATAGTACCTATAGACCAATAAGTAGTTTGATATTATTATCACATACTTTTTAATTATTGAATTTAGTAACTTAAAACATCCAATAGAACAAGGTAAAAATAATTTTATGGCTCATAACAAGAGATTGAACACTAGGTATCTCTAAAGATTTATGAACAAATAAATCTGAAATCACGGGTTTGTTTATTTATATGACTAGCTTTTGCCCGCGACTTCGTCCGCGTAATTTTTAACCCCGTTATGGGGTGAACTTCATTAGAATACGGATCTATATCTGAATCTCTAACGTTTTTTAACCTATTATTGATTTCCCTAACGTTTTATGTCATAATGATTATTAACTAACACTCTTATGACCTATCTTTTGTTTTCCTAACATCATATGGATGTTTTTTTTCCCACATAATGTTTTATTTCCTTAACGTATTTCCCACTTACCATATTAATTATTCATCCTAATTCTATTCGGTTTTGGCGCCTCGCTGGCCGCTGCCACGGCAAGCTCGCTTCGCTCGCTCGGCTTTCGCGCTGTACGGTCGCAGTTCAATTAATTAGTATACTGACAAAACCTGGTTTGTTAACGTTATGTCGTAAATATACTTTCATTAAAAGTACTGATTCTGACGCTTCGCCGGCCGCTGTCGCGGCATGCTCGCTTCGCTCGCTTGCATAGCAAGCTGGACGGTCTCAGTTCTACCTAACACTCCTCCTCGCTTCGCTCGTCGTCGTTCCTAAAGGAGTCTTTCATTTGCCGCTGCCGCGGCGCGCTAGCTTCGCTCGCTCGGCTTTCGCGCTGTAGGGTCGCAGTTGAATTAATAAGTATACTGACAAAACCTGGTTTGTTAACGTTATGTCGTAAATATACTTTCATTAAAAGTACCGATTCTGACGCTTGACCGGCCGCTGCCGCGGCATGCTCGCTTCGCTCGCTTGGATCGCGTGCTGGATGATCACGGTTCTACCTAACACTCCTCCTCGCTTCGCTCGTCGTCGTACCTAAAGGAGACCTTCATTTGCCGCTGCCGCGGCACGCTCGCTCGGTTTTTGCCCTGTAGGGTCACAGTTCAAGTAATTAGTGTACTGACAAAACCTGGTTTGTTAACGTTATGCCGTAAATATACTTTGATTGAAAGTACCAATTCTGACGCTTCGCCGGCCGCTGCCGCGGCATGCTCGCTTCGCTCGCTTGGATCGCGTGCTGGACGATCAGGATTCTACCTAACACTCCTCCTCGCTTCGCTCGTCGTCGTACCTAAAGGAGACCTTCATTTGCCGCTACCGCGGCACGCTCGCTTCGCTCGCTCGGCTTGTGCATTGTTGGGTCGCAGTTCAATTAATTAGTATATTATTAGTATACTGACAAAACCTGGTTTGTTAATGTTATGTCGTAAATATTCTTTTATTAAAAGTACCGGATCTGACGCTTCGCCGGCTGCTGCCTAACACTTCCCTTATATTCGTAATAAATGGAGCTAACAATAGTTTAACATGTACAATATGCAAACTAAGTACATAAGTACTTACCTATCTTACTTTCGAAATTGCATAATTTATACAGCTACCACTGAGTTCAACATTTTTTTTTTAATCGGACAAAGTTTTTAAAGAAATCATACACGTGAGGTTTAGCTGGCTATTTATTTAAGGATTGATTACCATACTTATTACAAAGATCTAACAAAACAACAAAACAATTTTACAATTCAATTCAATCCTACAAAATAAAACCTTATACCGATTACATACAATATAAGTGGTGTTACGAAATAAAAAATTTCCCAGTTTGCCTCATTGCCTATAATGAGATACTCTCGCAAACAGGCGCGTGCAGTGAGGGGTGCGTAAGTATGGCGCCAGGGTAGGCACTCCATACATTAGTGACACTGTGCCTGTACGGAATGCACGCCCTTGATCGCAAAGTATACTCCTTATAAGCTCACTCGGTCTTGAGGATATGTTCAGGGTCATTTTCTCAGTCAGGAGCTCGCGCGAGCTTGCTTTACCTCCGTCTCGTCCCATTCCGTCACCTCTGTTATCACGGCTTTTTTATATATGTCAGCTTTGGTCGCGAAGAACACTTCTATTTCTCTGCGTAATGACACCAGTTTTCCCTCGCAAGTTAAACGGGGTCTGCTTACTCAGGAATATTATTAAATAGTCCTCATTACACGATCCACGGGATATTACGTAATAATCCCATTTTCGTTACCACTGAAGAAATCATACACGTAACAGTTTGGGTATTTATTTAATGTCAGGAATGACATTAGCAACCGTTGCTATGCATAACTACATTATGCTTTTTAAATATGTGTCAAAATCAAAAGCACTAAGTAGTATTCATATCAATTTGGAAGAAAATCTCCCTTTTAACCCCATTAGGGGGTGAATTTCAATAAAATACGAAACACGTACTCCATCAATTCTGTTAAAGAATCTTTATGTAAAATTTGAAATAGATCGGACCAAGGAATCACGTTGTTGCATACAAACTTTGCACCCCATTTTTAACCCCTTAGGGATAGAATTTCGGAATATAATATAGCCTATGTCCTTTCCCAGGCTCCAGACTTTCTTTGTACCAAATTTCATCAAAATCCGTTCAGCCGTTTAGGCGTGAAAGAGCAACAGACAGACAGACAGACAGACAGACAGACAGACAGACAGAGTTACTAACGCATTTATAATATTAGTAGGGATTGTAACATACTTCAGTTTGAATTTATTACACGGATTTTCCTATTTCACTGTTTACTCGCATTCGAATCTAAATCTATGAAAATGTAGGTTGAACAATTTATCTCTATACTCAACTATCAATTGAATTCATACTTCTACGGAATTTATTAAAAAAAAATACAAGATACTTAAGAACTTTTGTTCGGCTAGCAAAATTTATAAGTTACTACGGGACTTGTATTGTATACTTCTTTATAATTAAAATACATGTATAATAGTTTTAGTCATTTTAAAATTAGTGCGCGAAACCATATCGTACCCCTAGATCTACAGGGAGCTAACTCAAAAAAAGTAACTTTTTCGGGAGAGGCGAAATTGTTGTAAGGAATCGGATCCTTTTTTTTAGCGTGTGTTTAATTTAAATCTTCAGATTTTTGAGTTAGCTCCCTTTAGATCTAGGTGTGCGATATATATCTACATATTCATATAACCAATAAAAAGTGACCAGCACAAAAAGGGGGTAAAACGGGGGTGCTTATCGTGTGAAATTAAGGAGAAAAACTAGTACATATATACCTACTTATATAAATAATAAAAATAGTATATAATAGAGAGGAAAGATCGATTTGTTCGGATTACCTAAATAGGCTCCAAAAATACTTTCACTGTTGGGAAACAACACTATTCCCGAGTGACATAGGCTATTAAAAAAATAGGAATAATATAGTATGCTATCAATTCGCAATCAATAGTAATTGACGATTGAATACCCAACTACATACTATATCTTATAAAGTAATCATCATCCAACTGTGCTTAGAAAAATATTACCCTCGTAACCATACCTTGTTGATAAACAACAAAAGGCTATCGCATCGATCTCATTTTATCTGCTGTCATAAAATCATCCACATAAACGAATACAAAGAGACCAATGTAATTTAATCTAGAACAACAGGCTGTGGTGAAGAGAACATAGATCTTGGTATATTGGATGCAATTGACGTGAACAATCTGGGGACTCATCATACTAAAACGCTAATCGTGCGTCTGGGTAAGATATTTGTTGGGTGAATTGCAGCAGACGTTTCAGGTAATTTGACGGCGCGTATTAAATTCGTACACTTGGAATAAATATTGGAGCTTAAAAGATTTTTTTAAAAGTAACCTTCCTATCGCAGTTAAAACAAAAGTAATGAATACCAACCTCATACCAAGTTTGACATATGGGTGCCAGACGTGGAAGTTCACTTCAAAAATAAAAAACTTAATCATAACTTGTCAAAGAGGACTAGAACGCAGTATGCTTAAGATAAAGAAGCTAGACAAAATACGACACACAAAAATAAGGGCAATAACTAAAGCAACAAACGCACTAAAGTACGCGCAAAAACTAAAATGGAAGTGGGCTGGCCACGTCGCAAGGCTTAAAGACCAGAGATGGACCAAAAAACTAACTTTTTGGAAAGGACCTCCCGGTAAAAGAAGTAGAGGAAGGCCACTGACACACTGGGACGACGAAATCATAAAGACAGCCGGTACAAACTGGAAACAGACGGCACAAGACAGAGACAATTGGGCAAGTTTGGAGGAGGCCTTTACCCAATAATGGGGTTCCTGCTAATTAGATTAAGTTAGAAATTAAGTATAGGTAAATATATAAAAGCATGTTATATAAGAAAAATGTAAAACTGTTTAGTAGGAAATAAAAGGCTATTTTTTTTTATTTTTTTATTTTTTTTATTTTTTTTTTATTAAATTCGTGGCAATGAGGGCCACCGCGTGTCAGAAATCCGCTAGATGCGCTAGTGTAGAATGAGGTCTAGCTGTCATGTACCACCAATCACAGGCCAGTAGCTTGCCTCTCATTGGTGGAACATGACAGCTGGACCTCATTCTACACTAGCGCATCTAGCGGATTTCTGACACGCGGTGGCCCTCATTAGAGTTGTCTGAAGAAATAATCCCAACAAAATGTGAAATGATAGTCCAACGACAAAAGATCTAAGGTGCCAAGTTCAATGATCAGTTCAGTATCTATAAAAATATATATTTTTATAAATGAAACAACTAGGTATAAACGGATTTAACTCGCATATTTTATTTTATTGGCTGACGTTATATAAATCACTTTAAATAGCTTTAGACATGCTATGATTATGGAATCTGTAAATTTTTTTAAACGTCAGTCAATATATAAAATACGCGATTGGAATAGGTAATAACCGGGAAGGCATCAGAAATTACTAAAATACGAGAGTTAAATCCGTTTATATTCATTGTAATGTGTAGGTAATAACCGCGAAGGCATCAGAAATTAATGTATTTTTTTAACAACTTAAAATATTCGTTACGATAATTGGAGATACTTGTCGAAGGAATTAATGATAAGTTATGTAGTTGTTATATCAAAACTATAGTAAGTACCTGCTATGTAATATGGCCGAAATTTTGTTATTGATTTTGGCCGAACAAAACTCGTTGTTACATCCAAACGTAATTCTTAGAGTAGCTCATTTCTTCTAAGAAATTGAAGGTATTTGAAATTTCCGTGGAATTACCCTTATAGCAGATTTGATTCGCGTATATTAATTGCGTAAGATGGCTGGCAGGAGCTGGATGCAAGCAGCCCAAGATAGAGCAAAGTGGCGTGCAATTGGAGAGGCCTATGTCCAGCAGTGGACTGCGACGGGCTGATGATGATGATGATGATGATATTAATTTTATGCTTAAGTTGCGAAAAACTACATACCTATTCGTTGCAGACTCAGCTGATGATAGCCTAATATAGTGAGTTAATGAGTTTGCCGTGAAAGCACAAGAATTTTGAGTTTAAGGACCTTTTATGTATACCTACTTATTAATTTAAACCAATAGATATTAAACCTTGTCACCTTGTTTGATCTACTCTCGATTATAAATTCAATTACAACGTTTGTTATTATAATTATGAACATGTAATTAAATTACTTGTTCATACTGCTTAATTTACTTTGATGACTTGCATAGGTATCGATTTTCATTTATTTACTCGTACTAATATTATTAACTAATATTAGGTACCTACCTATAAATGCGAAAGTATCGTAAGACAGAGTATATAAATATATACTCTGTCTATCTATCTCGCTTTCACGCTAAAACGAATGAACCTTTTTAAATGAAATTCGGTACACAGATAGTCTGGAACCTGAGAAAGGACGTAGGCTTCTTTTAATTGTGAAAAAAGGGTTGTAAGAGGTTAAAAGGTGGGATGAAACGTGGTATGAAATTCCACGCGGACGTAGTCACGGGTAAAAGCCCTAAAAGCTAGTGAGTTAATAAATGTCTAGAATCTTTCTAGAATTCTAGACCTAAAAAAACGGATTTCTTAAACGTGGCAGTATGACTACGTTTTGACAATAAATTCGATACAAAGTGGCTTATAAATTTTTATGGGGGGATTGATACCCTCTATATATTATTTAAACGGCATTCAGTAAGTTACTACTATAATAATAATATATTATGAGGGAGCAAGATATATAAATTCTATATAATAAATAGGCTGGGTTTTATGGGAATAAAATTATAAAAGTTTAAAATATGAATAAAAACCTTATCACAATGGCAATAAAACTTATGTACTTACCTACATATTTTTGAAACCTTGTTATATTTTCAGATTAATTTACTTGTAAATAGTCGCTGAATTAATAATTGGAATGAATATATTTCGAATACGAAATTTACACTGCAATCGAAACAGCTTATTTGCCTTTCCCGAATGATTTAAAACAACACTTTTATAATCGTTTTATTCCCATTTCATTATAGTTTGCGGCAAATTTATTACTATTGCGCATAAGAATGATTGCACACTTTCTGTTTGATATGTTTAAATTTTACAGTTGCTTATGTAATTGAAATTTATGACTTCCCAATGAATTAAAACTTGCTAACGGAATGCGATTTTATACAGGGTCGTTATTTGGGAGCACATAGTCATAATAATATGGACCGTGGGGCGTAGACAAGGTGCCAACGTTCAACGTTAACGTTAAACGAAACGACCAAAAAATAAATAAGGGTTCCTTTTATCATTCATCGATACAGAACCCTAAACCTCCAGTAGAAACAAGCCAAGTTAATGACTTCTTATAATCATCGGCTCAATCGTTTGATACCAGCTTATCTCTTATCAAGAAAGGTCGACAACCTTTTCACAGCAATAAAAAGCCATTGCCCATCGTGGTCGTTGGACTGTAAAACGTTCAAACCCGAATAAGTTAATGCAATCATGTAAATCTGAATGGGATGGACGGTAATGGACTCGGGCGTTGAACCTATTAAAAAGATTTATCAATGTGGGATGCTTGAAGATGTATTGAATGATAGGAAGATAACGCTATGAATAGATAATAATTTCTGATGCCTTCGCGGTTATTATACATTGGAATAAAATACCTGTTAAATGCTTATTTTATTTTATTTGCTGACGTTTCGGAGCCTTTACAGATTTCATAATCGTAGCACGACTGAGCTGACAATAAGTAGTCTTATGCTAAAGTGATAAAATACGCGAGTTAAATCCGTTTAAAGTTGTTTATCTATAGATATTTATTCGATTGAATTAAGAGGATTGTGAACCTGTTAATTTTCATACAAAAGGTGATAACGTTTTACACCCAGTAAATATAGTTAGATTTTTATAATTTTTGGATATGTAGTAGATATAATGAGAAACTACGTCTGTACGTTTTGATTTTTAAGAAATATTGTTTACGCTAAAATTTATTAGCATCTAAAAATCTATATATAGATCTTTAGATGCTAATAAATTTTAGCGTGAAAATTAACAGGTTCACAATCCTCTTAAGACTTGACGACATACGAATTAAGATGTATTCCTACTTTAATTTAAAATAGGTACCTACTTACATTGGATAAAAATATGTGTAATAATTTAATCTGCATTGTTTAAAAGATTTTTCTTCCTTAGCTTGGTATGCATGTTAAAATTTTACACCTAAAGTAACTAATACTTAAATAATGTATTACAATATTACTGAGTTTTTTGCGACGTTTTTTCTTAGATTCATGTGATGTGTAAAATTAGTTTATAAGATCTATTTACTGATAAGCGATTTGATTTAATTTTAATTCAGATCCCACAGAATAAAATACCTACCACGTACCTAAATGAAACCGCGGGAAATAAATAGTTTGTAAAGATATACAAGAACGATTCGTATTATTTAGTTAATTCCTTCCTTTTAAGACCTTCAAAGTGGTTTAGTTTCTGCTCTATAAACAACTCCTTTGTTATAATTCGACCATGAAATAATTTGACAGACACACTAAGTATTTAATTAAAGTTATAAATTTAGTGTTCCGAAATTAAGCCTATTTTAAGGTCAGGAGATCCACAATGCCAAAAACATTGACGTCAAACGCAATGGAACCTTTAAAGTATTTAAAATAGATAACAAACTACTTACACCGTTTACAAAAACTTGCAAAAAAAATACCATTTGTTTAAAAGCAATCCTACTCAGAATTTCCTTTACTAACAGAAATTAAATTGTTCACATTCAATTGTCTTCAAATTCAATGATATTATAGCGCTATTATAGAATGAGGTCTAGCTGTCATGACCCACCAATCACACGCTAGTAGCTTGTCTCTCATTGGTGGAACATGACAGCTGGACCTTATTATACACGACGCGCATAATATAACGGATTTTTAAATGGCGGTCCCCATTGAAGAATACGGTCAAATGTTTTTTTTTTTTCGAACTAAATACTGTAGCGCAGTTGGCCAGCTAATGGGCCTTTACTGCAAAACCGGACGGGTGGCGAGCCTCCTGAGAGGAGGCTTTCAAGCACATACCAAAAGGCTGCTATTCAATTACGAACTTGGTGACTAAAATAACTAGGATAAAGTACTTACGTAGTAGAAGATAATTGACATAATAACTTCACTATATTGCGCTAAAATTAACATGCCAAACACTAGCAACGAAACACAAACGTTACAATTTATGGAATACCTAATGAACAAACGCTTCTAGTTACTAAAATCTAATTAAAACACATATACAAATTGAAACGCTTAGGAAAACGCGACGATGACTTTAGCATATTTATACTATTATATACTATCTATTATATAAAAGAAAGTCGTGTTAGTTACTCCGTTTATAACTCAAAAAAGGCTGAACCGATTGCTAGGGATGTAGCTCAAAACCAGGAAAAGGAAATAGGATACTTTTTATCACGTTCCAGTGAAAAAAAATATAGTGACAGCTGTCAAATCGATTCTTTGCCGGGCGGGACCAAGTCTGCCGGGACCGCTAGTAATATTATAAAGAGGAAAACTTTGTTTGTTTGGTTGTAATGAATAGACTCAAAAACTACTGGACCGTTTTTAAAAATTATTTCGCCATTCGAAAGCTACATTATCCGCGAGTAACATAGGCTATAGAATATTTTGAAAAAGAATTAGGGATCCGTGCGAAGCCGGGGCTAACCGCAAGTGAGTCATAAAATGCAAAATATTTTTAATTGTGAATATAAATCGCCGCATTAACAGAATAAAGATTAAACAAATACTTTCATAGGATTAGGTATCCCTAATTAAAAAGTTTTGGGTCACCACAGTAATCCTGTTGTAACCTTTCCCCTTTGTGGAATAAACTTTTTATAATAAAGAATTAAAATAAAAACATATCTACTTAAAAAATAAAAAAATAAAATAAAATCACTCTGCATTGGAATGCCATTTGCTAGAAAATGGCATGTACTCGTACATACCTATGTATTTGCGTAAAGATTCATTAGGTAACCTAGACCTATATTATCAATACACCACTTTGATAAGAAATCAATACGCCTTTTTTTACACCGTTCATTAGCTATAACGATAACGCATCCAATGGTATAAGCAAAGTAGCGTTACCTATCTAAAAAAACGCTAAAAAACAGAAACTTTTTTTTATATGTCAAGTTTTCATTAAATTATGTAAATTTTTTTAAAAGTTGACTATCTCAGAACTTACTCCGATTGAGAGCTTTTTGGCTTATCGGGACTGAATATTACATACTTGCGAACGATAGGGGAAGTGACGAAGTGTCGTTGCCTATATCATACAACTAGCTGTCCGCCCCGGCTTCGCACATATCCTTTTTTTTACTCTATAAGTACGGGAATAGTGTAGCTTCCCAACAGTGAAAGAATTTTTCAAATCGGTCCAATCGTTTTGGAGCCTAATCCAAACAAACAAACCATTTATCTTTATTATATTAGTATAGATATCGTCTAAAAGCTAACAAATCGAAACATACCAAACAAATTCAAACAAAAGAGGAAGTTAAGTTTTAGACAGATTGTATCCCAAACGTGCGCTGATTTCCATATTGGGACTTAGCCATTTTGAACACTATTGCCTCTAAAATACAGTACACTTTGTACTGAGATATGGATATTGCCTACATGACATGTTTGGAAAGCCTAGACTTGGATAGAATAATGAGCACCGATATGAGATGAAAAGCTGACTACTTCCTTGTATAAGTAAATATTGATATTACCCTTATAAGTAGTATAGAAAAAAATATGAATATAATAAATAAATTATAAGATTCAAATCTAAAAATATATTTATTATATTTTTAGTTCTCTTAGTGACACATACCTACTGAGTTAAGTGGCTATTCTATAATAACGACTTAAACTCATAGACTTAAATCATCACTATTCTGATAACACCATATATCTATACTAATACCTACATGTATTGTAAAGCTGAAGAGTTTGTTTGTTTGTTTGTTTGTTTGAACGCGCTAATCTCAGGAACTACTGGTTCTAATTCAAAAAGTATTTTTTTGTCGGATAGACCATTAATCGAGGAAGGTTTTAGGTTATATAACATCACGCTGCGACCAATCGGAGAGAAGAAACAGTGGAAAATGTGTAAAAAACGGGGAAAATATGAAGCCTTATGAAGAAGTGACAGAAGACTTGGACAGATCTTTGACGAAACAATCGGACGGGCAAGACGACATCTGCTGGGGCCGCTAGTATAATATATAATAATATATATTATGCTGTTAAAACTTAACAGCTAGCCTCACTCAAAACTAGCGAAATCTAGCGGATTATTGGGCTACCGAATATCAAAAACCAGTGAGATGCGCGTCGTGTAGAATGAGGTCCAGCTGTCATGTTCTACCAATGACAGGCTATTAGCTCGTCTCTTATTGGTGGAACATGACAGCTGGAACTCATTCCACACGACACGACACACGCGGCAGCCTGACTATTGGTTTAATTGGTAAAAAGAAAAAGTCGCAATTTTACAAAATATATTTTAATTCCATTCATTCATAATAATTAAATAACAATCCGTATAAATAACGATACCAGCCATTACAAAAATACTTCACACTCACACACACTTGGACAAAAATATTTTTTTTAATTTTCCGATTTATTTAAAGTAAATAAAAAAGTTATGCTAACTTATTTACAGTACATAAGGTCTTTTATTGTATTTTGTATTGTTAACGGTTAGCGACGCCTTTCTACAAACTGGGTTTTAACTGTCGAAATGTAAAAAACCTCGGCTACATTCCCGTTACAATTTTCAGTTACAAAAACATCTGTAGCAGAACAAGTCATAATTTAATATATATTTATTATTCATATATTATAGAAAATAATAATATTCATAATATTTTTACTTGAATGTGCTCTCCGATAAAATATATCGCACACCTAGATCTAAAGGGAGCCAACCCAAAAAAGTTACTTTTTCAGGAGAGACGAAAAACTGATTTTCTGTATAGATTTATGCTTTTTATAATGAAGCTAGCAGAGTTAGCTTAAATCCGTTATAGTGGTAGATGGGTTTTGCTGTAAGGAATCCGATGGTGTGCATAACTCAAATCTTCAGTTTTTTTCGTTAGCTCCCTTCAGATCTAGGTGTGCGATATGTGTAGGTATTACTTTCATTAGGTATACAAACGGTAGGTACAATTTATTAGCCCAAGTAAGCTTTAGGTAGGTATACCACTTTACGCACCAGATAGTTAATAAATAAAATAAACTATCTCCCGGGTAAGACTCTGTTTTATTAATATTATCCAAATAATAATTTCAAACGCCTACACCGTTAATACACATTCCAGAAATTATATTATTTATCTGTTCCTAGTGTTACAAACAGCCTAACAAGAAACGCAAACATCCCAAAATGTTACCCACTAAAATAACCAAGCACACTTCGTTTAAATCCTCAAGGATTAAAACATAAAACATATCGTTTAAACAATATAAAAACAAGCAAAGGAAAGTTTTGAACTTTTATTAACATAATTACTTGCAAAGTTCGGGTTTATTCTTGGCGTTGTGTAAAATCTCATAAATATTTTGTTCAAAACGGTCAAAGTTTTCAGTGAGAGAGTTATTTTAGGACTCTAGCCTTGGCCCTTAAATAAAAGGTAATATCAACCAAACGAAAGTAATGCAAAAATGCGCGGAATTGACATAAGCGAACGAAACGTCACGTGGTCGGATTTCGATAGCGTACCTATATACATTTTATACAATTTTGCATTCGTTTCGTTCGTTTGCTATTAGCAATTGACACTTGTTACCCTTTTTGTGGAACTAATAACCAAAAACAAATACTAAAAAATCAATATCTTTTCAATTAAAATAATTTGAACAAAATTACAATTTGTGTAAGTACATAAGTTACTAGCAATAATTTATTTCATTGTTAGTAGGTAATTTAAAATTAAACCTCTAAAATTATTAAAAAATCCAATAATATGATACGATATTTGACTTTCGTATCTTGTAACATTTTAACTATCAAAATAAATATCCTTTGTAAAGGAACAATTGAATCTAGTTTGATTACGTCACAACTTTATCTATCATAGGCAATAGTTACCTAGGTTTTTACATAAATCATTCTTTTATTAAAGACTCCCAGATCTCATAGCATTACGGCAAAATTCATAAATTCTACTTTTAGGAAAACCTGTCTTTTTTCTCTTCCAAATATTAATCCGACACATTTTACCGCAAAAACTCTTTTACATAATTGGTCATTCTACAAAAACTTTAGAAAAGTTTAAGTCGACAGATGAAAAAACTTTACTGCGGCCCTAGCACGCGGTTTTTGAATCCAGAGGACTATAAACATCTGTCACTTTTTAACTAATTTAAAATGCCGAGCGCCAGAGTTATGGCCAATCTGTTATTTCTACGATCTTGTAGAGAATAAAATATAATGCTAAATGAACATCTTTCGTTTGGCATCATTACTAATTATAAACGCAAAAGCTTGTAAAAATGGACATGTTTGTTACTCTTTCACACAAAAACTACTGATTGCATTTTGATGAAACTTTACGTTAAAGAATACACATCAGAATAAAGCATTGACTATTTTATTTATGAAGTTAATGTGTAAAGTACTAATCATGCGCAAACGAAGTCGCGGGCAAAATCTAGTATTTTACTATCTACATGAACAGTTTTAATATTTTTTGTATAAAATCATGGGATGAAATTATTCTAAAAAATGTTTTTCGATTTGCTTCTGTAATATTATATGCATGTTATAAAACATATGTATGAGAACTGTGTTCAAGATTACTAACTTTGATAACTCTATACATAAATAACCAAAAATATAAATACATGCGAATAAACTAGTGCGTCATGTTAGGTACTGATTTCGCAGAAAACTAGTATGAACAGAGACCAGATAATTGAGGACGCTAACGAATTTGTCTTTTTATTTTGTTTAACTTCTAGTTTGACTAACCTGTTTGCTAACTAAAGACGACTTTGTTCGCTCGATATTGACGCACTCAGAGACCTAAATCCTTCATCACAGAAATTTGTTACCAATATCTACGACGTTAAGAGTCCATTTCTTTCACACACTCAGGACATGAGTCAGTTTTCTATTGAGCTACATCGGAAATTAACACAAGAAGAATATCAAGTAAGGCGTATGTAACAGAATCAAGTTTGGAATTATCTCGACTGGAAAGAGAACTCAGTGAAATCAAATTACGTGAAGTTTTAGAGATAAGAAGCCAAAGGCAAATCAGACTACCGAAAGCTCAAAGCGGTTACAAAACCCAGTAATAAGACTTGTTAACTTCAGAAGGCTGAGTTTCACATGTCGCAAATACTAATTCAAGAACGCTAACAAAATTATTCTCGGCTATCCTTCATTTATTGGGGATTAAATTTACGAGCTTTAACTTGAACTAATTTAGCTTCAAAATAGCACGCAGACGAACGTAAATCCAAAATAAGAGCAGTAAAAAGTAAAGAAGTTAGGTATAATCAAATCACGCTTTTGAATAACGGTCTTAATTAAAATAAAAAGACGAACAAAATAATTAAGTAGTTAGAAAACGACGATGAACCTGGAAAAGTTCTGTTTCATAATATATCATAGAGGAAGCTGACCTCTCTAAAAAAGTAACGAATTGAACTTTGATTATTAAAATTTCTTTGTCATTAATTTATAGAATTGGCATATTGATACTGATATCATTTCTTTCCCAAGAGATCATTCAACAAATCCTGATTACTCAAACTAGCGTCGCCAAACAAATTGGTCCTTGAATCATTTCTTGAACTTCTACGTCCCGATACAGATCTCTTCCTAGCAACAGGCATGGCATCTGTAAAAACTTGCTCAGTCAACATGTTAAAATTATTATTCAACTCTGACAAAGCTTCCGGTGGTATTTCACCTTTTGCGTTCACAAAATCATTGATTCTGTCAACTGCTTGCAACTGTTGGACGATTTTCTCGTTATCAAATTTAGATTGACTAAAATCTTGCATGTGCTTATCTATAACTTTACTGCTTTTTTCTATATCTTGAATTATATCTTTACAATATTTTTCTATGGGTTTTCCAGATGAAAGTTTTCTTTCTAATGTGCTATTCTCACGCTTCATTCTAGCAGCTGGAACAGGCTCAGATATTTCTGATGATTTAAAATCATTTATAGCAATCGTAGTACAGTTTTCTTCAATTTCAACATCTTCGTAGAAAGACACGTTAGAGTTCCTCCTTCCTCTGGATTTAGGGCGTTCTATTTCCTCTACTTCGTTAACATTTTCTTCGATCGACTCTTCCGTAGATCTTTTTCTCAATGCACTTGATTTCCTAGACAACGGATCTTCATTGTTCTTTATTTTGTTCAAAAGATCAGCTTTCATTATTTCTAATTTCTTTTGCATTTCGTCTGGAGAACTTTTGAAATCTATATCGTCATCAAAGATGGCTAGATCAGCCATGCCATCTTGCACGGTTTTTGCTATTTCGATGATGTCATCAGACCCTTTGGAACTTTTTCTGGTATGGTTTGGAGTAGATCTAGTACTGTTTGTGCTCATGCGACTTCTGTTGTAGCGCGAGCGAGGTTCTGCTGAGGAACTGGTCTCCTCATCATGCGACAATGCACTACTGAGGCTTCGGGAGTTTTCACACATTTTCGCCAGCATTGTGTTTTGATCTCCCTAAAAAAAAATCCCAAAAAATAATAAAAGTTTAAAGCTTTACTCAACTTTAATAAACACAAATTAATAAAAAAAACTCACACTGCCGTCTGTATCTCGAGAGCTATCTTGACTAGATTTAGTGTTTTTGCTTATTGATCGTGGAACAAATGTAGCAGATTGGGTCTTGGTTGGAGACTTCAAATTTCTGCAAGCAGAATTGCTGAGCATCTTTTCTTTCATCTGAAAATTTAATGATTTCAATGATGTAATTCAAAAGTTCAAATTTCTAATACTTACTCAAATACAAATAAATGGGAAATACCTCGATAATAGTAGACAGTTTGTCAGCATTAGTAATAGCCAAGTCAAGATCATGTCTAGTGTCCTTATGTTTATTGATTTCCATTTGGAGCTGGTGACGGAAGTTCTTTGCTTCGAGGGTGATGCGGCGCTGCAACATGCTGATGGTCTCGTTCTGCTGCTGGACCTTGAGGGTCAAGTCCTGCACTTGAGCTTGGAGCTTTTCACGTTCGAGGAGATTTCTAAAATGCATTCATTCTAATTAGACCACAACTAGCCAGATAAGTATAACAGTATATTTTGTCTGATTGCAAAAACCAAATTATTTTTTAGTCGCACTGATGATAATTTTAAAATTAATTGCCAACTGAAAAACTGATTTGAGAAAGTGAAAGATTATATAATATTAATAGATAAAAAAATATGTACGTTTATTAGAACTTAAAAAAAACCGTAAATATCAATACTCTAATTAAGAAGGACAGTCTATTGTATTTAAAAGAAGAAAGACCCATATAGAGACAGACAGCGGAAAGCGACTTTGTTTTCTATACTAATAATATAATAATGAGGAAAGGTTTGTTTGTTTGTATTGAATAGACTCCAAAACGACTGGACCGATTTCAAAAATTCTTTCACAGTTGGGAAGCTACACTATTTCCGAGTGACGTAGGCTATATAAAAAAAGGATCCGTGTGAAGCCGGGACGGACAGATAGTATACTATGTAGTGATAATGCATCTCACCGATCCTTGCTCAGTTCCGTCAAATGCACATGCTCGTCCTTCAGCTGTTGCAGCTGCATGTCTCTCTCCTTCAGCTTCAGCGTCACCTCCTTGAACTGCTGCTTCAGCTGCTTGAACTTCGTCTGCTGGATCCTCATCTCCTCGGAGTGGGAGTTGAGGACTTGGGGCAGTTCCGCGTTCGAATTCTCGTATCTTATTGGGACAGTATCATTATTTTAAAAAATATAATAAAGAACTAAATATTGATACCTACCTATCTAACAATAATGACAATTAATGTTATGCTATATACCTAATATATTTATTAATAATTTTGGAATAAATTGTTTTATTCCAATGAGTAATCACTGCGAAACACTTAAATTATATTCAAAATATAGTAAAATATATTGTTACTTGTTTAAATATACCTAAGTATATATATAATTTTATTATTACAAAAATAAAAGTCCAAAAAAAATTTATTTAAGTTCACACCGCTGCCAAGTTTTTACTATCCCTACTAATATTATAAATGCGAAAGTAACTCTGTCTGTCTGTCTGTCTGTCTGTTACGCTTTCACGCTAAAACTACTGGACCGATTTAAATGAAATTTGGTACATAGAAAGTCTGGAGCCTGAGAAAGGACATAGGCTACTTTTTAACCGACTGCAAAAAAGGAGGAGTTCCACGCGGACGAAGTCGCGGGCAGAAGCTAGTATATAATAAAATACAAAAATAACAGTCCAAAAAAAATATATTTAAGTTCACACCGCTGCCAAGTTTTTACTATATTTCATAATATTACAAATTACTTACCTAGATAATGCAATCTCTTGTTTCTTTTGCATCGCGCGCAATACACGATTCTCGTTGCTCAGCTCCTAAAGATATAAATAATATAGGCATTCAAAAATATTTCATTTCCTGACTACAATATTTGATTTGTGATGCGATACAGTTTGATCTATTTGCAGAGTTTGCAATCAGTGACAGCCATAGTGTAAAATGGAAACAGGGCCTCGCATTAAGACATATTCGGCCAAGCGCGCACCAC
Organism: Polylopha cassiicola; assembly: GCA_038024825.1. Taxonomy (NCBI): domain Eukaryota; kingdom Metazoa; phylum Arthropoda; class Insecta; order Lepidoptera; family Tortricidae; genus Polylopha; species Polylopha cassiicola. The sequence continues at coordinate 12,327,881 of CP149052.1, read as the reverse complement.
GATTTTTTGTCGCGCGATAATTTTATCGCAGAAATGCAACGTATGAGTTTGTATAAATCGTGGTGCGCGCTAGGCCATAGAAACCCATACGTTGCATTTCTGCGATAAAAATATCGCGCGACAAAAAATCGTGGTGCGCGCTTTGCCTTCAAGCAGTGATGGGCAAAATGTAATCGACTAACGATTAACAATTAAGATTAACCTAAAAGTAATCGATTAACGATTAAAAGTGACGATTAATCAATCTTAATCGTAAGATGTTCGAATAACTTAATCACGATTAAGTTAATCGTCGATTAAATACGAGCGATTAAATCTATAATCGATTGATTAATTAGATTAATTTTCTTTCGATTAATATCAGAAAAAAAAATTGTAAGTCTAAGTTTCGGGGTACGCTGATATAAGACATAGGTCATTACGGGTCTTTTGATGGACGAGGAGATACCTGTTAAAATGAAATATCCATAATAAATAAATTTACCTAACTCATATACTGCCTGACCATTTTTTGCCCTGCTCTAGAATTATTTCAAAGAACATATTGAATGATAATATGTACATATATTTTTTTTTGTTATGCACTGTGTTTCAAAATTTAATCGAGACTTAATCGAGATATTTAGTCGATTAAAATGACGATTGACCAATCGTTAATCGAATTCTGCGACGATTAAGTTAATCTTAATTAAATTGATCGCGATTAGTTTTGTGACGATTGATTGTTTAGTCGATTAATTAGTTGATTAAAAAAATAATCGATCTCTGCCTTCAAGTCATGAACAGGATCTCGATTTTTCAACTACAGTACAAACATCATAACCAAATACCTGCAAGTGATAATGCGCGTCGGCCAACTGGTTCTGCAACTGCTTGACCCGATGCGTCTTGGCTGACAGGACCCGTTGCGCGACATATCTGTCACCAGACTTGCCGCTCAGTGACGGGTTCGACATGTCGCCTATCAACGGGTTGAGTCGCTTCCGCTTGTTCAGGAGATTCAGTCGCGAGTTGCTACTGTATACCGTCGCTACGGATTCCTTTCTGGAATGGGAGTAAGATAATATTGTTTTTTTTTTAGCACAGATTTTTTTAGCATCTTAAACTTTGTCAATGTTGATCCGCCGCCGACGCGCGCCGTAGACGTACCACAATAAATCGCACCCCTAGATCTAAAGGGAGCTAACTCAAAAAAAGTAACTTTTTCGTGAGAGGCGAAATTGTTGTAAGGAATCGGATCCTTTTTTTTAGCGTGTGTTTAATTTAAATCTTCAGATTTTTGAGGTAGCTCCCTTTAGATCTAGGTGTGCGAAATATGTAGGCATCCACACACCAACGTGTAAACGTAGGTTTAATATAATAATTAATAGGTATAAACTCTGAGCTACTTGGGACCTAGATCTGCGTCTTCTGAAAATAAGTAGGTAGGTACCTAAAAAAGTAATCTCCTGTCGCGGTGTTTGTTGCGAAATTCCTCAGAAACGCCTGGAACGATTTTTATAAAATTTTGTGTGCGTATCTGGTGGGTCCGAGAAATGGCCAACAACTAATTTCATACCCCTAGATGTTAAGGGTAGTCCACCCTAAAATTTATGACATTTTAAACAATTATTTTTTTATTGTGCACCCTACATTTTCTTTTTTCTACCATCAACCCCTGTTTTTTAATAAAAAATCTCAAAAAAGCGATACAAAGTTCAATGTGTCAGCTAATCCCTACTAATATTATAAATGCATTACTTTCGCATTCTCATTCAGTCTGTCTGTCTGTTACACTTTCACGCTAAAACTACTGGACCGATTTAAATGAAATTTGGTATAAAGAAAGTCTGGAGCCTGAGAAAGGACATAGGGTACTTTTTAACCGACTGCAAAAAAGGAGGAGTTCCACGCGGACGAAGTCGCGGGCAGAAGCTAGTAACCTATAAAATGTAACCAAGCAAACATTTAATACAGCCACTTCTCTAGTCGCTTAAACGAAGAATCCTACACTTAAATTATAATCCTTACACTAACACAAATTCTACATAGTTCAAACAACCCTTCTGAACATAAAAGCGCAAATCTAACATAACGACCGTCCGTAATCCATAACTTTAATATTTAGAGCAACATCCTCCAAAATTATTATAGAACAGCGTATGTCCATTTCCATTACAAGGTTTACTGACCTTCTGTTATCAAACAACTATGAATACTTGTAAATTAGAAGCAGGGTCGTTAAACTTAAATATGGGTATCAACTATTATGTTTGCCAATTGTATGTAGCTTATATTGTTTGTTTGCAATAACTACCTATACACTTGTGTACCTATGGAAAAACAATACCTACATATTGGAATGAAACAACTATTAACGGGTTTAACTCAGTATTTTTATTCTATTTTATTTGCTGACGTATTTTTATTTTATTTTAGTTGTTTCATTCCAATTTGTAATAACCGCGAAGGCATCAGAAATTATTAATACCTACATACTTAAATAACTATACTCATTTACAACATGCATAGACCTCCTGTTTTAACCTAACATTTTTTATTCTAGCATAACGCTTTTTCCTTAAAAAAAATTGTTAGCTCCGTCAGCTACAAATATCGGAACTAACTTTTTTAAATGTAGGTACCTACCTAAGCAAATAAAATAGTAGAAGAAAAGTTATATTTCTTTCATTCCAATGTGCAAAAACCGCGACAAATCCAAAATTATAACATTTAAACAATACCTAGGTATATTATATTATGTTCAGCATTAAAAATGTACCTACCTATTATTTTATTTGAAAGTACCTGGTCTGCTGGTACCTATTTATAGTCGTAACGGTCTAATCGGTAAAACTTTTTATCCAACCTTTTTCACGTTAATATTTCAATGAGATAATCTACCCATTACTGCTGACATTTTAGTCTGTAATTGTGGGTAGGTACTTAATTATTAAACTTGATAAATTGATAATAAGTGCTGACATTCCAAGACTTGCTTTTCTATTGGAATATTCAGCGGAATTCTAATAAGGCATTGAGAGCCCTACAGTGTTCGAGTTCATGCTACAGCAAGTAATTTACATAATAAGTACTTTAGAAATATTATATTTCACACCTTTACTAGAAAATTGTGAGATCTCGTTAAATTTTGTAAGTTCGCCCCGGCTTCGCACGGATCCCTTTTTTTTCAATATAGCCTATGTTACTCGTGGATAATGTAGCTTTCGAATGGTGAAAGAATTTTTAAAAACGGTCCAGTAGTTTTTGAGCGTATTCATTACAACCAAACAAACAAAGTTTTCCTTTTTATAATATTAGTATAGATTAGTATAGACTAAGTCTGCACATTTAAATTTTAATTCAGGTGATAACATTGTGAGTTGTCACACTTTTCCAGTACCTAAAGATGCAATTAAGCTTTAGGTATAGGCATAAGAACCTAGTACTAGTAGTGGATGATTATACGCAGTACTTTATGACGATCTAGACCTGCGGCTCGCGAGCCACATGCGGCTCTTTGGATGTGAGGCTGCGGCTCTTTAGTTCCATTCGCAAATATTATTATTTGTTTTATAAAAAAAAATGCTCTAAAACGATTAACGAAGTTTAAGCATTATTTCTATATCTCAGCTACTTATACCTACTCGCTTTTCACCGCAGCACCCCTTCGCGACCCGCGTCGTCACTGTCATCCAGTGTTGCCGTTTGGTCACATTTCTCACGTTTTTCGTTCACGAGGAGCGGGACGAGCGGCATAAAAAACGGGGTGGCTACTAAAACTGGTAATCTGCTGTTTTGTATTCTTAAATAATAATTTTAAAAATTTGTGGCCCTTTAAAAACTTGAAATTTTGTAAATGGTAATATTTGGCTCTTGCGACTCAAAAGTGCCGACCCCTAATCTAGACCATTGGCTCCTAACCTTTTATAAATTTACTGTGACCTAAGAAAGCTGATTTTACCCTGACCTTAAAATACAAACAATACAAGTATTTTTATTGGTTTACTTTTCCTTAGGTACTTCGTTACGCCTACAGAATAGGTAGTTGATAAATCAACTGCGGGGGTAATTTCCCCCAGGTTCGAAACTTGTAATCTAGACTCTAGGTACCTAATTACCTACCGACTTACTCCAAGCGTTAAGCAAAGTCTTAAGTGCCTACGTAGCAGAGGTTAGGTTATGTTAGCAACGTTTAACGCAAATGTAGGTAGGTAACTAAACTATTTTTCTACAGAATACATGAGTGCCTAGGTCGTTATGATAATTGTAAATGGATTATTTATGAACGTTCTTATAAGCATATTATGTAGGTATCAAATTGCATAACAAACAAAGAGTTATGGCCGTAATAGGTAGGGTAAGAAATCTTACCTCTGAAAATCTTTCTTCTTATCTTCTGGTATCAAACTAAGCACTGACATGTCTATCACAAATACGCCATTTTACAATAACAATACAAAACAAGACACCAAATAGGAGTCTAAATTATTTTGACAAAATAAACGGTGCTTGTTGTCTCCGTTGCTATGGTAACCGATAATTGTCAATCAATAGATTCGAAATCGGGATTTGATTTTGATTAGTTAGCATAATGGAGGATTAATAATTGCCTGTATTTTGTGGGATGCTAGTTCATACACGCGACTTCGTCTGCGTAGAATTAGTAAGTACTTCAGATAATCCTAAGATATCTCAGATAGTGAATAGATAATGAATTTAAATTCATTATTTGCAACCATGGCCTTACTGTTACGAAAATTTTTATTGGTATGACATGGACCCGGGAAAAAATTTTTATCTCCTATAGATTCTTCTCTCCTTCTATAAATCCCCATTATGACTGATGATCTTACTGATAATTAATAGATTGATAGGTACAACCCGGACACCATACCAAATTTTAATATTTTGTAAAGAGACACAGAAAGGATGGATTAAAAGAATACATAATATAGGACCAAATACGTGTCGGACAAATTAATACATGTTGGGCGAAATGCATATACACACACACACACACACACACACAAACACACACACACACACACACACTCACACACACACATACTCTCTCCACTTGTTGCCTAAGTAATAATCTATTTTTGCAAATGATCTCAGATCAAAGAAATCTCTGCAGGTCGATGTGAATATAATAAGTTTCATGAATGAAATTAAGATAGGAGGTAGTTATCTATTTTAATGTGTAACTTACTTGACTATAAATATAGCTGTCCATACCTACTTTTAGCAAAATATTTTCTATGTTAGGTATATATTTTCATTGCAGTTTATTTTCTATGGATAAATAAAACAACAAATATAAACAATTTAATATTCTTATTAACAATTATCTGTACAAAGTCTCAACGATTTATCTTATTTCACAGTAAAAATAATTATTTTCATTTGAAATAACAAATTTTTTTTTACAAACATCTTCAAAATAAAAGCAATATTTTTATAACTATTTTTAAGTTCAAATAAAATCCAGGTTTACCTACATATAGTTAAGATCCAGTTAATAATAATAATTAATGGTTCTTTGTTTACGTTTTTTTTTATATTTAATATATTCAAAAAATTGTAATAAAACACTAACGGATTTAACTCACGTAGGGTCAGAAATTATAATTTATTAACATTTCAAATCAATGCTTTTATTTCGGTACTTACATAAAAAACTAAAATAATGACTTGGTTAAATAAATTGGAATAATTTATACAAATTGATCTAGTCCCAAACTAAGCTTGTACTATGGGTACTAGACAACGGATAAACATACATAAATAAGTCGTAGACCGAGACTTGGGTACAAATGCTCATGTAACATCTGCCCATAGCAGGATTCGAACCCATAACCTCCAGTTTCGTAGTTATAAATATTCAACCACTTAACCAAAATCAATTAGGGCAATGGTTAAGTAAAGATGTCTTTTTCTATAACGTCATAATAATATTTAAAAAAATATATTTACAAGAATGTGCTCCGGGCACTTAATAAAATTATTCTATTATAATACAACAGAAAGTGAAAATACAAGAACGACGAGTAAACGGGTTAATTTTCAAGCGCTTGAAACGCCATCTCCCACTATATTCAGGAAAATAATCAATAACTAAAAAAACTCAAGTGAAATTATCTCCTGGTATTGGTACAAATACTATTTCAATTGATAGTTAATAATATTATTTAAAACAATGAGGGCCACCGCGTGTCAGAAATCCGCTAGATGCGCTAGATAGATAGAATGAGGTCCAGCTGTCATGCACCACCAATCACAGGCCAGTAGCTTGCCTCTCATTGGTGGTACATGACAGCTAGACCTCATTCTATACTAGCGCAGCTAGCGGATTTCTGACTCGCGGTGGCCCTCATTATAGATATAGCTAGAGACAATGACGGCGTTTCAAACGCTCGAATATCCGCCCAAAAGTACATTTTTAAGGTTAGAATATGTAAATGATTTTGTATGTTTGTAATAATTATTGGATCGGTATTTCTAGAAAAAAATATTGGCAAATCTAGTCATCACAGCCGAGTTACGTAGTGTCCTGATGAAGCTGTCAGGCAACAGCCCGAACTACATACAAATATTTTTGTTGTCAGTTCGGGACTTGTATTTATCGTACGTGATTTCAATTTTAACATCAAGGGCTTGACCACTGTATAATATAGTTTCACTGTGATATTAGTAATAAATTCGTCTTTGTACTCATATAATCTGCTTTTACTATATTTAAATAATTATTTTTTTTATGCTGTTTCCCATACTCATAGCAAAATGATATAACGAGGTGTCACGAATGCGAGAACTGTAGACAACAGAAAATCGTCAAATCATACTAATAAAACATAGTGTGCCATCAAATATAGGCTTACACGGCTCAACATTTGACAAATACCATAATATATAATTGACAGTTGTGTATTTAAACAGTAAGGGGATAATTTATGACACATTGGAATAAAATAACTATAACGGTTTCTAGACTCGTCAATTTAGTTTTAATCTGACGTTTCGAGACCTTTACAGTTCCCATATTTTCCGCAGACTGAATTAACAATAGTCTAACTTTAGTTATAGTTTCTTCATTCCAATGTGTAATAACCGCGAAAGAATAAAAAAATCAACACCTAATGACCTAGGTCTTAAATGGCATCCTATTTTCTTTCGGCATAAAACGAATCAAGTTTGCCAATTAAGTCCTGAAATTAGTTTAAAATACCCAATGATCTAGGTCTTAGGTCCCAAACTTACTTCCTTGTTTCTCCCATAATCAATTCAAGACTATTGTATAACGAGTTATATTTGCTATATAGGTCGTAAATCCTAGTCCGTCGACCTAAATCCTAGGTCACTTAGGTTAAGTGACCTAGGAATTAGGACCTTTCTGTCTCTCCAATAACCATGAACACAAGACCGGTTTGAAAATTACATACTGAAGTTAGTCTAGGTATGACCTAACTTAGGTCTCAAATTGGCTTATTATTTCTACACAGCCTGGAGTTAGATTTGCTAATTAGGTCATAAAATACCCAATGACCTAGGACTTAGGTCCTAGACTAGCATCCTTATTCTGTTTCTCCCATAACCTAGTGTACAGCGAGTTAGGTTTGCTAATTAGGTCTTGGTGTTTTCCCCTCTCGGATATATTTCCGTTTTCTAGTACCAATATTTCGTCTGCATCCGCCACGGTGGAGAGGCGGTGGGCTATGCATATGGAAGTTCTACCTACTGTCGCCGCTTTTAGTGCTTGCAGGATCGCCTGAAAAAAAAATGGGTTGCTTTATTGATTTTTTTTATAAAATTCGTTACATATTATAATATTTGGGATAGATTGCTGTTAACATTAATCTATACTAATATTATAAAGCTGAAGAGTTTGTTTGTTTGAACGCGCTAATCTCAGGAACTACTGGTTCGAATTGGAAAATCTTTTTTTGTTGGATAGACCATTTATCAAGGAAGGCTTTGGGCTATATAACATCACGCTGCGACCAATAGGAGCGAAGAAACAGTGGAAAATGTGTCAAAAACGGAAAAAATAACTATTTCACGCAGACGAAGTCGCTGGCAGAAGCTAGTATTATAATAAATATGAAAAAAAGACGTCGGTTGACTCTCAGACCTACCCAATATTTAAAAATCGGTCCAGCCGTTTCAGATGAGTTTGGTAACAAACACCACGACAAAACCGTGTATTCTCAAATCGTTTCGTTTAGTTTCGATTACCACACTCACGGACACGGATGAAAACAACACACACATCAAAAAAAATGAGATTGTATATTGCAGGACAAATATGCTTATGCATGACGTCACCCAACCTTTTCACCGCGAAGTGACGTCACGACCCCCTAAGCTTCGACGAGCTTGCGTGTGTATGGTTGTGAGCGAGCGTTTTGCGTGCATGAGTGTGTCTGTCTGTGGCAGCATAGCTCAGAAACGGATAAACCGATTCCTTTTTTTTTTTTAAAAGGTAAATAAGTCGGGAGTGTTTGTGTCTAAGCTATATTTTTTTTCAAATCGGTTTAACCCTTATAATATAGTTATTATAGCTTCCGCCCGCGACTTCGTCCGCGTGGAACTTCTCCTTTTTGCAGTCGGTTAAAAAGTAGCCTGTGTTCTTTCTCAGGCTGCAGACTTTCTTTGTACCAAATTTCATTTAAATCCAGTAGTTTTGGCGTGAAAGCGTAACAGACAGACAGAGTTACTTTCGCATTTATAATATTAGTAGGGATTACTTACATGTTCGGTGAGCGAGTCCAGGCTGGATGTGGCTTCGTCGAACACGATGATCGGCGAGTTCTTCAGGATGGCGCGCGCTATGGCCACGCGCTGCTTCTCGCCGCCGGACAGCTTCAACCCGCGCTCGCCCACTTGAGTATCGTAACCCTATAAACAAATAAACATAATATTAATAATCTTTTTATCTATAAGTGACAAATAAGTAAATTAATGAACTGTAGGTTTAATAATTTCTGATGCCTTCGCGGTTATTATACACTAGCGGCCCCGGCAGACGTCGTCCTGCCCGTCCGATTGTTTCGTCAAAGATCTGTCAAAGTCTTCTAACTGTCACTTAATGAATAGTAATTCTTCATAAGGCTTCATATTTTCCCCGTTTTTTACACATTTTCCACTGTTTCTTCGCTCCTATTGGTCGCAGCGTGATGTTATGTAGCCTAAAGCCTTCCTCGATAAATGGTCTATCCAACAAAAAAATAGTTTTTGAATTCGAACCAGTAGTTCCTGAGATTAGCGCGTTCAAACAAACAAACAAAAACTTCAGCTTTATAATATTAGTATAGATTGAAACAACACAACTTTAACGGATTTAACTCGCGTATTTTAATTTATTGGCTGACGTTTCGGAGCCTTTACAGATTCCATAATCGTAGCACGACTGAGCTGACAATAATGACTTTAGCATTAGACTATTGTCAGCTCAGTTGTGCTACGATTATGGAATCTGTAAAGGCTCCGAAACGTCAGCCAATAAAATAAAATACGCTACGAAAATACGTTATTCTCTTTTTGAAGATCTCACTATGAGTGCATATAATATGACTTAAGATTATAATAATATCAATTATAAAATAATGACAAATAAATGAGTTGGAATGAAACAACTGTAACGGATTTAACTCGCGCATTTTATAGTCAACAGTCTCACGCTAAAGCTAGCGTCAAATAACTTTATCGTTAGACTATCGTCGGCTCAGCTACCGTATCATGCTACGAATATGGGAACTGTAAAGTTTTCGAAACGTCAGCAAATAAAAAAAAATCCGCAATGATTGTAGCTTAATTCTTCAATATTTATGGCAAGGGACTGACGACGGTTGAAACGCCCGTAGAATCACCCGAATATATTATTTCTTTCTTTCTTACCTTCGGCCACGTTTTGACTGATTCGTGTAGTTCCGCCATCTTGCTCGCCTCGAACACGTCCTCTTTGGATCGGGTCAAGTCTCCGTAGTGGAGGTTGTGGAATATAGTGTCGTGGAACAATACGCAGTCCTGGAACAAACAACAATAGTACATTACGCAACGAGGCCAGTAAAATAAAAAATGTCTCAGACCACATGTGATTGTCGTCCGAGGCGAAGCCGAGGTTGACAAAAATGTGATCTAAGGCTATTTTATTTTACTGGCCGAGGTCAGTATTCTATTTTTCTGTTCGACGAAGCCAGAAAGCGGCAATTTCGTTTAGCGCAGCGGCCACAAAGTTGGCGCTTTCTGGTCGGAGGACAGAAAAATAACATTACATTACGTACACCTAGATCTAAAGAGAGCTAACTGGAAAACCTGAAGGTTTGAGTTGTGCACACCGTCGAATTCTTAACAGCGAAGACCTACCCGTGCGAAGCCGGGACGGGTCGCTATATCATATAATTAACTAGCGACCCGCTCCGGTTTGACATGAGAGCTATAAACCTTCCTCTTGAATCACTCTATCTTGAACCGCTTTAAAAGTGACAGCGACTTTGTTTTATACTATGTAGTGATTACCTGCGGTACAATAGCGATGGCCTTCCTCAGACTGGCCAGATCCAGATTCTTGATGTCCTGTCCGGCGACGAGGATCTGTCCGGACTGCGGCTCGAAGAACCGGAACAGCAGCCGGACCATTGTGGACTTACTGCAATGTGTTAAGAATTAAACATTTGGGGTGGCCCACCCTTAAACAACAACATTTAGGAGTATGAAAAATAGATGTTGGCCGATTCTCAGAACTACTCAATATGAACACAAATTTTGTTTAATAATTTCCGATGCCTTCGCGGTTATTACACATTGGAATGAAACAACTATTAACGCTAAAGTGACTCTAGCGTTAGACTATTGTCAGCTCAGTCGTGCTACGATTATGGAAACTGTAAAGAATCCGAAACGTCAGCTAATAAAATAAAATAAAAATACGCTAGGTTAAATCCGTTAATAGTTGTTTCATTCCAACAAATTTTGTTTGTTTGGCAACATACACGACACAAGAATTTTTTATATTACTAGCTTCTGCCCGCGACTTCGTCCGCGTGGAACTCCTCCTTTTTTGCAGTCGGTTAAAAAGTAGCCTATGTCCTTTCTCAGGCTCCAGACTTTCTTTGTACCAAATTTCATTTAAATCGGTCCAGTAGTTTTAGCGTGAAAGCGTAACAGACAGACAGACAGACAGACAGACAGACAGAGTTACTTTCGCATTTATAATATTAGTAAAATAGTAAAATTAGTAAAAAGTAAAATAGTAAAAATAGTAAAATAGTAAAAGTAAACTAGTAAATAAAGATGAAATTAGTCTTACCCACTGCCCGATCCCCCGACGATGCCTATCTTCTTGCCGGCCGGTATCGTGAAGCTCAGGTTGTTGAATATCGGCTTTCCGTTTATATATTTGAAGCTGACATCTTTGAACTCTATGGTTGCCGTTTTCTGTTCGACTTTCAAATGAGGCGCTTCCATTTTTTCCTGAAAAAAAAAATTTTTTTTCACAGTGTCCAATTCAATCTTGAGTATTTTTTTTAGCTAATAAAAAAATATAATTTTTTATAAGTTTAAAACAAATAAACTGTCCGAGATATAACTGATACAGAAAAAGTATAATATCTATACTAATATTATAAAGCTGAAGAGTTTGTTTGTTTGTTTGAATGCGCTAATCTCAGGAACTACTGGTTCGAATTCAAAAATTTTTTTTTTTGTTGGATAGACCATTTATCGAGGAAGGCTTAAGGCTATATAACATCACGCTGCGACCAATAGGAGCGAAGAAACAGTGGAAAATGTGTAAAAAACGGGGAAAATATGAAGAATTACTATTCATTAAGTGACAGTTAGAAGACTTTGAAAGATCTTTGACGAAACAATCGGATGGGCAGGACGACGTCTGCCGGGGCCGCTAGTGTGTAATATGAGTAAACATTTAACCCCCCAACACATCAATTCACGAACACGCTAAATGAAAGAAATTCAAAACAATCATATTAACTTACACCCTCTTAGAGGCTGAATTCCCAAAAAAAAATCTACCTACTTATTTCTAAATAATTCAATTGTAAGATTTTTACAGTTTTCAGAAAATAATAAGTTAATACAAACTTTTACAGTGACTAAAGTGATCATTTTATAGTGACTTCTGCTTAACAGTTCGCATTTATAATATTAGTTAGGATATTAGCCACACATCCAACAGCACTCAAATCCCTCGCCACGCTCGGCACGCTCACCTTGACGCGGGACTGCACGGTCATGAGCGTGAACATGGTCTGCATGTCCACGAGCGCCTGGCGCACCTCGCGGTACACGGAGCCGAGGAAGCCGAGCGGCACCGACAGCTGGAACAGCAGCCCGTTCACCATCACCAGGTCGCCCACCGTCATGTTGCCTGGGGGACGGGGGAAGAGCATAGTTATGAAATAGAGAACGAAACTGCTAATGAAGTAGTCGAAAAAACATCCATTACTTATATAATAATTTCTGATGCCTTCGCGGTTATTACACATTGGAATGAAACAACTGTTAACGGATTTAACTCGCGTATTTTTATTTTATTTTATTAGCTGACATTTCGGATTCTTTACAGTTTCCATAAGCTGAGCTGACAATAGTCTACTATTGTCAGCTCAGTCGTGCTACGATTATCCGAAACGTCAGCAAATAAAATAAAATAAAATAAAAATACGCGAGTTAAATCCGTTAACAGTTGTTTCATTTCAAAACATCCATTATATCTCTGACTAGCTGTGCCCGCGACTTCGTCCCCGTGGAATAGTAATTATTCATAAGGCTTCATATTTTCCCCGTTTTTTACACATTTTCCACTGTTTCTACGCTCCTATTGGTCGCAGCGTGATGTTATATAGCCTAAAGCCTCCCTCGATAAATAGTCTATCCAACAAATAAAGATTTTTTGAATTCGTACCAGTAGTAGTTCCTGAGATTAGCGCGTTCAAACAAACAAACTCTTCAGCTTTATAATATTAGTATAGATTACAAATAAACGATTTTTAATTATTTGAATGAAAGTATTACATCTATTTATTTTATTTGTTATAATGTCGTGGACGATGAGTATGAGTATGGGAATGAGTATGAGTATGAAGATGCGGATGAGCTCACCGGCGGCGATCTGCTGCGCGGCCATGACCATGATGACGCTGAGGCCGGCGCTGAAGATGGCGTGCTGGCCGAAGTTCAGCGCGGCGAGGCTGGAGGCGGTCTTGAGCGAGGCCGCCTCGTACTTGCGCAGGCTCACGTCGTACTTCTCCAGTTCGTATTTCTCGTTGCTGAAGTACTGCGAATTGAGATGTGAATATTCATATTGACGCGGAGTTTTTTTTTATTAAAATCATTTGAAAGGGGAAAAAAAATAAAGGTAATTTTACTCCCGTATCTAAATGTTACTGCGAATGCAAATACAAAATGAATATAAATTTTTCTGCCCTCCGGCCAGAAAGCACCAACTTTCTGGCCGCTGCGCTCGGACGACAATTGGTACATAATATGATCTGAGACATTTTTTATTTTACTAGCCTAGGTGCGTAATGTACTATATTCAATTTAGGCTTTTTCAAGCTCTTATGAAGGTTAGAAGAAGATGCCGTTTCCAAAAAACCTCACTTGAGAAGAAAAGGCAACATACTGATGTCCAATTGAACACAGATACGGATAATGAATAGAACTGAAATGCGGATGAAAATGTTGAGGATGCCGATTCAAATATTGATTTTAATGCAGTTGCGGATGCGAATATACTCATCTCCGGCACGTGTCGCGTCTCTCTCTCTTTCTCTGTGTGTATATATATGTGTGTGTGTGTGTGTGTGTGTGTGTGTGTGATTGTGTGTGTCTGTGTGTGTGTGTGTGTGTCTGTGTGTGTGTGTGTGTGTGTGTCTGTGTGTGTGTGTGTGTGTGTGTGTGTGTGTCTGTGTGTGTGTCTGTCTGTGTGTGTGTGTGTCTGTGTGTGTGTGTGTGTGTGTGCGTGCGTGTGTGTGTCTGTGTGTGTGTGTGTGTGTGTGTGTGTGCGCGCGCGTGTGTATGTGTGTCTGTCTGTCTGCGAGTGTGTGTGTGTGTCTGTCTGTCCGCGTGCGTGTGTGTGCCTGTACCTTGACGGTCTCGTAGTTGATGAGCGAGTCGACGGCGGTGTTCCCGGCGTCGTTCTCGGCGCGGTTCATGTGCACGCGGAACTGCGTGCGCCACGAGGTGACGGCGAGAGTGAACGCCGCGTACACGCCGACGCACCCGAACGCAACGCCTGCGGATATAACACATTGTTATAACGCATGACGAATGTTTTCTTTTATTAATCCATCAAGTAGATTACCAAAAATCGTCAGCTCAGTTGTGAACCGAAAAGTTTTTGACATGTCAGCAAATAAAATTAAATCCGTTATAATTGTTTCAAATCTAATAAATACTACCTAGTTAATAAGACAATGTTAACGTTATTAAATCTTTTGTAACATAATTATAATCTTATCAACTTACCCACTAGTAAAATAATAAATAAAGTGCTCAAATTGTATACCTTCACTAAGCAATTAAGCGTATGTTGATCTGTACTTTACTGTATTAAATAATTTTACTTTGAAAAGAAAGTGCTTTAAAAATTTAAGACTAGGGGCTCGTGACGTCACAATATGGTAAAAGTATAACTTTTACCATATTGTGACGTCACGACACGAGCCCCCACTCCCGAACTTTGAAGCACATATCTTTGTAATTTTTTGTTTAATTGAAACAATTAAAAATACGTATATAATAATTTGTTCAAAGCGCTAGTAGATTCATGACGTGTACTCTTCAAGGTCTATTTACTAAAAAAATATACGTAAAATAAAAACTATGTTAGGGTGTTGGGGAAAAAAAATGTACCTATCTAAAAAGTACCTACATAATAATATTATTATTTACTTACCAGCAAAAGCCATGCCTCCCTTAAGACCTAGAATACTAGATACAAGCACTAGCTCAAACATAGTGGGCACTATATTAAACACCATGGCCGACAGCACGAAGTTGATGGCACGCGACCCGCGGTCTATCGTCTGAAACAAATATAAAATAATAAAAATAAGGATCAATAATTACCTATATAATTTTCTTTTCTGTCCTCCGGCCAGAAAGCGCCAAATTTGTGGCCGATGCGCTAAATTAAATTGCCGCTTTCTGGCTTCATCGAACAGAAAAATACTATGATGAACAATAGTACATTACTGACCTCGGCCAGTAAAATACAAATGTCTCAGATCACATTTTTGTCAACCTCGGCTTCGCCTCGGACGAAAATTACATGTGATCTGAGACATTTTTTATTTTACTGGCCTAGGTGCGTAATGTACTATTGTTCATCATGTAGATTGCCAAAAAATATTGGACACGTATTTTGTCTTATCTCAATAGGACAATAAATGACAAAGAAAAACGCTTCTTAAGTTCAGGAGTGGGGGCACGTGACGTCACGTCATTGTATAAATTGTAACATAACGTAACGTAACAAGCCCCCACTCCCGAACTTTCGAAGCAAGTTATCTTTTTAACATTTTGTTCGATTGAGGAAATAAAAAATACGTGAAAAATAATATAACACATTATGAATAATACATACCTAGTTACAATACAAATAACAGTCCAGGACTTTCGGAGAACATTGACCGTGACAATCAAACAGACATAAAAGTAAGGACATAATAATAAAAAAAAAAACAAAAACATATACATATTTATTCAATTTTGGCTTTTACAAGCTCTTATGAAGGTCAGAAGATACCAAGATATTGTCCAAAGATATTTCTTTTTTCTTCTTACCTAGAGAGACTCTCAATAAAAGCCTACCTTCGACAGCGCCCCCGTCTGCCTGCCGAGGTGGAAGCTGAGGTCGAGGTTGTGAATGTGCGTGAACACATCGCTTCAGAAATGACTAACTAAAGGACGGTCGCGGAGCACAGCGAAAAACGGGCGTCGCCCTTTTTCTATTTGTCTCTGTCGCACGCGCGTGCGCACTATTACTACTGTCAATAAAAGCGTACCTTAGACAGCGCCCCCGTCTGCCTGCCGAGATGGAAGCTGAGGTCGAGGTTGTGTATGTGCGTGAACACGTTGCAGGCGAGGCGGCGGATGGAGTGCTGCGCCACCTTCGCGAACACGGCGTTGCGCAGCTCGTTGAACCCGGCGGCCGTCGCACGCGCTATGCCGTCTGGAAGATATATTTCTTTAATAAAATATAAATCCCTACTAAGTAATATTATAAATGCGAAAGTAACTCTGTCTGTCTGTCTGTTACGCTTTCACGCTGAAACTACTGAACCGATTTAAATGAAATTTGGTACAAAGAAAGTCTGGAGCCTGAGAAAGAATATAGGCTACTTTTTAACCGACTGCAAAAAAAGGAGGAGTTCCACGCGGACGAAGTCGCGGGCAGAAGCTAGTAAATAAATATCTTTAGATAATTGGAATGAAACAACCATTAACGGATTTAACTCGCGTATTTTTATTTTATTTTATTTTATTTGCTGACGTTTCGGATTCGGACTTTAGCGTTAGATTAGATATTGTCAGCTCTGTCATGCTACGATTATGGAAACTGTAAAGAATCCGAAACGTCAGCAAATAAAATAAAATAAAAATACGCGAGTTAAATCCGTTAATAGTTATTTCATTCCAATGTGTAATAACCGCGAAGGCATCAGAAATTATTATCTTTAGATAATTCACAAAAAATTATCTAGTGCCAAGCTTGTGCTATGGGTACTATACCTACAACGTATAAACATACATAAGTTCATAATAAGACATCCTAGACTCAGGTACAGATGCAGCAGGAATCAAACCCGCAACCTCAGGTTTCGTAATCAGGGCCTCTGACCACTACACCAACAGACCGTCAAAATTATAAATGATTTCTGATACCATAATGATATTTGTACTGGTAAAAACATCATTATTATTAGGTATGGCAATGAAAGTATATTGTTTATGTTTCCGTATCCGGTCTATATATCTCTGATTATTTAATAAATTACTCCTCGGCTAGTTATAAAGTTGTTCGGTTCACAATTATCATTTAAATTAAGGGTATTAATCCAGAGACATTTCAAATTTCGATTGATAGATAGTAAACATTAAGATGATGACGAGAAGTAGCAATAGAATCCAACAACTTTAACGGATTTACGTCGCGTATTTTATTTTATTGGCTGACGTTTCGGAGATTCCATAATCGTAGCACGACTGAGCTGACAATAGTCTTAAGCTAAAGTGATTAATACAGCTTTAGTAGGTAGTAGCAATACTCACATCCCAGTAGCAAACTGAAGGCGGTAGTGCCCAAAGCTTGTGGTACCGTCGCCATGCCGAGAAGTGCGTCGCCTGCGGGCGTAGTCGCGGCTAAGTTCACTTCGTCCACCGCGTATTTGAAGAGAAACGGCACAGATACGTTCATCACTTTCGCACCAAACAGGAGTGAGAGAGACATCATTACCCTGTTGCGGATCATTGCGTTGTCCTGAAATGGAACGGTTAGAGAATGAATGTAGGAGAATATTGGAATGGGATATACAGATGACAGACATGTATGGAGTCTAAATATGTTGACGATAATAATAATGATAGGAAATCAATTATTTTTATTGCCATTCAAAAAAGGTTTGTATGATTGTTAAAAAGGCAATAAAATATGTGATTTGTAATTTAATGTCTTAAAGCATTCCTTATTATATATTTAACTTGAGCATTTTATTTGCTGAAGTTTTGATAAATTTACAGTTCCCATATTCGTAGCCGACTGAGCTGACGATAGTCCTAACACAGAAGATTGTAATAACCACAATGGGATCAGAAATTATTAAGTATGTTATCTATTGTTACAAATGATAAAATCTGTAAACACAAAATAATGAAAGAAATGTGGCTAATTGGAAAAGTGGCTTAATAGATAAATAAATATAGTGATTTTCTCTGTAAAAAACAATATTTTATAAAAATTACATACCAACACTTAGGTACCAACCTAACAAAATTACATTAGAACTTAGAAGGATATCTCAACTCACCCGAGGCCAAACATACTCCAGCATGCCTCTTATCATGTCCGAACCAGAAACCGGCTTCGCATCCGCCAAGTTGATGTCTTCTCGGGACAAAACAGAAGCGCCTGGATGAAAGCAGTCTCTCTTATGGATACCTAGGGCGGGAAGATCAATGAGGACAGGATAATATAGGGTTAGGTGGAGTATCCGATATATTTTGCTCGGCTTGCGGCCTCGTCGCTGTTTAACTACTTTAAAAATGGGTGTATTCCATTTAGTTATTTTTTTTATATATTTTACATTTGATTTAAATAATCTATGGACAAATTTGGATTATTCTTTTAAAAACTATATTTCCATATAAGTCCCATTTTTATTAAAATTTAATATTATAGGCATATTCAATACTCTTTGATGATAAGTTATAATTAACTCATTCAATATAGATATTATTAAGTAATCAAATAACACAAAAAAGAACTTGTAATGTTATACTTAAATAATAAATCAATTACTTATCTATTATTTGTATTGTGTCATTGTATGATTATAATGTGAACTTATAACACAGTTGGAAATATAAACAAAACATGTAGCAAACACATAGCTACTAGCTATATAGAAATTAGTGGCACAAAAGACAATATACTTGAAATCATAAGCTACCAATATCAGGACACTAGGAGGTAGGGTAAAGGATGAATAGGGTAAATGTAAAGGATGCATGCAAGGTACCAAGAGCTGCATTTCAACCAGGCATTAGTAACACAAGTACTAAAAGGCTAAACAAACAAAAAAATTAGACACAAACAATGTTATACGGAATCTACACATCCGAATATTGATTATTACTGAGGAGTACTTTTGATATAAATAACTTAAATTTGTTGGAATGAAACAACTTTAAACGGATTCAAGTCACATATTTTATTGGCTGATGTTTCGGAAGCATTACAGATTCCATAATCGTAGCACAACTGAGCTGACAATAGTCTTATGCTAAGGTTAAATCCATTTAAAGTTGAGAATGAAACCATTCTAATGTGTAATAACCACAAAGGCATCAGAAATTATTAACTTAAATTTGAGCAAACAATTTGAATCATGGGACATAATATGCTATTTTTTATATTCACATAGGCAACACTGAATGAGCAAAGACTATATAGATATTGCAGCATAACCAAAGAGAATTTATAGATTAAGAAATATAACATAGTCATAGGCGTGTGAATAGCTTAAGAAGCTACTTAAAACATGTGTAAGTTAACTAGCAATTACCTATAATTATTTTATAATTAATAAAATTAAATTTGCTAAGAAAATGGCTGTGTGGTGGGTATATATAAGTGTAATATAACTACTTGATTCAAAAATTAATAATAAATAGTTGTAGAAAATGAAACTGTTTTTTAAAAAGATCCTTGAAAGAGCACAATGTAACTTATTTTATGGATAAGTTATATTGAGCACAAAGTGTCAAATTTATAATAACATAACATGGAACATAAAATAATGATTTACTTTTATCTCATTTACCTACTTTAAAGATAAAGTTCAAATTTATTTAAGACACATTTTATCAATGACTCATAATTGCAAAATCACGAGTGAATTTTCGCTCTAATTGTGATATCTCTTTCCATCACAAATAGGCATGATTTAGGTGGCATTGGTAAAAAAATAGCCAAGGTCAAGTTTATTAGGTTATGTAAGTGTCAAAATACGTGTTTTACTACAAGAAAATACCATCAATTACCCCTTCGAGTACTCAGAACACCAAAATTTGACATTAAATTTATTTTTACATTACTTACCAACAGGAATTTTTCCAGTTTTTGGTTTGTTTGCCAACACTGCTGCGAGCACATTTTTCGCGGGATCGCTGCCTCCAGCATTGCTAGGCGGCTGCGTACTGTAATACTACAATAATAAAATTATTATAAACACAATAATTCATGTTATTATTCTTTTACAAAAACTTAAAAACACAAAAGACAATCAGAATCTCATTATTATGAAAGCTTACCCGGAAATAGCTAGTAACCACGCACTGTTTGCATATAATGTTAAGCTGAGGCTTATTTACTATTATTGATTTGCTACTTAGTAATGATTTTGTAAATTTTGAATTATTTTTTATAATATTTGGTAATTTCGTATTTGACAGCAGCGCGGCCGCCATGATTACGATTTGACAAGCGCAATACTAATGACAGATAATGACAACTAGAATGTTGCCAGATATATTACATTTAGTGACGTCACTTTTTAATATCGATAAAATTCTTAATTCTACTGTAGTCATAGGTACGGATAGCAGCATGAAAGTTTTTTGTCGAGCGAGAAATCTTTCACTGTCATACACATACGCCTTGCGATAAACGCAATAAGTGCATAATATGACTTTTATACTGTACTTACTGCATCTATCGTTTGCAAGGCAATTTTGCAATTAATGAAATAACGACAGTACGTTTTAGCCCCTTATCTTCCAGAATATTCTTACACATTTCGTCGAAAAAAACTAGTAGTAGTATACCTAGTTTTGAATTTTTGTCCCATAATTGTAGATAAAACCATTAAACCCTTCCTCTTGCTAGCTGCTATACTTACCTACTGGCAAACTTCTTTTGCCTCTTTCATATTCATTGATTCTGATTAGGTACCAACTAATCAGAGAATAGAATTTTACTTAGATACTGGCTTATTTTTTTTGGATATTGACAAATTAAACAATTAGCTGATTTAATTTCTAACATTTAATAAATTTCTCTAATATACTAACATATTGATACATAAGTGATATACAATTATTTAAAATGATACTTTTACCATAAGTCTCTAATTTCTTAATTGATTCTTTAATCTCACTAAGTTTTTTCACTAACATTGGTGTAATAAGTTCATTTAAAATTTTATCTTCTAAACAAATGGCAGCGGAGTAAATTAGTCTACTAACATCTTTGTCTCTGTCATAATAATACTTAACGACCATTAACAGTGCATTAAAATTGAAACTTAGGCCTCTAAAATCGATGTACAGATCTTTATTCAAACCATGACTAATGACAAAAGACAACTGATCCTGTGATAGCTTGATCCCCTTTGTCATCAAAAATGTAACAAAACTATCAAAAGTGAACATCACATAATCCAAATCATTATTTGGTATAAAAAAACCATACTCAGTTATCAATTTCAAATTATGACTGTCTCCATAACAAATAAACACTTCTGTGTACGGGTCAAAATTGTTTTTGGTATATATCGAAAATCTTATATCTGAAAACAAGTCTCGTTTCAAATTTGTTACACTTACATTTTCTAAATTACTGTTGACCATTAATTTGGTCTCATTTTTGGCGTTTGGGCTATGATTAATCATATCCAAAAAAGGACATAATGATATTTTGGTATTATCGTTAATAATATTAAGGATAGAATTTTCTATATTGTTAAGATCAATAATCTTACTCAAATCCATAAACACACATCTTGTATTTACTGTAAAATATGCCCATTCGTAATTTGTAAGGGTAAATTCTACTTTCAATTTGACAATATTGCTTTCGTTACTAATATTATTTTTTAAAATGTCCTCAAAAATATGGAATGATGTGTCAATAATTTCCTTTTGTTTTGAAATTACATTAAATATATCTGTATCAATATAAGACTTTGTCTCATTCGGCAAGAAATACGGAACTGTATACATTTTTGGTAAGCTCTGTAAGTATACAAACCATTTTGAATTTGTACCCTGTGCTTTTAAATATGTTAGGTAAAACGCCATTAAAGACTGAAATGAGAGTGTTTTGTTATATTCTCTTAAACATTGTTTCTTATTTTCTAAAAACACGTTACAAAACGAGGTATCTAATAGAATACTAGTAACATTTATGGTAAGGTTTAGGGGTAAATTCATGAGTTCTTCTCCAGGCTTTATCTTCTTCTTGGTGAGAACACCTCTGCCTGTGTTGTCGAATACAGCTAATACCAGCTTCTCATTCTGTATAATACCTTCCCGGGCCAGCCAGGAGTTCAAAAGAACCAAATCTTTCTGATCACCACACGTCTTAAAGTTACGGCTTTTATGAGTGCGAACGCGACGAGTCCTACCCATTTTCACAGGTAAAATCAGTATCACAGCACATTTAACATTATGCAATCATTAAAGATCCATATTTAGAATAAAATAATTTATAATAGGTACATTTTGTTATAGACGACTTTACGTTTTGTTTGGCTAGTTTGACATAATATGATATTGACAGATTGTCTTGGCGCAGGCGTTTGGTTTCTGTATTGGTATAAATTTATAATAAATAGCAATAAATATGTTACGTTGAACTGTATTAATGAATTTAAAAGTAAAAATGAAATATGAAGTTAAGTTGTAAATTCAAATTATTTAAGTAAAAAAATAAATTAAAAATTTAACAAACCCCCGACATAAAAATTAAAAGGCCCTCTAAAAAGTATAACAATAATAAAATCTTAATATTAGTTACCTAAGTATTAATATTTCTACAAAGAAAACGTCATGTCGGGGGGACCACTTCTCATTTAGGTGTACCTACTTACTTAATATTTACAATCTACCTAAACCTACGGTCCCCCCGACATGACGTTTTCTTTGTAGAAATATTAATAGGTACTTAGGTAACTAATATTAAGATTTTATTATTGTTATACTTTTTAGAGGGCCTTTTAATTTTTATGTCGGGGGTTTGTTAAATTTTTAATTTATTTTTTTATTTCATACTTTTTGTAAGTAGGTACGTAGGGTAACTAATTTCCATTTCACATGGAATTTCGTAATGTACATGTTATCCTCTTACATTTGATACCCCACTCGGGCATATTTGTCGACATTGGGCTTACCATTTACACTTTTACTCCCCATAATTTTTGAACTACTTAACCGATTTTCATTATGATTTCAATTTTGTAATGCACACGCGATCCTCTTTCATTTGATACCCCACTCGGGTATATTTGTAGACATTTGGTTTTCCATCCCCACTTTCACTCCCAATATTTTTTGAACGACTCAACCGATTTTCATTATAATTTCATTTTTGTACTGCACGCATGATTCTCTTTCATTTGATACCCCACTCGAGTATATTTGTAGACATTTATTTTTCCATCCCCTCTTTCAACCCCCCTAATTATTAAACTACTTAACCGATTTTCATCAAACATAGCTAAGAACACTCCCGACATAGTCACCTTTCAAACAAAAAAAACAGAATCAAAATCGGTTCATGCGTTAGGGAGCTATGATGCCACAGACAGACACACACACACACACACACACACACACACACAGACAGACAGACAGACAGACACGTCAAACTTATAACACCCCGTCGTTTTTGCGTCGGGGGTTAAAAATGAACGTACCGACTAAAGATTTTCAAGTTCAAGTAGACACAAATTACAGCCGTTAATTTAAATAATAATAAAAAAATTTAACCGCCGAAAAAAAACTAAAACGCAACAGAAAACAATAGCGCACTGAAAAGTAAAAAATAATAATTTTGTCTTTTATAACGACTATTATTTTTGTTCTAACGTCTGTTATTTTTGGAGTCGGTGCCAGCCTCAAACAAACTTGAGCACCTTAGTGAGTTGAGAGTGAAGAGTTGCTGCACCAGCTGGCACCGACTCCAAAAATAACAGACGTTACAACAAAAATAATAGTCGTTATAAAAGACAAAATTATTATTTTTTACTTTTCAGTGCGCTATTGTTTTCTGTTGCGTTTTAGTTTTTTTCGGCGGTTAAATTTTTTTATTAAAAAGTTATTATTTTATAATTTTCTGTGACCTTAATTTATACAAATTATTACATGCTTAATTTTTAAATACTTTTGAAATAGTTACCTACCTTGTTTTTGCTATTAACTTTCAGTAAACAATAAATTACCCCTATTATACCACCCTTAGGGTAGGATTTTTTTTTCCAAAATTATTTGGGATCAACTTTGAGGTATGCCCTATCCAATAAAAAAAGAATTATCAAAATCGGACTACTCTGTAAAAAGTTACGCGTGGTCATACGATACAATCGGTGCGTGAAAAATTAATCATCCCTTATTTTCCTACCCTTAAGGTTGGATTTTTTTTTCCAAATTATAATGGGAGCCAACATTGGAGTATACTCTTTCCAATAAAAAAAGAATTATCAAAATCGAACTACTCTGTAAAAAGTTATGCGTGGTCATACATTAAAAAAAAAAAAAAGAAAAAAAAATATACGCGTCGAATTGAGAACCTCCTCCGTTTTTTTCGTCGGTTGAAAAATAATTAATAGTACATAATTTCAAAAAGATGCTTTCAAATGTTATAATAATACATAACATGTAAATTTTTTTAATTTTATTGATTCAAATAATTTAATGTAAAGGACGACCGTCATATTATTACAGTTATTATGCATGCTATATTATTATCCGAACGAGTCGTTTCCCCCTTCCCTCAACACTTGCATGAACTGTCAGTTAAAACTTCAAAACTTAACGGAATTTGGTCACTGTAGAACTTAACGTGTGATTCAGTGTATTATTATTTATATCGTGCAAAATTTTCTTTTGTTAGTGAAATAATTATGTCACAGCAACAAACCAAAAATAGTATTACTCTTCGTGGGTCCGCCCAAATAATCTGCGAGTATTTAAGTAAGTGTTAAATGACTTCGTACATGAAAGTTTTGAATCAACTTTCGATTTAATTTACTCCAACAAAGGCCTCTGAAGTTATTTATTTTTACTTATATAAATGTATAGCATTGCTATTTATATACTCGGTACTTAATTCGGTACATATTTGTTATTATATCCTTCAAGCTAACCGGTAGTTAATTTGAATAAACTATGAGAATTATACCTACTTGTTGTAACTTGTCTATTTTCAAATTTAAGTACATTTATTCATTATTATCAACTAATAATAAAATTATAATGAAGCATGAAATAAGTTATAAATAAGTATTTTCTCTTATAGAATCTTATAAGAATGGAGAATTGAGATATAATACAGTGTCTAGTATTATTTATTTTTCAATAATTATGTGAATATTGTGTGCTACCTATTTATAAGTGATTAATCACTTACCTACTTTATTTTGAATAAATAAATAATTATATCCCTTTCTAGTCAAAAACTAAGTAAAGCTTTAGGTAAGTACCGTCTCTACACAAACCCGGTCAAAGTCATAAGCATTTTATAATAATTTCTGATGCCTTCGCGGTTATTACACATTGGAATGAAACAACTATTAACGGATTTAACTCGCGTATTTTTATTTTATTTTATTTGCTGACGTTTCGGATTCTTTACAGTTTCCATAATCGTAGCATGACTGAGCTGACAAAAGTCTAACGCTAAAGTGATTTATACAGTTATGCAAACTACCTTATATTTAAATTACAAATTTTGAAAAACTACCCGCGTTTCTTCTCAGTAATGATGGTCTTTCCGAAGCGCTAGTAACGCCCCCTATTAGGTTTTAATTGTAATGTATAAAAGTAAAATTTTTTGCGTAAAATGTAACAATAGTATTTCATAATTCAGAATAGGGTAGTTTTTCAAAATTTGTAATTTAAATATAAGGTAGTTTGCATAACTGTATAAATCACTTTAGCGTTAGACTTTTGTCAGCTCAGTCATGCTACGATTATGGAAACTGTAAAGAATCCGAAACGTCAGCAAATAAAATAAAATAAAAATACGCGAGTTAAATCCGTTAATAGTTGTTTCATTCCAATGCATAAGCATTTTAATTTTTATGTCTTGTGACTTCATAATAATGTTTCGCAATTTTCAGAGTTTGCTATCAACTCGGTGCTGTTCCAAAGAGGCCTATATCCTCCGGAGACGTTCAAAGCGGAGCCACAGTACGGCATCACATTGCTTATCTCTGAGGATGCTCAGATCAAGAGCTTTCTGACCAACCTACTCACACAGAGTGAAGGTATGTTAATTAATAATTACATTAATTATTAAAATATGAATCATACACAAATACTTATCTTAAGTAAATTAGAACTATTCAATTATTATTAAGTATCTATAATAGCTGACCTGGCAAACTTCTTACTGCCATATCTTTTCATGAATATTTTACAATTAATTTCTAATGTCTTGTGTTGACATACCTACTATAGAAAACATGGAACCCTAAAAATACTTCTTATTACCTTACTTTTGTTGAATTATTAACTGTAACATTTACTTCTCTACTTTCAGAATGGATAATAAATAAGAAAGTGAGCAAACTATCCCTAATAATTCTCAATGTGGCCAACAAAGAGGTCCTGGAGTGCTGGGACTTCAACATCCAATACGAAGATGGCGATGCTGCAGTATCCAAAGACAAAAACGAACCGATCAGTACAAAAGATCTAAAGAAAATCCAACAAGAAATCAGAGAGGTTATGCTACAAGTAGCTGCAACAATATCTTACCTACCGTTCCTAGACTGTCGGTGTTCGTTTGACGTATTAGTCCATGCTAAACCGGACTGCGATGTGCCAGATAAATGGGCTGAAGCGCAACCAGTCACTATACAAAATGCCCAAAATGTTCAATTTAAAGCATTCTCCACTGGTCTCAATAAGGTAGAAACTGTAGTTAGTTATAAGTTAGTCGATTAGTTACAGTTAACTACTTTGTCCCAAGGCCATTTGAATATTACGTAAGCAGATTTATTACAATTATTTACCTTCCCTTCCTCCCCAAGGGCGTGCATTCCATATAGGCACAGTATCGCTAATGTATGAAGTGCCTACTCTAGCGCCTATTACTCCCTGTCATCAAAAAAAAGTAAAGCTCTTTAACCCTTTCGACGCGAGAGCCTAGCGGCGCGCTGCATTACTCCTGCGCGCACGCCTAGTTACGTTTTGCACCTCTCCCATGCGCACATACATTTCTTTTCGTGCCAAAATCCATGATGCACCCTGTGCATTATTGCGCGCGATGGTACTGTTCGTAAATCGACCGAGCAAACATCACATGAATGGATGGTGTCATTCGCTTATTTTAATAACCAATCACTATATATTTTTTGTGATGTAGAACATGCGCATCATGCGCGTGCCAGGGACTGTAAACCCATGATGCACATGACATGTGCATCATGGGCGCCCAAAAGGTTAAACTACTGCTAACATACCATTTACACCCCTCCACCAGCCATGTGATCAAAAATAAGATAAATAGTGCTTACGTAATACTTGAACGGCCCCCAAGCTTCCTGTAACAGTACTGGATATTATCACAGCTGACCTACCTACAGCCACCTGACGATGGCGTCTTGACAGGTCAACCGTGCGAGACGAGATGGGGCAACAGCCCGAACTGTATACAAAGATTTGTTAGCAGTTCGGATCAACCCTTTGAATTTGATTGTCACGTGATTTCGACATTTTTGTAAACATCAAGGGCTGGATGTATGTAGCTGTACTGCAAGGGCGTGCATTCCATAAATGCACAGTGTCACTAATGTATGGAGTGCCTACCCTGGCGCCATACATACGCTCACCCCACTGCACGCGCCTGTTTATAAAAAATATCACAGTAGTGTACTATGATATTTTTTATAAACATTTTTATTTGCTAATAGTTGCAAATCTTATCCAGAACTTACTCGTAATTGGGCATTATGTAAGAGATTATTGTAGTTAGTATAGAAGGCAGCTAACTCATTTTAAAGTAACTGAAAAGAGATTGTATCGCGTTATATTATTATGTATTTGAAGTCTAGTTTGGTACCAAAAATCTTATAAGATTGGTACAGACAGACAGAAATGCTTTTATCAGTACTTACTCAAAAAACTGTTTTATTACCTTAACTTATTTTTTGATGAAATACAAAATAAGACCTAACCAAGTAGATATAATATAAGTTGTTTCTGTGATAAATCAGTGAGTATGGCTGCCTGAATAAGTATTTTTAATAATCACGAACACCTTATTTATGTTTTTCGTATACGAATTGTACATTTTTAATTTAGATTTTATCTCCTATGTAATTGTATTTTGGCATATTGCATGTTTCTTATATTTGGCGGATTTACAGATTTTCTGCTAGTAGTCATTTTAAATTTCGACGGCACAACTATGCAATTCGTTATTATTCACAATCATTATTTATTACTGTAAGGAAAAAAAAATGATTTTTTTCTCCCTTTAAAATTCACTCTAAGTACCAGCCTACTCGTAAATCCGCCACTGGTTTTGCACTTGTGATTGCTTGAGCAGAAATCATTTTAGTCATGTAAGATTAGACGGACTTATCTCATTTTGTTTAATATGACGTAGTGGTAGTTGAACAGACTAGCGATCATAAGGTCGTGGGTTCAAATACTGTTGATGACTATGAACATTCAACTGTGCATATTTATTCAACATAATCACCTCTCTGGTTAAAGAAAATATGTACCTAACCTCAATGCCAAAATGCGTGTGTAATTCGCCAACTCGCATTAAACCAGCCTGGATGGATTAAGTCTCACTATCTCTATATCTCAATTTGTGCCCAGCAGTGGGACTGTGTTATGAATGCCCCTAATCTTACGCATTTGTCATGTAAAATCATTTGTGTAATACAATTGTATCAGTTATGATAACTTCAATGTAAATAGTACCGTTAGTGTCTTAATTAAGTAATAACACCTTTTTACAAATTAAAAAATGGTTAAAATACTCACTTATTTACTTTCCCGCATTTCCTGATTGAGTAATGCAATTGGTTTGAAAGCAATCCAAGAGTAAAAAAATTAGAATTGATATGCGTTTATGAATTTTAGTCACAAAATCGGATAGTAAAACAAAAAACTACTTTAATAACTCATTTATTATATAACAAACTAAGCTCTTATATAATAGCAATTAAAAGTTACAATAAATAATATCTATTCAGCAAATAATACTGTACAAAATTGTTAATACAACTTAACATTTTCAATCGGGCAGTATAAAGTCGCCAATAGATGGCGTTGAGAACAATTACAAAATACAGATTCAAGAATTCCTCGCTTGAAATTATTGCCGACTCGGGGCTTACTATGTACCTACCTGGTGTACTAAAATCAAATACTATGATTATCTTTTTGTATGTATTCAATTATAATGTTGTTCAACAATATTAACGCTTTAATCTTACACCAAACTTGTCGAATAGCCGATTTTATTTCCTGCTTTTTTTTGACGTTGTCTCTGGAAATATATGCTCATAGTAAGCTTCCCGGTGCTAGATTGTCTATGGTAATTTGAATTTGAGCAATAATTATAATCTAACTAATGTTCAATGAGATTCTATAAGGCGGAATAAAAAAACCTTTTTTACGAAAGCAGCGCCTAACACGAAGCTGCGTTCTTTCGGACTAAGTAATTATTCGTTTTTTTTTTCGAAAATTCGATCGTGTCACGTGCCCAGACTCTTGGAAATATTTATTTTGTGTCAATCAGTAAGCCATCAAATTTAATATAGTATTCATGAAAAGTATTACCTAATACTCTCAAACGAAAAATTGGTAAATATTTTAAAAGACCTCGTTTAAGCTTAAATGCGGGAATGATTCGAATATTTTTCGATTTACAAAAAAAGCGGATTTCAATATTCGTGTCAGTCGTTTCGCTGTCGCTCACCGCCATATTGGTTCGTTCATACCTGTAAAAAGAAATACGTAAGATTTTTTTTATTGTAATATTCATGCGACTTTTTACAGTTTACCTTTGTTATCTCACAACAAATAAAAAGTTGATTACAAAGAAAGTGTTTTACAGAAATTTAGCAGCCCTGTTAAAGCATGCTAGTATTAGTACTACGAAAGCATTAGTACAGTAAATAATTAATTATATTAAATTAATTTTCGTAAAGAAAAAGCGTGACTTAAACAAAAAAACTATTTATTCTAGTGACGCTTTTTTCATGCCTATACAAAAATGAGTGCGGAGGGTTATTTTAGTGCAAAATAAATAAAAAAAACTTAATTTAGAATACATACCATTTTGAGTTTCGAATTGTGTTCATTCCGTCTATTACTAGGAAAAAAAAAGACGGATGCGTACAAAATTTCTTTTCACAAAAGGTACTATTTAAAAAAAAAACTAAATGCCATAGATTTTACAACTTGCCAATAAGTACAAATGAATCATGAAAAGAAATGCGTACAGGTAATAAGGAAAACTATTAAAAAAAAGAACAAAATATCGCCTTCTGTTAATTCCAACACTCATTCTTTAATTGTGATTTTGGTTCACCCATTACATAGACTTAGTAATTATTACGCGTCTTCATATTTGTTGTGAGACAAAATGGCGCCGTGAAGTCACAAAAAAAAACAAAAATGTCTATGATTCTTAAAAAGTTGAAACGTCAGTGACGTTTTCCCGCGTAAAACTTTTCTAAGTGACCTCACATTGCCATTGGCCTAATGCCCAGATAATCCACAAATCGCATAAAAATAAATAGTCCCCCTACTTTAATTACATATAAATAATGAACTTAAAGATTAATAGAAGTACTTTATACAAAATGAAATATAAAACAATAACAAAACTATGAAAGTTTCGGTCCCATATTATAGCGTTGAAAAAAAATTGAATTAAAATAAAAAAAAATCGCTATAAACCACAACCATCCTTCAAAATTAGCCACACACAAATCATACATAGTAATGTAATTAATTAAGTTATTTCTACCTAGCTAGTATTAAAACTGCGCTTTGACTAGGTGGAGTATATCGGACCAATAATAAAATAATATTTATCATTTTTACTTATTTTTTTATGTTCTTATAGTCTATGCGATAATATGATTTAGGTGGATTATTTTAACTAGTTATTTACTTTTATGATTTTGGCCTAATTAATAATGCATGTAATACCTTATAGTCTATCTATGATTTTTTTTTATTTTATATCTCTGCATCAAATTTAAATATGTAATATTATCGCATAGTAAATATTAATATGAATCATCAGTTTTTTAATGTAAAATCCCTTAACCTAAAAGATATGTACAAAATTTAAAAGTCTCTCAGCACATTACGAACTACCAAACCTTAAGTTAATAATAGTACAATAAATTGCAAAAATTACAAATAGGAATAGTTATGTATAAATACACGTAAAATATTTACAACTTCAGTAGATAAGAGTTAAATTTAGAATTCAATTTTTCCCTAAAAAAACGTTTATATAATTTGGTAAACTATATTAAAATTTGATTAAATAACGTGTTATCTGCTGTAGAAATAATTTCTCACAGGGCCAGCTATTAACACTTATAATAAACGACTACCTAATTTAAAGCTACGCAAAAAAGCTTAAGACAAAAAAAGCATCGCTAAATGCAAAAAAAATGGGAGAAAAATCATCCCATTTTTAGGAACATCATGTTTTCTCTTCGATATTGTGAGATACAAGAGTTTCCTAACAAATTTCGGCAGGTAGGCGCTAAAAATAGATGTTTACAATTAAAATAGCCATGAAAACAGCTGGCCCCTAAAACTTACAACAGTAAAATGTAGGTATTTTATATTTTTAGCCGTTCGCAAAGTACTTTCGGTTTACTGACAGACTGATATCCTAGTCGCATTCGACTTTTGAAGAGAAGTATCTACAACAGTGAGAAGATACTGCCTAATTCTAAAAAAATATCTAACCATAGACAATATTTTATAATCGTCATAAAATAACAGTCCAACGGTTGCGTGGAACGGAACGCGAGTTTAAAAAATATATTTATAAATTGAACGAGGTGGGGCGTGCGTCGTTAACAGTAGTAGGAAGTCGAAAGGCCCAATTTGCACGTGTAGGAATGATACATACTGCTGCTGTTTGAAACGTCCTTGTTTTCGCAGCGTTGCCCGTTGAAGCCTTCGGGACATCTAAAAAAACGACAAAACTTAATTAAACTTAATGTCAGGGAAAAGCAAATACAAAGACGAATTTTAGATTTCCATGTCCAAAAATTTAATTCTCTAGTAGCTATGTAACTAATACGTACATGTCAAGATAGAGATCTGTTTTCATTCTGCTTATACTAGAGAAAGATTTATACTTCGGAGAGAAGTAAAACCAAGACTGGTTTACAATAATTCTGCTGGAGCTATATATTTATTGATTTTACTATAGGTACCAATACCGAAATTGGTGGGTATATTTGAGAATTTCGTTCCATTTCTTATATGGATTCCATCATTGGTATTTAAAAAAAAGGAATTTTCCATATCTGACTTTTGTACAGTTATGGCGTATGCCTAAATTTTTATTTTAAAAAGAAAGATACTTACTTGCAAGCTTGCTCTTGTACGAGCTGGAAGTATAAGCAAGTGCCTCCATTGAGGCAGTACGAAGATGGATCCGGCATCGGACAGGGCTCCCCTAACGTCGCTGTGAAAAGAAAAAAAATATGTATTAGTAGAAAGAATTTTAGCCTAAAGATGTAAAGCATTGTTGGAGAAATGGATTTGTGTAAGATGGCTGGCAGGAGCTGGATGCAAGCAGCCGAAGATCGAGCACAGTGGCGTGCAATTGGAGAGGCCTGTGTCCAGCAGTGGACTGCAATAGGCTGCTGATGATGATTGTTGGAAGAAAATACCTAGCACGTGATTTATGAGGAATAAATCAAGTTTAGTTAAAAGTAGGTACTTTTTTAGTGTACCTAACACATAGAGGGCTGGTCTTGTATATGATTAACTGCATCAATAGTATACGGATTAAACACCATCAGTTCGGTATAGTTGTTCTATTCCAAGACACTTCTATGTCGTCCAATTGAGCGACAACAAAAATACTAAAATATTTTGTCCCTTAAACAGATTCAACTGATTTTCTAAAATATAATTCTTTCACGCTATACCTACCACCGATTCGTTAACTTTTCACTTCAGTAATCCAGCTATTTATATTTCCCTTAGATACAGATCAAAACACTCAAATGTAGAATACTTGGACAGTTTCTATAGCGCCCTCAATGATTGACCTATAAACACAATTAGGCCAATCTGGTTCACTGTTTTAGGTTTAGTCTAGTTTATTTGGTTAGCGTTGACGTCTATGTAATGTCTTACTGCAAAAGTTTTGGTAAACTACTTTTTAACCAAATCACTTACATGAATTCCCGAATTAGTCAGGTCGAACGTCGGGTTTATAAGACACAACTTTCGCAAGTTTATAATATTTGAATGAAACAACTTTAGACGGATTTATCTCGCGTATTTTTTTTATTATCTGACGTTTCGGAGCCTTTACAGATTCAATAATCGTAGCACGACTGAGCTGACAATAGTCTTATACTAAAGACTCACTTTAGCATAAGACCTTTCAGCTCAGTTGCATAATAACCGCGAAGGCATCAGAAATTATTAGGTTTATAATAATTTGGTTAGGTAGGTATATCATTCGAAGAGCTTCCATACTCTATTTGCCTATGGAATTAACTAGATGGTTCATCTGTCTTCGCAACTCTTAGCAACGAGACCTTAGATCGAACAACTTAACAGGTGCTTTGTATGTCAATTGCGAAAGAAACAGACCATAAGTCATGTAATTAATTCCAAAACAACACAAGTGTAGGTCTAAAGGTTAACGTCTTCTGGGTACTTCATTATTCAATAACTGATCAGTACACAATTGCATTGTAACATGTTCGTGGAACGATCAAAGTTTCCCAGACAAACGGTGCAAACAATGTTACACCGTTTATTTGCATCTGGGACCTACATAGTTGCATGCCTTGAAATTGTGTGATTTGATGTTTAAGTGTCTTTATATATGGGACTAGAAGCCCGCCCCAACTTTGCACAGATCCCTAATTTTTTCAAAATATTCTATAGCCTGTCACTCGGGAGTAGTGCCCAACAGTGAAAAAAATTTTCAGAATCAGCCCAGTCGTTTTGGAGCCTATTCAATACAAACAAACAATTCTCCTCCTCCTCATCATCTACCTTATTATCTCGGTATTGAACCATAGATTTCGATCGTAGTAAATATTTAGACCAGTTTTTCCATTCGTAGTTGTAGTTCTAAAAATCAAGGGTCAAGACTCACTGGTATCAGGAGCAGCCGTGACCGGCGGCAGTACGCTGACGTT
Source organism: Polylopha cassiicola (assembly GCA_038024825.1). Lineage (NCBI taxonomy): Eukaryota > Metazoa > Arthropoda > Insecta > Lepidoptera > Tortricidae > Polylopha > Polylopha cassiicola. The sequence continues at coordinate 12,293,757 of CP149052.1, read as the reverse complement.
GGCAGCGGCCACTGCTGGTGGACCCACGGCACCCTGGGCTCGACATTCGTATGATGCGGAGTCCTCGCGTCGCGCGTGCCTTATTACTAGAACTGAGCGCCTCCTGAAAGATATAATGGTTTTGGTTAGGGAAAGTCATTTGGGCGCCATCGGGTTAGCCATTTAAAGTGAAGAAAAGTTTACTTATATTGTAAATCATAGTTAGTGTGTCTGAATTATACTGCTGTTATGCCAAGCTGAAAAACTATAATTAGGTATACATAATGATTTTTGCTATTAAAAAATGTTTAGAGTAAGATTTTCTGTATCGTAACATCTGTTCCTAATTGGCAACATTACTACGTCATTCCTAGACTAGATTTTACTCTAAAACTAATAGGCAGTGAGTGTATGTGAAAAGTACGCAAGCAAATTTCCCCAAAAGATATCGACGAAACTAACAAATAACCAGAATATGTGTTTTAATCACCACATGTAATGGTCTGAACATCATCTAAACAGGTCACCGTTTAAATCTGGAGACTTATGACTCTAAACTCCTGCAAAAATACTCAGGCTTCATTAAACGATCCGTGAAGTAAACCACGTCACTTCTCGAGACATGGGCTATTATAAATCTTAGGTGTTGATGTTAAGGATGTTTTTCCATTGGTATAGTGTCAGGTCATTGCCTGCAGTTACGATTAGCGCAGTGATCTGTTTGTAGCAATTGCAGTCACAATGCGAATTGCTGATGTGTGCCCCATATGATTGCGAGTCATTCGTCAACATTGTTGCTTTGTTTATGTCTGTTCGAGCGTGTACAGTTTTGGATCAAGAACAAATGAGGTCGTTATTGACACTATGTCCCCTTATACATCTTCCTAATTTGATGGTCTCTTGGCCTTGACTACAAAACCGGAGACTGTAATTTCGAATTCAACTAGGGGTAGATGTTGTTTGAACTTGGATATCTTAGATATATTTATATTACGTTTATTTATCATTTAGTATTTAAAGGTCAAACTTGGCTTGTTTTAGAACTGGAACAATTGGTATAAATTGTCCCATGTTACTTATTTGTTTCTTCTGTCAGCCGAAAAGGTAATAATTGGGCACTTATCCACGAATATATATGTTGATAATGGATTGTGGGCAATTATCTGGTTAGTTCAAGAAAGTACCTAATGTTAGTTAAATCCGAATTCAAGAAATGTATAAAAGTAGTTGCTCCAGTATTTAAACAAAATGTAACAGATGAATGGTTCTTAAGTCCCGTAACTACAATTCACTATACATAAGCCAAGTTTACAGATTACACAATTTTGAAGGCCAAATAATAATTGGCAAGGATCCTAATAATCGGAGTCTGTTGTATAAGGGTCTTACGACTTTAAGATAGTCCGTCTCATTTCCAAAATTTAGTCTAGCTTTACTAAATTGAAAGAGTTCTGATCAAATCAATGACTTTTGGAAGTTACATTAGAGCATAATGGCTTATGTCTAATAGAAAATACCTACCTAATATTGTTCCTATGTAGGTACCGCCTTTAGAGCTATGGAATCAGTTACTCAGGTTCCTAATAAGATTTCAGATAGATGCTATCACCAAAATATTACACTGTGTTATCATTGATTAAAATAGGTCAATATCATCGGTAATTGAGATTATTTATCGGTTCATGACATGAAAGTATACATTGTAATCGCTAAACATATCTAGCAGCTTAAGCACGTGTTATCTTAATCATTACTTTACCCTTTCAATTTGATAAAAAGTTATATAACAGCAACTTCTTTGGGAGCTTTTCAAGTACAATCAAACTTCTCACCTGAAGTTCTGCACCCGGAACCTCCTAAGCGCGATATCGGCAACGGGCCGGCCGTCCTTATACCACGCGATGCGCGGCGGCGGGCGGGCACTCGCTCTGCATTCCAGTCGCACTCGACTGCCTCGCGTCGTCCGCACCGACTGCATTGGTTCCACACGAGCTTGACTACCTGGAGAAGAAAGGATTATTAAAGACAAATCTGTTGTTTTCACTACATAGTATAAAAGACGCTTTTTCTGTCCCTATATCCTTATGTACGCTTAAATCTTTAAAACCACTCAATTTTTAAGCGGTTTTTTTTAACAGATAGAGTGATTCAAGAGGAAGTGTGAAGCCAGGGCGGATCGCTAGTATACTCATATTAAGGAGATTGAGCTGAAGATACACCCACGCCACTGTTGGAAAGAATCGACAAAGGTTAAAAGTCTGCATATTCTTGTCTAATTGGAAACGGAAGGACGATCATGTGGAACTTAGATTTTGAAATTTGGTAGGCTATATTTGTAGCGAATGTAATTTATTTGGTGATATAGCAGGAGTTTCCCATCGTATTGATGAGAGTTCGACAATTTCGTCTAAGAAAAATGGAACTCATATTAGCACTCTTTGAAATCAACAGTTACGTAGCTAGTGGAATACGCTTGCTAAAACCGAGTGGACAGAACACGTGAATCACATGCTCTCAGTCACACCTCAAGCTCAAAAGCGCGTCTCCTTCAAAAGCCGCGACTAAAAATAGTCGCGCTGTCATTAGGCCGATGTCCTTATTATTTCGTCTGACGACTTACATATGTAACATCGGAAATAACCTGTATTATCTAAACGAGCCGTTTGGACAAAATCCCGGACAAAAAAAGTTTGGCTCGACTTCAGGAAAAAAACTAAATACAATGTAGTAAATCATTTACTATCTCTTTAAAATGTGTCATGCTTAATGTCTGGTCGGAATGGATTGGGACTTCTGAAATATGTTGTTGATGCCGAGAGAGCGTTGCGGCATTTTTATGAAATAAGGATTGATATTATTTATTTTATCAACGAGACGTTTGAGATTTTAATCTTAACCGCACGCATTTATTTAAAACTGCTGTGAAATAGCTAGTTTTATTGTATAAAGCTCTCTTGTAAATTTTACGTAAGTATTTACTATGTTTATAACGGCAATTCTAAATAAAAATATTGTTGGAAGACATCAAACGTTGAGCATTTCTGCCAATAATGACTTTATAAGAAGACATCGTGAAATCAAACTTTCTAAGTTCACTCCACATTACTCGTCGATGACTATCGAAAAAGTCGTTGCACAGATTTCTTACCTCTTCAATATTCAACCTTATCAGTTGAAAATTAGGATCAAATTCAAATGGTTCTCAAACAACAGCTGTTTCAAGGGGATAATCATCTAGCTAATCGTCTACACTGAGTATGACGTCACGAACATCATTAAGGGATGATCTAAAATGTGGCCCTCGCCTCTTACATCTATTTGATTAATGACTGCTCTCCCACTAGTTTATTGAACTTTGACATTTAAGGGAAGCATTGAAGATTTGCCCATTCATACCGCCCACCATGCATTATGCCAACATTCGTAGTTTACGAATTTATTCAGAACTATTTATATCTAAATACATGAACAAATTATTCTCCTTTTGTAATATTATTTCGGACTGTTTACATAATGTGTAGTTATTATATGAATATACTGTTTTGTTATAATTATACAGTATTATATGGATATTGTCACGTATCTGTTAAAAGAATAGTTTCATCTAAAATTTAATTAATCTTATCTCAAATGAAATAGTCGTAGTAGAGTTTTCGTACAAACTGTTTCTGTGAATTTAGACAAATCTGAACCGTGAGGTTTTTACATAATTTGCTTGATATAACATACCATTGACTACCTACATATTCAACCGAGATGTTACTATCCCTTATCTTTGTTACAAAATATTAAATCCTCAAGTCATGTAATTTTCCTGGCTTCATCTACTACTCAGATGATTTAGGCCATTCCTCATGAATGGAATGACGTATCGACGTGTCCTTGCCAATTCTTGCGCCCACGTATGACGTCACGGGATAGTGACCTTATCTGTGGGAAGGAAATAATTGATGTAAACCGTTTTGTCTACGGAAAACCCTTAGTCAGAGCGTGTGGAGTTATTCCAATCAAATTCCTGTAACATTTTTGATGATGTAAGAATAATCTCTTCAAACTTCATCTATTTCTGGAAACCTTGCGAAACGTTAGTGTTTTTTCTGATCTTTTAAATGGGAAGGACATTGTTCGACACAATTGCAGATGTTCATATCAAGTATTATTAGGTACCTACTTAGAAGCTTTTCAATCAGATCTAGGAAATACCAATCGGCAAGATTACTGCTGTCGACTGTAGCGTAACAAACGCTCCAATTTTTATTATCAGTGTTTTTGAGAATTCATAGTACAGCTAAACTGTAGCTGACCTTTATAGCATTACCAGACCATTATAGTGTCGTTCTGACTAGCATCTACATCTGTCAAAGCCAGGCTTAAAAAGTTGTCTGACAACAACCAGCACATTTCACAAGAGATAATAAGGTCAAGATGATATCAACACTTTCCCAATTCCTCGAAGTTCCTCATGAGACCCGTCATCACCACTTCACACTAATCAATGTGTTCGTCAGGGCATTATAAATAGTCACTCAGGTCGGATCCTCGGCGGAAGCCGAATTGGAGCAAAGCAGGTGAACACTGGACTTGAGCCAAGTGACTCAGACAGTGCGGGGACGATACTGGACCTTAGCACCCTCCACACTTTAATGAATATATCGTGAAGTTGACTAACTTTAACCCTAAGAGGTAACCTGAAAGTTTAAAGTGCCTTACTAATTTCTGATGCCTTCGCGGTTATTACACATTGGATTGAAACAACTATAACTGATTCAATTTGCGCTTATTTTATTGACTGAAGTTTCGAAACATTTAATGTTTCCATGATCGTAGCAACTGAGCTGACAATCTAACACTAAAGTGGTTCCGAAATGACAGCCAATAAAATAAAAAGCGCGATTTAAATCCGTTCATAGTTGTTTCATCCTAAAGTTGACTTGAGTTCAAGTAACCCAACTCTTGAGACTCCTATTTTCAATCACCTTACTTAAGGTAGATTCTACATGACCCGAAGCGGGTCCAACAACGAATTTAGCAGCATCTAATCTAATTTACTATGCAACTTGCTACAAAATAGTCGTGTCAACACACCTCCTGACGGCCCGAGCCGAGGTGCGACCCCCACCTTGGGGGGCCCTCGGGTCGGTCAGGGCTAAAAACCCTAAACCCAACCCAAAAGGCTTAAGAGTCTCCTTTCAGGAGTCTCGCCGTCTCGTCCGGTTTTGCAGTAAAGGCCCATTAGCTGGCCAACTGCGCTTCAGTATTCAGTTCGAAAAAAAAAAAAAAAAAACTATGCAACTTGCAATATTTGGGTAAAAATTCTGAATTCACTTTTATATTAACTTGGAGTTTTGGTAAGTATACAGGTACATATTAATTAGACTTTACACTTCGGAAATGCGGTCATAATTTAACAAGTCAATGGTGTGTTTCAGTTTTAATGTAACAGCCAAACTGATAATTTGGCGAGTGACTTCGTATTACCTACCAAAGATATATAGGCAATACATTAAATAAGAGTTATTTTAATTACAACAAACACTCATTTATTGTTCTTATTGATAAAGGGAGAGTTTATCGATCAAACAATTAATCTTAAAAAGGGTAGTTTATGCACGTGACTTCAATTATCCAAGGAAGATCGATATCAGGTAGGTCCCATTAGAATTTAAAAAGAGACTGATTCGAGCAAGATATACCTAATAATATACATTTATATAGTACATAACTATCAATAGATTTTTTATGTCGTTGACGCCATTTTCAATGTCTTAAAAAATGTTTGAGTCAACTAACACCTTCTCAATATAGTGAAAATTCTGACTCACCGCGAATTCTGTAAACTGATCTAAAATTGATTTATCAAAATCTTATTGCATAGCTGGCCCCCATTTCACAACGCATCGTTGTCGGTGAAAGAATATTCAAAATTCAATGCGTAGTCAATATGAAGTCAACCGATGTAGATTCTACTCGAGTTTGTAGTGTAAACATAATTGTCACTGTAATAATTTCTGATGCCTTCGCGGTTATTACACATTGGAATGAAACAACTGTTAAAGGATTTAACTCGCGTATTTTTATTTTATTTTATTAGCTGACGTTTCGGATTCTTTACAGTTTCCATAATCGTAGGACGACTGAGCTGACAATAGTCTAACGCTAAAGTTGTCAGCTCAGTCGTGCTACGAATTTGGAAACTGTGAAGAATCCGAAACGTCAGCTAATAAAATAAAATAAAAATACGCGAGTTAAATCCGTTAACAGTTGTTTCATTCCAATAATTGTCACTGGTCACTGACAATTGTCGCGTTGGTGAGGACCAGGATTTCACAATTCTCTCGCCAAGTAGCCGCTTAACAATACAAATAAGAACAATTCAGAGTAGCGACCTGACTGTAAATATCTTAGTGGTAATTAAACGCGCGAGACAGACGGACGGACGGAAATAAACAGTGTATTTTTACGCTGCAGCCACAATAGATGGAGTGGCTTGGAAAAAAAATGACAAATGTCACGTGGAAAAAGAAAGCTAACTTCATGATGTATTTAAAGAAAACGTGATCAAAGGAAAAATGATTCTAAACTGCCTACTTATTTAGTTATAACAAACAAATAATTATAACTTAAGTCCAATAAGGTTTTTGCCTAATTTTAGTAAATAGGTAGGTATAACATTCGATGAAATAATTGTCTTAAATTTTGTGTTTCTATATCGACTTTCGCAACCTTTACTTTTGCCATTATCAATTTAGATATTACCGCTAATTGAGAATAATATAGGTACCTAAGTTATTACCTATGCTTATATTGCTTATAGTAGGCATTAGTTCTATTTAGGTACTTTTAATAGGTACCAAGTAGGTTTTGAATAGATTTTTATTATAGGTATTAGGTATACTACCAAAATGAGGTGAAACATTTTTTTATAGGCAGAAATTCTTAGCGACGGTACGGTCATTTTCAGGCGTTTTTTAATTTTGAATTTTTCAAACTAGACATTTTTCTTAGTTTCTTTTTTATCGTCACTAATGTTAGGTAATCCATTGATATACGAGTTCTAATAAGTAGGTAAAGAAAACGGAATTGTATTTTTCTGTCCTCCGGCCGGAAAGCGCCAACTTGCTGGCCGCTGCGCTAAATGAAATTGCCGCATTCTGGCTTCGTCGAACAGAAAAATAGTACACTGACCTCGGCCAGTAAAATAAAAAAGCCTCAGATCACATTTTCGTCAACCTCGGCTTCGCCTCGGACGACAATTACATGTGATCTGAGGCTTTTTTTTTATTTTACTGGCCTAGGTGCGTAATGTACTATAGTCCCCCAGTTAAATTATTAAACAATATTGAACGCGTATTTTATATTATTAGTTTTTAAATAAAATTTTCTAGGAAATACTGAAATACTTACTTTAAGAAAATACTTAAAACAAACTATGCAGACGAACTCGCTAGCAAGACGTCAAATGGACACATAACATGCATTGAAAACGGCCATACCTTTTACTATTATGATTAAAATGATGTTTTTATATTATGAAATATAACTGGAGAGTACTTAAATATTTTACGATCATTCTACAGAACCGACCACCAACGTTTTTTAATGAAGACATAACATGGTTTTTACGTTTACGGAACCCGCGTTTGTTTATTTTGAGGCTTCGAGTTTAATTATAAGGTATTATGGGCCGTTTTGTTTACAAACTCGAGAATGGTATATTAAGATAATAATATAAGAGTAATTAATAAGAGCAGGTGTTAACGGAAAGCATGTTAGTATTAGGTTATAGGCAGGTATATGAAAATATGAAAATACATTTTTTTAGAGAACGACAAAAAAAGTTTGTAATTTATTGATAGTCTTAGCTAGGAGGTATTGCAGATTTAAGCTAACAAGTACAATATTTTTAACTATGGGTATTTATACTTCTTTTGTTTGTTGTTTAAATAACAAATAGAATTAAACTTTTTTATACTAATATTATAAAGAAGTTAGGTTTGTTTGTTTGGATTCGTCCGATTTGAAAAATTCTTTCACTGTTGGAAAGCTACACTATTCTCGAGTGACATCGGCTATAAAAAAGAGATCCGTGCGAAGCCAGGGCGGGCCGCTAGTTTCATATAATCAGAACGCCGCGGAAGCGTTGGTGTTAACTAACGCTTGTCTATGGGAATGGTCGAATGGTTCTATGAACGCAACGATAATGCGGAGTGTTAGTATTGTATAATATATGTACGGTTCATTCTAAAGATCACTCTGAGTCACTATTCTCTGAATCGCCGTAGTATTTATTCGAACACTGCCAACTGTCCTGCCCCACACTTATTTATCGATATCAGGATTAAAGTATTTATAAATGTTTTATTTTTATATCTTAAATGCACCTGGTGAGTTCTCGTTGTGAATAAATTGTTTTTGTTCGGAGAAAATACAGGGATTTTCCGTTGGTTTTTTTTTTAAATTAAATTTAAATTTTCTTACTCATACCTGCTTATGAAACGCTAATTTATTGCCATTGAACAAACTTTTACATTTATTTATTACCGACCAACGATTGTTACGTTATATTAAAATACCTGCTAAGTGCCTCGCCTAAGTGTACTCGCGTAGGGTGCGTCGGGGTAAGGTTGAACGAGATTTCGATGAGATAAACAATGTTTTTTCTAAAGCCTCATATTTTGAATCGTATGAAGCTGACGTATATGAAGTGATGTTTTTAGTAAAGTTAATGAATGGTTCTTCCTATCTTTCCACAAATGGGCCTGATTGAAGGTGTTTTTCATGTATAAAAACGATGGCAAAGTTAAACTTATTGCAAAAAAATCGTGGGGTAAGATGGAATGATGAGGGGGGAAGATCGATATAGTTCTTAAAATCTTTAATATCCATTGTAGGTCCATTTGGATTATATGCACCGAAAGCATATTTTTTTCTCTATTCAAATATATAAATACATTTTGAAAATACCTACTTTTAACTACCAAAATGAAATTTTGTTAAATATAATATTTCAGTCTTACCCCACTTTGTATTCAGATGATATGCGGTTCTCAACCTTTTCTTTTTATATCCTAATATTTAAATTTTACTACCATGTACACAAAAAATGTAATCATTTCTTTATTTAAATAGACAGGTAGTTAAACTAGCTAAATATATTACAACTTTTATTTAAAATCTTTTTTTTACACATGTTTTCATGAGTTGTGAATATTACACTACTCATGAACGAATCATACAGTTTGACAACCCCTGACTTTTACTATGGGTTTCATAATCGGGGTAAGTTGGAAAAGAAAATATTGCCGTCTTGCCCCTGGGTTTTACAAGCGGTGTAAGATTGAAAAATATAAAAACTCCAAAAATATAAAAGATATGCAAAATCGGATTTTATGTATCAACTAAAAAAAAATTATCAATAACACGTATCAAAAAAACATATTTTTAACTTGCGTGTAGAAAAAACTACGGAACGTGGGGGAAGATTAAAAAACGCATTTATCGCTCAAAAACATACCTTGTCGAAAAATTGCAAAAAAAACATATGCCCTCACACCTGACGATTATCGCTGACTGAGATAAGCAGCGCAATGAAATTACCTACAAAACTCTGTAGTCAGTGTTAAAAAATATGCACGGAATAGGCAGCTATGAGGGGTTTTTCATCTTACTCTGTTTTTCATGTTACCCCGACGCACCCTATTTTCATTTTATTTGCTGACGTTTTGGATTAAGTACTTACAGTTTCCATAATAGTAGCACGACTGAGCTGACAATAAACTAACACTAAAAAAAGTTTTTTAGTTTTTTAGTCAGCAAATAAAAATACGCAAGTTAATAAATCCGTTAATAGTTCATTCCAACGTAAACCTCTTTTTTAATTACTACCTACTTACTCATACTGTTAGGAAATTACATTTAAATGTGTTCAGTTCAGTTCGACCGGTCTCGTTTGAATTAGGCATCAAAGCGGAAGGCTGCAAAAAGCGAATGCCTTATTCCTATGTATAATTACACCCTATATAGATTTTCCTCGATGCTAAACAATAACGCTGCAAAAACGGCGCGCGCGCCGGCGCGTACTACGCTTACTACGCTACGGGCTGCGCCGGATTCTACCGACGAATATCATCTTCTTCTTCTTCTTATATATAAAAATGAATCGAAAAATGTGTTGGTAAGCGCATAACTCGACAACGCCTGGACCAATTTGGCCAAGTTTTTTCAAAATGTTCGTTGAAGTCCAAGGATGGTTCTTACGGCGAGAAAAAATCGAATAATTGCCGGGAAAACCCTAAAAACAGCCCTTTTCTCTTCCCATACAAACGTTGTCTAACTAAAGTTAGGTACCTAATTTGAATTTCGAACGGGCAGGATGACGTCTGCCGGGACCGGCTATAAAAAAAAGGGATCCCTGCGAAGCCGGGGCGGACAGCTAGTTTCAAATAAAAACACGCGAGTTATATCCGTTACGTATAGTTGTTTCACTCCAATGTGTAATAACCGCGAAGGCATCAGAAGTTATTAAATATAATTATATATTACCTATACTATATGGAAAATTAAAATTAAAAATTGATTACTTTGGATTTAACTCGCTTATTTTTATTTTATTTTATTTGCTGTTTCAGATTCTTTACATTTCAGATTTTATTTTCTACACAGAGTAAGCATAAGTCAAAATATCCGAGTGGACCTTTGAGTGGTTCATACAGCAGTCTATTTGAGAACGTAATTATAACTAAATCAAACTTTAAAAAAAAAACATAATGATGGTCTTTTTAAAAAACAGTACTCTACTAGTTATAGAGTAATAATCCCGTTCTCAATCAAATAGTCTGACTATACCTAGGTATAGTCAGACTATTTGAGAACGAAATTATTAGTAAAAGAAACTTTTTTTAAACAAATCCAACTGATGGACTTTTTAAGAAAAACTACCTAGATAGACCTATCTACACTAGTAGGTACGCGTCCAAAACATTTCTCGCAGTTATAATAAACTAGCGACCCGTCCCGACTTCACACGGCTATAAACCTTCCTCTTGAATCACTCTATCTATTAAAAACACCGCATCAAAATCCGTTGCGTAGTTTTGAAGATTTAAGCGTACTATCGGATGCTTTCGGGGTATGCCATTTTAGAAAAAAATTGCTTGCACTTGTTGCTTCACACACAGCCGCCAGGTACCAGGGTCGTTCAAGCGATTATTGCCTTAAAGGTGTAACATCGCCAGCACAGTTGATAGTACATACGGATACAGGGACAGAAAAAGCGACTTTGTTTTATACTATGTAGTGACAATAAAAAATAGGTAGGTAGGTAATTTAAATTAATGTATGGATACAAATGACGATGCTGTTGATGATGATGATGATGATGGATTCAAAACATAGGTAAGTGAAAATATGAAAATAGACAGGTGGACCTTTGAAAAGTCAGACTAATTGAGAACGGAACTATTTACACAAGTATAAACTACGGGTCCAGTACATGGTCCAGTACATTTCTCGCGGTTATAATAAACTAGCTTCTGCCCGCGACTTCGTCCGCGTGGAACTCCTCCTTTTTTGCAGTCGGTTAAAAAGTAGCCTATGTCCTTTCTCAGGCTCCCGACTTTCTTTGTACCAAATTTCATTTAAATCGGTCCAGTAGTTTTAGCGTGAAAGCGTAACAGACAGACAGACAGACAGACAGAGTTACTTTCGCATTTATAATATTAGTAGGGATATCAATTTCGAAGTAAACAAACTGTCAGAAGAATTGGCACAACACCTTCTCCGTTCTGTTTTTTTCGCCGCATTCGGGTCTTCTTCGACTGGGCTCGCTTTTTTTCGCGCCCAGTTTGGTCGGCACCATAAACAGTTGGCGAGGCAACCCCGACGGAATTGTTTTTAAATGATCGCCGATGCGCAGACGACGCAAACATTCAACGGGTTAAGGTGCGACGGTTAAAAAGATTTTAAGGTTTGATTTAAACGACAATGTGATATCTTCGCGGTTATAAATATTTCATTCCAATGTGTGATATTGGGTTTAAATTATAACGGACTAGCGCCCCGGCTTCGCTCGGATCCCTTTTGTTATAGCCTATATCACTCGGGAATAGTGTAGCTTTCCAAATGTGTAAGAATTATTGAAATCGGTCCAGTAATTTTTGAGTTTATTCGTTACATACAAAAATACAAATCTTTCCTCTTCATAATATTAGTATAAATATATATACTTACATAATAAGCGTATTTTTTTTTGCTAACGTTTCAAAAACAGTTCCCATGTTCGTGGCAGACTGGACTGTTTAGAAGCGTCAGCAAGCAAAATGAAATACGCTAGTTAAATCCGTTATAGTTGTTTTATTCTAACTATTGCCATACCTATACTTAGTAGGTATCTACGTCCTCAAGTCAATATTCATACTTACATAATTATATACTCTTTATATAATAATAACTAGCTGTTCGACCAGGCTTCGCACGGATACCTTTTTTTTATAGACTATGTCACTCTGGAATAGTGTAGCTTTCTAACCCTACGTACCTATACTTAAATCTTTAACTACGCAATGGATTTTGTAGCGGTTTTTTTAAAGAGTGATTCAAGAGGAGAGGTTATACCACCGTATATGAAATAAATCTCTTTAAACTCGCACCTAAAATCGTCGCACGCGCAACAGTCGGCAAAATCAATACGATCTTTTGTCCAACCCCAGATGGAGGCTCGATAAGCCATATCCCATCGCGTAAAGACAGTAAAAGTACTCACTAGCTGCTTTTTTTCCCACGTACAACCTTTTATTCATTTTGCGTAACTTTTTCTCAAGGACTTTTGTGCTCTGTAAGTGAGTTAAAAGTTTTAAATCGCATTGGAAGGCTTTTGGTTCAAAATTTGTAACATTACGTGAAGAGTGCATTAGAGTTATTATTTAAAATAAGTGTGAGTTTTCTTGTCTTATTTCTATCACCAACACATGTAGATTAAACAAGTTTATCATTACTATTTCAATATTGTATCACAAAATTTTAAAAGACGGTTGGTAATACTAAAAACCAATTTTACCCGACATATAATAAAGAAACAATTATTACCGATCGAATTAAAATTAGTGTTATGGCTTATGATGCATTCCAGTTTGCATTAAATTTTAGCTTCAGGCTTTCAATAAATTAAATTTAAATATTTATGGAGCATGCGTGGTAGCTCCTTTAATTTTTTGATCCAGCAATTTTTTGGGTCTAGACATCGCGTGTCACGTTCGGACCTTAACCGATTTTGGAATTTGGAGTTCGTTGACTTGTGTGTAGAGGTCAAATTTTGATTTTGCTGAGCCAGTGCGGTGGGAATACAGGATGAAATAAATTGAAAAATTGGTCTCTGAAACGGTTTAAGTTTTGAAATTGGCTGTTCAGCCTACGTGTGAAGGGCTAGAGGCGTTTGATTAGGTAGGATTCCTTTTAATGTAAATTAATTATAATATGCTGAATATAATTTGAGTGTGATTCTCTCTGTATCTACTTAGGTGTTATTACATAAGATAATTTGATTTTAGATTTCAGAAAAATACGTAGAATATACTTAGAATTATATTGACAGATGTCAGTTAACAATACGAGTCTTGAATATGTTGTAATCTATAACACTGAAAATGAATGAATACCTAATCGAGTTGTATTCAGTTTCGTAATAGATGTTTTATTTGCATAAGGAAAGTCAAGACGCAAAGAATGAGTGCATTCGGAAACTTAAAAGTTATATCAGTGGAAAGCGAAATCAAAAATAAATTGTTTTTAAAACGCGTCCCAATTTCCCAAATTACTCATAATATGATGCCGCGTGGATACATAAAATTATTCCTCGAAACACTGTCTCGTGGGAAAATTCTAAAAACTTGGCATAGAAATGTTTCATAGTTTCAATAAAAATCTAGATGATTACACAAGATGATTTGAAATATTTCAACAAATTAATAAATGGGTACTGACAGTGTAACATTTGCCCACAGTAAACATTTGTAAAATGAGAATGTCTTGTCAACAGCACGTAGATATGGGAATGAAAATTACTGAAGCATAGTTAATGTGGGTGCATGGGTGGCAGCGACCGGCAAAATCAAAGAAAAATAACATAAAACAGACGTCATCATTAAAAATTTCAAGGAATGTACAAATGCAATTGAACCAATACATGAAAATAGAGCAGTTCAAATAATATCATCAAACACGATGTAAGTAGGCGGTTTAGAAAACAAAACAAAACGCCGAAACATTTCTAAAGCAAACATCTATTGTCATAACGATCGGGTATCAGAATTATTTGAACTGTAGCCGATTTTATTTGCTGCAATGGATTGGGCATATTACTGTGAAAAGGATGGTGATATATAATATATGATTGAAGTTGAAAAGAGAGGGGAGATAGGAACACTTGAGATCACAGCAGTGTCTAATGAAAATGAGCTGAATACTAATAAGTTGGCCCCGGATTCCGAAGTTGATCATTTAGGTTAGAAGGTGAGCTTGACATTAGTGCTATTAGATGTGCAAATGCAGGCAATCCCAGACGTTGGTACCGGTTCAATAGTCTTGCCATCTCCATAATACTTTAGATCCATGCTTCGCTTCTTTTAATTTTTGCATCTTGCTTTGCCACAACTTGTAGTCTTTTGAAAAAATATTAGTCTTTTTTATATTTCACTTTTTTAGAGTATAGGAAATCTATACGTATGAAGTTTCTTCTTTGCTTTACTAGAAAAAAAACATCAAATAATTTCTTAATCTTGCTATGTAAGGGAACTTTAGGATTGTGTTTAATTTTGTGGTAAGAATACTCTGCCATTTTCTCACGCAGTAACGGATCAAATCGTCTTGATTTTCGATAGAAATATTGTCCAGCAAAATTATAAATACTTTTTTTAAGTGACAGAATCTTGAATTACATGCTTATTACTCATTACGATGACTGACCGCTTCATGTGAGAAATAAAGTCGTAAATATATTTTGAACGTTTGATATTTTGATATAGTTGTTCTGTCTAGGAGTTTTGTGCTACTGCCAAAAAATGATTCACAGTCTTTTGTATGCAAAAAACGGTAAGTCTGGTTCCCAGCTTTGAAAATATCTTATGATAAAATTGTAACTCATTATAAATTCATTTATATTCAGAGTTTATGGTAATAATGACCTAGTTAGTATTTCTTATATCAGATTACAATGTTTTGTTTTGGTTGTACCTTTGCTTGCGATAGTTCGCGTATTAATTAGGTACGTTTGTTATAACTTTGAATAAAATAGTTCTAATACATTGAATTCGTCTACATACAGTTTCCAGATTCATAATCAATTATCGTATAAACAATCCGTACCTACCTATTCTTAATCCGCAAAATCGTTCTCAAAAAATCGCAACAAAAACCTATGATGTAAGCATATTCATTCAACCTGAAGTGTACCTATTTGATTATTTCGTTACGGTTGTTTTTAGGATTCTGTACCCAAAGGGTAAGTGATCCTATCACTAAGACTGTCTGTCTATCCGTCTGTCATCAGGAAGTTTCTCATGAACCGTGTTAGCTTCGTGTTCACTTTGTGCGAAAGTCCGACTCGCACTTGGCCGGTATAATTTCGCAAAAGCGTTAGAATAAAGTTTCTTGTAAAACTGTGTTGGAAAACCAGACTCCATTATAATACAAAAATGTATTCGATTATTCCATTATAACACACTTTGATCGTTATCACTTTCGATGTCGAATTCGAAAATGTACTTTGTTATACCTACTTTATTTTTTTAAATATTTGGGTCGTAAGTACAAGTGCTGCGTGTCTTTTGTAACAAACAACAACGCCGACTACATTTAATTAGTATAATGTTCTCTAAATTAACACGGGTTGTGAAAAACCACACTTCAAACAAAAGTTGCTTTCAAAATGGGAATACATTTGTATAAAAAGTATTCTGGTTATATTCATCACCATTTTTTGGGTACCTACCTTACCTAAGTAAATACAGATTTAACTCGCGATATTTGGCTACGTTTCGAAAACTTTACAGTTCCCATAGTCGTTACCGACTGAGCTGACGCTGGCCTAAGACTAGTGTTTAGGTACTTTCTTTTTCTTTCCTTTAGAAAGAACATAATTGCTGAAAAGAAACTCCGCAACTAAATTCAACAGAAAGCTCGTTACAGTTGTATCATTCCAATGTGTAATAACCACAATGCCATCAGAAATGATTACTTAAAAGTATTTACGATTTGGAATGAAACAACTATAGACGGATTTAACTCGCGTATTTTATTTTATTGGCTGACGTTTGTAAGACTATTGTCAGTTCAGTCGTGCTACGATTATGGAATCTATAAAGTACGCGAGCTTAATCCATCTATAGTTTTTTCATTCTAATGTATAATAACCGCGAAGGCATCAGAAATAAGTAGGTATTTATGAAGATTAAAAGCTACCTACCACAACCCTATGCTAACGCAAACATTAAAAATCCGTTTTCGGCCTCACAGAGCGCCGGCCAATCGATACCAATCGCTTTAATTACGGTCTGATTAAAACCGATTATGGCTGCGACAAAAACGGATCGGACCGATTAATTAGATCTTGTTTGTAGAATGGCCCATTTTAATGGTCCTAAGTGACGTGCGAGAGTATTGAGATGGCTTTTCTTTTGGGGATGGATATCTTGAGATGAATATATCTTAAGAAAAGTATCGAAGGTATATAACAGCTGAGTTATATGATGTCACCTGATGATGGTGTCTTGACAGGTGAATCGGGATCGGTAACAGCCCGAAAAATATATAGGTATTTACAAATAGGTAGGTATGTGATAGAAGTTAGGGACAACCTTTGTATTTAATGTATTTACTTAACAATTTCTAGTGCCTTCGCGGTTATTACACATTGGAATGAAACAACTACCTATAACGGATTTAACTCACGTAGGTATTTTATTTTATGTATAAAGAGCTGAAGAACTGAAAAGTCATCGAAACGACAGCATATAAAGTTTTAATAGTACATTACGCACTAAGGCCAGTAAAATAAAAAATGTCTCTGATCACATGTAATTGTCGTCCGAGGCGAAGCCGAGGTTGACAAAAATGTGATCTGAGGATTTTTTATTTTACTGGCCGAGGTCAGTATACTATTTTTCTGTTCGACGAAGCCAGAAAGCGGAAATTTCATTTAGCAGCTTTCTGGCCGGAGGACGGAAAAAAATATTATTAATCATTAAAATGTACCTTCTTAATAATACCATTTTAGAAATAAATAATATACTTACTTAATTAAACAACTTATACCTAACAATAAGTAGTCCTAAAAAGTATTCATAAAAACGCCAAACAACAAGTTTCCGAAACAACACTAAAAGTACTTATACTAAAAACAGATCTTAAAACAACAATAGTAGAACGTAAACCTTTATAACCGTGGAAAATAAACAAGTATTGTGTAACTGGAAGTGGGAAGATATATTATATATATATCTCAAAGATGTGTAACCTAGATAGACGGATAGACGGACGGACAGTGTGGGTGGCGGCCTTGACTCTTTTTGCATTGTTTTTAACCCCTATTTTAGTCTGAGGTCTTAGTATTATTTGTGACACAAAAAACGTAACGATTGCTTTGACTTGAGGGCGTAGACAAGGGGGCCTAGACAAGTGCCCAACGTTTAACGTTAACGTTAAACGAAACGACCAAAATATAGGTATGGGATTTGACTTACGCGAACGACTGTCACGTACGTCACAAATGTCAAATCCCATACATTTTGGTGCTAACGTTTAACGTTAACGTTGAACGTTGGGCACTTGTCTAGCCCCCAAGGTCCCAACGACCAAAATGTATGAGATTTACAATTTTTGTGACGTACGTGACAATCGTTCGTGGATGTCAAATCCCATACATTTTGGTGCAAACCAAAATGTTGGCACCAAAATGTTGTCTACGCCTCTTGAACAGTACATTTTGTATGAGGAATGAATATTTCAGCTACTCGCCGCTAGGAGCGCTGTATATTATCCAATACAAATTGAAACAGATATGTCAAAGTCAATAGTACCTATCTCATTGGAATGAAACAATAATGAAAACGGAACGAACTTGCGTACCTATTTTACTTTACTGGCTGCCGTTTTGAAAACTTTACAATTCCTATATTCGTAGCCGACTGAGCTGACGATAGTCTAGCACTAGAAATATTATTGGAGTTGGCAACCCTACTGAAATACCTAAATTAAATCACATGCTATTTATGGCACATGGCAACAAAATTGCATATAAATTATTTATATAGCAAAGAAATGTAAACAGACGGTTCGTTGTCTTTGTGGGCGTTTTTTTTTTCGAGAATTGATAGCTCGGTGTAGGCGGTTTATGTGGTGATGAAATTGTGTGATGAATCATTTTGTGATGAACTGGGAATAACCACTGATAATGCAAGTAGATGTGCAATCGAATATGATCTAAAAGGGCTTGACGTTTGATATATATCGTATAATACCTTTAATTAGATAGTCCTCATCTATACTAATATTATAAAGCTGAAGAGTTTGTTTGTTTGTTTGTTTGTTTGTTTGAACGCGCTAATCTCAGGAACTACTGGTTCGAATTCAAAAATTCTTTCATTTATCGAGGAAGGCTTTAGGCTATATAACATCACGCTGCGACCAATAGGAGCGAAGAAACAGTGGAAAATGTGTAAAAAACGGGGAAAATATGAAGCCTTATGAAGAATTACTATTCCATGGGGACGAAGTCGCGGGCACAGCTAGTTAGAATATATAAATAGAATTAAGATATACAAAAATGAATTATCTGTTGGTAAAACTTCAATAAATAAGTACCTAAATAGGGATGAGGATTGGGTAAAGAAAACGTAATTATATATTTTAAGTAGCTATTCAGTTAGATTATTAAAGATTATTAACCATGGTTTTTTTTCTTTTCTTAAACAAAAAAATAATGACAAAGATGAGTAAGATTACTTATGATATAATTTATACCATAACGTGACGTCACGAACTCCCACTTCTAAACTTTTTTCATCATAAGATAGGTACTATTATATGTAAGTACTTACTTATTAACTACCAGATTTATTATAATAATATTGAATGATTATCGTTTAATAATTATTCCATAATTTAAGCACTCATAATATAAACACAGCACCCATAAACGACGCCGGACAGCAAAACAGCGCAAGTGCAAAAAAGCAAAAATCGCGCAACTAATTTTATTTACCCTCGAATACTCTTTAACTAAATTTGGTAACAAAAATGCGAAACGGCAGACAAAATAAAACGTTGATTGCTGAACAATAAAATTGAGATACTGTTAGTTGGGCAAAAAGTAGCCCGTTAGTCCTGTGCTCCGAAAACATTAAAAAGTATAAAAGTTTTACTAAAAACTGCTAAGGGCTAAAGACTTTGGAATATTTGAGTCTTGACTTAGACGCGTCTTGAATTAAAAGTTAAGTCCAAGTAATTTTTTATCGATTTACTAATTAGATACTTTGTTCACCGTAAAGATCTTCGGTTTGTATGTGTACAAATTGTACTTACTGCTCTTTTACTATGTGTCGGCAAACCTTTTTGTATGTTTTTTTTATTTTGTTAAGATTTTTTTTACTTTTGTTTCATTTTTTATTGAGTTTTCGTGAAAACACTGGTAATCGGAATATTGTCGTTGAATTACATTGATAAAAACATGACTTAAATTGAAGTCATCTGACGTAAAATAGGTAAAAAAAATATATTCTTCTTGTGTAGCAAAAAAAAAACTGATATTGCTAAAAATATATTGATTAGATAACAACAATTATGCCATGTTTTAAAATGATTTCAAAAAGTAAACATGAAGGTACAAAAATGTTACATAACATTTTATATCGTTTATCATGAAAATAAAGACAATAAGGCCAAGCGCGAAAGTGCGCCAACTCCAAAAAATAAGTTTCGCCTCCCACGCTTTTTTCTGGTGTTTTTGCCGCGGGTATTTTGGAATGCAGACATTTACATAAATGCCTCGCGTCTTTGTTCGCCGCAAAGGCGCCGCGCACAGTCTCGTATGGGCATACGTTGTGTACGAGAAACTACGGTTAGCCACCAACTTGTATATGCAATCTATAGGACTGGTACATATTATTATATAGGTAATATATAAAAAAAAATCCTTATTTTCCTTGGTAACAGCATCACGCATAACCACTGGACCGATTTCACTAATCATTTTAGTGTTGGTTCTTGTGTCAGGAAAAAAAATGCGCGAAAAATTAGAAGATTTAAGGAAAATATTAGGGTACCTAGTGCAATCTTGATGACAACAACTGTCACATCGGTTGATTACTGTAACGCTGTCAGATAAAACGACGTTTGTCGGGGTCACTAGTTTACTAATCTCTTCTATTAGTATATAGAAATATATTTAGTAAAATTTTACTGAAATATATAGCAAAGGGGACAGTTATATATGTACTTATGTAGAAAATCAGATTGGACTTGAATAGCTATTTGTAATCTTATAATATATTTTTTTCTTGTCTTGAAATGTTGATATAAAATAAATACTTCATTTTGAATTAAACGTCAACTGTACCATTTTTCCTTCAGATAATCTTACATATAATAAAACAGTAGAAACCGCGTGTCTGTACAATTGAAATTTTTAACAAAAAATGGGTGTGGGCAATAATAAAAGAGTAACAGAACACAAAAATGATTTTTTAGATTTTCTTTTCTGTCTGTCTGTCTGTCTGTCTGTCTGTCTGTATGTATTCGCTAATCTTGAAAACTACTGAACAGATTTTGACGCGGCTTTCACTAATAGATTAAGCTCTTCCCTGAGCAACATATAGGCTTTGTTTCATCAAAATCGGATGTCAAATAAAAAAGCTATCGTCTTTTAAAGTTTAAAGGTAATTTTTCTATAGGAGATTTTATAGTTACATAATATAGTACTAGATGGCGCCTCAAGGCAATTAAAACGCGCTATAGCTTTTTCTCTGAAAAGTATAATAAATACAAACTGGTTGTTTCTCTACGTTTAAAACTATTTAATTTTGTTTGTCTTGCGATTCGGTTAGTTGATGATTTTGATGTTATACTTGGATATGAAAATACGGACTCTGAACTTGCTTTGTGAATTAGTTGAAAAATATCGGATATAATCTATAATCTAAAAAAATATTGCCTACGTAGATTTATTGAAATAAATATACTTATGTATTATTGTATGTATTTGCTTTGATTTTAAAAATGCCCAGACGAAACGCTTACAACGCATCGCTATTGAGAAATCTTACTCCGCCTAAATTGTGCAATGGAACCCGACTTAGAGTAACTTCTTTACAAAGAAACTTAATCGAAGCTGAGATTCTTACTGGATGTAGTGCAGGTGAAACTGTATACATACCACGAATATCAATCATCCCCAACAATTTCCCATTCCAATTCAAACGGACACAATTTCCAGTGTCCGTTTGCTTTGCTATGACAATTAACAAGTCTCAGGGGCAGACGCTAAGGGCTGTTGGAGTTGATCTCAGGTCGAATTGTTTTTCACACGGCCAACTATACGTGGCTTGCTCGCGGGTTAGTAATGCGGATAACCTTTTCATATTAGCCCCAGAAGGAAAAACTGTTAATGTGGTTTATAAAGACATTTTATAATTTACATTTGAAATATTAAATACATACCTATATTATATTGTTTATATTATTTGTCTGTCTATCTGTGTGTTCCGGCTAATCTATAAAACAGCTGGACTGATTTGGACGGGACTTTCACTGGCAGATAGCTTATGTAATAAAGAGTAACTCATTTTAGAAAAAAATCTTTAATTATCCATACTTATGTCCCAGTACTTAAATTCCACGCGGACGAAGTCGCGGGCACAGCTAGTGCGTAATAAAAATGCAGTAAAAATTATAGACATCTTAATATATGAATTGCGTTGTCATCGCAACGATAGTTTTTTATTGGAATGAAACAACTTTAAACGGATTTAACTCGTGTATTTTATTTTATTGGCTGACGTTTCGCCTTTACAGATTCCATAATCGTAGAACGACTGAGCTGACAATAGTCTTATGCTGAAGACAAGCGTAGTTAGTATTTTTAATATAAAAATTATATTAATTTTAATATTTTGCAGACGGTATACCTGTTTACGCGGCCGAGCTTACTACGTTGTTTGTAAAAGGCAAGGACTGGCGGCTTGTGTTAGTATTTTTTGCTAATCGAACTTGCAACTGTGAAATTTTTACTTTGTATTTACTTATATAAAAGTAAAATTACTTCTGGCCATGTTGGTAAATGGCTCAATCTGAACAATTTAGGTTTGGTATGTGGGTTAATAAGAATTATTTGAAGAGAGAGTTAGGTATATATGTTACTACTAGCTGTGCGCGCGACTTCGTCCCCGTGGAATAGTAATTCTTCATAAGGCTTCATATTTTCGTCGTTTTTTACACATTTTCCACTGTTTCTTCGCTCCTATTGGTCGCAGCGTGATATTATATAGCCTAAAGCCTTCCCCGATAAATGGTCTATCCAACAAAAAAAGAATTTTTGAATTCGAACCAGTAGTTCCTGAGATTATCGCGTTCAAACAAACAAACAAACAGACTCTTCAGCTTTATAATATTAGTATAGATTAATTAACACCTAACATCCAAATGAATTATAAAAAAAATGAAATCACTAAAAGTGTTAGTAAATATTATCACAAACAATTTTTTATATTTAATTTTCAAGCACGTTCATTTATTAAGATAAAAATTCCTATAAAGTCAAAACGCATAACACCGACAAATCAAATATTGCCGCAAAGCAATTTCGCAAACCATAACTTCTTATTGGATAATTTTATCCCAATTTTAACACTAAACCAGATAACAAAACAGGTCATCAATCTTAATGCCATGGCGCCGTATTTACTGACCCTCACACCCCGTTTAAAAAAAAACTTCGCCGCTACTCTAAAGAATGGGTAACAAAAACTTTAACATTGCCAAACTTTTTCACAACCCAAACAAACAATTCCATACCTTAAATAAAGGTACACAAGGGTTTGTAAAACAGTAAAAAGGTGGCCAAATTTTGGTAATTGGATTCGGACAGTTCGAAATGGCCAAAGAAGCCGCTTGTCAAAAACATGGCGCCAAATGCAGCGCGATAAACAAAACGTAACAGAATAAACTTAATTATGCGGGTTTTACAGTTATTGCATTTTGGCCGGTGGCCGGCTTAGTCATAGTTAACATTTTTAGGTTTTTAATTAGGACCATAACTCACTTTGTTTCTGTTGTTTGATTTGGATCGGATTTTTAAAATAAAATGGCGTCTTTGATTTGGATGGTAACTCTGGTTAGGTTTTAGTTTAGTCTTTAAATTTTATATGTTAATCCCACTTTAACGTACATAATTTAAATGTTCTGAAAACGACCTAGTACCTACTTACATTATCACTACATAGTATAAAACAAAGTCGCTTTTTCTGTCCCTATATCCCTATGTACGCTTAAATCTTTAAAACTACGCAACGGATTTTGATGCGATTTTTTTTAATAGATAGAGTGATTCAAGAGGAAGGTTTATAGCACCCGTGTGAAGCCGGAGCGGATCGCTAGTTATTTATAAATGAAGGTAGGTACTTACTTACTTTTTTTCGCGTACCTTCTAAATTAAGCCAATGCGGGGCTAATTTCGAAAATTTTCATTTCATTAAAAAGCAAATTCGACTCAAAATAATGATCCATTTTACACTTAAAGAAGATATTGGTAGTTTACCCCCCTTGGTCCTACTTAATTGATAAAAAAATAATATATACCTACTTACCTACCACTTTCAAAAACCAAACAATCTGAAGTCGTTATACCTACTTAATTATCAAAAAAAGCATCGGTATTTATTACAAACCAAAAATATATGAGTATTATATCACTTTATATCTCACATAAATTGTATAATTTCATACTTGGCAACGGTACGGGAAACAAATTATTTTGAAGTTATGCCCCTTCTCGCTCGGGCGTTGCGTAAAAACTTATCAAAATGATTATTACTCACCTAGATCACAGATTAGATCAGCTACCTCAAATAAAACCTATTTTACTATGTCCAGGTAAGTCTCCATCTATACTAATATAATAAAGAGAAAAGGTTTGTTTGTTGGGATTGAATAGGCTTCAAAACGACGAGACCGATTTGAATTTTTTTTTCACTGTTGGGAAGCTACACCATTCCCGAGTGAGATAAGCTAAAAAAAAGGGATCCGGGGATACTAACTTTGAACTCCCGTTTCACCCCCTTAAGGGGAGAATTTACAAAAACTTTGCTACGCTATATAATAGGAACCGATGTGTAAAATTTCAAGTTTCTAACCCTTATTGTTTAGGCCCTGCGTTGATAGATCAGTCATTCATTCATTCAATTAGCTTTCGCTTACCTATATAGATTTACATTTATTTTAATTTCAATTCCTAAGCTATAGCGTAAAAGGCGAACAAACAATCGGGCATTGGCACAGACAGAAAAGGAAATAAAGATTCAAACTAATATACTATTCTTTTGGATTAAGTTAGCTGTTCCTTTCTATCTATGACATATCACAATACCGTATCAGAAAGATGTGGCTGAGTATATTTTCAGCGACGACAGAGACGGGTATGTAGTTAGAGCGAGATGGAAGATTTCAGCGCGTTGCGACGTCAAATTGAGCGATTGATATACGATACGCACACTTACTCACTTTTCTATTATTTATACGTGGAATTAAAAGTCTTGGGAGTTTCTGAAATATTTGACGGTCTAGTGGTGAATACGAAACTGGAGGTTACAGATTCGATTCTTGGTGGAGGCAGATGTAAGTGTAATGAACACGTGGATTTGTATCTGAGTCTTAGATGTCTTTTATTATTATGTATTTATGCCAAACTTTACTTAGTTTAGGGCTGGATCAATTGGTATGAAATTAGTGATATTTTATACGATTTATCTAATTTAACGATTTGCCCTAACGTGAATGCTGGATCTGCTTTTGCCTCGAAAATATATATTTTTGATTATAAAAATCTAATTACTATAATTATACAGCGTTATAAGTCGTATTACAAAAGTTTGTCTAAAAACTTTGTAAGTTTAAATTCTGTGACTGAATTTGAAAAACTAGGTACTTTCCACCATGTAAAGTTGTTTAAAGTCTTTACAAATGAATTTCATATCATTTGAATTAAGGAGCTTTCTATAGCAAGTGCATTTAAAGTTATTTTCCTTATGCAACGTCAATATTCATTCATAACCGATGCAGGCAGCGGCCGGCGCGACAACTTATTTTTAGAAATACCGTCTTTTTCCAACACAGAGGTATTTCGGTTGCAAAATAACGTTTCACCATCAACGTGGTGGATTTGAAATAGTTCATATTTAATTTCACGGCTTTGTTGGTTGACACTGAAATGTTTTTTGTTAAAGTAAGAATAATATTAGTAGTAGCTGCCCCGGCTTCACACGGGTGCTATAAACCTTCCTCATGAATCACTCTATCTATTAAAAAAAACCGCATCAAAATCCGTTGCGTAGTTTTGAAGATGTCAGCGTATGGGTGGGGATGTAGGGTCAGAAAAAGCGACTTTGTTATATTATGTAGTGAATTAAGATTTTTTTTATTTAGTAGGTACCTACCTACTTATCGCACGCCTAAAGCTAAAGGGAGATAACTTAAGAAAGTTATTTTTTCAGCAAAGACGATCAGTTTTCACCTTATTATGTCCATGTAGTATGCACTGAAAGAGTTTTCTGTATTGATTTATGTTTTCTATACAAAGCTAAAAGAATAAGCTTAAATCTGTTTTATTTGTAGGTAAATTTTGCAAAGGAATTCGATGTTGCATAACTCAAAAATGTAGGTTTTTGATTTAGCTCCTTTTAGATCTAGGTATGCGTTATGTAGGTTTTGATAGCTAATGTGGTGGCCCTGTCAGCACATTCCCAACAGTCATTAAAAAAAACCTTTTTGCTGAGTTTTTTTTTGCGGCTTTTATTCTCAGGAATAAGTTGAGCTCTGTGTAATGTGTCGTTTGATTTTCAGGTGACCGACATTTCAATATAAATGTGCAGTGAATGAGGGAAATTTATAAAAACGTCATCATCTCGTTGCAGCGAGTGCATCCGATGACATTTTAACATGCACTTTAATTCAGATGGAGTCTTTTATTTTGATAAGAAAATAACAATATTGACAGTATTGTTATATACATAACATAAAGATACCAAAAAAATGGTAGAATCCCTACTAATATTATAAATGCGTTAGTAACTCTGTCTGTCTGTCTGTTACTCTTTCACGCCTAAACGGCTGAACGGATTTTGATGAAATTTGGTATGGTAATAGATGATAACCTAGAAATGGACATAGTCTATAAATAATCACGCCATCGTTCTTAGGGGGTAGGCAGTAGGCAGATAACTAAATTGAGATAGTGATTTTTAGTCGTTTTGGTTGGGACTTTTGCTCTTTCACGTCTAAACGGCTTAACGGATTTTGATGAAATTTGGTATGGTAATAGATGATAACCTAGAAATGGACATCCCTACTAATATTATAAATGCGAAAGTAACTCTGTCTGTCTGTTACGCTTTCACGCTAAAACTACTGAACCGATTTAAATGAAATTTGGTACAAAGAAAGTTTGGAGTCTGAGAAAGGACATAGGCTACTTTTTAACCGACTGCAAAAAAGGAGGAATTCCACGCAGACGAAGTCGCGGGCAGAAGCTAGTAATATTATATATATTGTATTTAATCAATTTTGGCTTTTTCAAGCTCTTGAAGGGCAAAATATAACCGTTTCCGAAAAAATCTCACTTTAGACGAAACGACAAGAAACTCAATGAGGTATCATTTTTTGAAATGAAATGAAATGGTCATTTATTTGCAAAAAAAAATTGATATTTACATTGGCATGATGATTATATTTATTGTAGGTTCCATACAAGATTACAAAATACATTTTAATTGTTTTTATTCTAAATATCATGTTATGTCTTACACACTTGTTGAATTCCCTTATTACACACTTGCGAAATAATATGATGTCAAGCTTATGTCTTTTATAGACTTTTAAAGTGAGTTACACACATTTAGTCTTACCACTACAAGTGTACGAGGCTTTTGGTTGTCATCTCTGTAAGTACTTAATTTTACTAAGAAGGTATTAATTTAAACTTCTTAGGTGTTAAATAATTTCTGATGCCTTCGCGGTTATTACATATTGGAATAGCGTTAGACTATTGTCAGCTCAGTCGTGCTACCATTATGGAAACTGTAAAGAATCCAAAACGTTAAATAAAATAAAATAATAAATACGCGAGTTAAATCCGTTAATAGTTGTTTCATTCCAATTCTTAGGTGTATCTTAGGATTAACATGTCGGTACCTACTTAAAGTTCAGTTCTGGAACAAATCGTAATGTCTTTACTCTTTTAAGACATAAAATTTGAACTCACACAGTGACAAATTTCGATCTAACTATAGTATCTATTTAGCACACATAAATCTAAAGATAATTTAAGCAAGTTATTTTTCAGGAGAGCCGAAAAACTGATTAATATGTCCTGTGTATATATGTTTTTATATGAAGCTAGAAGAGTAAGCTTAAATCTGTTTTAGTGGTAGGTAGGTTTTGCTGAAAAGAATTTGATGGTGAGCATAACTCAGATCTACAGGTTTTTTGGTTAGCTCCCTTTTGATCTAGGTGTGCCATTTTATAAGTTTCCAATTATTTCGCGGAATAGGTGAAATTAAATTGGCGAAAGTAAAAATAAAACACGAATGGAATCTCGTAATAAGTACCTACTTGTGCTAATTTTATAATAAAAATAAAAGTATGTCAATGGCATAAATCAATTATCAATAGAATATTTTACTCGCCTCAGTTAAAACTTTATGTCTCTATTCCGACGTGTTTTGGAAAAGAAAAAAGTTTTGTATAGATAGCACAAAAAAAATGTTCACAAATTTAATATTATTAATGATTGATACATAAAATATTATATGTGTCTCTACTTGTTTACATAACATATTTTTAGTAGAACAATAAATAAAATTAAAATAAATAATACTAATTGTTGGTACGAAACAATAATAAATATTTAATAATGAGCTCGTAAGTATACACATCGACAAAATGAAATTCCTCCTAAGAGACTAAAGATTGTTCCTTGCTAAGTACCTACCTACGAGTATAATAAAAGTACGTGCCTACCTAAGTATCAAAATTATACAATAAAAAAAATATTGCACAGTTATCGTACAACAAGTCTGTCATCAACAATAGCGTATTTTTTTGTTCACTTGCAATAATAAAATGTTGTGTAGTACTGGCTCTATTATATACCTCATCTATATTTAAAAAAAAATTAACTATTCTGTATAAATATATCACCTATTGTTTTGTTACTTCTTATTAAACTCACGTCAATTAAAGCTGCTATATATTATATAACTAGCGGTCTGGATTCCTTTTTTTATAGCCTTTGTCACTCGGGAAAAGAATTTTTTAAATCGCTCCAGGTGTTTAAGAGCCTTTTCAATTCAAACAAACAAACCTTTCCTTCAGCATAGACAATATAGACAAATACTTACTATAGTTCAGTATAGACAAATACTCCATTCCTTCATCATTTTCTAACAAAAATGACTTCCAAAATCCTAATTTCATATTTGCTGTCGGTACAGCCGCCGTCTGCGTTATTTCCGTGCGTCGCCAGTTTGTTGCCCTACGCCGCTGCGTCACTTTTCACAACACTACTCAAAAGCACAGATTCAGTATCATAGATTTAGTATTATTTAGCCATTCAAATCAAAGATGGCGGTGTCACGTCTAATAAATGCATGTCTATGTGATATTTGATGACTTAAATTAATCGAAACTGCACGCATTGAAATTTTAAATTGCAATTTTTTTTTTATAATTTTACGGGCCGTTGTTGTTAAAAAATACTTTTCGCTTGTAGTTATTTTGTATTATTATTGGTAGGTACCTATACTATCTTTATGTCGTATGTGTGTACAACTGTCAATTAACGATCTGATATCGATCGTTGAGACTTTTGTAATTTTTATACTTACTTGAATATATTAGGTAAATCAACAAAGTAAAATAAAGTTACAAATATCTGAACACAATAATAATATTATTAATTTGTGATACCTACAAAGCTTTTGTAAACAACGAACTTCATGTCAAACGAATATTTCACTGGAAAGATAAACAGTAGGTACATTGTACAAGTAACAACAAAGAAACTAAATTATAATTGATAAATTAAAAAGAAAGTCTGCACTTTTTTCTCGACACACCTTGCAACACCAAGGACATTTTTCAAAAAAAAGCAATAATTATAACTACATTTCGGACCGAATAGCGTCGCGTGCGCCGACAGATGTGAACGCAGCTGCGTTTCGGAACGGGTGCGAATTGAAATAGTGCAATCGATATTGCATCTGTGGTGTCAATGTGGTATAATCTATGGAAATTGTTAATAAATAAATACTTTGGCTGTAAACGTCGACCGAGTGAAAATTAATCAGCAGGTAAGTATGAGATAGTATCAATTGTAATTAAAAATATAATAGTATGAATACTTAATTATCATGTTTGTATAATTTTCAAAGTTTGGATAAACTTGTAAAACCCAAGTATGTACATTACTTATAATAATCCACTTTGAAATTATAATTATGTTTGTTTTCTTGAAAGCGCTAATTTTAGTAACTTGATGAAAATATTTCAGTGTTAGGATAAATAGGATCCCACGAAGTTGCGGATAGAAGCTAGTCTAGTAATTAATTAAGATTAACTTTAAATTTTACTTTTAATACAATTATTGAGTTTCATAACCTACTGACATCTTAAGCAAGTATAAGTATCTACTGTACTTTCAACTCTTCAAGCATTTTGTTCTAAAATTATTTCCTCCAAACATGAAAACTTAAATAAGACAATAAAAAAAGAAATAAAAAATTATTCAGTTTGGTTAAAGTTACCATGTTTATTTATTAAATTATAACCTTACTTCAAATAGACATAATATAACATTACGAGGCCGCAGGCCGAGCCTAGTTGGCGAAGTGGGCGTGGCCACACCTGCGCACGCGCCACCTGCCTACAGTGTTATCAGAGAATGATTCAATTAACCATTTGGCGGTTGAGTTTATTTTTAATGTTCTATAATGTATGAAACAGAATTTAGTGCAAAAAATATGTTGTGACTTGAGTTTTGATGTTGCCAATTAAATAAAAGGGTTGCTTTGTTAGAGGAAAGGTAATGAATATTTACACCTACATATATCTATATAAATATATCTCGATAACATAGCGCAAAAATATATTTTTCTAATAGACCACAATCTTTAAATACCTACAATACCTACATACCTAATTAATGTGTTTTATCGTTAATTATTATCCATATAGGGTTAATCATCATCAGTCATTTAAAAAACAATTTCGTGAAACTTATACAAAATATCTTACACTTTTTAATGTAACATAGTTTTTTAAACAATCAAATGCATTACCTACTTGTAAAAATATTAAACCTGTAATCGAACAGAAGTGACAAGTGACTGAAAACCAAAAATTACCATTAAAATAAATAAACAATACAGATC
The DNA here is from genome assembly GCA_038024825.1 of Polylopha cassiicola. Classification (NCBI taxonomy): domain Eukaryota; kingdom Metazoa; phylum Arthropoda; class Insecta; order Lepidoptera; family Tortricidae; genus Polylopha; species Polylopha cassiicola. The sequence continues at coordinate 12,263,092 of CP149052.1, read as the reverse complement.
TATCTGTATCTTGATGCCTCTTACTTGACAAATATTTTAAGATTGACTGGTAGAGTATCATATGCCTCAAGCCATGAAGTTTACCTTTTGTCCGCTTCTGTCAAGTTTTGAAGCAAGTTTAGCCCAATCAATTAATAATTTGGATTGGACCTACTGTTTTAAACGTGGTTCAGACTCCATAACGGCAGTGCTCATGGCCATTTTTATAAGTCAATGTTTTTTCTATTTTCTGTATTGTGTGTAACTATATAAATTTATGCAAACGTCAGTGTGTTCGTGCTAAGTAAGCTAATTAGAACCGAGAACCGCTTCGCAGCGGTTATCCATTGTGTCTGTTTCCCACGTTAGTCTAGAGCACATTTTAATATAAAAAAAAAAATACTGTCTTTTTTAGACAAAACTTTATTGTTAAAGTTTTGCGAAATAATGAGTTTAGACAAATAAATGGGGACATAATAATTTCTGATTTCGCGGCTAAAACTAACAAAGGATTGAACTAACGTTTATGAAATAATTTATGTATGTTTATATTTCTTAAAATTTAAGCTTTTCATATAGTTAGAGAAAACTGAGCTGATGAGCATTGCTTTAACATTTGTTCAAACGTGTATATGGTTAGTTATGAGATATGTCAATAGATGTCACTTTGTCTGAGATAGAACGCGCTATCGACTTGTTCCCTCAATTGTGTATAGGTTTTCATAGATTTTAAATACATCGAATCCAAGCAAAACTGTTTGGGTTTCATTTCCCTCCGACCTCAAACATGGTCCTTCGAGCCAGATTAATATAATTATACTTATAGAAAGAAAATTTTACTTAGTGACTGAAATATCAACGCAGGTCTTTAACTATAAGGGTTAGAAACTTAAAATGTTTCACAGGGGTCCCTTTTATAAAGTAAGGGAGCATTAATAAAAGATTTTTGAAAGTTCACACCCTAAGTGGTTAAAACGGGTTACTTATCGAAGCCGCGGACAAAAACGTTTTCTTATTTGTAAAGATTACATAATTTTCAAGATTACTAGACACGTTACCTGTAGTAAAATGACTCATTTTTCCTTCATTCAATTCGTTTCAGTATTTCAGTGTGAACGCCAATAGTAATTAGGCAAGATAGGTCAGGGTCGCCTCGAGAGTCCCTTGCCAAATAAATATTTTCGACAACGAAACTGTTTCACATTTAATGGGGCAAATAAACCTGAATGTTTTATTTTCGGTTTACACAAATCGTGAGGTTTTGTTACTAAACATTAATATGTTATGATGTGTGATTATTTACCGCGAAACAAGCCAGTTAATAGAATATGTTAAGATTAGAGCCGGCTCTAGGTTAGAGCGAAAGAGCGGTCGCTCTAAGCTCAACCAAATTTGCGGAACATCGAATTAAAATGTAGGTAGGACCAAAGGGCCCTGAAAGACAATCTCGCTCTATCTATATTCAGGACTAGGGCCGGCGCTAGAAGTAGGTACCTACGTACCTACTTCATGAGGTTTTGTGTTATATTGAAATAAATATTTCATCAAGTGATTGTCTTATATTTGTGATTTTATTTCATAACTAGCGGCCCCGGCAGACGTCGTCCTGCCCGTCCGATTGTTTCTTCAAAGATCTGTCAAAGTTTTCTGTCACTTCTTCATAAGGCTTCATATTTTCCCCGTTTTTTTACACATTTTCCACTGTTTCTTCGCTCCTATTGGTCGCAGCGAGATGTTATATAGCCTAAAGCCTTTCTCGATAAATGGTCTATCCAACAAAAAAATAATTTTTGAATTCGAACCAGTAGTTCCTGAGATTAGCGCGTTCAAACAAACAAACAAACTCTTCAGCTTTATAATATTAGTATATAGATGAGGCCCCGATTAGGTTTTGTTTTAGATAGTTCAAACAAATGTTTTATCATGACTGTGCTTGTGATTTTTATTATATGTTTTGAACCATTAACATCTAGTAAACATTAGTGCACCAGTAAATCGACTAAGATTGCAGTAAAGTTTTGAGCTGAGTCTGACATTAGGGGGACAAAACATTTACTGATGCTTTGGCGGTTGGACTATTGTCAGCTTATGATGCTAATATGCAAACTGTAGTGTTTTCGAAACGTCACACAGAAACTATGTCAACTTATCTTTGATTTAAAACAACTAGATACGGATTTAATCCGCGATCAATCGAAAATATATGAAGGTATTCAATTTAGGCTTTTAAAAGCTGTGATGAAGGTCAGAAGATCCCGAAAAACGACACTTGAGAAGACGGCAAGAAACTAAACGAGGTATAACTTTTTAAACGGTTTTATTTTAAACTAGCTTCTGCCCGCGACTTCGTCCGCGTGGAACTCCTCCTTTTTTGCAGTCGGTTAAAAAGTAGCCTATGTTCTTTCTCAGGGTCCAGACTTTCTTTGTACCAAATTTAATTTAAATCGGTCCAGTAGTTTTAGCGTGAAAGCGTAACAGACAGACAGACAGAGTTACTTTCGCATTTATAATATTAGTAGGGATACCATCATTAGGTACAATTTTCTTACAAATAAAATAAAAAAACTGAAGATGAAAAGTTCCCCAGATTTCAAAAAACTAAATATTGATGTAGATGTCAGGGTGACGTTTCTCACAATCTACACAAAAAGACATAATGTGTAACAAATATTTTTATTCTATCTCTTTTTCCTCATATTGACATGTATAGCATTCTCTCGCTCACAGTTACATTAGTGTGAGTATTTCATCTATATGATTCGCAGAGACATATAGATGTGTTTGTAATGACATTTGATACGCATTCTTCATTTTGTTTACACTGGATCAAGTACTTCCGGAGATTTTGTTGACGTTTTAGTTCTCTGTGGGCAAGTCTGATCTTGTAATTTTGTCTCCTTACTATTTTCTGCGACTTTGTCTGCATAGAAATATTATGTACCTACTGGTTTGATAATCATTATCGCACTTGCGTAGTAAATTGCATAGGTACTTATTTTAACCCATCTAAAAAGACGATTGCAATGATAAAAATAACTATCTTTATTTCTGACATTGGATAAGAGTTGTTCTCAGTTCAGAGGTTAAAGCTTGAAAAAAAAAAAAACATTCTAGAGCTACACTATCGTCAGTATACAGGTCGTACCTACCTACATAAATTGATATCCGTGGGTTAAATCTGCTAAAGTTGTTTTATTCTAATCCTAATTCCTAACTAATATTATAAATGCGAAAGTACCTCTGTCTATCTCGCTTTTACGTTAAAACTACTGAATTATTGTTTATTTAAATGAAATTTGGTACACAGATAGAGCCTGAGAAAGGCTTTTAATTGCTAATTTCAAACTGCAAAGGCTAGTGTAATAACTGCGAAAACATCAGAAATCACCAATTCTAGCTTAAAATCAAACTTTTTTATCCGCCACTAAATTTCCAATACTCAAAACTAATTCAGACGTTGTGAAACAGGCCCTCAGTGTCATAATCATCCTTCGAGCTGTCACTGTCAGTTTATGCGCTTGTTATGTCATTTATGTCATCGTACATAACGGTAAGTAGATAATGGGGTAATTTCGATATTACCGCTCACCTTAACATTATACCAACTAGGTGAAGGTCATAAAGCTTGATAAAGCTTTATGATGATTATCATCAATTCATCACCTACGGGTAGACTGTCCCATTATTTGGGGTCGGTACATTCAAATAAGTCTGTACATACTTTGGAATGAAACAAGTATGACGGATTTAACTCGCGTATTTTATTTTATTGGCTGACGTTTCGGAGTCATATGCTTTAGCATAAGACTATTGTCAGCTCAGTCGTGCTACGATTATGGAATCTGTAAAGGCGATAATAATCGTGAAGGCATCAGAAGTTTTTACAGTTCCCATATTCGTAGCACGACTGAGCTGAAAACTAGCGTGACACTAATATTAGCTCAATCGTGCTACGCTAGAGTAAAATAATAGAAGAATAAATTTTAATATGTTTTTCATAAAAGTCATGCTTGTTTTTTAAAGCAGAAATTATTTACAAGTATTCTGCTAATAAATTTAATTTGAGATTTATTGCTTAGAAGTAAATAAAATACATAGTATGATTAATTTTGTATATACATACATAGTTTTGGGTATTGATGATATATTATACCTACCTAATGTATATTTTTGTGAAGTCAGAAATAATGTTTTTTTTTGAGATTTTAACTAAATCAAATGATGTTTGTCAAAGTGTATTTTATTTTGGCTGACGGACATTTCGAAAACTATAGTTTCCATATTCGTGGCACGACTTAACTGACGATTAACGTTAAAGTTTATACTTAGGTGTTTCATTCTAATGTGTAATAACAGAAATTAATAAAATATTATTTTCGATTTCTACATAGTCGCAAGCAAAAGCTAGTCATAATCCTAACTACGAAAGTCTGTCTGTCTCGCCTTCACGCTAAAACTACTGAACCGATTTAAATACAATTTGGTACCTACACAGATAGTCTAGAGCCTAAGGACAAAGGCTACTTTTAATTTCGAAAAATTGTTGTAAAAGGGTGAAATGTTGTATGAAAGTATCGACAAACGAAGTCACGGGCAAAAGTTTTTGAGTACGTAAAGGGCGAATGTATATACGTAGTAATTTCTAAAAATCGCCAATACTCAGCAAGTAGCGCCACCTATAAATACCGTAAGTCCAGACACGTCGACGGGTGCGGTCTATAAATACGGACAACTCATTGCGAGTGAGTAACCGGACTATTGTTGATCTTTCGAAGAGTGGTAGATATGTGTCAAAGATGTTTCATGCATTTCTATTTGGTAAAATTTCAGGTGGTTTAGGTGTTTTGAAGGTTCTGTTTTATATAGACCTTGGGGCTAGACAAGTGCCCAACGTTCAACGTTAACGTTAAACGTTAGGACCAAAATGTATGGGATTTGACATCCGCGAACGACTGTCACGTACGTCACAAATGTCAAATCCCATACATTTTGGTGCTAACGTTTAACGTTAACGTTGAACGTTGGGCACTTGTCTAGGGCCCCTTCAATACGTATAAGTAAACCCTTGAAAGGAAATTAAACATTGGAAGTAAATTGATCATTTTTGTTTTACCCGCTTTACAACTATGCCTCTAGATCCCCCATAAAGAAACAATAGCAAAAATGAATTGACATCCAGGAACGAAAACTGACGTGACGTTCGTTCGCGTATGTCAATCCCATTTCTATTAGCGATTGGCGCTAGGGGCCTGGGGGGCTAGACAAGTGCACAAGGTTCAACGTTAACGTTAAACGTTAGCACCAAAATGTATGGGATTTGACATTTGTGACGTACGTGACAGTCGTTCGCGGATGTCAAATCCCATACATTTTGGTCCTAACGTTTAACGTTAACGTTGAACGTTGGGCACTTGTCTAGGGCCCCTAGGTATAAAATAAATAACCACAAATCTATACTAATATTACGAGTATAAAGAGCAAATGTTTGTTTGTTTGGATTGAATAGGCTCCAAAACTGCTGGACCGATTTGAAAAATTCTTTCACTGTTGGGAAGCTACACTATAGTGACATACGTTATAAAAAAAAGATATCCGTGCGAAGCCGGGGCGGACAGCTAGTCTCTTATAAAAAGCGTAACAAGTAAATAAATACAAAAACTCAGTCCGTAAGACAATTGCGTAACTCAAACTGAAGACTAACAAAAACTGTTCACGCTCAGATGCACTCGCATCAACTATCGATTTCATTCCTAATTACTTTAGCTACAATCTAACTTTTTTGCTATAAAATTGATCCATGGAAAAACCATTTTTATCATAATAATTTGTGATGCCTTCGCGGTTATTACACATTGGAATAAAACAATTATAACGGAATTAACTTGCGTATTACATTAGCAATTCAGTCGTGCTACGAATATGGGAGATGTAAAGTTTTCGAAACGTTAGTAAATAAAATAAAATATGCGATTTTAATTTGTTATAATCATATTTGCTTTAAACCATTGCAGTGAAACAAATAGAACAGAATCAGATGTACTAACTCGCGTATTTTATTTTATTTGCTTTTTGAAAACCATACAGTCCTATAGTTCATAGCGGACTATCTATCTAAATATCTATCTATGCGTATTATACTACCGCATCATAATATTATAAAAACCCTGTAATCTGTAACTATTCGTTAAACTAAACAATTGGATGTAGGTAATTTGTCTCTGATTTTGTTAAACTTACAAGGAAATGATCTGCAATACGTACAAAAATCTATGGTGCGTTAAAAACAATAAAAAAACCCTCTAAAACATAGACTAAAATACACGTGTTACAAAACTTTACGCGCTATAACGGCGCGCACAGACTGTAACCTGCCGACCACAGACAAACGTCAGCTTCCGGCGCAGAAAAAACGCCAGTCACAACAAACCGCCACAGACAAGTAATGTGACACCGATGAGGACTCTATGGTATGAGTTTATCGATAGTTTTTTTTACATCGATAGATTTTTTTATTAAGAGTATTATTAGCTAATTATTATTTTAAACACTATCCGTATCTACTTCGTTATTTGTCATGATTTAGTAGATTTTTCAAGTTGGTTTTAAATATATTTTGTTTTACATTACAACATTAGTTTAAAAAATAAAATTGACACGTTATTGGCTTAAGCCCTGCAATAAATGATAATAATCATCACTTATCTTATTTACTAATTTGTTACGGATCCTCGTTTAATTAATTTGTGATCGAAAGTAGTTTTATAATCACAATTACAGTGTTGTTGAACATTTTCATATTTATTATAATATTAATAATAATTAAGTAAAACAATTATTAATGCTAAAAATATCAAAGACAATTTAAGTAAATACCAAAAAATCTTTGAATAAAAAGATAATTATCGATAAACACATTACATCACTGCCTCGGAAAAAGAACGATTTGTAACCTAAATATAGGTTAATTATTAGTGTTTGTTTATAGTTTTTGTGACGTTTTTTTCATAGAAGTGCTCTTAAAGTGGAGCTAAAAATTGACTGCGTAGAAATTAATGATCGTCGACGTACTTTTTTAACGCAAATGATTCATTATCTCTCGTGATTTATTTAAACCAGACTTTTAAAAATATGGTCTGTTTTTTATAGACTTTTTTTTAAAAGCATTTTTGCTAACGTAGATTTATTGTGAGTACCTACCTATTTCAATTTTTTTTCGAACTGCGAAATAATAAGTGTTATCTTGAGAAAATTAAAAGCTTTTTATTTAAAAAAAAAGTATTTTACTTTTTTAAAATAGTTAATTAATGAACAAATAAAAAAAAACATATTTTGCATAATTTTATTAATTAAATATCAAAGTATTGTCAAAATTTAAATTCGGAAGCTACTTACATTAGTTATTTTATTATTTAAAGCTATATTATTTGAGAGCGGTAAAGTTTCCAAAACGTTTCATAAAATTAATATACCTACGCAAATCAAGTCGTTTTTCTTCAAGCATAATAATATATAACATCTGTCATAAGCGGATTTTCTCAGATATATTATTAATAGACATAGTGTTAGAGAATAGATCTAAAACACGTGTCGAAGCCGGAACTAAAACACGTGTTATTCACGCAAATTACTAAAAAAAACTCAAAATAAACTAACTATGACGTATTTTGAGGGAATGACCCTTGTAATTGTAACAAACTATATGTATCCCTACTTAATATTATAAATGTGAAAGTAACTCTGTCTGTCTGTCTGTCTGTCTGTTACGCTTTCACGCTAAAACTACTGGACCGATTTAAATGAAATTTGGTACAAAGAAAGTCTGGAGCCTGAGAAAGGACATAGGCTACTTTTTAACCGACTGCAAAAAAGGAGGAGTTCTACGCGGACGAAGTCGCGGGCAGAAGCTAGTTTCATAATAATTACTGATGCTTGTGGCACAGAATAGATAATAGTTCCTTGTGGTTATTACACGTTGGAATGAAACAATTCTAACGCATTTGAGTCGAGTATTTTATTTTATTTGCTAACATTTCGAATACTTTACAGTTCCCATATTCGTAGCACACTGACATTTTAAAGTTTCACTTTAGCGTTAGATTATCGTCACCTCAGTCGTGCTACGAATATGGAACCAAGTAGGTATGAACATGTTGAAAAATCAGCAAATTAAATACGCGAATTACATAATTAAATCCGTTTATAGTTGTTTCATTCCAATGTGTAATAACCGCGAAGGCATCAGAAATTATCATATTTTTTTTATAACACACTAGCTTCTACCCGCGACTTCGTCCGCTTCAGCCTATACTCTTTTTCAGGCTCTAGACTAGCTGTGTATCGAATTTTATATAAATCGGTTCAGTAGTTTTAGCGTGAGAGCGACAGACAGACAGATAATTACATTCGCATTTATAATATTAGTTAGGATTAGGATTCAGAACTTCAACGAAATAACGACGATTTCAGCCCCTTATTTTTCCCCGTTTCCAATTTTCCGCCAAAGTTCACCGACCTTAAGTTTATTACGTCATAAACGCGTCTGATTAAAGACGTAAACCAGCTATTAAATGTCCAGACAGACAAATGGGTTAATATAGGGAAGTTTGAATATATAACACACTAGCTAGCCACTACCTTGCGGTCTCGCCTGTGATATCTTATACCTCTAAAGAGAGCTAACTTAAAAGAAGTTCTTTTTCAGGAAAGGGAGAAAATTGATTAATATGTCCCATGTGAATTGCATAAATAGTCACCTGGTACTGATACAAATACTTTTTTAATTGATACTTAAGAATATTTTGTTTTAATTTCTGATGCCTTCGCCGTTATTATTTACTAGCGGCCCCGGCAGACGTCGTCCTGCCCGTCCGATTGTTTCGTCAAAGATCTGTCAAAGTCTTCTGTCACTTCTTCATAAGGCTTCATATTTTCCCCGTTTTTTACACATTTTCCACTGTTTCTTCGCTCCTATTAGTCGCAGCGTGATGTTATATAGCCTAAAGCCTTCCTCGATAAATGGTCTATTCAACAAAAAAATAATTTTTGAATTCGAACCAGTAGTTCCTGAGATTAGCGCGTTCAAACAAACAAACAACCGTTATTATTCATTGGAATGAAACAACTTTAAACGGATTTAACTCGCGTATTTTATTTTATCGGATGACGTTTCGGAGTCTACAGATTCCATAATCGTAGCACGACTGAGCTGACAATAGTCTTATGCTAAAGTTTTTGGAATCTGTAAAGGCTCCGAAACATCAGCCAATAAAATAAAATACGCGAGTTAAATCCGTTCAAAGTTGTTTCAATAAATATTTATTATGATCCTTTTTTTTTTCGAACTGAATACTGAAGCGCCGTTGGCCAGCTAATGGGTCTTCACTCCAAAACCGGACGGGTGGCGAGACTCCTGAAAGGAGGCTCTTAAGCCTTATTATGATCCTTAATCTATGTAATGCGTCCAATTTCATCGAAATTAGATATTTTGAAAGGTTTAGAAAGGTATAAAACGCACCGTTGATTTACGGCAAATCTTTGATCCACGTTTTCATTTATGTCTTAATGATTGACTACTGTTATTGTGGTTAGATTTATAACTTTTTTATCGATATTTATATGAAACGTTCTTCATGGAATGTATAAACTAATAAATGCATCCATAAAAGTTAAATTTTATTGGTATTTTATGTGACGATATATTTATGAAAAGGTTCACGTAGCTTTAAGGTGTTAAAAATTCAATAGATCTTATTGAGATGTCAAGATATATTATGTAAAGGACGGTCGCGGAGCACAGCGAAAGAAGGACGTTGCCCTTTTTCTATTTGTCTCGGTCGCACGCGCGTAGTAATAGTGCCTTCACGCTCGCACAGTAACCTTGAAGATTACTGAAATAGAAAAAGGGCAACGTCAATTTTTCGCTGTGCTCCGCGACCGTCCTTTACAAAATAAACTTTTTTTAATACAATTTTGTTTTCGTTTCGTTTGGTTGCTATTATCGATTGGCACTTGTCTAGACAAGGCCTAGATGTCAATTATTTATAATATATAGTCTCTGTCAAACGCTGTATATGTCTATATGTGTCTATAGGTCCTACTAATATTATAAAGAGGAAAGATTTGTACCTATTTTTGTATGTTTGTAATGAATAGGCTCAAAAACTACTGGACCGATTTTAATAATTCTTTCACTGTTGGGAAGCTACGTTCACCCTGAGTAACATAGGCTATAGAATATTTTGAAAAAAAATAGGGTTCCGTGCTAAGCCGGGGCGAACCGCTAGTGGCGGTGTTTTTGGCTCCTCCAAAACAGCCTCGATTTTGAAATATACTTAGGATCTATTTTCATACCTGCTATTTGGTAGGCATATGTTTCATACCACTTGATTAAGGTAGGGGCATCAGTTAGTATTTTATAGAACAAAGCACCATATGCCATAATAAATCAAACGGTTATGTGAATAATTTGTCAAGGTACAGTATCATTTGCAGCTCACAAATCAAGTAAATAAGTTAAACAATTTAATAAGGACCTCGATGACTTTAACAAGGTGTTAAATTGTCGATTGTAATGATATAGTTGTTGTAACCTACAGTGGCTGTATTATTGTTTAACTAGCTTCTGCCCGCGACTTTGTCTGCGCACGATAATCACCCCCGTTTTACCTTAGGGGGTGAATTTCAAAAATCCTTAGTAACTATGTTATAAAAAGAACCCCTGTGCAAAATTTTAAGTTTATAACCTTTAATAATAATTTCTGATGCCTTCCCGGTTATACACATTGGAATGAAACAACTATTAACGGAATTAACTCGCGTATTTTTATTTTATTTTATTGGCTGACGTTTCGGATTCTTTACAGTTTCCATAATCGTAGAAAAAGAATCCGAAACGTCAGCCAATAAAATAAAATAAAAATACACGAGTTAAATCCGTTAATAGTTGTTTCATTCCAATTATAACCCTTAAGTTTAGGCCCTGCGTTGATAAGTCAGTCATTAAATTTGCTTCAATATAAAATAACGAAAAAATCATTTAGACAAATTATGTTTTATGTTTGTTAATATATAATCATTTGTGTACAATTGAATTCATATAATAAGCTATCGGCCGATTAATCTAAGTAGACATCATTGTTACGTAAAATATTATAAGTATGCCCTTTTATTTAACTAGGAAGTTTAATAGTTTAAAAGGCATAGTAATACTATGTTACGGAGCAGATATAGAAAATATGATCAAGATATCCTTTTAAGAATATACAAATATGGACTTCGCAGTTATTTAAGTAATAAATTGTTTAATAATGAGGTACGATTCAGGCATGATAATTATATAACAATAACAATTTCTGATGCTTACGTGGTTATTACACATTGGAATAAAACAGCCATATTAAACTTGCATATTAATTTATATAATTACTTAACGTTTCGGTTATATGCAGGCTACAAATATGGAAACTGTAAAGTTTTCAAAACGTCAGCAAATAAACTAAAATACACGCCGTAATAATTGTTTCATTTCAATGTGTAATAACCGCGAAGGCATTAGAAATTAAAATATGAAAATAATTTGTTACAATTACAAGGGCCATTCCCTCAAAATACGTCATAGTTAGTTTATTTTGAGTTTTTTTTTTAATTAAAAACATAAAGTATACTTATAAGAAAAGTATAAACATTTGTAACAAAGCGGCTTTACGTCTATAAGCAGACTAGTTACATATTTATTAGGTCTTTATATAGCTACAACCGGTGCCCACCTTGTGTTGAGATATATGTATATAAGCGGTTATGGATTGCTGTTTGTATGACATGCGCAGATATAGGAATAAAACAACTGTAGTGGATTTAATTTGAAATTGATTTATAAAACCAGTCCCCTTAGAGAAGTGTCTGACTTTTCGTCTAACCACAATGAATATGTGCTTAAAGATTTTTGCTTTAAAGATGTTATTATTTTATTAACCTATAGGTACCTTTTTTATGATTATTATAAAACAGCAGAATAACTCGGCAGTTTTCAGAAGGTCTGTCATAAGTAGTCAAAAGATTTTTTTAACCGTTTTTTAAATGAGGACGGTCGGTATGGAAAAGGGAACCAAAATGAAAGTAATTTAATGGGCTTACAAAAAGTATTGTACATTTTTTTATTGGAATATTACAAAAATAGACAAAAATATTATTTACGTAGGTACAGTTTAAGTTGCGGGTTAAAAAGTAGTATTATATTATAATTATATAGGTGTTTTAACTCTAAGGAATTAAGTAACTTTAATTAGTGGCTTCATTTGGTCCGATGCGCAAGAGTCGATTCAATTGGTCGGCAATTGTTTTCAAGGTCAGCACTTCATATGCCCGTATTTGGCAATTATTTATATTGCATATCTCATTTTATATTAGAGCAAAAGAAATGCAACAGATTCTTTTCAAGAGTATATAATATCTAATATTCTAGATCATTTTGTTAATCAGCATTTTGCAATCCTAACTAATATTATAAATGCGAAAGTAACTCTGTCTGTCAGTCTGTCTGTCTGTTACGCTTTCACGCTAAAACAACTGGACCGATTTAAATGAAATTTGGTACAAAGAAAGTCTGGAGCCTAAGAAAGGACATAGGCTACTTTTTAACCGACTGCAAAAAAGGAGGAGTTCCACGCGGACGAAGTCGCGGGCAGCAGCTAGTAAATTATAAATTTATAAAAATTGTATGAGTATTTCGGTATCGGGATTAGTAGGTAGGTGATGATATGATTTTTCTGAGACTAAATTATTCAATTATTATTTGTCTTTCGAGACTATGAAATAAAGTAGGTACCTACTTCAATCAATGAATAGGTATCCTAGGTATTTGCTGTTATAACCCACTACAAAAAATAAAAATCAAAAATTGATATGGGGCTAGTTTACCTGTGCAAAATTTGAAAATGACCCTTCTTAAAATGCAAATGATGACACAGTCAGTAGGAAAACAAACATTACAAGACAACAGTAAATTACGCTTCGCTATTATTTACATTATCCGCTACTAAGTATTACGAATTTACTACTCGACAATTTGGCTTATTATCAAAAGCAATGTATTGATAAACAGAACCGACTATGGAACAGTCAAGGCAACGCAAGTGCATTGGGGGATAAATTAGAAGCTGTTTAAAATCTATGTACATATATACATAATAAATAAATATATATGTTTGGACAATTCACACTAATTGAGCTAGTCCCAAAGTAAGCAAAGCTTGCGCTATGGGTACTGGACAACGGATAAACATAAGTACATATAAGACATCCAAGACTCTGGTACAGATATGCCAGTGCTCATCATATTAACATCTGCCCGTAGCAGGATTCGAACCCGCAACCTCCGGTTTCGTAGTCAGGGGCTCTAACCTTTAGACCAACAGGCCATGGTCGTAATAATATATACAAACTTTTCTAAAAAATCAAGTATTTACATTTTACAATGCATATGTGGTCCTCTTTCATTTGATACCGTTATTTACCCCTTTGTACGTCCATTAATTTGATCTTAGAATGACGTTACAAAGTTTACCATGCACTGTTTTCCAAACTGAACGTATGTACAAAATTTCAGCTCAATCGGTTAAAGTTATCTGCTTCAAAATTGAGTTTTCATCAACAAAATAGAACAGGGTAGTATTTTAGTTTAGATAATATAAGGTAGTTTGCATAACTGTATAAATCACTTTAGCGTTAGACTATTGTCAGCTCAGCTGTGTTACGATTATGGAAACTGTAAAGAATCCGAAACGTCAGCAAATAAAATAAAATAAACATACGCGAGTTACATGAGTCAATAGTTGTTTCATTCCAAAATGTAAATAACCTAAGTAATAGACATCTAGGAATCCCTACTTATATTATAAATGCGAAAGTAACTCTGTCTGTCTGCCTGCTACGCTTTTACGCTAAAACTACTAGACCGATTTAAATGAAATTTAGTACAAAGAAAGTCTGGAGCCTGAGAAAGGACATAGGCTACTTTTTAACTGACTGCAAAAAAGGAGGAGTTCCACGCGGAAAAAGTCGCGGGCAGAAGCTAGTTATCTATATATATCTAGATTGGAATAGTATTGGCGGATCTATTAGGCTACTTTTGTCTGTATTGTTTACTCGCGGGCCGGCGGCCGGCGGCGCGGCGCCGCGGTTCCCGGTAAACGGCTTGTCATAACTCGCGAAAAATGGGTTCAACGATTTTCTTATAACTACAGAAAATATTGTTTGCACACTAGAGGGTTAAAACCGATATGTGTGCGTAGAAGTTTATTATAATAATAGACGACTGTTTTTTTTGATACATTAAGTAGGTTGATTATTTTATCGATCGGACAATAAATGAAAAAGATAAACGCTTCAAAACTAAAGGAGTGGAAGCTTGTGACGTCACGTTGTTGTACAATTTATAATGTGAATAGGGATTACTATTTTGCTTCAAGGTTATTACACATTGGAATGAAACTACAATGGATTTAACTCGCGTATTTTATTCTATTTGGTGATGTTTCGAAAACTGCGGTCTTCACATTCGTAGCCGACTGAGCTGACGATACTCTGTGTTCCATTCTAAGATTGCTTGATTTGAAATTGATATTTTTAAAATAAATTTTCCCTTATTTTTTAATAATAATATGCAATCATTTTAAGCAAACTGTAAGTAAGTTAAGCTTTAAAGTTCCCTATTAGGGTTTAGTACCCGTAAAATGATCTTATTACAGACACTCCGCCGTCCGTCCGTCTATCGTATCTCATGAACCGTGATAGTTGCCCAGTTGGGACTTGTACAAATGATGTACCTAAGTTGGCACTATACCTCATATCCAAGGGCGTGCATTCCATACAAGCACAGTGTCTAATGGAGTGCCTACCCTGATGCCGTACTTAAACTCCCCTCACTGAACCCGCCTGATAATCTATACTAATATTATAAAGCTGAAGAGTTTGTTTGTTTGTTTGTTTGAACGCGCTAATCTCAGGAACTAGTGGTTCGAATTCAAAAATTCTTTTTTTGTTGGATAGACCATTTATCGAGGAAGGCTTTAGGCATATAACATCACGCTGCGACCAATAGTAGCGAAGAAACAGTGGAAAATGTGTAAAAAACGGGGAAAATATTATGAAGCCTTATGAAGAATTACTATTCCACGGGGAACAAGTCGCGGGCACAGCTAGTATCCAATAATTAAAAACAGATATTGCACTTTTCTCCTAGATACGGAGCCCTTAGTACCTACGCAATTCCCACTCCCACTTGTTTAAATTCCACCTGGATATACCTAACTAGAATTCTCACAAATTCACTATGTTTATCAGAAACATATTCGTATGTTGGTACACAGACTAGACGCAATAAGTTTTTGCTCGCACCGGATGCTCTTTAATATAGTCTGTAGTGAAATGATGTGTTTAGTAAAACTGACGTAGGGCTAAATATTTAGTCTATACTCGTCCGTCTAGACGCTACGGAAGTTACTGAAAGGGCTATTTTTGCCAAAGAAGCTAGTTAAATGATAACTTATGAGTTTAACGTTGCTTTATAGAGTTTTATTGTTACCAGGTGGTAAACCTCGAAGACATATCGAATCATTAAGTAAACTAACTTCGTCTGCGCACGATAGGACTTTTGACTCCCTTAGACGGTGGATTTTCAAAAATCCTCTCCTATATAAATCGTACCATAACGTGACGTCACGAACCACCACTCACCCAAACTTTAAAAGCACTTATCTTTATTATTTTTAGTTCATCGAATAAGAGAATAAAAAGGTGTTCAATATTTTTTAATAATCTGACAGATTAAATGGAATTTTGTTCTATTAAATCGACTTTATTTTAAAGTTACCAAGGTTTACCGTAACGTCAGGATTTTAAAGTGTTGAAAAAGTAACTATATAAATTTTAACTTTAAAATTAGCGTAATATCTTTGTCGGTTAAAAGGACAGCCTGTATAAACATTGCGAAGTAATAAAGTAACCTATTGATTGATATAATCGGTTCAAATGGGTAAGATAAATTGTTATTCCAAACGTTTTCAGATTAATGTGTTAATGTCATAGAGAAGTTTTATACGAGCCGGATTGTAGTACCTTCTATAAATGGTACAAGTAATAAGATATAAGGGATTAATTAAATTACTAGCGGTTCGCCCCGGCTTCGCGAATCCCTATTTTTTTCCAAAATGTAATATAGCCTATGTCACTCGGGAATAGTGTAGCTTCCCGACAGTGAAAGAATTTTTCAAATCGACCAGTCGTTTTGGAGCCTATTCAATCCAAACAAACAAACCTTTACTTATTATATTAGTGTAGATGTTTAGCTATATATTATATATAAATGAGTTGATGTTCGTTAGTTGTGCTTAATTGTGAAATGTTCATTGAAGTGTTGGGAAGTATAGGGTGAGGAAATTTTGAAAAATATACTTAAAAAGATTCCCCAAACGCAGTACGCAGGTTGCCGAATCAGATGATAAGTAATAAAAATTTCTGATGCTTTCGTGGTTATTTATCCCTTATTTTAATCCAATGTAAGTATATTAGTAATTTTTTTTTGTGCCTTTGTTTTCCGCCCTTTAATGCATGATATCAGGGATAAAAAGCATCTTATGGATATTCTAGGAATAAATACTCCTGTAACTTCCAAAGCCTTGTTTAATAAGGGTTATAAAAGTAGTCTCGACTCTCGAGTCTCTAATTGATTTTTCTTCAAGTACCTACTGATTTATCATGTTTGGACGTCTTGATCTCTTGTGACATGGGTCGCAGCGCGCATGCGTCGAGGCCGACCTTACGTATTAGGAGTGGCGTATGCGCGCCGCGTGCGCATCCAGTACTCCACTCAGATATCGCTTCAATACTTACTAGCTAATAGAAATAATTCGATGAAATAGACAAGTGGCTAGTTCTTGGCATTGGTTAGATATGTTAAATGTATTGTTATTTGTGAAATGAAATCTGAATAAATGTTGGTAGCTGTGCAAGGATGATGATTCTGGAGAAATCGAGGAAACCCGAGATATATATGATAAGTAAACTTATTGTTATAACGATTAGGGCGATTTTTTATTGAACTTTAAGTAGTAGGTATTTCTTCTCTTAGAGTTGCTTACTTTTTGAAGTCAGTTTTTAATTATGTTCTTACATCTTTTCCTGTAAACTTATAGGAAAGGGTGTTAAAGTACAAATGGTGACAAGTTATGTTTTTCCCTTGTTTAGTGATTTTTTATATTTTTCTCAGTTTTCCTCTATTTGTTCTTCTGTTATGGTTCGGTTGCACTTAATTGCATTTTACAAAACCAAATAATGATGTGCCATGGGGGTTCTTGATTTACTTAATCGTAATTATGTGAACTTTAAATATTATGTCGGTAAGTAATTAATTTAAGAATCAATTTCCTCATTAAAACTTCTCTTTATATAGAGGACAATTTTCATCATCAATAATCATCGTTAATTATTTCATCATCACCACAACATACAATGATCCTACAACTAGCGGATTAATTTATTCACTCCCTAATACGACCAACTCATGACAAGTTCATACAAGTATTACTGCAAAACACAGCACACAATCCAACCCCTAAAGCCTTAGCAATAAAGTGAAATATCCAACAAACTAACTGCAAACGGAAATTGGTGGCACTATACCTTTACCTGCAGTCTAGGTAGAGTCTTCTCCATTGCAATAGAGTTTAATTTGGTGTGGTTTAACAGAAATGAGATTGGTTATTTTGGTAACGGATTCGCGACCAGAAGAATTTGTAACGTGAAGGAAAAAGCAGTTGTCACCATATTTGATGCTCTAACGATTATTGCAGGGCCGATGCGGATGGACGAGTCCTCAAACTCGGCGAGAATTGTATTGATATAGTATAACTTTAGCGAGCCTATGATGAACTGTCGAATCGACATTTTGTAGACATTATATCGAGAACGTTGTTGACTAGGAGAAGTCAGTCGTCTATTGTTTCGATGTCGACATAACGAAATAAGAGACATTGATATGACAAGATTTTTCGTTGTTGAACGCTACTTACCAATTTTTTATAGATCACCGCAAGAATAAGACAACATCGACATGACAAGATATCGACTCGACTCTTCATCATATGCCTACAGGACTTTATTCCCAGAGTGATAAGATATGGCTTAACTTACGCAATTTATGGCTTGTTCCTTTGCTTTTTGAATATCACCATAGACATGATGTCTTTTTCCATTAAATAGATTTCCAAAAATGATTGAACGCGTATTTTATCTTAACTGAAAATCAAGAAAAAATTACAAAGATTCTAAAGTTCGGGAGTGAGACTTAGTGACGTCACGTTATATATAGTATATTATATCACGTACACAAAAAAACTTACGTAAGTATTTTGCTAAATGACAGTTAAGTAACCACATACTTGCATTAAGCTTCCATTTCATTATAATCTCGACAAAACTCAATACGAAGCTGTGTTCTAAAACTTTTTTCTTTATTATTGTCTAAGAGGAAGCGGCTCGATGAGTGATATGCGACGCATGATGCGTTCTCACACACAGAACATCCTATATCACCCTTAACAACACAATGCAAAACCGACTTTAATGTCATACAGGCACGGTTGATATTATTTAAGGTTTGCATGCAGCCGGTCGGTCTCTGAACTCCTAAAATAATATTTCAGACTGAGCCACTTCAGTTGCGCAAGAGTGTATAATTAAAGTTACGATGGTGTTTTAGGGTAAAGCGGCGCGAATAGTTTTTAGTGGTTTTTATAAAGAAAATGGCGGTTTGGGATTCTTGTTTTTCTTTGTAACTTCCGTAAAAAGAGGAGGGGAAAATGTCCAGAGGGATTTTTGAACGTGTTAACAGCTAACAATTAAGATAACCAGGTATACTATGTTACTTATAGCACCTGAATAATACATATTCAACCAATGAATCGGTAATCTACTTAAAGTTTTACTGATCTTGCAATTGTAGACGAATGAGAAATTAATATATTTTATCTTATACTTTTTTTTTCTCAGAAATGTAGATATGAATTAAAAATATATTTCTAGCAATTCCTAGTCCATCTATTTTGATATCAACACTCGCTATTTGATCTATTTAACTTCATATGACTCACAGATAATTTAGTACAGTAGCAAAATATAATCTTACGGTAATCTAATCAATGTAATCATTAAACTATTTCCTTGACTAGTAAACGACTAGCGACGCAAAGAAGTCATAGACAATTTTGTTTAAATGGTCCTTCGGGCCGGATCTGATCGATATGTCGAACAAGATCTAGGTATAAATGGTAAGATATTCTAAATCTCCTATTGATGGTCGCAGCGGGCATTAATTTTCAAATGGTTAGAAAAACCAATGCCTATTAGGGAGCGGCGCCGGCGCAGGATCTCGCGATCTGTCTACTACGTGAAGAGGTTACACTTGAGGTAAATGTATTAAGTTGGTTTGTTCTATTGTTAAGTATTAGAATATATTATTATAACAAGCGACCCGCCCCGGCTTCACACGGGTGCTATAAACCTTACTCTTGAATCACTCTATCTATTAAAAAAACCGTATCAAAATCCGTTGCGTGGTTTTAAAGATTTAAGCGCACATGGGGATATAGGGACAGAAAAAGCGACTTTGTTTTATACTATGTAGTGATATAATTATCTTGACTGCTCGTCTAATGTTAAGAACTCCTGATATCGGTTCGAATCCTGCTAGGGGCAGATGTTATTTACTACGTTTGGATTGATATGATAATAGGATTCTCGTTTTGGATTTTAATGAGTAGGTACAGAATCCTTTATACAGGCCAAGTGTGAGCCGAAATTGCTCACGAAGGATTCCGTACCATCCCTACTAATATTATAAATGCGAAAGTAACTATGTCTGTCTATCCGTCTGTTACGCTTTCACGCTAAAACTACTCGACCGATTTAAATGAAATTTGGCACAAAGAAAGTCTGGAGCTTGAGAAAGGCATAGGCTACTTTTTAACCGACTGTAAAAAAGGAGGAATTCCACGCGGGCAGAAGCTATTATCTATAAAAACGAGAAAAAATACAGGATGGTCGTCACTATGTTTTAGTATTTGTTGTTATATCGTCAGAAATACATCGTCTTGCTTACAGAATCTTCAAGGTTCATGAGATACAGCCTGGCGACAGACGGACAGAAAGTAAGGCCTGAAAGCCTCCTCTAAGGAGGCTTGTCACCCGGTTTTGCAGTAAAGGCCCATTAGCTGACCAACTGCGTTTTAGTATTTAGTTCGAAAAAAAAGGACCGAGAGTGGTGACTGTAAGGTTCCGTTGTACCCTTTGGGTCAAGTTACAGTATCGATATCTTGTAATTAAAGTTGTTCGTCAAACTAGTGGCATTCTGTATTGGGGTCATCGTTCAAGTACGCTTTCTTCAACATAACTTTTCGGTCGACATTTTCGCGAATAAACCGCACCTTCCAATTAATTCTAAATGTCATACGTATCGGAGTTTTTTTTGCTTGAGCGCGGTCCAAGTTATGAGAAATACATTTATTTACATGTCGCACCTTTACTAGAAAAGTGTGACAACTCAAATGTGTTACCACATTAATTCAAATTAAATAAAATAAAAAAAAAAAAAATATTTCAGACCTTCAAGATCCATATCGATGTTAGTAACAGTAGTGCCTTAATAACTATGTTAGAGTTGCACTAATTTAAATTATTTAATTTTTTATTTAAATTTGAAAATGAGTTTTAAATTGAGTATATTTTTTTTTTAAAACGTCACACTTTTCTAGTAAAGGTGCTATCTATTATATGTTAGTATTATATATACGGCCTGTTGGTCAAGTGGTCAGAGGCCCTGACTACGAAACCGGAGGTTGCGGGTTCGAATCCCGCTAGGGGCAGATGTCAATGTGATGAGCACTGGCATCTGTACCTGAGTCTTGGATGTCTTATATGTATTTATGTATATTTATCCGTTGTCTAGTATCCATAACACAAGCTTTGCTAAAAAATGGGACTAGATAATTGGTGTGAATTGTTCAAAGATATTTATTTATTTATTTATATTAGTGATATTATTGACTGATTGGTTAAATTATACTTTTTTTTTATTTAGGAGCTACATCACGTCTTTAAATTCTTTGTTGTACCTATATCTACTTAAATTAGATTTCTTGGATCGAAACTAACCTAACCGCTTATCTTCTATGCCCTATAAATGCCCTCGACATTTTATCGTCATTGGCGAAGCGCAGTTACGCAATATGTCATATACCTTATCATTAACGCGTTCGTTAATATATAGAAAACCACATTTAACGTAATTAACGTCGGAAAATTATATTCAAATTAGCAACGTTAAACTTTTTTACCTGTCGTGTGCCAATCTTTTTTGTGTCTGGTTTTGCTCGCGTATTTAATTTTATTGGATGAGGTTTCGGAGCCTTTACAGATTCCATAATCGTAGTACAACTGAGCTGATAGTCTTAATAGGCTGATAATAACTATGACAATTGTATGCAAAACAAAAATATAAAAAAAACTATTAATAATTTTAGATTCAGTTTCACAATGCCAAAGTAAAATTACAAATAGTATATTGTTTTTATCTGTAAAATAATTTGCAAGTGTGCGGGACTTTGTACATTATAAACCGGCCCGTTAATGTAACACCATCAACGTAAATTTCTAAAAAACAAAGTTATTATTCGCGAGGTACTTGACAGCAGGCGCGTTAAGGGCATTACGCACGGTCACTGTACCGATTCTCGTACGTCCGCAATCGACTGTTAGTCGTATTTGAAATGCACTGACTTCTTACAGTAAGTATAGATGATACTTACATTACAGAATAGTGACTGTTTCGGGAACCAAATGTAATTATAAATTAGCATGAGTTATTTTATTGGTTACACTGTGTTTTTGTTTTAGATGATGGTTTTATGTTAGTAATTTGATGAAAATTTTCTCTATAAGTCTATTTGTTTAATTATGTATGATAATAATATAATCTAAATAAATTGTAAAAATGTAACATAACTGGCGTTTTGGTCACGACTGTTATTCAACTTTATTTTTAAAATAAATAAAGTTTTATATCGATATAATCGTTACTGTTATTATACCAAATTATATCGCAAGGTGCGTGGAATGATTTTGAACTCCGACAAAATAGCTGTCAAAGAATTTTCTAGCAAAAGTCGCTTTGAAAAATTGTCACAAAGTACATGACATTATTTTGTTGTTTATTGTTAATCCCAGTATCGTTACATTTGATTTGTGACTAAATAGTATCGTAACACGCAGAAGCGTCACAACATGCAGCATAATTTTCGACCTGCGACTGAGTCGCTATCTTGCGACTGTGTCGCGACTTAATCGCGACCGAAAGTCGCAAGCTGTCAAGTCCCTTAGTAGTCCGAGTGACAGCGAGAGCACTTCGCGGGTGGTCATTACTGCCCTCAGGTGATTGCCGCTCTACCGCATTGACGTATTAATCGCAAATTCGCTTACTGTTTTTATTTATACTGCGTACTTTTTGCCCCTTTTTGCTTACGTAATAATTGTTGTTGATTTATTTGAATTTTCAGCTGCATCTTTTAAGGGTATTGGTATAATTTTGCTAAGAAAGTAAATGTTTGTTAATGAGATGTAACATGAGAAAACATACTAGAGTACTAATTTGATAAGGCTAAGTAAAATAAATCTTTTAACAATAATAGGTTTGTATATCAATGCACGTAATTAAATAAATCTAATGATTTCTGATGCCTTCGAGGTTATTACATATTGGAATGAAACAACTATAACGGATTTAACTCGCGTATTTTATTTAATTGGCTGACCTTTCGGATTCTTTACAGTTTCCATAATCGTATCACGACTGAGCTGACTTCCCTTATTATTTATTTTTTGCTTTTCTTATCCAAATATAATTCCGCTAAGTGTATTTAATAAATCTTATCGTTGTTCGGAACTATGTGTAAATTGTCTTAAATTTGACATAAATATATTATTTCTTGACAAAATATATAAACTATATCGTCTTTTAGATACATCTGACTCATTCAACTATGTAATGTACAGACAGACAGACTGGCTTGAATGACAGGCATACCTAGACGACATAATGGGACAGATTAAACAGTGGCATAAAATATAACGTCTGAGACGATTTCATGTGAAAAAAACAAAATTAGTATTCTGTATTTATACATCGAGACAGATTATAAATAGAGGTATATATTGAAGGTTTAAGAAAGTTTATTTTGATGTTTCAGATTTTACATAAATTATGCATATCTATAATAATAGTTTTTGAAACGTTATTTTTTAATAATTTCTGATGCCTTCGCGGTTATTACACTTTAGCGTTAGACTATTGTCAGCTCAGTCGTGCTACGATTATGGAAACTGTAAAGAATCCGAAACATCAGCTAATAAAATAAAATAAAAATACGCGAGTTAAATCCGTTAACAGTTGTTTCATTCCAACGTTATTTTTTATTCAATACCTTAAATCCAATTTAGAAAAAGTTCAGGTTTATAATTTCCTTTGCGACGCGTATAAAAGTGTTAGTCAAGAGATTTAATTATGACTGACCTTGAAATAATAGGTAGTTATTTTTTGGTTTAAAATAAATAATTGAAAAAAAAGTATAAAACATTTCGTTAGACTTTAAGAGGTACTGGTATAGGTACCTATATTGATTTTCAGCTGACGTTTTGTTTTAAATTATCGTCGTCTCAATAGATTCTATAGTTATTTGGTGGCATCGTTGTGTGCTTGTTGGTCCGAGGCCAGCGGCCCAAACTCGGCCATTGTCGCCCTACATGGACCTTTATATTATGAACCCAGTAATAGAGGACACGGAAAATAATACGACAATCCCTACTAATATTATAAATGCGAAAGTAACTCTGTCTGTCTGTTACGCTTTCACGCTAAAACTACTGAACCGATTTAAATGAAATTTGGTACAAAGATAGTAGCCTATGTCCATTCTCAGGCTCCAGACTTTCTTTGTACCGACTGCATTTAAATCGGTCCAGTAGTTCCACGCGGACGAAGTCGCGGGCAGAAGCTAGTATACTATAAATACTTTAAAATATTATTTTTATATATATAAAATACTTTTATATATTATAGCTGACCCAGCGAAGTAGCGCATTTGCCATTTTTTTTTTCTTTTCTTCCAATTTTCTTACTGTTTAAACCTTCCCTGGAGTTCCACAAAAACTTCTGATGCGTATTTTTGCATAAATGTATAAATCACTTTAGCGTTAGACTATTGTCAGCTCAGTCATGCTACGACTATGGAAACTATAAAGAATCCGAAACGTCAGCTAATAAAATAAAAATACGCGAGTTAAATCCGTTAATAGTTGTTTCATTACAATTATCTATGATGTCGTCTCTCTAGAACTGGCGATGCACCTTAACGCAAACTCATATTAGGGAATGCATTACAATGCACATTAATAAAACTGCAAATAACAATAATGACAAATGCAACTGCATCCCGCCAGATGTGCAGTGGTAAAGTCATCATGATTTTAAATGACTTCAAATTTGAAGCAATAAATTATTAAATGTATTGTCATGACGGAGCTAAGAACATTATTTGCTGATTAAGTGAGGTCAGGTTGTCTATACTATACTAATATTATAAAGAGGAAAGATTTGTATTTTTGTATGTTTGTAATGAATAGGCTCCGAAACTACTGGACCGATTTCAAAAATTCTTTCACCTTTGGAAAGCTACATTATCCCCGAGTAACATAGGCTATATAATATCACGCTAGGTCTTATAGTTGCGGAGCAGTAACCGAAAATGTTTCAAAAACGGGGGAAAAGTATCGTTTCTGAGGCCTTCCGGGGCACGTAAAACTATGAAAAAAATCTTAAGTCCCCCCGTGCGAAACCGGGACGGGCCGCTAGTATTTTATAAATAAATAAATGAATATCATTAGGTAATTGGAATGAAACAATAATTATGGGTAGCTTCTACCCGCGACTTCGCACTATAAGCGCCCCCGTATTACCCCCTTAGGGAGCGAATTTTTAAAAAATCCTATCTTAGAGAGCTATGGACTGATGGTGGTAACAGAAGCATTTGGCACAATATAAATATGTTGCAATGAAACAACTATTAACGGTTTTAACTCGCGTATTTTTATTTTATTTTATTTGCTGACGTTTCGGATTCTTTACAGTTTCCATAATCGTAGCATGACTGAGCTGACAATAGTCTAACAGCTCAGTCGTGCTACGATTATGGAAACTGTAAAGAATCCGAAACGTCAGCAAATAAAATAAAATAAAAATACGCGAGTTAAATCCGTTAAAAGTTGTTTCATTCCAATGTGTAATAACCGCGAAGGCATCAGAAATTATTATAATATAAATATGATTACGAATGACTAGGTAAAGTAAACTAAATTCTCCGTGAGTTAGATAATTAAAAAATGTACGCGTATTTTTTTATTTCTCAAACAAACAAAAACTTACAAAGATAAGTGCATCTAAAGATCGGGAGTCTCGTGACGTCACGTTATGGTACAATTTATATCATAGCGTGACGTCACGATCCCCCACTCCCAAACTGTTGAAGCGCTTATCTATATTAAAACAATAATTGTCAGGCCTATTCAAATGATCCTACTACTATTATAAAGGCGAAAGTTTGTAAATATGGATGTATGGATGTATGGATGTTTGTTACTCTTTCACGTAAAAACTACTGAATGGATTTGAATGAAACCACAATATAGCTTATACATCAGAATAACATATAGGCTATGTTTTGTAACGACGCGGCGACGCGTAAAGTACTCATCGTGCGCAGACGAAGTCGCGGGCAGAAGCTAGTATTTAATATTTAAGACTTACTCGGGACTTGAAGTCTGATACATAAATATAATAACTATAAAACTATACGTAGGTACGTATGTTAATATAGAGGACAGTAAAACCAACGGAGCGGTACAAAAATAATGGAAGCAGACGATCCGTGACTATTAAAAAAAATTAAAAGATCACTATTACGTTTTGTAATTGTGTGTGTTTGTGTAAAGCGGTTTTGATAATATATTTAACTGGTACCATTTTACAACCGTCTGGATCTTTACTGTAATATTTTAAAAGCAAAATAAATTTAGTTGGTAGGTACTACAATATATATCCCTACTAATATTATAAATACGAAAGTAACTCTGTCTGTCTGTCTGTTACGCTTTCACGCTAAAACTACTGGACCGATTTAAATGAAATTTGGTACAAAGAAAGTCTAGGGCCTGAGAAAGGACATAGGCTACTTTTTAACCGACTGCAAAAAAGGAGTTTCACGCGGACGAAGTCGCGGGCAGAAGCTAGTCATAAATAACACACTAGTTCTAATACAAGTTGTACAATTTCTTTATAAGAGCGGATACTCTTATATACCTTTAATACAGCTTCCTGATACTAGCGAGACAGTAGTCACTAATGTTCTAAATAATGTGAACACACAAAGGCTGTAAAAGAACACTTATTATTACTTATTTAGAACTTTTGTGCCATTTGGGAACGTATTTGCTTTTCAGTCTAACTATAAGCTGAAACTAAGTAGTTAAAAAAATAATTTCCGATGTCATCATGGTTATTACATTTATTTTATTGGCTAACGTTAGAAAATCTTCACAGTTCCCATATTCCCGACTGAGCTGACGATAGTCTAACACTAAATACTAAGTTAGCAATATTACTAGAAAATCATGATTTCGTATCAAGCCAAGATACAAAAACGTAATTAAATATTCACAATCCATATTACCTTCTCGTGTGTATCGGTCATTCACCTCTCTAATCAATTTGGACATCTCAAACAATAGACTATCGATTATGTCACTAGAATCCATATCGATATGATAATACAAATAGGCGCCATTAATTTTTAATGCATTTACTATTAGATTAGCATTAAATCCGTAACGTCTGCTAATGAAAATGATCACTGAAAATTAAAGTTATTTTGGGATTTTTGTAATGTGTTTGGATAGGAAATTGATTTTTTACAATAGTATTGCTATAAGAATTACTTAACCAAAAGACTAAAGTTTTCCTACATACAAAATATTATACCTAAGTCATTAGTAATTATTACGGTCTAAAGTAGGTACCTATAATAGTAACTTTAACGGGTATTCGATAAGTATCATAAGAAAGGTAATTTGACATATTCAGGTGTTCAGAATAGAACGTGCTGAATTCATATTATTTAAAAAGCAAAACGCTCCAGAAGTTTAGAAATTTGTGAACAAGACTGAGGAATTCGGAATTAAGCCGCGACGCGTGTGTCATAAACGAAATCCAAAGGTATTTCCCATATCACAAATACTCCACGTCACATTACACCACAAGCGTGAAAATTTATCTATCACGCGCATAAATTACGAAGATAATTTGGATAATGATAAATTCAACATCAAACAAGGAAACGACAAAGTCAAAACTCAATTGGAAATTGAATTTGGAGAAAGGCGCATTAACAAAAGAACGACAGATGATATCCAGAAGAGTAAACATTTGGTTAACAGGAAGAATATAAACAATTGGACTCTGGCGCCAACGCCAACACAAGATCGAATTTAAAACAGTTTGGGCTTGTTAGGAGGCAATTAATGTCAGAACCAAAGACACCTTAGGAAATACGATAAAAATCGAGGGATAGTTTTGAATGGGAATTGAACTAAGAGTTGAAAGGAATCAAAAGTGCTTATAGTCTTCTGCTCATCTCACAAGATATATTTATTTCGAAGGACAATAATAATTAAAACTATAATTTTATTAGGACCGAATTTGATAATATTTTTGACAGTGCAAAATAGACCAAGAAAGTCGATTTGATTTGTAGATTTTGGGAGGTATCATTGGCTCACAGAAAGATCACACTTAGGTTTTGCTGAAAAAAAAAACTCTTAATGCTATGATTTCAGTGAGTGCATTAGTGATGTGGTAAATACAGATCTAGTGCTTGTTTTTTCTAGACCATTAATTATGACTAGTTTGACAGAAGGTAGTTATTATTGGATTTAAGTGTTTACAAAAAACATTAGGTACATCAAATAAAATTTTCATATTTTTAGAAAATTCTATTAAAGTTTGAAGCGTCCGAATTGTAAACTAATTTTTATGAAGAGAGTTCAAAAAAAATAATGAAAAAAGCTAGTTAATTTCAATGAACCTGTAAGAGATATGCTTGCGAATTAACAAAATGTTAATTGGAATTTGTTTAGTAAAAAGTCCACCAATAAAACTTTAGAAAATGTTATTATTAAATGATAAGTAGATAGATTTAAGCTATTTTTTTCTCAGATTTTATAGTCTGAGAATATTCCCAACGATTCGCGAGGGAAATGTACTGATGGGAATTGTTCAATTGTACTTTGAAATTTATAGCTAAGTATGTATATACCTAGGTACCTATAGATTTTAATAATAAAAATATTTCTTGCCTTGGACTGGTTAAAATTGAGGCATACTGACACTAAATCTACAGTAAGTTTCTAAAAACATAAGACGTATGTATTAAATAAATCATCTAAATATATCACTAAAAGTTTTGAACTAATAACATCAGAAAAAATACTTACGATTTTATTTGCATCTTTAGATGTAGGTATCTACATGCGAAAATATATCAATAACATCAATTATTTCATCCAAATCCATAATAATAATATAACATAGTTCAGTGTGATCATTCTTACTGAAACGTTTTGCCTACTTCTAAACTATGTCTATGTTTATTTATTTAAACACTTCAAAGGGTGTTTCACCGTTCACGTCTACTTTTGTTTAATATCTATCTATGTTTAAAAATATAAATCAATCATTAAGATATTCATTGAGATCATGAGTTAATCGCACTGCTGTCATAAAATCATCCTTCCATTCCACCACACCTTTTCAAGAAGCATCAATGACGGTATTGTGACAGATTGTCACGGTATCAATGGGATGACGTCACGCTACGCTCTAGTTGTCACTGTCAAATCTAGCGTGACGTCTCTCACGTGAACTTTTAGAGTTTCATTGTTTTTGGCACCTGCCCCCTGGGGTTTTTTGGTTTTGGAATTTTGACTTTTGATTGCAATCTTGTGATGTCAAAAGTTGTTGTAATAACAGTTGCAATAAGAACGTAATAATGGTAAAGTTATTTATATTTAGCTATCATTATAACCTATGTGTAGTATTTAATTTCGATTATTAAAGTTATTTTCGAATCAAGATTTTAATTGTCTTCTATGTCTATATTATAAAATTGTTAAAAAAGTGTCGTCGTTAGTAAAAACTGCAGATAATTAAATACCTTAATCTTAAAAGATTACAACAAACACGTTCGTGTTGTAGTCAGTTCTCAGACACTTCACAGACAGGCAGGCACGTTAACAATTAAAAACTTTCAAATCGACTTTATCTACACGAGCTTTGTTTCTTATGCACCTGAGTGCACCGAGGGTGCATAAATAAGGGCACACTGCGTTTTGCTACAATAACCGCGTGCGCCTAAAATGGTCTCGTTATAGCCACTTGTTCCTACACCTGCTGCAAATGCATATTTGTTCCTTCAATTTATAAGACCTTTACATCGATGCGGCGGCTTTGAACGCCGTTGTATTTACATCGACTACAAATATTTCAACTTGTCCAGATTTACGAGCGTTATATTTTTCCAAATGTGAAATGTTGAACATGTGGCCAGGATCAGTGACGTAACAAATTAGATATCGAGAGATCAAAGTCTAACGGAGAGGTGAGCCACATGGAATATGAATACGGACGGTCGTGCAGAGTGACACGTACCTTCGCAGCCGCTCCACGTTCCATGCGACGCTAACACTAGCTACACTAGCACTCACTGTATCCCGGCTTGTAGACGGCGCGGATCCTCCTCAGCAGCTTGCCGGTCCTCTTGAGCGGGGGGCCCAGGGCGACCGCCTGGTGGCCGTGCCGCTCGGCGAACACAATGTAATTCCTCCTGTTCTTCAAGGGAACTTCGAACCGTCCAGTGCACTCGCGAGGGTCCCGCGCCGGCAGTTTGAGGCGGATGATGGAATCCTCCCTCGGCCAGTGACCTTGTTGCCTGAGGACGCGTTTGATTTGGACGGTGGCGGCGTCTTTGGCCAAGGACTGGATGCGAGCCTCGAATGCCGCCGGCGCGCGGTAGGCCCGCCAGGCGACGTCGGCGCGCTCGCAGTAGCGTCGGGGCGCTGCTATGGCGCTAGCGGCGAGGCAGAGAAGGGCCAAGACCGCCGTACGCGCGCAATTCATCGCTCCATCGCCGCAACAGTCGTCCAACCGACGCGTGTTCGCCCCACGGCGGCAGGCTCGCGACTGCCCGAACACCCGCACAGAAATAGACGATACGAGAGCATGCGACGTTATACCGACGATGATTAATTTACGATGCGCCGTAATTAGTGGGCAACGTGTCGATGCCGATTAACGCCTTAGGGGTTCTCTGCTTATCACTAATGTTTTATGTACTTGCAATTGTCTGCAGGTTTTTTGTTTCTTGTATTGAACAAATCGCAGTTCGCTAATAAGAGTGGTTTCTGGTTTTTTTGCATTGTGTACTTGGAAGGTAATTTTATGTTAAATGCAGAAAATATAATAGTTTGGCAATAATAAAAATTTGGTTCAAATATATAAGGAATGAGAATGCCACATGTCTGCTATTAATCAAAGTGGGTTGGTACTATTTGAAATAAAGAATGTTACAAAGAAACCAAAACAAAATACTCGATCACTCGTAACCACACATAAATTATGTAAATAGTGTAGTGTGTCGTAGAAGGTTTTCTTCTAATTCGTAGCGCTACGAGCCGTAGACGCGTAGCTGTGACCTCGACGCTACGCCGTGACCTCAGTAAACATGTACTTTTTCATGTACCTACTTCAAAATTGTTTCTTGCTATTGGTTCCTTATAGTTCAAAAACTGACATGAGTGTTTTGTTACCAGTCCATTTATAATCCGGGTCATAGGTATTTCGGAAAGAACCTATAGGTACCACTTAATTTTACATTTATAATATCAGCAAAATGAAGGATGTCTAATGTCTATAAATTCGAAATAGGTTTCAATCAACACATTCGTCGTTTTAATTATACTGTAAATACTTTGGATTAATTTAATAATAAATTATCCTTAAAACGAATTACATTTAAGAAACTTTACAAGCAATAATATGACTTCTAATAATTTTCTAATAGACACTTAAGTAAGTAATATTTTTGACGATAAATAAATAGAAAGATTGCTAAGGCTGCTTAAATTAAGCAACCTAAAAATAATCAAACTTAAATTCTGAGGTTCTAGCGAGAAAGAGCTTAATATTGAGTGTAATACTGCATATAAGGTTATTTAGGTTATACACCTTTTTAAATTCCCTTCCTAAATCTATACTATCTATACTAATATAATAAAGTGGGAAAGTTTGTTTGTTTGTTTGGATATTGAATAGGCTCCTAAACGACTGAACCGATTTGAAAAAAAATTCACGAAAGCTACGCTATATTCCCGAGTGACATAGGCTATATTGCATTTAAAAAAAAATAGGGATCCGTGCGAAGCCGGGGCGGGCCGCTAGTATCGTATACACGTATTCGACCACACATCCCCTAATCTATAATGAGACAAATTTCTCAATTCTCACAGTCAAACTGACCTAACGGTTAGTTTAATTCGTGTCGCATCCGGTGAAAAAACACAGCAAACACCCAGGTAGTCAGTTCATTCATAAATCTGTATGAATGACCGGTATTTTTTCTACCGGCAAACGTAGAAAAAAACCGGAATTAAGGCTTTTGTTGATAGAAGCTCTGACGCACGTGCGTTGCACCGCCCTTTGTCAAATAAAGGCTGTATCTCAAGTTTATGCCAGGCTGTTTTGAATCGTAATGCGAAGTGAAATAGTCTTAATTCGATTGCAGGGTGAATGTGAGATATGTTTGTGTTTTGTGGAAGGAAGTATAGAGAAGGCTTTGACGTGCCGATAGAGAATTGTCAGGTCGGGCTTTTCGAAGAAATTTTGGCGCAAATTTTTACGTCACTTCTACAAATGCGGTTTCGTGGGACTGAATAATGTTTTAAAAGTGACAGGGTTTCTGTTAATTTGGTACATTTGAATGTAATAACCTGTAGATAAAAAATAGCATAATTTGTAATACATATAAGGAGAAATTCCGTGATATATATATATTTAATTTAATAAAATTAAGACAACTGCAAGCAAATTTTTGTTGATAATATAGTGGTTTTTGTATTTCCCTTTCGTTTTCAAATTACATTTTTTTTTATTGAAATTGCTACCAGAAAAGCTTAGGTTAGGTCAAAACTGCGACCCTTGATGACAATTAGGCTAATCGTTGAATTACAAAACGGCTAGCCGTAATATAATACTGCGGAATATACGATCCGGCTTCAACAAAATATAATAATATGATATTATAGATTACTAGCTTCTGCCCGCGACTTCGTCCGCGTGGAACTCCTCCTTTTTTGCAGTCGGTTAAAAAGTAGCCTATGTTCTTTCTCAGGCTCCAGACTTTCTTTGTACCAAATTTCATTTAAATCGGTCCAGTAGTTTTAGCGTGAAAGCGTAACAGACAGACAGACAGACAGAGTTACTTTCGCATTTATAATATTAGTAGGGATTTGTATTCTAAATTAAGATACAAGTGATTTACGACACATTTTCAGTATAAATTGGTCCCTTATTCACACAAATTTGTTTCTTGTCACTTTTTAAAGCATAAATAAGAGTGACACAGCTTTTAGTAAAAGTTTGGCACAGATTTTGTCAGATTGTAAAAAATGAACATTTATGCGACCAATTCCGAAACGTATTTGTTAGGGTTTTTATTTTGTGTCGTTTACCTTAATTTTGTTCGTGGTTTATATATTATTCTGGAATTAGCATGTATTTATGTATTCTTGTTTTAATTAGAATAAGTTGGTTAATTTTATTTATTGAAAAGTTTTTATTTAAAGATAAGTATTTTTAATTTATAAAGTACCTATTTGTACTCAAATGTTTAATTAAAAAAATGTGTATGTAAGTATCTCATTTTAAAATAAGGTAATAAACATTATTAAGTACCTACTTCAAATTTTTATAAAGTTTTTTTTTTCAATATTAGAATTTACCTAAATCTTAAACATGTATATCGACATAAACTCGTATTATTATTATTCATATAATAATATATATTTTTTACTCATATAATTCACCGGTTAATCGGGAAGCATAATCACCATTTCCGCCCTTAATACCTAGTCAATAAGACTACGGCAGTCCCAAATATAGATAATCCCAAATTAATAATAATTTCACAAAAACTCGTCGACAAAGTCACAACCCACCCGCGGGCAGCTTAATCACTAACAAGATAAGTCTATTGTGCCACCAGATGTTTGCCAAATACCTGCCTCGACCGGGAATCGATTCCCACACCCCCTAATTGGTTGCACGTGGCTGCAACAATAGATTTAACACCTTGATGCTTTTGTTTATTATCTAAATATTTGGAGGTAAACTTTCTAAAAGGTTTTGCAAAAAAGATAAGGGGGCCTAGACAAGGTGCCAACGTTCAACGTTAACGTTAAACGAAACGACCAAAATGTATGGGATTTGACATCCGCAAACGACTGTCACGTACGTCACAAACGTTCGCGGATGTCAAATCCCATACATTTTGGTCGTTTCGTTTAACGTTAACGTTGAACGTTGGCACCTTGTCTACGGGCCAAGATTGAAAAATTTGTTGCGCGAATATGACGTTTAAAATCAATGTTCATTGTAATTTCTGATGCCTTCGCGGTTATTACACATTGGAATGAAACAACTATAACAGATTTGACTCGCGTATTTTGTTATTTGCTGACGTTTCAAACATTTTACAGTTCCAATATTCGTAAATGAGGTGACAATAATGTTTCATTCCAATGTATAATAACCGCGAAGGCATCAGAAATTATTCCGTTAGGTATTAAATTGTTTCATTCCAAGGTTTGTCCAAAAATATTTGTCTCATGTCTGGTAGAAAAATTCTACATATCGCACACCTAGATCTAAAGGGATCTAACTCAAAAACCGGAAGATTTGAGTTATGCACCCCATCGGATTCCAGCAAAACCCACCTAGACTAAAACAGATTTCAGCTAATATAACTCTGCTAGCTTTATTATAAAAAGTATAAATTTATACAGAAAACTCATGCGTGCATATGGACATATTAATCAGTTTCTCGCCTCTCCTGAAAAAGTACCTTTTGAGTTAGCTCTCTTTAGATCTAGGTGTGCGATATATCCCTACTAATATTATAGATGCGAAAGTAACTCTGTCTGTCTGTCTGTCTCTCTGTTACGCTTTCACGCTAAAACTACTGGACCGATTTAGATGAAATTAGGTACAAAGAAAGTTTGGAGCCTGAGAAAGGACATAGGCTATTTTTTAACCGACTGCAAAAAAGGAGGAGTTTCACGCGGACGAAGTCGCGGGCAGAAGCTAGTATCCTATATAGTTTACTCGAGAGTTATTTGGACTTAACCGCATATTATTATGCCCACACTCGCATTGGCTGACACGAGCCGTGTGCCAGTGGCAGTATTTAAAACCTATGGCGCAGTAGCAAACTCCGCATTTGCTCTCGTGTGATGGACGTGACGCTTAAACATTGTTACCTAAATCCTTCAACTTCAAAAATATTCAATTTGTTTTATGTTTGTACTTTAAGATCGAGCGTATTGGTTATTGACCCCTAGAACAGGAGGTCGCCGGTTCGACTCCCGTTAGGGGCGTACATTTTGTAATATGAATACCTTATATATTATGCATAATATATTATGTTTTATGCATTTAAATAATATTTTGGGTTTTGGACAATGTTGGTCCTTTGTCGTGACCGGTTTTATTAGATGACCGTGGTTATTTCGTTTTTTTTGGAGCAACATATATTTTTGTAGTTATTTTTATCTAAGTAATAAAAGTATAAAAAATTACGTGTCGCGGTGTTTGTTGCTAACCTCCTCCGAAACGGCTGTCCCGATTTTTATGAAATTTTGTGTGCACATCGGGAAGGTACCTACGTCTATTTTTTAAAATTCTTGAATAAAAAAATCAAACAAGCCCAAATTTTCACTCACATATCATTAAGTTATATTTTGAAAACAAAAAAATCGTTTTGTCAGCAAATAAAAAAATAAGTTAAATTGTATAAAAATTTAGAAGTAAGTAAAAGTAATGTAGGTATGCGTTTAGTTAGTTTACCAAATAAAAAAAAAACCTACCCTTTTAAAATAGATTTTAATTAATTACCTATTATATATTGGAATGAAACAACTATTAACGGATTTAACTCGCGTATTTTTATTTTATTTTATTAGCTGACGTTTCGGATTCTTTACAGTTTCCATAATCGTAGCACGACTGAGCTGACAATAGTCTAACGCTACTATTGTCAGCTCAGGACTTTAGCGTGTGTAATAACTGCGAAGGCATCAGAAATTATTACCTATTATCTTCTTCTTCTTTCTTATATATAAAAATGAATCGCAAAATGTGTTGGTAAGCGCATAACTCGACAACGCCTGGACCAATTTGGCCAATTTTTTTTTTAAATCTTCGTTGAAGTCCAAGGATGGTTCTTACGGCGAGAAAAAATTGAATAATTGCCGGGAAAACCCTAAAAACAGCCCTTTTCTTTTCCCGTACAAACGTTGTCTAACTAAAGTTACCTAATTTGAATTTCGAACGAGCAGGATGACGTCTGCCGGGACCGCTATAGGCTATAAAAAAGATGATCCTTGCGAAGCCGGGGCAGACAGCTAGTATTTTATATATTTAATAAGGACATACTTCTCGAGTAGAGTATATCTCGCAGCGGTGCCGTTACGTCAGCGGCCACCGCCGTCGCTCACAGACCCCGTTAACCATATAATTGTTTAAATTGTCATAATTTTACCCGCATAATGACAGAACATAAATATTTATTTATCGTACCATAATTATCGGGGACGTTTCACTTGAGCGAGCGTTTTTAATTTAAGTGAAATATCTTTTTGTGTTTGCGCTGTGCCATTTTGTTGTGAGATTGTTGCATTTTGTTATTATTAGGTATTGTTTTGGTGGATTCTTTACATTTTCCATAGTCCTAGCACGACTGAGTTGATAATAGTCTAACGTTAAAAAAGAATCCGGAACGTCAACAAATAAAATATAATAAAAATGCGCGAGTTAAATCCGTTAATAGTTGTTTCATTCCAATGTGTAATAACCGCGAAGACATCAGAAATTGTTGAAATAATTTGTGTAAAACTCGTAGAGTTTAGACCCTGCTTTGATATGACAGTCATTAATTCAGCTCCTTTTATATATAGACTAGCTGTCAGCCCAGGCTTCGCACGGATCATCTTTTTTTTATAGCCTACTAGCTTCTGCCCGCGACTTCGTCCGCGTGGAACTCCTCCTTTTTTGAAGTCGATTAAAATGTAGCCTATGTCCTTTATCAGGCTGCAGACTTTATTTGTACCAAATTTCATTTAAATCGGTCCAGTAGTTTTAGCGAGAAAGCGTAACAGACAGACAGACAGAGTTACTTTCGCATTTATAATATTAGTTAGGATTAGGATATCACTCGGGAATAGTGTAGCTTCCCAACAGTGAAAGAATTTTTGAAATCGGTCCAGCCGTTCTGGAGCCTATTCAATCCAAACAAACAAACCTTTCTTCTTTATAATATTATAGTAAAGTAGCTTCTGCCCGCGACTTCGTCCGCGTGGAACTCCTCCTTTTTTGCAGTCGGTTAAAAAATAGCCTGCGAAAGTAACTCTGTCTGTCTGTCTGTCTGTCTGTCTGTCTGTTACGCTTTCACGCTAAAACTACTGGACCGATTTAAATGAAATATGGTACAGAGAAAGTCTGGAGTCTGAGAAAGGACATAGGCCACTTTTTAACCGACTGCAAAAAAGGAGGAGTTCCACGCGGACGAAGTCGCGGGCAGAACCTAGTATTATAGTAAAGATAGATAATGATCTTAGTAGATTAGTTTGAAATTTTGACATTGATTCTTAATATTAAGAGTCTACTTATATCGATTGGAATGAAACAACTATTAACGGATTTAACTCGCGTATTTTTATTTTGCAAATAAAATAAAATAAAAATACGCGAGTTAAATCCGTTAATAGTTGTTTCATTATAATTTCAGATGCCTACGCGGTTATTACACATTGGAATGAAACAACTATTAACGGATTCAACTCGCGCATTTTTATTTTATTTGCTGACGTTTCGGATTCTTTACAGTTTCCATAATCGTAGCACGACTGAGCTGACAATAGTCTAACGCTAAAGTTGTTTCATTCCAATGTGTAATAACCGCGAAGGCATCAGAAATTATTACTTATATCGATTTTAGTTTAAAACACTGTAACCCAGAATCCCTGCGTTACCATGGACCACCTACATCCCAGTGGTTTGGTTTATCTCGTTCACGCCCCGGAGTAAATATAACTCGAGTGTTATGCCGCGGTGCTACTACTGATGGGAGGCGAGTTTCAAGTGAGTTTAGAGTGAGTACCGATCGAGAATTAGTTAAGTTTTTTACTTTAAAAAAAGGTTTTAAATTGAACAAGCAGTTAAAATCATTTAATAGGCTTAGGTTTAGACCAAGAATGGACTAATTTAGCGTTAACGACTTAAGTTTATTTATTTGTAGGTAATAGTGAAATACAAAAAGTAACATTTTAATAGGTACTTATTGTTATAGGTATATTTTTCAAATCTCATATTTAGGTAAGACATTTTTATTTTTTGGATTTCCATTACAAGTAGGTAGGTAAAGCATGCAGCTATATTTTGAAATATTATGTGGAATATCGAGAATAAAAAGTAGAAATAGCGGACTTAATGAATTATACAATTATTTGTAGGTATATCAGATACAAATATAATAGAAAAGTTTGTTTCTTTGGATTGAATAGGCTCCTAAACGAATGGACCGATTTGAAAAATTCTTTCACTGTTGGAAAGCTACACTATTCCCGAGTAACATAGCTGCATAGGCTATAAAAAGGGATCCGGGCGAAGCCGGGGCGGGCCGTTAGTATTTATATATTCGAGATGCGCGTGAGTTGCAGTGGTAGCGCTGTTAACAAGGTGATTTGAGTGCTCTCACCTCCAGCACGAGGCGACGCGGCCGTCTGTGCGGTTACCCTTATACGGCTGCGAGCGAACCCGCGGCGCGAACTATAGCGTGTAACAACGCTCTCGAGCTATCTTTGATATTGCCGAGCGAACCCGCGGCGCGAACTATAGCGCGTCACAATGATCTATGATGAACTGTCGAATCGACATTTTGTCGACATCACATTGAGAACGTTGTCGACAAGGCGGTTTGTCGTGACGATATTGTTTCGTTGTCGACGTGAAGCAATAAGAGGCGACATCAATATGATAAGATTTATCGCTGTCGACAACGTTATCGATTTTTGACAGATCACCGCGAGAATAAGACATCGACATGACAAGATGTCGACTTGACAGTTCACCATAGGCTCGCTGAAACTATCTTTGATATTATATGTGTTGGTTAACTGTACGACGATTTTTTAAAAAACACGAGTTCACACACTGATTTTTTTGTTGCGTTGCTTGTTGTCAAACTTCCCCGAAACGGCTGCACCGATTTTTATGAAATTTTGTGTGCATATCAGATAGGCGAGAGATTCAGACACAATCAATTTTTCATACCCCTAAAATAATGTTAAGAGTCAACCACATCTTTTTTTAACACTAAGTCAATAATAAGCCTTATTATAATGATCAATATTAAATCTTATTAGAAGCAAATTTATTGGTTGGCAAGGGACTTAATC
Source organism: Polylopha cassiicola (assembly GCA_038024825.1). NCBI lineage: Eukaryota > Metazoa > Arthropoda > Insecta > Lepidoptera > Tortricidae > Polylopha > Polylopha cassiicola. Next base: position 12,224,176 of record CP149052.1, on the reverse strand, counting down.
ACCCTAAAAATTTAAGCTTGTATTTTGCCAATTTAATCTTTATACATATATGTTCTTATAATACAACAGAAACAGGTAAAGCCGCGGTAGGCTAGTGTTTCAGAGAGACGCGAGCCATCTGCCGGTCACGTGTGCCACCGCTGCACTTAATTAGGCTGTGGCACATGGAAACTATAGAGTGATGATCAAAGTTATAATTTCTGATGCCTTCGCCGTTATTACACATTAGGGTGAAATAATTATTAAGGATTCAACTCACGTATTTTAATTTTATTTGGTCACGTTACATACAGTTCCCATCGACAAAAGTGTAACATTAAAGTCACTTTCTAAATTAATCAGCAATAGTACATTACGCACTGTTGCGAACTATTTATTAGCAACCTTTTTACATACATTTATGTTTCTTTTGTATTGATGTTTATTTTGATATTTTATTGTTTCTTTAACTTTTTGTCACAGTGCTCTATCAATAATATATATTCGCTATCTTTTATGCAAGTGATTTCATTAACATAATATACAGTTCTCATTAACATTTGGTCCTTCTCCCATCGTTTTCAGCTACCTATTTTATTAATTTTTTCACTCAGCTACATTTCACCACATAATCCATGATCACGCGTAGTAAAAGCAAAATCATGCAATCACCCACGGATCAACAAGTAAGTGATGTACCAAGCAAAAGTGCGCAAATTGTGCGTAGCGCAAAATCAGGTTCAACACGCTCATCGGCATCAGTGAAAGCGCAAAAAGCCGCGCTAGAAGCGCTCGCTTTGCGTCGCCGTCTGGAGCACGAGCAAGCGCTCGCCGCACGCGAGAAGGAGCTCGCTGCCAGGGAGCGCGAGCGCGAGCTTAAACTCGCTGCGCTACAACAACAGGTTGAGTACTGCGAGTTGCAGGCGGAACTCGCAGCTATCGATGCCGGAGCCACTAATGCAGGAAGCGTAAGCCATCATAGTTCCCGGGTGAGTGTAGATAGGACGAATATATGGGTAGACAGACATTGTGACCAATCGTATGTTGAGCAGGTTGATAAAGGCATACCCGCAGTAAGGTTGGAGCAGCCAGGCCGATCGGTACCATTACCGACGACCACTCCCGCAACTGCATCCTTTTTAAACCCCCATTCGCAACAAACACAATCACAGTTTCACAATGCTAAAGTTTCCGAGGCGGTCGGTCCCGCACCACCGCTCATCCCTACGGAGCTTCAGCACAATTCGCCGCTCATACAGGCGGTGGCTGACACCGCGGCGGCTGCCAAAGCACTGGTATGCGGTTCAAACATTAAAAAAATGGAATTAGCGACCTTTTCTGGCAACCCACTACAATGGCTTTATTTCAAACGCATTTATGATGTCACTAAAGACAAATTTTCTCCTATAGAAAACATAATCCGTCTACAACACGCACTTCGAGGGCCTGCCCGCGACGCGGTCGCTGCGTTGTTGATGTCGGCGGAGGACCCGGAGGAACTCATGCGGGCTCTAGAAGAAAACTTTGCCCGCCCCGAGTCAATTATATTCAAAGAGGTTTCAAATTTAAAAAATCTTCCTCGTCTAGGTAACGACCTCAAGGAACTGGGAACATTGTCCAACAGGGTACGTAACTCCGTTTCAACAATAAAATTATTGAAACAGGTCGAGTACCTGTACTCACCTGAACTCTTTCACGCGGTTTTAGGAAAATTGAACCCCACAGTAAAAATTAGGTGGACCGATTACGCAGCGCAGGATAGTACAGGTAGACCAAAACTCGAGATAATGGACGATTTCTTAAAACGTGAGCTAGATCAGCACGTTAAGTTTGGGCTGTCGCCTGATTCTAGCTCAACATTATATATACAACCTTCATCATGTGACAAGCCATTAAGACGAAAATACATAAACACGATGACACAAACAGAGACAAAGTCATCACATGACAATGTGTCAAAAAACAAACAATGTGTGTTTTGTAAAAGTGATCACAACATTAAAACGTGCCCCGAATTTACTTTGTTAAGTGTTGATGACCGATGGCAGTGGTTGCGTAAAGCAAAAGTATGCTACCGCTGCCTGAGGAACAGTTCACATGAGTGGAAGACTTGCAAGGTAAATCCGTGCGGCATCAACGGATGCATGTTAAGACACCATCCAATACTTCACAAAACACTACCCGTCCCACTTACGAATACATACAATACGCACGTCACAGACACCAACGCTTGTACACAACGATATCAACACGAAACTACACAAAAACACAACACTGCTAACAGCAGAACAACTCACAGTGATGTAATAAATCATTGCACGGTTACCAAGTCGTGCGATGAACGCGCTGTGGACGTCGTACATGCAGCTTCAAAATATTGGGCACCATTTCGACCAAAAGCAAGCATGTTACGGCGTGTGCAGCGCGTTCCCCACAGCCGTCATCAGACTACATCGCGACCGAGTCCAATTGCTATTTCGCAACAGTCGCGAAATGACGCACGATTTCAAAGACCCTTTGTTGCCCATCGACAACGAGATTGGCGATGGACACCAAATGACTATAAATTTGGTGATGCAACCAGAACTAAAACTATAAATTTTGATATAAAACGTAGATGGTTCCCCGGCTTACCCGTTTTTTTGTTGTTTAGATCCCCGGAGGACTGGCTTACAAGCCAGCGTATGTCACACCAATTCGGGAATATTATTGCATAGCAGATTAGATAGCAGATTGTAAAACGAACTGGTGTGATAAGCCTTCGACGGCATAATTTTATCTGTACAGTTTTTTATAACATTATTTTTTTGCTCTTACAGTGCACATTCTCCTTGCATGAGTCCCATGTCAGCGTCTACTACTCTAACGCATCAGAATGCCGACATGAAGTCGCTGACAAACATATCAACGTCACTGGACAGCTGGATGACTGGAGTTCTCCTGTGTACGCACCTCAAACCCTATGCACTCGACTCGCCAACACAACCTATCCGCTACACTCGGAGAAGAATGGTCTCTTACGCTTGACTGGTCGAATCAAAACTTCCCACTCGTCTTCGATTCTGCCACCACTCGTGCGCTTTTTGATATCGAATTTACACAAAAGGCAGGCCACGCTCATAAAGAAATGACGCTGGCTCCTCACAGAAGGAACATACATCGCTACGAGAGTTCTACCAGCAAGCTGTGGCTCAATTGTTCATTGCCACGCTACACTTATCTGGCAATGGACGGACAATGACCGAACGACCCATGACATTAATATCATTTCGGTATAGTCACAGCTCACCATACAATTATGAGACCACTCCAGGGACATAGGCAATCATTGTTGGTGACGAGTCACTACCAGGAGGGACGTTACCTACGGCTGCATCGTGAAGTATTCCGGAGGCATTCAGTCAGAGTAGTCGACGTTGCCACTCTATTAAGTTGGTGCAGTTCTGCACGAGGGGGAGAATGTTGCGAACTATTTATTAGCAACCTTTTTACATACATTTATGTTTCTTTTGTATTGATGTTTATTTTGATATTTTATTGTTTCTTTAACTTTTTGTCACAGTGCTCTATCAATAATATATATTCGCTATCTTTTATGCAAGTGATTTCATTAACATAATATACAGTTCTCATTAACACGCACCGAGGCCAGTAAAATAAAAAATGTCTCAGAGCTCATGTAATTGTCGTCCGAGGCGAACCCGAGGTTGACAAAAATGTGATCTGAGGCTTTTTTATTTTACTGGCCGAGGTCAGTATACTATTTTTCTGTTCGACGAAGCCAGAAAGCGGCAACTTCATTTAGCGCAGCGGCCACAAAGTTGGCGCTTTCTGGCCGGAGAACAGAAAATAAAATATAATACGCGAGTTAAATCCTTATACCTAATAGTTGTTTCATGTCAATCGTGTATATATAGGTAATGTTTTAAAAAGTTTCGGTAGCTTAGCATTCTCATATTCGTAGTAAACGTTTATTATTATGGGTTAGTCTAATTGAAAGTATAAATATTTTTTTTAGACACAATACTCTCCATAGTTTTATTGTTGTCCGCTCGCACCTGTATTCGACGATGACGGTCTCTTAAGACGTTATTTTCATAAATTCGGACCGTGCGCCCGCGCCGGCGGCGTCGCAACAGAAACAACACATTGCAAGATATACGAAGTGGCTACTGCCAGTGACCGCCTCTGCGTAGAATTAGCTACTACCCGTGACTTCCACTGTGTAGAATTAGCTTGTGATTAGTTCTGCGTAGAAATAGCTACTGCCCGTGACTTCCACTATGTAGAGTTAGCTACTGTTCGTGACTTCCACTATGTAGAGTTAGCTACTCTTCCCCTGTATAGAATTAGCTACTGCCCATGACTTCCCCTGCAAAGAATTAGCTACTGCCCATGACTTCCCCTGCAAAGAATTAGTTACTACTCGTGACTTTCACTGCGTTTATAAACTTCAGGAGTTATTTTGTGGAAAGAACTATCCTATGACCTCTCTCGGGAGTCAGAATCATTATTTTCATACATCATTTTATCTAAATCAGTTCAGCAATTAAAGCATAGAGTAACCAGACTAATAAATAGTCGGAGTTTTAAATGGCTTTTGCCAATGTTAGACTTTGCTTTATATATTATATTGTCCCAAGTTATTTATTATTTTCCCTCGGTAAATATAGAAAGGATTTCTCGCCCTGACTGACCTGAGGGCCACTCAGAATGGGGGTCATACCTCGGCTCGGGCCGTCATGGGATGTGTTAATATAAATGTGATGAAGGTTCCTGCGGTTAGGTCCGACGCGTGCCGGGTGTATGTGGACGTCTTCGACCCCGCCGGCGTGGCCGCTGTGTGTGAGGCCGCATGCCGCACGGCAGCTGCCTATGTGGCGGTGTTCGGTTTGAGTCCGTGGGAGGGGGCAATCTATGGCAGTCGTCATATTATAGCATTCTGTGTGCACAAGTAGGTTGATGGGGGCGGCTCATATTTTAGGCAGATCCTTATCGATCAGTCCAGCGATCTGTTGCTCGATATATAATTCTGATTGCTTCGATTTGCGATAACATGCCCGACATGTTCACTCCAATTTTGCTATCCATATTAATTTTAAAAATTCAATATGATTTTATTAAAATGTAGGTATGTATTATCTAAGGTAGCGTTAGGTTAGTTTTGGGTTAGGTTCTTTGGTACGGATTTTCTCCAATAAGCATAGAAGACTAGTGAGTAGTAAGTAGGTTGCCAAAAATTATTAGGCAGGTACGTATTTTACCATAAGGTGATGTCACGAGCCTCCACTCCCTTTAGAAGCACTTAGCTTTGTACTTATTTGTGTGTGAGAGAAAAGAAAAATACGTAACCAATAATATTAAAATTTAATAATTTGACGGACTAAATATACGTAATGTATATAACTACAATGCTGAACCCTCTTAACTTGTAGCATGATTTTGGACCGCTGTGTACCTACCCTTACTTCCTGAATGACTGCCCGGATCATAAATTGCAATCAATCGTTATATATCATTCACACGAATTTTGGTTTACTGATTACTTACAAGTGTTGTTCGAGTCACTATTGACGTTGATATTATTTAAGTGTTACCTAAATTATTCATATTATTATTGAAAAATAAAGGATCGTTTTGCGAAAAAATCCGCTTCATTTATAGCAGACTCTTTGAGTAAGAATTTAGGAGAGATACAACTAAAACGGATTTGACTCGCGTATTTTATTTTATTCGCTGACGTTACGTAAACTTTACAGTCCATATTCGCAGACGCACTTTAGTGTTAGACTATCGTCAGCGCAGTAGGCTCATAACCGCAAATGGATCAAATATTATTAAGTAAGAACTAGTAAAAACTTTTTCTCATTTCACACCTAGATCTAAAGGTAACTAACTCAAAAACCTGAACCTATACAGGCAACCCCTGCAATGAACAGGAACATAACTGTATAAATCACTTTAGCGTTAGACTATTGTCAGCTCAGTCGTGCTACGATTATGGAAACTGTAAAGAATCCGAAACGTCAGCTAATAAAATAAAAATACGTGAGTTAAATCCGTTAATAGTTGTTTCATTCCAATGTGTAATAACCGCGAAGGCATCAGAAATTATTAGGTATTTCTAGACAATTTCTCCTTTGTTAAAACCGACATACCACGATCACAGATAATTAAAAAGTATCAAACAATAAATCTATTCAACCTGTCTGCATTCCAGACAGTTCTAAGAACATTTAATTACGACCTAAATCTTGACTAGGTTCGAAGGTGATAAATCTTATTCTTTTTAATCGTTGGTTAAGGTACAGCGCTGCCACAAAAACCTTAAAAAAATCTAAAGAATCTAAGATTCGCTATTATCGATCGACAAAGCGCAAGTCAGTAGATCATTTCAGCTTTTTATATCAAAAAAGATTTTCCAATACTTAGGCAATTTCAAAAGAGAAGTGATAATGGATTGTAAATGGATTTACCTAATTGTTTTATTATAATAAACATTTTAAAGGGAATCATATGGCGTGTATTAGATGGCCCGGATGTTTAAAATTAGCAATACATTATGTAGTGTTTAGAAAAAAACTTATTTTTAAAAAATAAAATCTTTAAAGGAAAAACCCTACAAAAAGATTATAACATACGAAAAGTGACGAGTAAGTAAAGAAAACATACCATAAAAGCATCCACACTCAATTTGCTACGAATAGGGAAGCTGAAAGTTCTCGAAGCGTCAGCATAAAAAACGTTATACGTGAATTGATAGAGTTGGGAAAGAAGAAACTTCAGGATTAATACAGGATTGGAATGAAATCAGAAATTATTAATATGCACGAGTTAAATCCGTTACCTACAATTGTTCCACTATTCTTCCACTGTGTAATAACCGCATCAGAAATTATTATCCAATAAAGGTTCCATATTCTATGCCTTAATAAAAATCACTTTTGGACTCATTTGCAAGCAGTCGGCTTCTACACTAAGGATAAAAATAAGAAAAACAAAATATTTGTCAGAGTACAATAGTGTGTGGGAGCGATGCATTTCGGTATATTTAGTAACCTTTCTTTTGTTGTATTTTTTTTAAACACAAAACCTATCTTTTAACAGTCTTCTTTGATCAGCCCCAGGTGTTTTTAAAGAGGTGCTCGTGTTAGGTATGTACGTTTAATTTGCATAGGTAATTGCTTGAAAAAATGTCTTTTTCCGTCCTCCGGCCAGAAAGCGCCAACTTTGTGGCCGCTGCGGTAAATGAAATTTCCGCTTTCTGGCTTCGTCGAACAGAAAAATAGTATACTGACCTCGGCCAGTAGATAAAAAAGCCTCAGATCACATTTTTGTCAACCTCGGCTTCGCCTCGGACGACAATTGGGTGGATCTTCGAGCGTTTGAGACGCCGTCATTGTCCTCTACATATATATCTATAATGTTTGCAAATAATATTATTAAGTATCGATTGAAATAGTATTTGTAACAGTACCGGGGGATAATATCACTCAAATGTTTGTTACTTATCGACTCTGTTCTTAAATATAGATGTAGAGGACAACGACGGCGTCTGAAACGCTCGAAGATCCACCCAATTACATGTGATCTGAGACATTTTTGATTTTACTGGCCTCGGTGCGTAATGTACTTTTAGCTAAGTGTTCTAGCTGAGTTCCTTCTCAGCAATGATTGTCTTTTCGAAGCATAGTATTCTCATCTACAAACCTATTAGGTATGAACTCTTTTGTCATGCGTCGATCGACATTATATCGTCTTTTAAACAACAAAAGTGGATGTTCTCCACAATGACATTTTGTCAACATGTTATCTAGTAAATGTAAAACTCTAGGTACTATCAACTGTGCTGGCGATGTTACACCTTTAAGGCAATAATCGCTTGAACGACCCTGGTACCTGGCGGCTGTGTGTGAAGCAACAAGTGCAAGCAAATTTTTTCTAAAATGGCGTACCCCGAAAGCATCCGATATATATCTTGTCGTTTAGTTTACCGATTTATGACAGACCACCGCGACAATAAAACGATATTGACATCGGTTTGCCGTGTAAATAATGTAGTTTTAAGCCATAGAGAATATAGGTATTTTTATAATTTTTATAAACCTACGAATGGAGATAAATAATTCAACTGTAAATTAATTTGGCAAAATTCTCGTGTGAACTTAGTTAAATGCTATGAATTTATAGCGTAAACTATTTTAAATATTAAAAAAGTCCAATTAGGTTTATAAGCTGAACTTGCGCTCTCAATACGTCGACACGGTCAGTGCATATCGGTGCATCAACAACTAATTGCAGCGATAGCAGATGCACTCGGCGGAACAGTGGGAAGCCATCCTTACATCGAACTTGCCACATAGAGACTTTATGTCGCGGCTGTAGGTTTTAGTAAGTCGCTAGTCTATACTTAACTATACTAATATAATAAAGAGGAAACGTTTGTTTGGATTGAATAGGCTTCTAAACGACTGGATCGTTTAGAAGCCTATCGATTTGTAAAATTATTTCGCTGTTGGAAAGCTACACTATTCCCGAGTGATATAGGCTATAAAAAAAGGATCCGTGCGAAGCCGGAGCGGACAGCTAGTCTATAATAAAGATGAAAAGTTTGTTTGTTTAGATTGAATAGGCTCCTACAAATGGACAGATTTGAAAAATTCTTTCACTGTTGGAAAACTACACTATTCCCGAGTGACAAGGGCTATAAAAAAAGGGAAGCCGGGGCGGGCCGCTAGTCAAAACTGAATAGGTGCGAAAATAGGTAATCCGTCAGTTAGATTATTAACAAATTTCGGATTCTTTCTTATCTTGAACAAACAAGAAATGACTAAGATAAGTGCATCTAAAGCTCAGGAACACTTCCGAACTTTTGAAGCGCTTATTTTTGTTATTTATTATTAAATAGAAAAAGTACGTGTCCAATAATTATTGGTAGTCTACTTGATAGACAAAGACAAAAAATGACAAGCCTATGTATGTATGTGTGTGAAAGAGAGATAGAGAGTGTGTATGTGTTTGTGTGTGTGTGTGTGTGTGTGTGCAGAAACACAGGAACCAATATGCTATCCTTCAGCATGGACTATACTTATAGTTACAGATAGCTTTATAAGTTTATTTTGCATCCAGCCACACCTAGCGTCCTGAGCCAAGACCACTTGTAAAGGGCCTACCCACATTGTGTTTTCCGGTGCATAATCTAGCACCTTCTGGCCCTAGTCTTATGTCAAATCAATTCATACAAGTCCTAAAGGCTATATACATTCATCATATTTCTTTTACTTAAACTGCAATATCTCTTAATGATTCAAGTTATCGTCTGGTTTGATAACTTCACTTTCACCGACAATTCGCAGACGAATTTGTCATGTGCTCACCCTCTGTAGCTATCGGGTTGGGATCTGCCCGCGGACTGGAGGGTCCCGGGTTCAATCCGGTCAAGGCTGGGGCAATTTAAGTATTGTTTTATTTCTATACTATGCATTGTTATTTCTCTTACGCGGTTATTACACATTGGAATAAAACTACTATGATTTAATTCGCGTGTTATTTTTTACGCTGACGCGTCGGAATTTTAACAGTTTAGTTATTCTATGCTATGACTGTGATGAACTGTCGAATCGACATTTTGTCGGCATAATATTGAGAACGTTGTCGACAAGGAGAATGGTTGTCGTGTCAATATTGGTTTGTTGTCGACATGACAAGAATTAAGAGACGAAATCGACATGACAAGGTTTTTTATTGGCGACAACTTTACTTACCGGTTTTTGACAGATAACCGCGAGAAGACGACATCGACATGACAAGTTGTCGACTCGATAACTTATCATAAGCTTGCTGGCATCTTGTTGTATTAACGTGGCTCAGTAGTAGATTAATACGACTAGTTGATGAAGTCGCAGATTCAAATAGTATATATATTTTTTAATTGATGTCTTTACAGTTCTAGCTAATTTAAGCTTCCTCTATTCATTTCCAATGTCTCTGCGAGAAGTACCTAAGTGAGTTGTCAAAAACGTATACAGCCTTTCTTGTTTATTTGCGATCGGTGTTCCGTTTAATGGGCCTTAAGGTACGTCGCGACGGCGCCTAGCGTGGCGCCGCGGCGGCTGCGGCGGGCCCGTCTGGTAGTATAGGTAGGTACTTAGATAGTTTAAACACAACTATCATATTGGAATGAAACAACTATTAACGGATTTAACTCGCGTATTTTTATTTTATTTGCTTACTTTCGGATTCTTTACAGTTTCCATAATCGTAGCTATCTTAATGAAAAAGTAGGATAAGTAAAGCTAGTTCATTTACTTCGATATAATAGCATCGATATTGCTAGTATGTAAGTTAACATTAGTAACTAATTAGGTACTTATTAAATTAAATTATTTATTGAATAATTCCAATGAATTTGTTTATTTATTGATAAATAATTATTGATTTCCAATGTGTAAAAACCGCGAAGGCATCAGAAATTATTAAATAATTATTAAAATAACAAAAAAAAACACAAATTGTACCTACTTCAAATTTAATAACAAGTAATTTATTAATATTTAAGAATTAGTCATTATTTTATGATTGTACACATTCAAGAAGCTGTACCTAAATAATTTGTTGTGCCCAATAGGGTCTATAAGTATGTAGTAATAGGTAGGTACTACATATTTGTAAAACTATTATTTAGATACTAGCTTCTGCCCGCGACTTCGTCCGCGTGGAACTCCTTTTTTTGCAGTCGGTTAAAAAGTAGTGTCCTCAGGCTACAGACTTTCTTTGTGCCAAATTTCATTTAAATCTGTCCAGTAGTTTTAGCGTGAAAGCGTAACAGACAGACAGATAGAGTTACTTTCGCATTTATAATATTAGTAGGGATATAAGTGGGTGATTATTGGGTCTTTTTAACCGCTATCAGTCCCTGGGGGCTAGACAAGTGCCCAACGTTCAACGTTAACGTTAAACGTTAGCACCAAAATGTATGGGATTTGACATTTGTGACGTACGTGACAGTCGTTCGCGGATGTCAAATCCCATACATTTCGGTCCTAACGTTTAACGTTAACGTTGAACGTTGGGCACTTGTCTAGGGCCCCCTAGTTCTAAACTAGGTCGAAACTGTATTAACACTGTATTGACGTCTAATGAGTAAAACCAGTTATAATTAATATACATACCTAAGTATTTGACATATTCATAATAAAATTTACCTATTGTAATAAAATTGTAATTGTAATTGTAATTTTGCTGATATTCTAAGTAGGTACCTACCTTTTGTTAAATCTGCATTGACGATCTCGATACGAGTGAATATATTTTGACATAACAATGTATTTTTTATAATGTTATAATGGAATTTGTTCATATTATTTATTCTTTGTTTTTGTACTGACGATCTCAATATGAGTGCATATAATTTGACATAGTAGTGTGATTATACTGTATGAATTTTGAGAAATAAATTAATCTAATCTAACCTAGGGGATGATATTATTGAGATGAGCACAGCATCTGCACACAAGGCTTGCGTGTCTTATGTATATTTAAGTATGTTTATTTGTTGTCTAGTCTCCATAGTACCTACTGCATAGTTTGGGACTAGATTGGTGTTAGTTGTTTTTTAATTTTATAGTTTAGACGCTGCACTGAGTTTAGTACATAAATTTAAAGGATATTTAACTGTGAGTAATCTCATAAATGTTCCCCAAGCGTGACGGCCATTTTGTTTTAATAGATCATAAAGTATGTCGTTACTAAAACTGCAATATTGCATCGTAAGACCGGAATCGTAACTTACTGTCTGTTCCCTTGTATGATTAGGAGCGTCTAGCTTTTGCCCGCGACTTGGTCTGCGTATGTTGGTATTTACACAATATCATTATAAAATACAGCATGTATGTATGTTATTCTGATGTATATATAAAGCTATAGGTATTATTTTTAGCGTTAGACTATTGTCAGCTCAGTTGTGCTACGATTATGGAAACTGTAAAGAATCCGAAACGTCAGCAAATAAAATAAAATAAAAATACGTGAGTTAAATCCGTTAATAGTTGTTTCATTCCAATGTGTAATAACCGCGAAGGGATCAGAAATTATTATATTATTTTTAAGTTTCATCAAAACTATTTAGTAGTTTTTGCGTCAAGAGTAACAACATACATCCAGACAATTCATACATTACATTCATACATTCTCATAAACTTTCACATTTATATTATATATTATTTGCATATAATTATATAGATATAAAAAAACATACATATGTTTTTTAAGTTTATTTATGTTTAACAGGATTTAATCACAAGAACTGCATCACGAATTTTTAATAGGTACCTAAACTAACTATGAATCACGCAAATTAATTTCAATACTTTAGCGTTATACTATCGTCAGCTAAGTCGTGGAAAGAATATAGAAAAGCTGTAAATTTTCGAAACGTCAGCATAAAAACCTTAGTAGTACCTTAGCAGTGTTTCATTCCAATATCCGATAGGTACTGTATTTTATAAATAATTATCTGACCTTATTGAAGGTAGAACAAATGCTGTAAAGCCTGCTTCACACGATCGTAAAGTGATCAATTTGGGCAAAGTTCCGATTAACGACCACCCAGCGCCATTGTCCGCGTCGCTAACTTCACGCCGGTGTCCGCGTGCGTCGCGAACTTCACGTTGGTGTGCGTGTGCGCATGCGGGGGCACCAAGACCTTACGATGTTTGCATTATTCCATTTAAATAAAACTAGCGGATTGTCCCGGTTTCGCACGGATTTTATAGCCTCGAGAATAGTGTAGCTTCCCAACAGTGAAAGAATTTTTCAAATCGGTTCAGTCGTTTTTGAGCCTTCAGTCCAAACAAACTGTCTACTTCCGTTTGTATTTAAAAAATCTTGAATTAAGTGACAGTCTTAAGACGTAATAAGTAGAGTATTTTTATTATTTTAATGACTTCGGCAATTTTAATTAGGTACCTACCTATTACATATTGTAATGAAACAATTATGACGGAATTATTTCGATTTTATTTTATTTGCTCACATTTCGAAAATTTTGCAATATCCATATTCGTGACTGAAAAAAGAATATGCGTATTAAATCCATTAGGTTAGGTATACCTACTCAATTGTTTCATTCCAAAATATGTACCTACATCATTTTTCCACAAGACGAATTTCGAAATCGTCATTTTACGTGTCGATTTTGGTAATAAGTTATGTCGTTTTGGTTTCCAGCCGCCGCCGCCCGCCGCCCGTGGGAACCAGTCCTCCAGATTAATACATCGACCGCTACTTTGCATACATTATTCATGTCTCCAAGTTTTTGTGCTACTTCACTTCAGTTTAAAGCCTACAAAATTTTACAAAATATTGTTCACCACAAATTAAAACCACCTAAGACCATAATACTTCATTGGAATTCTTTGGTTTCGAAAAAAAATATATATTTGATACTTCTAACTTATTAAGACTATTGTCAGCTCAGTCGTGCTACGATTATGGAATCTGTAAAGGCCCCGAAACGTCAGCCAATAAAATAAAATACGCGAGTTAAATCCGTTTAAAGTTGTTTCATTCCAATCACAATTAAAATATGTATATATACCTATGTGATGTTAACTGGTTTAAATTTATATTTATATGTTTACTAGCTTCTGCCCGCGACTTCGTCCGCATGGAACTCCTCCTTTTTTGCAGTCGGTTAAAAAGTAGCCTATGTCCTTTCTCAGGTTCCAGACTTTCTTTGTACCAAATTTCATTTAAATCGGTCCAGTAGTTTTAACGTGAAAGCGTAACAGACAGACAGACAGAGTTACTTTCGCATTTATAATATTAGTAGGGATTATTATATTAATATGCGACTATACAATAATGAAATAACGAGTGTATTTTCACAAATACCAGTCAAGCACCTGCCTGTATCTGTATATGTACTAGCCTGTATCTCTGTAGGCACTAGCCTGTATCCTTGCTGATAACAGACTGTATTTTTGCAGGCACCAGCCTGTATCTTTGTAGGCAACAGTCTGCATCTACGTAGACACTAGCCTGTGTCTTTGCAGGCACTAGTTCTTCCTATATACAGGCATCAGTCTGTATATTAGCAGACACCAGCCTGTAAACTTGCTGGCTACAGACTATTTTTTTAACTTAATAATAATAGTCTAGAATAATCTAATGATGACTTATATTGAACTAGCTTCTGCCTGCGACTTCGTCCGCGTGGAACTCCTCCTTTTTGCAGTCGGTGAAAAAGTAGCCTATGTCCTTTCTCAGGCTCCAGACTTTCTTTCTACAAAATTTCATTTAAATCGGTCCAGTAGTTTTAGCGTGAAAGCGTAACAGACAGACAGACAGGCAGACAGAGTTACTTTCGCATTTATAATATTAGTTAGGATTATATTTATAAATTACTCCTCGTAGTCTGTCGTGTTTTTTGTACAATTATTTCCTTAATTAATATGTGTGAACATTTCATTGTAATATTTAATTTGTGGTTCTAATGAGTAATTTAAGCTTTTTGTGAATAGTCTAGTTTCAACTAACGATGTATTTTTACTTTTTGCGACATGCACAGGTGTGTGGTTTTTTTATACAGAGAGGAAGTGAATTAAATGATATTATCAACATAGATACTGAACCACTGGACCGATAAAATAGTGTAATAGAGCTCGTAATAGAGCTGTCTTAGCAGACGTTAAGAAAGGTTTTTTAATACGTCAATGAAATTTTCATAAAAACAGAATGATAACTTTTCTGCGAACATGGGAATAGACTATGGGCCCATGTTAAAAAAATGATGGGTCATTTGAACCACCAGATGACCTATGTAGAACGATATAAGAGCATAAAATAATAAGATTTAGCATTGTGCCGTCACTTGTAAGCTGTCCAACTGAGTGTAGGTGAGAATTCAAAAGTACAGGTAGAGTGAGTACATTTTGGTCATATATTTTTGAACGGCATTGCTACCATCGATAGATCCATGAAAAATAATACTAAAACGCGTAGTGCCGTAAAAAAATGGTGATCCAAAAAGTCGGAATTTTTTTTTGATTTTCCGACAATTTCCAGGGTGAATTTGGTCATTTGATACAGTACGGCATCAGTTTCATACTATTTCAATACTGCTTCTAATCCATCATTCCGCAACGCCGTAAAAAAATCAAGCGACAAGGGGAAACAACCGAAGGTTGCAACCCCCTCTCTTTCCGTGGTCCAGGGGGTGATTTGACACAACGTCAAATTAATTTATTTCGAAAGTGTTTTATGCATAGATAATATTTTTTCATATGCCGTACATTTTCGTTGGTTCAAAAAGACTGTGACATAACGGCACCGGATGAGGAACCGTTTCACTTCAGTTAGACGTCATAGTGATTTTATCATATTATCAATTGTTCTCTTCAAAAATATGTTAATGCCGTACTGTATCAGATGGCCATAAAGTACCCTTAAAATGGTAGCGTCATTTTCATGAACCTAAAAGATATGGTCTGCATTAAAATGTACTTACGGCATCATTTTTTCCTAATTTATTTATGTTAATACTATTTAAAACATGGGATACAATGTAGAAAACTGCTATATTTCATTAATATATGATATTTAAATTACTGCAATAATTTGCAAAATTTCAGTTTTTGTATTTCTCCATATTTTTTTTCAGAACAGTATCTTTTGAACGGCAATACTATATAACAATTGTATTTTACAATATTATGTTAGAAAAATAGTTCCCGTACAGGATCAAATGATTTTACAGCTTTATAAATCAAGAATACGATGAAATTAAGGTAATTATTGATATACATTCAAATGAACAATCATTTCTTGACGGCATTATTTTTAATAGTACTTTTAAGTGCTAGATAATGTTTTGGAACCGAAGCCGTACTTTATCAAATCACCCCCTGGACCACGGAAAGAGAGGGGGCTGCAACCTTCGGTTTTTTCCCCTTGTCGCTTGATTTTTTTACGGCGTTGCGGAATGATGGATTAGAAGCAGTATTGAAATAGTATGAAACTGATGCCGTACTGTATCAAATGACCAAATTCACCCTGGAAATTGTCGGAAAATCAAAAAAAAATCCGACTTCTTGGATTACCATTTTTTTACGGCACTACGCGTTTTAGTATTATTTTTCATGGATCTATCGATGGTAACAATGCCGTTCAAAAATATATGACCAAAATGTACTCACTCTACCTGTACTTTTGAATTCTCACCTACACTCAGTTGGACAGCTTACAAGTGACGGCACAATGCTAAATCTTATTATTTTATGCTCTTATATCGTTCTACATAGGTCATCTGGTGGTTCAAATGACCCATCATTTTTTAACATGGGCCCATAGTCTAGAACAGCAAAGTTGTCGAAACGTCAGCTTATAAAATATGCGAGTTAAATCCGTTATAATTATTTTATTCCAATGTACAATAAGCATAAACTTATTTCACTAGCTATAGTTACCCCTTGGTTTCACTCACTTGGAAAAGCCTTTCACGTTTTCTAAGCTGTCACCACCAAAAATCTGTTCACAAAGGAAAAGTACAAAGGAATTTATCACAATGCCTGTAGATCAATGTTATTAGTAATTCCAGACTTAAGTATTTTTTTTACAGGACTACTTTGCTAGTGATGTACCTACTTTAGATATTAGGAGGTATATTCCTAGTGATTATACTAGATTTTAGATATTAGGAGGTTTATTCCTAGTGATTATACTATACTTCAGATATTAGGAGGTTTATTCCTAATGATAATACTATACTTTAGATATTAGGAGGTATATTCCTAGTGATTATACTATACTTTAGATATTAGGAGGCTTATTCCTAATGATAATACTATACTTTAGATATTAGGAGGCTTATTCCTAATGATTATACTATACAGATATTAGGAGGTATAATTGTTTCTTGTTTGTTGCTACTATAAGTAGTATCGGAACGTACTCGTCGCAGGCGCAGGCCTGGGTACTAGCTCCATTCGATGCAAATCCTCGCCGAGTCGACCATATTAACGCAAAGGAGGTAGCGACAAAGATCGACGTTAAAACGTTAATCGTTAATTAACGAAGTAAACTTTCCTTGTAAAATTAACTTTTGTGAAAATGTATGTATATAATATCGATGTAAGTATTTTTTTATTGAAATAAAAGTACTCGAGTTAAATCCGTTTATAGTTGTTTCATTCCAATGTGTAACTGCAAAGGCATCAGAATTTATTTTTTTATTGTTTTAATTTTTTGTTTTGAGTAATTGATTGCATCTTTTTTTTATATAGGTACCTACTTAACTATAAAATTGAATAGTTGTGAATCAAGCATTAAATTGACCTTCTGTACACCTGTTTTGTGGAAACATAAAAAAAAATATTTAATAGTACATTACGCACCAAGCCCAGTAAAATAAAAAATATCTCAGATCACATGTAATTGTCGTCCGAGGCGAAGCCGAGGTTGACAAAAATGTGATCTTAGGCTCTTTTATTTTACTGGCCGAGGTCAGTATACTATTTTGCTGTTCGACGAAGCCAGAAAGCGGAAATTTCACTTAGCGCAGCGGCCACAAAGTTGGCGCTTTCTGGCCGGAGGACGGAAAAAAATATTTTCTAACAATACGTGCAGAGTTCCATAAACCATCGTACTTATATTTGAGTCGCTCCAGTCGATAACTTGAACCAAGATTGAAAGAATCCCAGGAATGCTTCTCCTAAGAAGTAACTTTAAATAGCTTCTGACCGAATGAGCCTATAAGTCGATTTTGCTACCCAGACTAAAATACATTTCTCTCTTTTATTCTTATAGAAGCACATGAGACAGCTATATGGTGGATTAGGGTTGTAATTAGAATAGCCTTTCTTTATTATGTTCATGACTGAAATAAAATACCGTAATCAGTGTGCTGTGAATATGGTAATTGTAAAGTTTGCGAAATGTCAGCATACAATTAATATACGAGAGTTGTTGAGTTAATAAGGTCCTTCAGTTAGATTATAAAAAAATATTATAAACGTATTTTTTCTTTTTTCAATCGAACTATAAATGATAAAGATAAAAGCGTCAAAAGTTCGCGAGTGGGTGCTCGTGACGTCACTATATGGCACAATTTAGAGCTTAACGTGACGTCACAAGACTGTATTTTATTGTTCGCTGAGAAAAAAAAATGCGTGCCCAATAACTTATGATACTATTTAAAAAATGCACAAAGAAAGAACAAGCGTCATGCCTATTGATTTTATTTCAATGTGTAATAACTGCGAAAGCATCGGAAATTACTTTCATACACATTTTTTATTTTTATTTTGTATTACTATTTTATAATAATATCTGACGCCTTTAATAACTCGCGTATTTATTTTATTTGATGTTTCGAAAACTGTACGGTTCCCATATTAGCCGACTGAGCTGACGATAGACGCCATTTTGTTTCACATGAAAATATTTTAGCGGCATATTCATAACGAAATTGATAAATCGCTCCAGTATCGCTCCAGCATTTTGAGAACGTGACCTTACCGCCCCGCTATGGATTAAGCAATAAACAGTTTCGATGTTATTTGACTAACAACACGTTTTGGAATATCGGTGTCTTTGACGTTTTTTCAATCAAAACGACGATTGTCAAAAAGCACGCATTAATGTTACAAAGATGCGTGGAAAAAATTGTGGAAAAAACTTCTTTTAAGAGTTGTTACCTTTTACACCTTGGACGTCACTGATGGAGACGAAATATTCCATAATATGACTCCGTTTCAATAGTAAGAAGGCGATAAAATTAAATAAGTGCAGTGCTTCCGCCAAGTCGAGCAAAGGCTGTATAAATAAATAAATAAATATCTTTGGATAATTCACACTAATTATTCTACTCCCAAACTAAGCAAAGCTTGTACTAGTGTAGACGGATAAACATACCTAAATACATACGAAGACGCGGGTAGATGCCAGTGCTATCAAACTGACATTTGCTCATAGCAGGAATCGAACCCGTAACCTCCGGTTTCGTAGTAACTATAGTAGTCGGACGGACAGACAGCGACAGCGACTTTGTTTTATACTCGAAACTCAAATAATCATTTATTCAGGCTAGGTTCTTATAGGCACTTATGAATGTCAAAGTCTGTCATCATGGTCTGTAATACATTTATAAAGCTTATAAAGACCTTGTGTGCTACCTGGCCATGTAAGGGTAGGAATACTTGATCATCTATACTAATATAATAAAGAGGAAAGGTTTGTTTGTTTGGATTAAATAGGCTCCAAAACGGCTGGACTGATTTGAAAAATTCACTGTTGGGAAGCTAGGATGATTAGGATCACACTGAGTAATATAGGCTATAGAATATTAAAAAAAGGGCTGTGTGAATCCGGGGTGAACTGATAGTGATATTTATGAACATTAAAGGCTAGTTTTCAATACAGTATAGTTGGCATATGTTAGCGGGGTTAGTACTGCGGACCACCTGCGCGCGCCGCTCTGTAACCCGAGAGACGCGTGCGGCGACTTTATTGGTGCGTTCATTTAATTTTAACAGACTTCTGAACTTATAAATCTATACTAATATTATAAAGCTGAAGAGTTTGTTTGTTTGTTTGAACGCGCTAATCTCAGGAACTACTGGTTCGAATTGAAAAAATCTTTTTTTGTTGGATAGACCATTTATCGAGGAAGGCTTTAGGCTCTATAACATCACGCTGCGACCAATAGGAGCGAAGAAACAGCAGAAATTGTGTAAAAAACGGGGAAAATAACTATTCCACGCGGACGAAGTCGCGGGCACAGTTAGTTATTATAATAATTTCTGATGCCTTCGCGGTTATGACACATTGGAATGAAACAAGTGTAGACGGATTTAACTCGCGTATTTTGAGATGAGATTTGAGATTTGACGTTAAATACCTACTTGTACTCCGACTAATCTCCCCCTCTCTCTACTACTCTTTAATTTCACTTGATGACGTTTTTAATTTAGTTTCCATATTCGTTACTGATTTAGCAGACGATAGTCTAACGTAAAGCAAATACGCGGGTTAATTCAGTTATAGCTATTTTTCATTCCAATCCTAATCCTAACTAATATTATAAATGCGAAAGTAACTCTGTCTGTCTGTCTGTCTGTTACGCTTTCACGCTAAAACTACTGGACCGATTTAATTGAAATTTGCTACAAAGATAGTCAGAAGCCTGAGAAAGGACATAGGCTACTTTTTAACCGACTGCAAAAAAGGAGGAGTTCCACGCGGACGAAGTCGCGGGCAGAAGCTAGTCTGTAATAACTGCGAAAGCATCAGAAATTATTATGTAATACTTATTGTTCAAAAAGTCAAAGCACAGTAACAAAGTCCCTTTTCAGATTTTTTTTCCATCTTTTTATAACGACCGCGCCTCCAAAATTGAGTTGTTCGACTCTCGCGCACTTTTTTACTTTTTCTTTTTTTTTTGCTCCTTTTCGCGACCCGGCGGGCCCGCAATCAGTGCGTCTTTATTTATACACCGTCCGAGGGTTAAATTAAAACTTATTAAGTGACATTTAGCTTTTTTAATATGACACTCATGATCATTGTTAATATTGTTTGTTGGATGGTTTTTGATGAAGGATTGACGTCAATGTTAACATGTTATTGGAATTGGAATTGAAGGAGTTTTATATCGAACTAGCTTCTGCCCGCGACTTCGTCCGCGTGGAACTTCTCTTTTTTGCAGTCGGTTAAAAAGAAGCCTACGTCCTCTCTCAGGATCCAGACTTTTTTGTACCAAATTTCATTTAAATCGATCCAGTAGTTTTAGTGTGAAAGCGTCACAGACAGACAGACAGAGTTACTTTCGCATTTATAATATTAGTAGGGATTGCCTAATAGCTATTTAGCTATTAATTGCTAAATAGGAATGTAACTAAAAAATGCTAATTAATATTAGTAATGTCGGTATTCCTTAAACTACATTTTTAAACTGTAATTTTTGCTGTAAAATCGCTCCAAATAAAAAGGGAAAAAAATAATTGTGAAATCGCACACCTAGATCTAAAGGGAACTAACTCAAAAATCTGAAGATTTTAATTAAACACACGCTAAAAAAAAGGTACCGATTCCTTACAAAAATTTCGCCTCTCCCGAAAAAGTTACTTTTTTTGAGTTAGCTCCCTTTAGATCTAGGGGTGCGAAATGAGTCTAATAAAAGGCATACGAGTTATCTAAATTGGGGTCCAGCTGTAGTGCAGCATGCCCCATCAATAGCTTGTGCATAGGAATCATGATAGCTGGACCTCATTATAAGAATAACAGGCTTGTCTCTCATCATAATAGCTGGACCTCATTTTATACGATACGCAATCTAATGGATTTTTGACACAATCCACATTTAACTAAATTGCAAATTTAAAGAAATTGCAAATTTATTTTTATTTACCTAAGTGACTGCTAATTGCCATAGACTAAACATTATGTCATTCATATCCATCGACAAGTAAGTACTTAATACTAACACTCAAAATTGTTAAGTTGGTAAGTGGTTGTAATTTTTTATACTGTGGCTTTGTAATGCCACATGTAATCTTCAGAATAATTATTATCTTTATTTTATCTTACATAATATTTATTGATTTTATTGACGTTTTAAAAATTTTACAATCCGTATATTATATAAGTATTATGTGAGATTATCGTTTGTAAAGAAAACTAGTGCCATATGATTTTAGTATTAGACTATAGTCAGCTTAGTCGGCTACGAATATGGGAACTGTAAAGTTTTTGAAACGTCATCAAATAAAATAAACGTGTCAAATCTGGTACACCTAATTTTTACTCCAAACTGCCAGGTTCTTTATGATTCAACATGAAATATAAGCAAGCAATATTGTTTTGTTCCAAAATCGATTCAGTTTCCGCCTACATTTTTATATAAAAATTGCATTCCATTAAGCAACATAATATATAACATATAATATATATTGGCATCGATGCAGGTGGCGCGTATCGCGGTCAAAACCCATTAATCAAAGGTCCTTAATTATTTTGATTAAAAAAGACCACATTTGATATTGGAGTTTCTGGGCCACATATTTTGGGTAAAGGTTTTGTTGTCGGGAACAAGCTGTGCTGAAGATAATATAGCTCGACTTGGCGCGGCGCTGCCGTGCACCCAGATAATAAACTAATCATTGGACTTTTGCTGTTAATATGTACTTAATACATTTTAATAAAATTATTAAAACGGATTTAACTATTTAGTGTGTATTTTGTGGTGACGTTTCGAAAACTTTACAGTTCCCAGACTGAGCCACGAATATGGGAGTTAAATTGTGTTAGATTCTTGTAGTGTGTAGGTTAGTTAATTAGTTAGTAAATGATAGTTCTCATATGCAAGACGACTGATTTTTTTTATTTTAAGTAAGTAAGTATCTAGATTAAAAAAAAAATAGACCAGTACCTATTTTTTTCTCAGTCGAACAAATAGAAAAAGATAAAAAAAAAGTAAAAAACCTTTTTAATAACAATATTTTTAATATAAAAAAAAAACAAACAAACTCATCAGCTTTATAATATTAGTACTTATAAACCTAGTATAGATGAATATGAAAAACGTATAAGGAATCAGTTTAGCCAACATAACGCACAAAATCACTTTAATTTTATTTCTTTACTTTTTCTTATCTACGTCAACCGATTCACACGTTTTGAAATACGAATAGTAATTCTAGAACGCGTTCTAAATTGGAACGCGATCAAAGGAGTCGACGCGGAAGCGATGAGCCTCCATTAGATATTTTATCGGTTCTCTAGTTTAGGATAGATTATGAATGGAATAGAAGTGAATCTTGTTTTAGGTGTTATTTTTTTTGCCAGTGATTATAACATATTATTGTGTAACTTTTTTTTTTTTTTTTTTTTTCGAACTGAATACTGAAGCGCAGTTGGCCAGCTAATGGGCCTTCACTGCAAAACCGGACGGGTGGCGAGACTCCTGAAAGGAGACTCTTAAGCCTTTTGGGTTGGTTTAGGGTTTTTAGCCCTGACCGACCCGAGGGCCCCCCAAGGTGGGGGTCGCACCTCGGCTCGGGCCGTCAGGAGGTGTGTTGACACGACTATTATGTTGCAAGGGAACAGAAGGTCCCTGCGGATAAGTCCGACGCGCGCCGGGTGTATGTGGACGTCTTCGACCCCGCCGGCGGGGCCGCTGTAACACTATCGAGTATGCTAGGTGTGGGTGAGGCCGCATGCCGCGCGGCAGCTGCCTGTGTGTCGGTGTTCGGTTTGTGTCCGTGGGAGGGGGCGCGGCGGCCGCTATGGCGGCCGTGATCGAATCGGGCGGGTCCAGGAGGACGTTACGAGGGCGACGTTTACGAACAGTTTCGTCAGCGCGAACCGTGTATTCGGAGGCTTGAACGACTAACGGATTTGGATGATGCGGAGCTTTATCGAAATAACCGCGCGACGCAGTTTGCATAAAAGTCCCCAGAGTGGGGAGATCGAGGTCCCTATGGAGATCCCTATTCCTTTCGTAACGACGCGCGCCTACGGCCATACGCAGAAATTTGTTTTGAATAACTTGCAGACGTTGCAGTTTGTATTGGCTGACGTGTGCGAACACTACGCTAGCGTAAGTCATGATGGGACGCACACAGGTTTTGTAAATTGTCAGCTTATTTCTAAGTGACAGTTTACTCCGCCCGTTGAGCATACAGTATAAACGGCCTAGAACGAAAGCGGCCCTATTCCTAACTATTTCTATATGCGCTCTGAAGGTGAGTCTGCGATCGAGGGTGACGCCCAAGTACTTTGCTTGGCTAGACCATGGAATTTGCCTATCGAATAGCGTGATCGGGAGTTCGTGGGTTCGATAGAGTGTCTTGCGTGTGAAGCACACAGCGGCACTCTTCTCTGGATTGACTTCTATCCTCCAAAGACGGAACCAATCGCCTAGAAGGTTCATGGCCCGTTGGAGATATAGATTGAGACGGCGGGGGCTCTTATACGACGCATAGATGGCGGTGTCGTCTGCAAATAAGGCATACCTAACTTGAGGGATTTTGGGGATATCGTTGGTGTACAAGGAATATAGGAGAGGTGAAAGAACGGAGCCTTGTGGGACTCCCGCTCTCAGCGGATGAGGATTCGAGAGCGTACCTTCCACTCTGTAGCGAAAGCTTCGATTTGCTAGAAAATCGCGCAAAATCAGGACGAGACGTGCTGGTACGCCCATGGTGGACAATTTGTACACCAGGCCGTTATGCCAGACCTTATCGAATGCCTTCGCTACGTCGAGGAAGATAGCTCCCGTCGGGGTTTTAGGATTACTATGAATGTGCTCCGTGATGCGGTGCACCTGCTGTACGCAAGAGTGTCTGGCACGGAATCCAAACTGCTCATCTAATAGGAGGCCTGGGGAGTCTTGAAGAAACCCCCACAGGCGGGCTATAATGAGACGCTCATAGAGCTTACCTAATGAACACAATAAACTAATCGGACGATAGCTAGTCGGTGAAGTCCAGGGTTTACCTGGTTTCCTAATACCTATCACTGTGGCTTCTTTATTGTGTAACGTTTGTACTCTTTTGTATATAAAAATTGCATTATAGATTAATATTAATATGTAGATATTTCTTGTAAGGAGGCCTTCAATAAAAATCTCTTTAGCGAGGTACTTACTATAGTAGGTAGGTATTTACTATATCCAGGGTACTATTACGGGATGGGTCGAGAGATGGTTTTTAAAAAAAAATATAAATCGTTTATCTGAGGAAAAGTTTAATAAAAAAAACTATGATAAGATTGACATGTGTCCGTCGCAACTCTCAAATCTAGACTAACTGAAAAAGGAATTAATTAGAGGCGACAAACAAGGTGTCACATATAAGTTTCCGCTGTCGTAAGCATTGACCTAACACACGTGTAGAAACGATGTGATAGCGTAAATACTTATATACATTGGATATACATCCCTATATATAACACCTCCCCCTTTAAGATTGAACATCACTGAAAGTGTGATGTGAAATTGAAAAATAGAAAGGTCGTCTAGAAGTGAGGGTTGATCTGGTTCATAAATGAACTTAGTAGTAAGATATACCATTATAAAGGTTTAATATAAACTAACATTAGGTATTATATTAACTTACATTCTTATGGTTTAGTATTAAGTAAACATTATCGAGCTTAATATTAGAACATAGTATTATAAAGATTTAGTACAAATTAACTTAACAATAGGATATAGTATATACAGTGAAACTTGTTTAAGAGGGACCTGGATAAGTGAAAAACCTCCATATCTGGAACACATGCTGAGGTCCCGGCACCTTGGCTATGAATTACCTCTGTTAGTAAGACAAAAGCAACCTCTATATCTGGGATAAGTTATTTCTATTTTCTTGTCATAATTACCTCTATAATTGAGAAGTCGCGTGTATTTATCTCTGTAACTGGGATAAAGTCAGTAGGTACACATAGGCTACCTCGGACCTCGGATGTCTCCTCTCTCTTTTACCTACTCGAACTTCTCTAAATCGGCCATTATATACTTAACTTAGTTTTAATGCGGTTTCTCTATTAATCGGGTATTTATTTAAAAAAGACCGAAACGAGGACAAAGTCTTTATTATTACGAAAAAAAACTAAAATTAACGTCAGTACCCGAATCAGTAAAATAATCTGCCTCCAACTTTTAATAATTTTGTAAACGTCAACAACGAATTATTAGTTTCAGGAGAACTGTCTTTAAACCACATTTTTGATATTTTTTATGGAAAATAGTGAATTGTTTAATAAATAAATACGTTGCTTTATTGAATACACCTCTATAACAGAGATTACCTCTTTTCTTACCTCTGTTAATGAAACCCTCTGTAAATGAGACAGGTATTTTTTTATACCTAGATATCTGGGACACTGTGTAAGTGGAATACCTCTTTAAGTGAGACTAATTTACAGGTCCCTTGGAAGACCCAGTTAACCAGGTTTCACTGTATTTAATAATAGGACATGAAGATTTAGTAAGTATACGTTTTAATATAGAGCAAACATTATTACTCATTAAGATTTAGCATTGAGACAAAGGGTTATTCTGGAAATAGTTTTTAAATTAAAATATTTCGTTTTAGTGGAGTAGGTAAAGACTTTGTTGAACCCGTGAAGACTTCTTCATCTGAAGTCTCAGGGGTTTTATTAAATGGTTCTTGAACTGTGATAGTTTTCATCTCAGAGCGGTGTTCTTTAGATTTTTTATTATTGCACTGATTAAATATTTGAATACAATAGCCAGATGATTTTTTATTACAACACATATTCCTTATTTTATACAACATAAATAATGAGATTAGGATTGATATAACATACGTGAAGGACAAGTAATGGACACCAAATTTTTCTAAATGAGTAGGTTCTAAATCTAGTTTATGTAATTCTTTTTCAAAATCGTCCAGGTGGACGCTTGCTTGGAGAAGTTGTCCAAAGTCATTGATATTGGACAACTTGGCGAAAGGGAGTCTGGAAAGGGTTCTATTAATTTTATCCTTTTCGCAACAATCATCTTCGATTAAATTAAAACTACTTATTTGATTTGTTATATTTGTTTCTAGCGTTTCGCTAGCTGAGAACTGTAGGGTTTTAAAGAATGCTTTACAGCCTTTTGGTAAGGACATTATTCCGGTACCAAACAGAATTTCGTCATATTTGTTAGAGTCATTTTCACATGTAAAATGCCCTTTTCCAGGCTCCGACTGAACATAAATCCATTTATTATTTCTAAGTTTTTGGAAAACATCTATATGTCCATGAATTAACTTTACTTGACATAACTTGGGTAACTTATTCACTACTTCAGTAATTAGGATAGTTTCACATGTTGGATTTGCAATGGAAGAAAAAACACTTGTTAGTTCACATATATAACACTGATTTGACACTAATTTGCACTTTTCAATGTCTTCGATTAACGCATAAAACATCCTGTCGTTTGTTATTGCCATAAATTGTTTATCCGGTGCAATGAGTACAAAGGTATCGGGTTTCGAAGCGTCATACGCAACAGGTATAGGGATTGTATGAAATAGATCATACGTTTGTGGAATTACTAGAGGAATCTTAAGAATAACAACTAACTTATTAGAATAGTAAAAGGTTACAATTTTAGATACATCGATTATTTCATGTACATTATCTAATGATAACAATAAGGTAATTCGCAGTGTCTTGGTAAAAGGTGTTTATTTTGGTCTAATTCTGAGAAAAGCTGATAGGGACTGAGTATAGTTGGATGTAGAATATTAGCTTTGCTGAATAAAATTATATTATTGACGTCATCGATGTCGAAGGAGAGAGACATAACAACACTTTCTAAAATGTTGAGTAATGAATTTAGTCTAACCTTAATTTCTAACTTATCATTATTATTTATTAAATAATCTAAGGTTTGATTTAAAAGTTCAAAATTACGATTAAGAAGTATTTCGTTATTGTTAATCTTATTAATAGATGCATTAAAATTAGTAATTGTAGACTTAAGAATATGGATATTATCTTTCATAAGAGATGCGAGTTGTTTCTCGCCTGACTGTACTTGGTTGATAGCGTCCGTAAATTTGACGGCGTCATCAGAATCGAGAGTTCCAAAGAAAGTTTTTAATAAACTACCGCCTGCGTCAATTAGTCCTCGTTTTACGCGACTAGGTTTTGAACTAGAAACTAAATAAGAAATTGAAGAGAACTTTTTTATATTATTAACATGTTGACTTTTTAAAGATATGAAAGTATTAGTACAGTCTTGTTGTATTTGCGAAGAGGCGTGATCGTTACAAAACGTGAATAATCTTTTAAATAGTAAATCGACTTTTCCTAAATGGGGTTGTATATGACCTATATCTAAGTAAGTAACGACATTCCAATTATCGTTGGTGAATTTTAATTCTGGTAATTTATCGAAATAGAGTCCGGAACTGCCAATAATCGGCGTAATAAATCGGCCCAGTGTGTAGCATATCGAGTTCCTGAAACGAAATATATATATATATAGATAAGAAACAGAATGATTAATATTATAATTAATGAGCTGGTTTTATTTCGTCATAGTGATGACGTACGTGTTTACGATTAATAAGTAGAGTTAAAGTATGGTTGCCGTTTATTTTTATTATTTTGTATGGGCCTTTCCATACAGGAGATAGAGCTTTATTTTGTTTGTGGTGACATCGTACATATACCATGTCATCAACTTTATAATTAATCGGTTTAGTATTTGCGTCATAATAACCTTTGGACCGTTCTTTAGAGCGTTCTATGTTTTGAAGGGCTTTTTGCCTACTATAGTACAATCTATGATTCAGAGCACGGACGTAGTCAGTGTAAGTGTTACTTTCTAAGGTATCGATACTGTGAGGGATATAGGGTTTATACCCGAATAACAGTTCAAAAGGGGAATAGCCTGTAGTACTGTGGACATTGGAATTGTAGGCGAACATAGCAGTATTTACATATAGGTCCCAAGCAAAATTGTTTTCATCTACATATGATCTGAGATACTGTTTAAGAGTGGAGTGGCTTCTTTCTAAGGCACCACATGTTTGAGGATGATAAGGGGAAGCGAACACGTGTTTGATTCCGAGAAGTTTTCCAAGTTGTTTAAACACATCGGAACAGAAATTAGTACCTTGGTCTGTGACTAACATTTTTGGAATTCCAATATGGGAAATGAAATGGACGAGACGTTGGGCAGTTTCTTCGGCAGAGCAAGTTTGCATGGGATACGCTTGTGAATATTTCGTGAGATCATCTTGTATTGTAAGAAGGAATTTGTACTTATTAATGGCTGTCTCGGGGAGAGGACCGACAAGGTCAAGAAATATTTTTTCTATTGGCTTGGTAGCTGTTGAGGTTATTATCATTGGTGATTTGTTGATTTGACGTAAAGGTTTACTGACTTGGCAGGACTTACAATTTTTTACATAGTTTTCTATGTCCTGGCGCATATTCTTCCACCAGTACATAAATTTGAGTCTGTCTAGCATACGATTGACTCCCGGGTGACCGGCTGACGGTGAGTCATGATTGTCTTTTAATATCTTTTGGACTTCGGTAGGTGTTGGAAATAGGATACTGTTACGATAAATATTGACTTTAATGCCGGTGTTATGAAATATGTATGCTAACATATTATAAATCTTTGTGTAGGAAACTTTATTGAATGGGTCTTTAAAGTCTGAAATAGCAAACTCTTTTTCATCTTGGTACCAGAAATTTATCCACAAATCTCTATAATCTCGAAGGATATTAAAAATATCTTTATAAGACATTTCATCGTAATGATGGACACGAATGAACAAGTGGGTAAACACTTGTTTATCATTATTTGTGGAGTGGAAAGTATTTAGCTCTCTTTCTATGGATCGAATATCAGGGTCACTTTTTGATGATTCCATAATTTCGGAGCAGTAAGGAATAGAGTCGTCTAAATCGATCGCTGACGGGTAAACTATGAGTTTACATTTGGCTTTGAGGAGAGATTCGTTATGTTCTATGATAACGGTATCATAAGAAATAGTATCAGGTTGTCGACTAAGTTGTAAATACCTTTCATAAGTATCTGATATAGAAGGTTGAGGTGATATAGGAAGCGAGTCATTGTCGATAACTTGTATGGGATTTCGTGAAAGGGAATCAGCGTTACAGTTCATTTTTCCTTTTTTATATTGAACTTGGTAATCATAGTCTTCTAGTTTTAGCCTCCATCGAACGAGTCGTGAACTTGGGTCTTTGCAATTAAAAAGCCATTGTAAAGGCTTATGATGAAACGTCGGTAGTAACCGACGAGGCCTAGGAACGATTTTATGTCTTTTGGACATTTAGGTATAGGGAATTTTGTGACGCAGTCTACTTTCTTAGGATCAGGTTTCACGCCCTCGTCTGATATGACATGACCTAAATATTGAACTTCACGTCGTAAGAACTCGCACTTGTCCGGCTGTAGTTTAAGATTATGTTCTCGGAGTTTCTCGAAAACTAAGGTGAGTTTTTGAATATGGGATTGAAGGTCGTGACTGAACGTTACTATGTCATCCATGTACGTGAAGCAGTGGAGGCCTTGAAGACCTGAAAGGACGACATTGATTAACCTTTGAAAGGTTGAAGGTGAGTTTTTGAGCCCAAAAGGCATTCGGGTGAATTCGTAATGTCCTGATGGGACACTGAAGGCTGTTTTTTCAGAATCAGTGTAAGACTTCATTTCAACTTGATGGAATGAAGATGCGAGATCCAAGGTCGAGAAATATTTACAGTGACCTAGTTGGTCTAGGATATCAGTGATAACTGGGATAGGATAGGCGTCACCTATCGTGATTTCGTTGAGACGGCGATAATCGATGACTATACGCCACTTAGCTTTACCTGAGGCATCAGCTTTTTTAGGAACTACCCAAATGGGTGCTGACCATGGAGACTTTGAAGGTCGAATAATTTTTTGATCTAGCATGTTTTTAACTTGCCGGTCCACTTCATTTTTGTGGCACTCGGGGAAACGATAACTTTTAACATGAATTGGATTGTCCGAAGTAGTACGAATTTCATGTGATAAGGTTTTAGTGGAGGTGAGATGGTCACCTTCGAGATAGAAAATATCTTGATATTCGAGACAGAGATTTCGAAGTAATGATTCTTCTTCGTCATTGAGGTGTTCAGTTCTAATAGCATTTTGAACTTTAGTTTCACGAGTTGGTTCATAGGATGTAGAAATGGAATTAGTATTTACGGATTCAGAGGAAATAGTATTGTTTTCTAGAACGAATGAGACGGGTTCTAAAGTAAACTTCACATTTTTTAAAACGACTTCTTTTTCAGAGATATTCAAAACAGATATATTGATTTTGTTATTAGGTTTAACATGAACGAGACATTTTGAAAAATAGATTTTTGGATAATCTTCTAATTTTGTGTTCAGAATTAACCCTTCTTTTAGTTCTGGGTTGGTAACAGGGCATTCAACAAGCATTTCACATCTAGGAGGAATAACGAAAATTGGTTCAGTAGTTTTGAGTTGGAAGTATTTCTTAGGGTTATCTTCAATTATGACACGCGATTTGATAAACTGAATAGAGGTTTTGTAAGTGGAAAGGAAATCTGAACCTAGAATTCCGTCATAATCTAAATTTACGTTTTCAACCACGTGGAAATAGAAAGGAATAGAAACTGTATTTTCGGTTTCAAGGGTGAGCATAAACTTCCCTTTGGTTTCTGCGAAAGAGTCGAGGTCATTTATTCCTTTGAACTTAATTATGTGTTTTTCGAGTTCAGGAGATTTTGTAAGACTTGAAAGTTTAATAATACATATGGAGCTACCAGTATCAACAAGTAAACGTATTGGTTTATTGGAATGGGAAGTTTTTACTTCAATATAGGGAAGACGTGATTTAGTAGTTTGGGAAACATCGAAAATAGTAGAATATGTTTCTGATTCGACTAGGAAATAGTCAGTTAATTCGGACTCAGAGAGAATGCTAGGGTTAGCACATTTATTTGTAACGTGGGAATCATGTTGATGTCTTTCATCGTAAGTAGTTTCAGGTTTCGCAGGATAGTCACGAGTTGCCGATGCAGCAGAAATTGTATGTTGTGACATATTGGACATGGTAACAAACTGTTTACCCGATTTAGAAAAAGGATGTTGACTACCGGGATTTAACTTGGTAGAAACAGCGGATTTTGTGGGAGATAACGGATTTTTAAAATATTTAATATTAGCAACGGCGGATTTGGTAGATACAGGGGATTCAGCGGATACAGTGGATTTAGTAAAAACAGCGGATTTGGTAGACACAGAGGATTCAGCGGATACAGTGGACTTAGTAGAAACAGCGGGTTTGGTAGACACAGTGGATCCAGCGGATACAGTGGATTTAGTAGAAACAGCGGATTTGGTAGACACAGCGGATTCAGCGGATACAGTGGATTTATTAGAAACAGCTTGGATCTGGAAATATTTTGTGCCTGTGTTCTCAGGTTTCTGTCGGCACGGACCCGGAAACCGCTTACTTAGTTTTTTGTTTCGTCGTACTCGCTATGTGAGTCGGCGTTCTCAAGAGAAATAGGATACTCGACATGTTGAACAAGGGCAGGCCTATTACCGTTATTGGCATTTCGATTATTGTTATATAAGCGTTTTCTGCACTGGGAAATGTCATGGCCGATGTTTTTACAGTATCGGCATACGATAGGGTGTTCTGAAACCCCTTTGGAAGTAGAAGGGAAATAGGGTTTTTCAGACCTCTTCTTTAAATAGCATTGTGATTCAGTGTGTCCCTTTTTGTTACAGGACTTGCATATTTTAATGGGTGTAGTAACATTAGTCATATTTAAATTTTGTATCTTCTCCTCTTCGACAGCGATACAAACAGCATCATTTAAATTTTTAGGAGACTGAGCTCTAACGAACATGCTTAAATTATACTTAAGACCAATAAGAAAAGTAAACAAAGCTAGGTCTTCGGTCATAGCAATTCGACCGGATACATCTTTCTTTTTGGATTCGGAGTTGTGGATTTCGGATTGTAATTCAGTTAAACACTTTTCCAAGCGCAAAGCAAATTGAGCAACTGTTTCGGAATTATTTTGTTTGCATGATTGGAGTTGTAGAAGTAAATGATTATAATGTTTAGTTTCCCCAAAATTTTGTTTTAGGAAGACTTTTAAGTCTTCGAACTTGTCGAAAACTCTATTTGAGCAGGCTATCTGGGCTTTTCCTTCAAGCCGCGAGATAATGAATTTTAATAGTAGGCCTTTTTGGGCTTCAGAAGATAAATCCAGAGCGTTTTGACAGTTAGTAAGGAAAGCCGGGAGCGTATCCCGTTCTCCTTTGTAAGGATTTATAAAATTGCATAATACATTAATTGGAAATTCCGAAGCAGTTACTTGTTTTGATTCGGTAGACATTGTAAATAGATATAAAGTGACTAATAGTATAAACGTTTAGACAGTAAAGTAGGACAACGCCTAATTCGCGTTGACGTTCTAAAAATAGTAATAATAAAAACAAAATATGGCAGTAACAGCGATAGTTAAAGTTCGACTCACAGCAAAAGGAAGGTCACAAGATTGGACAACAGCATTGTCTTCTGGATATTGGAAAAGATAACTCGGCAACGGCGGCAGCAGGACCAGCAGGCTCGTCGAAGACGAGGCTTACTGTCGTGACCCTGGCAGCGATACCGGGCAGCAAATGGCAGGAACTGGAAGGGCCTGGAGCGTGGCTCTCAGGACCAGGATTCAGTGGATTTCGTTGAACTGGGTACAGCGGAGATTCGGTGGAGGCACATCAGCCTCAACCAGGGTATAGCGAACGAGTCTTCAATTCAGTTCGAATAGATAATATGTGATATCACTCGCGCACTTGTACTAAGAAGTTTCGAGTTCGGCGCGGCGGTATGGTTTTGTTGCGACGGCACTGTTTGAATTTGGCCAGTTAATTATCTCTGACCATCCCACTTCTGACACCACTGTTACGGGATGGGTCGAGAGATGGTTTTTAAAAAAAAATATAAATCGTTTATCTGAGGAAAAGTTTAATAAAAAAAACTATGATAAGATTGACATGTGTCCGTCGCAACTCTCAAATCTAGACTAACTGAAAAAGGAATTAATTAGAGGCGACAAACAAGGTGTCACATATAAGTTTCCGCTGTCGTAAGCATTGACCTAACACACGTGTAGAAACGATGTGATAGCGTAAATACTTATATACATTGGATATACATTCCTATATATAACAGTACCTAAGTAATCCTTCGCTGCACAATTCTCATTCCTCTTCTTTTTATGAATAAGAAAGTTTGTTTTATTTTGAATCTATTGAATCTAGAATAGCTATTGAATAGAGATAGGTAAGAGTCCGTTAATAATTTGAAATGTAAAATTAAAGAAATTAAACACTCCAATTAACACATTTTAATAAAACAAAATAAATTATAGCTGGAAATTATAACACAAACTGATATAAGTTTGACTTAGTCCCAAACTAAACTAGTTTTGTACCTATTGATTGGTATTTGAGTATGAGCAGGAACATCTGCATTTGTACTTACAATTTTTTTTTTAATAAGTACACACCTACAAATCAGCTTTGAAATCATAGGCGACTTTACTAGACTAACACAACGTTAAAAAACCAAAATCAAAAAATTCTTAAAATTTTGGGTTGTGTAAAACTCACTTCTATTAGACTTTATTCTTCACCACATCGGTCCATTAGGTTTTTAATCCTGCAAAGAATGGTTTGTAAATATTATTACTGGGTTCTTTATAGGGTGCTCATAATATTTGTATGCAATTTAAGAAAATAACTCCGGTAGTTAACTTGTTATGGATTACTTTAAAGTAATTTAGCCTAGTTTTAAATGTTTTTTAGGTATTATAACATTTTAATAAATCCCTACTATCCCTACTAATATTATAAATGCGAAAGTAACTCTGTCTGTCTGTCTGTCTGTCTGTCTGTCTGTCTGTTACGCTTTCACGCTAAAACTACTGGACCGATTCAAATGAAATTTGGTACAAAGATAGTCTGGAGCCTGAGAAAGGACATAGGCTACTTTTTAACCGACTGCAAAAAAAGAGGGGTTCCACGCGGACGAAGTCGCGGGCAGAAGCTAGTAAATCATAAGTCACGTTTCTGGTGTGAATTTGGTTACATCTTCCGCTAAACCTACCTACTTATACTTAATTATAACCCAAGCCTATAGTTTTTAACACGCGACAAAGAACCTGTCACCATCGTGCACTCATCTGACAGATATTATCTCGCGTGTCAAATATCTAATGCAGCCCCTGCATTTTTTTTGCATTAATGTTAATATTTTTGTTAAAATAATTAACAAAATTATTTTTTTAAATCATATTATCGGGTATTTATTAGGTTCTTACTTACTCTTTCTAACATACGTTCTGACTTTTTTTTTCGACTTTTTTTTAATGTATACATACTTAACCTACTCTTATTCATGAAACAATTGAAAAATTGTTCACACCGCCATCTATCAAATCATATCGAAACTACTTCAAAGATACTATGGAAACCCTAACTATCCTTCGGGAACGTATGAGAACAGCATGTGCTGCCATCTGCTAACTACTTGTGAAACTACGTGGAGCTTTCACGGACTAAACTTTAATATTAACGTACTTTGAAAAGCGTTCAGTATTGCTCTAAATATTTTCAAAAAATCTTTAGTAAACTTTAAAATATATAATTGTTTAACACATTAAAAATCTTTAGTAAACTTTAAAATATATAAATGTTTAACACATTTATATATTTTGATTATTATATTAAGTAGTACTTTATTTTCCACATAAGATTATAGTGGCGCCATCTCTTAGCAAGTAAGAGAACTATTCAGCTTTATTTCGTCTCCGACTTATTTTGCGATGAAAAACACAGATGGCGTAATGAGGTAGTAATCTTTTCCATGGATTCCTGAGCGATTAAGTTAGAGGTAATAAAAGGGGGATGGGATAGTAATATTTTCTTAAAAGTATTAATAAATTCGGGTCGAATTTTCAAAAATATGAAGTACTTACTTAGTAGTATACAAATAGTACTTAATTATACTATTGAAGTCTTATAGGTAGGTACCTTTTCAATTGTTTAGATTTAATTATGCTCTGTATCTTTTGCTATGAAATAATAAAACATAATTTCTAACTGCGCCATATCGTTAATAATTACACACCAAAAAACAGAACAATTTGCCAAACAACCCCAAAACAAAACCATTAAAACATAAACACAGCACTACAATAAGTCAACACAATAATAAAACAACAAACAATATAAAAAACTCTAATACAATTTATTTACATCTTTGAAGAAAATTACTAACAATACAAACTAACATTTGCCGTTTGTGAAATAAAACCTAAACAAAATTACGTACAATTTTTCGAGACTGAATGTGTTTTAGCAGTTTGGGGGTGGCAAAGTTAAAGTTGTTTCGTAGATTTCGGGAGAGCATGGTAGATTGTGGTAGTTTTCGGTAGTTTTAATACACGCTGGTTAACATTATGGTAGCGGAGACGCCAAGTTTTGATGATTATTGCTTTATTAACCAATATTGAGCGCGGGTTTGTGAGGCTCATGGAATAATATTCAGTTAAACTTCGTTTAGTCTAGTTACGATTGTACTTGTGTTTTTTAAACAGTCTCAGGTAGGTACCTACGAGTGGGCTTACACGTGTTTTTTTTTTTTAATTATGGGTGGTTACGATTAAAGAAATCTTTGCCGATTTTAATAAGTAGGTACCTATTGAAAAATTGTGACTATAGAAGAATAAAACATTACGATGTATTTATGAATTCATAACTTATTTACCTAGTAGGTATAAAATCTATTTTCAACATAAAAATACTTTTAATGTGCAATGTGTAAGGTATATTTAATAAAATTCGCCTGAGCACTTCTTCTGCCATCAGATCAACTTTCCCACTACTTTGTCCGTATTAGTATCCCCTAAAAATCACAAAAAAAACCTTAAATTTTAAACTAAAGTTATGTTTTAACCAGTCTTGGTTCTACTGAGATCAGGGTTCCCCAGGGAGCGGCAGTTAGCCGCGGCGTCGCCGGTTGATTGGCCGCTCGTAAACCAATCCGCGCCACGGAACCCAAGAGATGAGTACAGAACTTATCGATAAAAAAAACATTGGATTGAAAAAAAAAACAATCTACTTACTTATTTTTTTTTCATTCATAGGATTGAAAAAATTGTATCAGATTTAACTTCTGTGTTTTATTTTATTTGCTGACGTTAGAAAATTTTACAATTCCCATATTCGTAGCCGAATGAGCTGACGATAGTCTAACACTAAAGTAATTTTTCATTAAAATTAAGTGCAGCTTTCGCGGACTAAATTTTAATCATAATAATGTCTAAATCAGAAAAGTTGTAGTCACAAAATTAACATTTTAAAAATAATATACTTACTTAGGTACCTACATATTACTTCTTATTAAATATATTCACGATTAAGATACTCAACTAAGTATAATAGGATATAATATAAAAATGAATCGCAAAATGTGTTGGTAAGCGCATAACTCGACAACGCCTGGACCATTTGGCCAATTTTTTTTTAAATGTTCGTTGAAGTCCAAGGATGGTTCTCACGGCGAGAAAAAATCGAATAATTGCCGGGAAAACCCTAAAAACAGCCCTTTTCTTTTCCCAAACAAACGTTGTCTAACCAAAGTTCCCTAATTTGAATTACGAACGGGCAGGATGACGTCTGCCGGGACCGCTAGTACTAAATAAAAAAATGTTAAATAAATACTTTATTCATAATATTATCGACACAAGAACATCACTAGTTAAATTTTACGTCTGCCAACTAAGTTAATTTTATATACGACACGTTTCCAAAATACAAGAATAAAATGAAATAAAAACACTTTATTCAAGAAATTAAGATGTGCGTAATACCTACGTGAAAATAAGTATGTAGGGTCATAATAATTTCTGATGCGTTAGACTACTGTCAGCTAAGTCGTGCAACGATTATGGAAACTGTAAAGAATCCGAAACGTCAGCAAATAAAATAAAATAAAAATCCGCGAGCTAAATCCGTTAATACCTAGTTGTTTCATTCCAATAGGTACATAATATTTCATTTTGTGCCTAATAGGCAGGAAGGTACCTGCCTAAAACATGAAAAAAATACCTACATAATATTGGATCAAATTAGGTAGTTACCTAATATATATTTGCACTATTAATCTAGTTTTATACGAAGCCTATTTTATAATGTACAAGTAAGTCTCGGATAAACTAGGTACCTACGAGAATTGATGAAAGTAAGTATATTAGGTTCTTATTAATAACAATAGTACATTACGCACCGAGGCCAGTAAAATAAAAAATATCTCAGATCACATGTAATTGTCGTCCGAGGCGAAACCGAGGTTGACAAAAATGTGATCTGAGGCTTTTTTATTTTACTGGCCGAGGTCAGTATACTATTTTCTGTTCGACGAAGCCAGAAAGCGGAAATTTCATTTAGCGAAGCGGCCACAAAGTAGGCGCTTTCTGGCCGGAGGACGGAAAAATATATTAATTCATTCCAATGTATACCTAATTTAACTGTTATGTATGTCAAATTTAATGCACTCATTACCAAAATCGTCAAAGCAGACATATTATAGCTACCTTTCTAATTTAAAAACGTATAACATTATAATAATATTATCATTACAAATTACACTAGTCTTGAGTAGTTTTGTTGAATATGAAAATGATTTTGGGTCTATTTATGCCCACAATTCATGACAGTATGATTTTGTAGGATTCGCTCTGATTTTTTCATCAGCAAATAAAATAAAATACCTACGCGAGTTAAATCCGTTATAGTTGTTTCATTCCAATGTGTAATAACCGCGAAGGCATCAGAAATGACCAAACTTAGATATTATGAAAACGGCCCGTATTTTCCTACTAATAAATAAACTTATTGCCATCGTAGCACACAGTAACGTCAGAAATATGACAAACCGCCGAAGAATAATAATGTTGCAATAATTCAACCCTGTTTGTGACGCATACGCAATGAGGCCTAGCGTACGGTATGATAACAGAAAACAATCTAATATTTATTATGAACTAGCGACTCGCCCCGGCTTCACATGGGTGCAATAAACCTTCCTCTTGAACCACTCTATCTATTAAAAAAAAACACATCGAAATCCGTTGCGTAGTTATAAAGATTTAAGCGTACATAGGGATATAGGGAAAAAGTAAGTTTGTTTTATACTATGTAGTGACTAGTTGACTCAGCGAACTTTGTACCGCGTTTTCAGTTTTTTTCAAGTTTTCTCACCGTTTAAACCTTCCCTGAAGTTCCACAAACATTTCAAGACTAAAATCAGCCAAATCGGTTCAGCCGTTCTCGAGTTTTAGCCAGACTAATGAACAGCAATATTTATATAGATGTAAGTACAAAATTGACCCAAAAAATGACTTTCTACCGAGTTTAATTTGAATTTTATTGGAATGAAACAACTATTAACGGATTTAACTCGCGTATTTTTTATTATTTGCTGACGTTTCTGAAGAATTTAATTTTTTATCGTTTCGAAAACTGTACAGTCCCCACATTAGCCGACTGACGATATAGTGTAACAGTAAAGTGACCTATTATCACTTGTTTTTTTAACAAAAAAATGTACTTAAGTAATAAAAACTTATTCCCATTACGACCAACGCATTGCACCCTAAATATCAGGTCTAATAATTGCAAAAAAACTTAGTTTCGTATCGTGGCAATATCGCGTTTATTGAGGAACAATCCCCTAGAGGACGGTAACTGCCCAATGATTACGAATATTTCGAAGGGTCGAAACATGAGTTCTTAACTGTAATACAAAATGTTATGAAAATGACGTCAGTTATTTTAGAAGTTAAATTAAATTTGGAATTGGAATGAAACAAATAGGTATTAACGGATTTTTTTTTTTTTGCTGACGTTTCGGATTCTTTACAGTTTCCATAATCGTAACTTTAGCGTTAGACTATTGTCAGCTCAGTCGTGCTGCGATTATGGAATCTGTAAAGAAACCGAAACGTTAGCAAAAGCTGAAGAGTTAAATTCGTTGTATATAATAAATACTTCAATCGCATAATTTTTTGGACTATTATTGTTTCGCATAATTGATTTCTCATAATTTCTATTGTCATAATAATTTTTTGGCATAATAAACTATTAGAATAATTTATTTTGGAATACAAAAACGATAAGGAAAACGATATTTGGTCTAATTTAAAAAAAAAATCATTTTTAAAGATATAATAATCTTACAAAAACAAACATCAATCAAAAAATGATTCCCCTATTACGACAGTATATAAAACATCTACAGTGGCTCGTAACTGATACCTATCTACTGATTGACCAAATAAAAAAATAGCTATTCATCATTTTTATTGCGACGAAAACATGTTTATGAGCATCTTAAGGGAGGGTGTTTTTTTCCGATTTTTCTCCCTTTGTTATGAAAAACTAATTACCTTTTAGTTTTTTTTCACTTACAATAAAATGTAATTTCTGATGCTTTCGCGGTTATTACACCTTGGAATAAAACAATAATAACGAATTCATCTCGCATAGCTAGCTATATTCTATTTGCTAACGTTTTGGAAACATCAAAGTTCCCATATTCGTTGCACGATTGAGCTGACGAATGTATGACGCGAAAGATTAAGATTTGCCATTTATATGCTATTGTACCTATTTGATTAATTTATGGTACCTACTAGCGACCCGCCCCGGCTTCACACGGGTGCTATAAACCTTCCTCTTGAATCACTCTAGGTATCTATTAAAAAAAACCGCATCTAAATCCGTTGTGTTGTTTTAAAGATTTAAGCGTACATAGGAATATAGGGACAGAAAAAGCGACTTTGTTTTATACTATGTAGTAAATAGCGTGCTTTTTCTCGTATAATCTTGTATCTATATATATAGAAATGAAACCCGTTTTCCGCTGTCACGGCATTACGCGTGAATGGCTGGACCGATTTCACTAATTCTTTTTTTGTTGTATTTGTTATTATTAGGAGAAGGTTCTTATGTTAGAAAAAAAACTTGATTATAGAGCGGTACGAAGTTCGCCGGGTCAACTAGTTTACTTATAAAAAAGTTATTATGCAATATCGAAAATGAAATGACTTCCAATATGGCGGCGGGAGCCTACCCGCCAATATGGATCTCTCATATATTTCCTCTGACCTTTTCATGTTTATACTAAACATACAAAAATAAGAAACACCTAGAAGAGTCAGTATTTTCATTTTTATTTATTGTATGATAGTGGCGACGGCTTTACACTGGTAGATATTTTTTTTTAATTTTGAAATTTAATAATTTCTGATTGACTGCCACTTTAGCTTGCTAATCCGGTGGGCTATGTCGATGACTCTGGTTCTCTGCCGAATCACCTCATTTTTGATTCGATCCCGCAGAGAAACGCCGAGCATAGCCCTTTCCATAGCCCGCTGAGCGACTTTTAATTTGTGAACCAGCCGTACCGTCAGTGTCCACGTTTCGCCACGCGAATTATATCTGTTAAATATGTAATTGTTTCATTCCAACCTGCATTATTAAATAAGACGGATATGTACCTACAAAGATATATATCTGAGCACAGTAGATTATATCCGTGTAACATCCACGCCCAGGGCGGGTCCGTAATAACATATTTTACACCCGGTGTTCAAGGAAATAAGTACATTTCCCACCATAGGTAAAGTTATCATTTTTACTACAATTTTTGGACTTAAATAAGAGTTTCTTATATTTAAGTAGGTACGTCTGAACCTAATATATTATGTGCTTTTATTTCTATTCTACTAATATTCTACTAATATTATAAATGCGAAAGTAACTCTGTCTGTCTGTCTGTCTGTTACGCTTTCACGCTAAAACTACTGGACCGATTTAAATGAAATTTGGTACAAAGAAAGTCTGGAACCTGAGGAAGGATATAGGCTACTTTTTAACCGACTGCAAAAAAGGAGGAGTTCCATGCGGACATAAGCAAGTCGCGGGCAGAAGCTAGTTAACAAATAATTAGGTTCGTAACTAACAAAGATGGACTAGTTAACCTACATCAATAAAACTTAAAAAAACTTGTGGCTAGTTCAATGGGTATTAGACAAAGCTCGACACGGTCTTGGCCAGTTTTTAAGCGATACAAAGACACCGTTTTCCCTCCGTCGCTGAAATCTTTCCCGGCGGCTATTAATTAAGAAAACGATAAGCTGAACTCGGAATATGCAAGACGAGAGCGCGGCACGTGATCGCGATACCGCCCGCGGGGGTAGGGTTGTCACGCATTTCAAAGAAAGAAAGAAAAAAAAAAATATTTTGAAAATATTCACATGGCATGAAACAACTATTAACGGATTTAACTCACGTTTTTTATTTTATTTTTTTGCTGACGTTTTGGATTCTTTACAGTTTCCATGATCGTAGCACGACTGAGCTGACAATAGTACCTATAACGCGAAAGTGAACTGTAAAGAATCCGATATAGCACCTATATTTTAAAAAATAATGTTCAATATTGTAATTAAGCATGTGAATATTTCTGCCGTCCACTTACTAAAGAGCCGTTAAGCCCAAAATGTAAATTTCGAGAAAAAGCCAAAAAACGTGGAATTCGTTGTCTCTACAAAACTATTACACATAGAAAAACGATTTTTGTCTACATAATTTTCATTTAATTCCGAGAACTATTTAAAGTGGTACGCGATACTAAAAGTGCATTATTTCATTTTTTTTTTATCATTTTTTCTTTTTAGCCAAGGACATGGACTGGCTTTTGTCTTCAGTTACAGCACTAAACGGCAGTTAACCATCCCTGAGCGAGGCTTAGCGGCCCTTTAGTGATGTAATTTCTTTTAAATGTTGAATGTAGTAAATGTATGTGGAAGTTATTCAAAAATGCTTAGCTATACGGCGGCTAGGTGACTTAACTGCTGTATAGTCAAGTAACAGAAACAAATTTCACTTACTGCTACAGCTCAAGGAGCGGCTAAGGTACCTTAACGTATATTAAGTGAAGGAAGTGTCAACAAAATTGAATTATTCCTAACAGATTATAGTGTGATACTTAACTAAAGGGCAGTTAAGCATACGTCGCTCGGGGATAACTTCTTTTTAGTAAAGCAATCATAAGGTCAAATGCGATATATTAAAGTCGGAATTCGTAATAACAAATTTATTTGTAATAACATTTTATTCAAAATCCAAATAAAAAATAAAGAAATAAAAAAAATTAGGTCAACTTGCCTGTTAACTGAGCTAATAAACTTTATCCCTCCAAAAACATTCTGTAAAAAACTAGCTAAGTCTCGAAGAAGCTGCTTGTTTATTTCTAAAAAGTAAAGAAATCTAGACAAATTCGTGCGAAGTCTAAGGTTCCTTACT
This sequence comes from Polylopha cassiicola, assembly GCA_038024825.1. Taxonomy (NCBI): domain Eukaryota; kingdom Metazoa; phylum Arthropoda; class Insecta; order Lepidoptera; family Tortricidae; genus Polylopha; species Polylopha cassiicola. The sequence goes on along the minus strand of CP149052.1, from coordinate 12,181,251 downwards.
GCGATTTGTTTATTATCATAGTTAATGTTGTGTGACTTGGCCGTTGATCGAAAACGAGACACTAGCGTCCAATTACCAATACCAATATGGGCTTTTATCGCTTAACAAACATAGGTAGTTACAACAACAATTACGTGTAAACAAAATTGACTTGTACCCACTAACGTATAAAGAATATTCTTCTTCGAGACTTGGCTAGTTTTTTACACAATACTTTTGGTGGGATTTCACTTATTTTTGTAGAAACGTGGGAATATTGATTTATTTATTTATTTTATTAGATTTTCTTAATTGACAAAGATTTTTCTTTTTAGTAGTAATTTTTTATTATTACAAATCTTTCTTTTCTTTTTTTCTGGTTCTGATTCTTGTTCAGCAACAATTTTTCTTATTGCCCATTCGCGTTCATTATTTATTTCAATAGACGATTTAATTTCTGAAATATAAGCGCGGTATTTACGCTTAGGCCGGTTGTATTCGGTGATCACTGAAGCTAGAGCTTTTATACTCTTGAAGTGAACATTTATGAGGTGCACCGCATGAAGATCGGTTACTCGTGAAAGCGCCACGTAGGCTTGGCCACAAGAGAATATGGAAGTGCCCATATGCCATATTTAAGACCTTGGCTCTTGTAATTGTTAGGGCATACGCCACACAGATTGGGAATTGTTCTATGTACACGTAAGTATTGCAGGGGTATGATCTCAAATTTTGACTCGATAGGCTATAATTTGTGAATACAATTATTAGCGAATTTTCCCATCAATTGTTTAGGCTTTGGGTCCCATTTCACTTTTTGTACAACGCCTATCGACCCACTAAACCTAAAATAACATCATGTTTCTGCTAAGCATTACTTTAACTCCCTCTTTAATGATTATAGTTTCTTCCAGTCCAGCAGTCATCGACGCGTCATCTTTATATTTTTGTAAGCACACCGGGGCTTTCGATTTCATACATTTTGAACAATCCAAGGAATCTTTAGCAACTAACTTTATCTCGGGGTTCGGAATCGCTTTTAACATAGCATTATTTAACTGCATATACATATTTCTAGTCGGTAGTAAGCAAACAGCATGTTTTGGCGAGTCCCTCAAACATTGTGCTATTTCCATTAACCTTCCTTCATTGGAATGCGAAAGCAGAGGTATCAATCGGTTAGACAGTATATTATTATCTTTGTCTGATTGAGTTGTCACTCCTACTCCGATTCTTTTTAACATTTTTACAAACGTAGAATCATCCAGCTGTCTCATGTTCAACGTGAATTCGCTGTAACTATAAAGTTTAATCTATAAATGTGGAATACTTAAGGTGCCTATATGTTTATTAATTTCTGAAGGCGTTGGTTTTTCAAATGGCGACTTTTCTCTAACGAGTGGAAAAGATCCCCAAACACTAAAATACTTATTGCTTCAGTATTCAGTTCGAAAAAAAAAAAAAAAATATATTATAAAGAGGAAAGATTTGTACCTATTTTTGTATGTTTGTAATGAATAGGCTCAAAAAGTGCTGGGCCGATTTAAAAAATTCTTTTACGAATAGAATGCTACATTCTTCCAATTTGACATAGGCTACATTTCATTTTGAAAAATTAGAGATCCTTGGTAAAATTTGAACAATGTAACCGAAGGTGTAGAAAAATGATAGGCTATAAAAAAAGGGATCCGGGCGACGCCGGGGCGGGCCGCTAGTAATAAATAATTCGACAGTTTTTAAGTCAGTCCTTAAAATTTGAAGTAGTTCGTCTGCAAGCGGGTTGTATTTAGAAGTTTGTTAATGTTCTACGGGCAGTTGTAATAATCTGTGAATAGTTTATCAGTTTACGTTAAATGCTGCAATTCCAGTCGGGGCAGTTATATTTCAGTTATTAAACCTAAATTAAAACTTCTTTTAAATCTAATAATTAAGCAATAATCAAAATGTACGTGTCCGCCGTCAACAAGCTCTCCCGGAGGAGTAAATAAACTATAATAATTGGTGGAGTGCCCTCCCGATCCATCCCCTTCCTCAAAATGTACGCGGTGCGAGCGTCGAAAAACTGCCGTTTAGTTAAGGAATGAGGCTTTACTGCTCTTTAGCTCTGTATAATATACAAAATAATTTCATCTATACTTAACTAAAATAGCGTTAAAGGACTATTACTGCTCTTTAGCGGAGTTTTTCTATAAGACCGCTTTTTAGTATAGCAATTTTAATAATAACCGTAGTGGCTTGCTTAGCTATATCGAAGTTAAAGGAGTTTTGCGTCTCTCTAGCTTAGGATAATGGGATAACGACTTTTTAGGTAAGCACAAGATCACAAAAAAAGAATTAATTCCTTAAATTTTAGCAGTTATGGTGGTTTAACGTACATTTAAGCTAAGCAATGTGGGTTTGACGCTCTTTAGTGTAGGAACCACCAGAAAATCTGCCACTTAACGGCCATGGTGCTGCTCATTATCTTTAAAACTATTTGCCGTAGGAATACGATTCTTAAACCAAAAGATAGAGAATTGAAAACTATATAACGTACCATCAAAAAGTCAAAATTGACGTTTTGAGGGTTAACGGCTCTTTAGTAAGTGGACGGCAGATTTGTAAAATAAATTTATTTTCTTTGGAAAGAAACAACTGTTAACGGATTTAACTCGCGTATTTGCTGACGTTTCGGATTCTTTACAGTTCACTTTAGCGTTATACCATTGCCAGCTCAGTCGTGCTACGATTATGGAATCTGCAAAGGCTCCGAAACGTCAGCCAATAAAATAAAATACGCGAGTTAAATCCGTTTAAAGTTGTTTCGTTCTAAAGTAGGTATTTGTAAAGTGGTTGTTGGCAACCCTAGCGCACAGTACTTCGCGAAGCTGCCCAATAAAATATGAAATGCTGCCTTAAACATCTATATTGTCGTAACGACATACACCTTCCGAATGTAAAGTGGAACCGCGCGAATAAGTCGCTCGGATTGTTATTACTTAGTATGGCGCTGAATTATAATTATAATTAATACGAATAATTCTTGTATGTAGGTAATTTATATATAATTAATAGCGACCCGCCCCGACTTCACACGGGTGCTATAAACCTATCACTCTATCTATTAAAAAAAAACCGCTTCAAAATCCGTTGCGTAGTTTTAAAGATATAAGCGTACATAGGGATATAGGGACAGAGAAAGCGACTTTGTTTTATACTATGTAGTGATATATATGTAGGTATATATTATTCCTTTCTTAATACCCTTGATTTAAAAAAAAATATACTAAGATCATGTTTCCTTGGTGACAATAGTTTTTACATTGCAACGCAGAGAAACTGTAACATACTACCTATTAAAATCCGTTATTGCACACAATCGTTATTTATATACCTAGTAATTTTACCTCCAATTTCATGAAGGCACTTTTTAACCCCGTGAGGGGATGAATTTTAATAAAATTTGATATAACTTCAATGTTTATGCAAAATGTGTACGAAATAATATATAAACTTAACTCCATTTGAAGTAGAATCTTAAAAAAAATCCTTTCTTATCGGATGCTTACGTCATACAAAGACCATTCAAGTTTTAGCTCTACAATCAGAGTTTTAAGTTATAGAGCAAGAGCCAGCGGCCCCCAGACTTTCGGTAAAGTATAAAAGCTGTAAGTTTGTCAATGTATGCCCCCAACACAAGTAAGAACGAACCCCGTCTATGAAACTTGGGTCGCGGTGGCTTTGGCAGGTATCAGGTAATAAAGGTGTGTAAAATTGTGTGTTAAATTCGTTAAAGTATAAAACTCAGTTTTTACATATTTTACGTATAATAATCCTAGAAGTCACCTTGCCGAAACCCAGACCCTTCGTACGGTTGCAACCCTCTCCCAGACGCCCTTAAAGTTTTATTTAATTGTTACTATACTTACGGTATAGTATAAAAGCTCAATTTATATATGTTATTTGGAGAACTATCAAATGATGTTTTCTTAATAGTAGGAATGTGAAAAAATAATCGATTAAAAATCGATTATTTTAAAGTAAAAATCGATTTTAAAACGTGATTTTTTTTTTAATTAATAATCGATTAATAATCGATTTTTTATAATCATGAAATAAATGCTCCCCGAACAGTTTAGTTGATTCATTTTTAATAAAACATTCACTAGATGGAGTTAGACGATGAACTGTACTACTATACCGACATTCGTTTGATATGTTATTCATTATTCGTTGCTGAAACTTCATTTTTCAAACAATTCAAATTTGAAAGGTTCTCGTGTGAAAAAGTTTTTAGTGTTTTAAAAGTCCCGTTTTTTATAATGTCTACGACTAAAAGAACTACAAGTATTCAATATTGGCGTCAATATTTTCATGTTGCCAATAAATCTGGCAGTGCTAAATGTAAATATTGCCCTAATTGTATTGTTTTAGTTATTGTACATAACGAATTTTCATAATAAATCTAGAAAATAGTTCTCATTATCTCTACTAATATTATAAATGCGAAATCAACTCTGTCTGTCTGTCTGTCTGTCTGTTACGCTTTCACGCTAAAACTACTGGACCGATTTAAATGAAATTTGGTACAAAGAAAGTCTGGTGCCTGAGAAAGAACATAGGCTACTGTTTAACCGACTGCAAAAAAAGACTTCCACGCGGAAGAAGTCGCGGGAAGAAGCTATATACAATAAATGATAGATCATGCGCAGTAAAACGTCGCAATGGACCGAACGCTGTATTTCACTCGCACCCGCTGACACATAATATGTCCCTCGCGCTCGCACCTACATTAGACTTTTGATGTATTGGCAACATGAAATTCTTAGTCAAAGTTCAAAATTGTCCCTAAAGACCCCAAAGTAACGGTATGTATCAGTGGGTGCGTGTGAAATACAGCGTTCGGTCCATTGCGACGTTTTACTGCGCATCAGCTGTCATTGTATTATGTGGTACGTATACCGTAAGTATAGTAACAATTAAATAAAACTTTAAGGGCGTCTGGGAGAGGGTTGCAACCGTACGAAGGGTCTGGGTTTCGGCAAGGTGACTTCTAGGATTATTATACGTAAAATATGTAAAAACTGAGTTTTATACTTTAACGAATTTAACACACAATTTTACACACCTTTATTACCTGATACCTGCCAAAGCCACCGCGACCCAAGTTTCATAGACAGGGTTCGTTCTTACTTGTGTTGGGGGCATACATTGAGAAACTTACAGCTTTTATACTTTACCGAAGGTCTGGGGGCCGCTGGCTCTTGGGCTATTATATTTATCAGTCTATCATTCAGCACAAAACATTTTAAATATATAGATAAGAAATATTAATCACAAGACCACCTTTACAAATCCAAACATAACCTAAAAGTTAACCCATAACTCCAAAAACAAACAAGTACATAAAACCCATAACGTCTCATACAAGTCATACAGTGGTCTCGAAATATGCATAACCCGTACATAAGCTTCCGCTAGCAGAACAGTTGCTCAAGCAGTACGGAAGAAGGGTCGTACCAACTCTCTTATGCTCAAACAACTGACTACGAATATCTTGGAGGTGGTATTATAAATAAGAATAAGAAACATTTATTTAGTGCCATAAAACAAACATTCAATTCGGATACAAAGAAAAGACGTAAATACTGTAAACATTGTGAAAGATGTGAATAGCACAGCACCAAAAGGGCGACCAGCTCAGCATAATGCTGCAACTTATTCACAGCGCTGTAAATAATTCTCGTATTTTAAACTGGTTTGGGCTGACGTCGTTGAACCTGGCAAAGTGGATAGGTACATAAAACATTTTCCCTTCTTTTTAGGGTGGTCGGGAAAGAAAAGCCTACATGTACCAATGTGATAGTAGTACCAAATTCTATCATTATCCGTCCAAACGTCTTTGAGTTATAAATGGTGTAACTAAGCTGACTTTGTTTTATTTCTATACCTTCCTATTTAGATATTTAACAACAGAAAAAATCAGCAAAAAAATGTTTTGGTAGCATAATACTATTATGTTTTGTCTTCAAAATAAATTCCGTTGAATTTTTTTCCGTACCAGTGGAAAAAAACGTTTTTTTCATCTTCCTTACTTGCTAAGTACCTGTTAAACGGCCCTTCTTTCAGTTCAGCAAGTATCCTTTCTAAGTTTCTATTAATCTACATCCGAAAATGTCATCTTTGCTAAAATCACTGACGCGGCGTGACAGCGATCTTGGGCCCTTGTAGTTAATACTACCGTATCCACAAGGCATACATCCAGGCACCTCCGTTATAAGTTGTCACGCGAGTTATGCAGATTCCGCGTATTTATTGCAGAACTTCTCCAGATAGGAGACGACGCGAGGAATCTGATCCCACAGCGATATCGCGTTTATTTATTGACGGTGTAAATAAATTGGAACGGTTTGTTTTTGGTGAATTTAGCGGATGTTATTGAAGGCTGTGGTTTATGGGGAGTGGGAATCGGGTAGTTCAAGTGTGTTGTGATGCGGTTTTGACATTGTCTGTTTTACTTTCGAAGCAAAGTACAATTCAATTTCTGTTGTTTATTTATGACTAGCTGTGCCCGCGACTTCGTCCCCGTGGAATAGTAATTCTTCATAAGGCCCGTTTTTTACACATTTTCCACTGTTTCTTCGCTCCTATTGGTCGCAGCGTGATGTTATATAGCCTAAAGCCTTCCTCGACAAATGGTCTATCCAACAAAAAAAGAATTTTTGAATTTGAATTAATAGTTCCTGAGATTAGCGCGTTCAAACAAACAAACAAACAAACAAACAAACAACCTCTTCAGCATTATAATATTAGTATAGATATAATGTTTGTACAAGGCACCCGTGCAAGACCGGGTCAAGCAGCTTTAAGGTTGTAAACTCAGATTAAAACCACTGCATAAAAGTAACTGATTATTTCTAAAAAGTATATTCCTAAAATTAACCACAGAGAGCTGTCATAACTGTCCTAGAAGCTCGTCGTGTAGAATACGGTCCAGCTGTGACTTTTCGCCAATAAAAACAAGCTACTAGCCTTTGGTTTATGGAACATGACAGCTGGACCTCATTCTACAGGACGCTCATCTAATAGACTTTTGCGGTCCTGCCATAGACATACTTTTTAGACAAATAATTTGCCCACTTTCTTTCATAAATTCTAATACGATGAAATGTAAGCATTGGTTTTTTAGACAAATAGTTTGCGCACTTTCGTTCATAAATTATAATGCCAAGAAATATAAGTATAGGTCGCAACCCTAACCATTGTATATATTATGTCCCAAAAACATATTAAACCACTTAGACCATATTCAATTGAATAGGATCCAATTACTTACAAGTTGGGCAATGTTTTCGCTATGAGAGTTATTTTTATGCGCATATTATAGCATACGGGAATGCTTTTACGCAAGATTGCTCCGCATATTGTCGCCAAATGCAGCCTATGATACACTGTCGAGTCGACATTTTGTCGACATACAATATTATATCAACAAAATGAGTCGACAGAGAACGTTTTCTTAATAGAGACTGTTGAAAATAATATTATGAAAGAAGGGACAACATCAACGTAAGATTTCTCGTTGTCGACGACGTTTTCGATTTTATACAGGTCACCGCGAGTTTAAGATGATATTGTCATGCCAAGATGTTGACTCGACAATTCATCATAGCAATATATTATATACTAGCTTCTGCCCGCGACTTCGTCCGCGTGGAACTCCTCCTTTTTTGCAGTCGGTTAAAAAGTAGCCTATGTCCTTTCTCAGGCTCCAGACTTTCTTTGTAGGCTTCAAATATTAACTACGATCTATCAATCGAAATTCAAGACAAGAGTAGAAAAATTATAGACCCTTAGTGGGATTCGCACCCACGCCTATGCCTTTACTAGCGGCAGTTGAAGCGAAAAATTCGCATGTAGGTACACAATAAAGTACAAGACTGAATTGAAAGGAGTAGAGAAATGACTCGTCTGTGGTCCCTGTGGTGTAAGGGTCAGCAAGCTGCCGCTAGTAGGCGTGGGTTCGAATCCCACTGGGGGTCTCAAATTTTTCGACTCTTCTCTTTGTACAAAAATATCATTATAAAGCTTTAAATCCTAAAATAAATAATCTTGGAGAGGTGATACGCGAGACTTCACCTCAGACAGTGACAGATGGTTTCATATGCGACAAAAAGTTTAAATATTGCATTGCATCCTACTCGATGAAGTTACTTACAGAAGCTACTAGTAAACATTTAACAAATACTTACATTTTCAAAACGGGAGCTGAACTTATCTGTGAGTTAGTCGACGGGTGTTGACAAATGGTGACAACGCCGCAGTTTACGAATATTGTTGGCCTTTGGAAACATAAGATTTGGAAAAGTTGGAAAACATGAAAATACGGCTGTGGTGTTGATCGCATAGTTTATCTTTGATATAGAACAACTATTATATAAGGCGATAGAGTAGGTAAGCATTCATTTATGATATTTTATGATTTTTTGATATTTTGAGTAGGTATATAAGCACACATCTATACTAATATTATAAAGCTGAAGAGTTTGTTTGTTTGTTTGAACGCGCTAATCTCAGGAACTACTGGTTCGAATTCAAAAATTATTTTTTTGTTGGATAGACCATTTATCGAGGGAGGCTTTAGGCTATATAACATCACGCTGCGACCAATAGGAGCGAAGAAACAGTGGAAAATGTGTAAAAACGGGAAAAATATGAAGCCTTATGAAGAAGTGACAGTTAGAAGACTGACAGATCGTTGACGAAATAATCGGTCGGGCAGGACGACGTCTGCCGGGGCCGCTAGTTTATGATATTTTGCCTATATGCAATGAACGCACTGAAATAAATACGAAGGTATCAGAAATTATTAATAGTTTAAACTTTAAGAAACAAAAACACTTGTAATTATGTCAGTTAAAAATCGCTTTGGTGTTAGACTATCGTCAGCTCAGTCGTGCTACAAATATTATGGGAGCTGTTAAGTTTTCGGAAATTCGCTTAAGCGTCAGACTATTGTCAGCTTAGTCGATTATGAGAACTGTAAAGAATCGAGTCAGCAAATAAAATAAAATTAAATACATAAATAGTTGTTTCATTCCAATGTGTGTGTTACTTATGTCGAGAGGTCATCCCCATTCAATATAACAGATTTGATATTGTTGAATTTAGTATGGCAGCGCGAGGTTAATATTTTAAAGTGTCGTGTAGTTTCTGCTTGCTACCGGTCTCGTATTTCATCCCCCGTCGCCGCCCGCTTGCTCCCTATTCTGAATACTACTGTTAAGTGACACAATACAAAATTACTACATAGTATAAAACAAAGTTGCTTTTTCTGTCCCTATATCCCTATGTACGCTTAAATCTTTAAAACTACGCAACGACAAGTCGCTATTTACACATATTTTGTAAGTTATTATTAGGTAGGTGCTCAAAGATTCTGTTAATAATCCGGTCCCATAAAAGTAAAGGTAGGTACTATCTACATTAATTCCAATAAAGCTGAAAATGAGTCTTTACTCATTTTTTGCTATGTTTTTAACAAAAAGTTGTTCAAAACATATAGTCAAAAATAACCTCTGAAAACTCCCTAACGTGTTTTTATTTTTTATATATACTTCTTAAAGAATTAAAATAGGTACTAGGTACGTCATGTCTTTTTAAAAAAAAAATAATAAATAATATCTCACGAATAAAAAGGAAAATATGCGAGCTTTTTCAATACCTATATGTAAATTATATTTCACTTATTAATAAAGTCTTTCAATAGATTAACATAATTATTTGCTTATTCATTTTAATAATTATCCTCTTGTTTGGGCCAGTTTCTATATAAAAACACTATTTGTCACTTCACTACATAGTAAAAAACAAAATCGCTGTCGCTGTCTGTCCGTCCCTATGTATGCTTAAATCTTTAAAATTACCACGTATTTTGAAGCAATTTTTATAATAGATAGAGTTCTTCATGAGGAAGATTTACTACGTGTGAAGCCGGGGCGGGTCGCTAGTTTTTACATTTAACGATACCATTACAAGATGGCCGATTAAATTCAGAATACCCCCTCACATCCGGGCAGTTATGATTTGATTGTAATTTACTGTCAGAGGGCAGCACTGTGCAATACGGCACTTTAGTGATTAAATGCCAAGTGTATTGTGTTAAATAATTATTGTTGTATCTTGCAGTTGCGTGCAGTGAGTCTGTGTAGGCAGGGTAGGCATTATAAAAATATTTTACCCTATGCCTATACGAAAAGCACGCCATTGCTTCTGAAATAAGAATAAATATAGGGTGTTAGTCTGACACGCAGACAATATACTGAAATAAACATTAAGTGTAATATTGATATTATCTTTGGCATAGTATTTAATAATATGGAATTAGTAAAGGTTACTTTTATTTCATTAACAATCTGAGTAAATTTACTGGGTATATCATTTATACTTGTAATTACTTACATAATAATTAGGTATGACTTAAAACATGGATTAAAAATGCCAAAACAGGCAAGTTTGCCCTTGTACCTGTTATCCAATTCAAAAACGCGAATGTTATACTAATTACAGGTAATTGAGGTTCTAAAGAAACTGTTTGTTTCATCCTAATCTAAGCAAATTTAAATATATTTATATACGTAATAAGAAACAAATGAAATAACTATTAAAATAACAGTTATCAAGAAATATTGAGATAATTGACATTAACCTGGTTCTTTTATTTGTAACTACCAGGTAAAAGAGATTAAACGAAAATCTGTCTACTTAAGTAATGCCACGTTACTGAAATTTATTGCCAACTCTCGTACAAAAATATCATATTTCAAGAGTCTGTGAAAACGTTGAAATGCATTAAAATTCGGTAAGTGGCTAATATAATTAAATTGGACAACGGAGTGCAGTGGGCTTGTCACGCGCGATGCTTGTTCGAAGAATTACGAAAAACACTTTGGAGCTGGCCTTATATACTAAGATCTGATTTATATATTAAGTATATAATAATATTAAAAATAAAATATTTCGAATCTTAATTTAAAATAGTAGCATTCTTAATTTTTCATTGAATTGGAATACTTACTAATTTATTTTTGATAAAGACGGATAATTTTGTTCTGTAACATTTCAAATACACGTATAAAGGAGAGTTTTATTTCGTTCATTTTTTTTATTTAATCAATTGTATTTCATTTTTCAAAAAAAAAAATAACAAGCACCTACTTAAATATATACAAACGAAAGAAAACTATCCTTTTAAGAAATCTTTCAGTTAACTTTTCTATAATGTATTTCATCTATACTAATATTATAAAGCTGAAGAGTTTGTTTGTTTATTTGTTTGAACGCGCTAATCTCAGGAACTACTGGTTCGAATTGAAAATTAAAAAATCTTTTTTTGTTGGATAGATCATTTATCGAGGAAGGCTTTAGGCTATATATATAACATCACGCTGCGACCAATAGGAGCGAAGAAACAGTGGAAAATGTGTAAAAAACGGGCAAAATAACTATTCCACGCGGACGAAGTTGCTGGCAGAAGCTAGTAATTAAATATTATTATAACATTTTCCTAGCTCCGTGTACCATTAACTAAATTGCCTCAGAGACGATGTCACATATGCCAACAGAATGTCACAATATGAACTGAGACTGTAATATTTCCTTTGTGGCGTTTTGGACAGTTTATAGGTTGCCAAGATAAAAATGTAAATATAATAGTAATTTTAATGTCAAATCCGTAATAAATGTAATTATTTATTTGACATTAAAATTACTATTATAGTTATGCTTATACCCGCCCCAGTTTTCACACGGGTGCTATAAATCTTGAATCACTCTATCTATTAAAAAAAACTGCTTCAAAATCCATTGCGTACTTTTAAAAATTTAAGCATACATAGAAACGGACAGATAGCGACAGCTAGGTACTTTGTTTTATACTATGTCGTGATATATACCTAATGGGAAAAAATATGAATTATTTATTGGAATGAAACAACTATTTACGGATTTAACTCGCTCACTTCAGCTTTAGACTATTGTCAGCTCAGTCGTACTACTCTTATGGAAACTGTAAAGAATCCGAAACGTCAGCAAATAAAATAAAATAAAAATACGCCAGTTAAATCCGTTAATAGTTGTTTCATTCCAATGTATAATAACCGCGAAGGCATCGGAAATTATTACTTTTTATTTTTATAGACCTACTCAGTCAACATAAACCTAATGTCACAACACTAATAATTAAAATATGTGCACATCGAACAACATTCGAGCACAATCTGCGCCGAGTGGCTGTAATGAATTGGCTGGCCTTTGATTGATGTGGTTGAGGCATCGCCCGCTAATGGGAGCACGCACTTGGGGAATAAATGGAGCGGTTTTTTTAAATATAACATTGAAAACGCTTAAAAGAAATACTTACTTATAAAATACATGTGTATAAACGCATATTTCAGCAAAAAGTTTTAACGAAAGAAGTCAGCGAAGAAAATTGTTGAATCTACAAATGAAGTATCTTAGTGGACAAGAGCTATATTATAATGATACCGAGAAAAAAAAACAAAATGTCAAATTATTCTTCTGAAGATATTATTGAAGACTTTTTTATTCATACACCTACATTAAGTCTTACAAAAATAAATATTTTTTATCAATCAATCTATAAGGTTTAACTATTATGTTCCACCAATCACAGGCCAGTAGCTTGTCTTTCATATATTATTATTATGTCAGGTAAACTAAATTTCTAAACTAGCGCATCTATCGGATTTTTACGGACCTCACTCCCGAACTTAGAAGCACTTATTTTAATTATTACAAGGATCTTGTTTGAACGCATGTTATGAAAAATTTAATCCGACCTCAGTAATCTGGTTAATAAGACAGGTGACTGAGAAAAATTTTTAACGAGTGTCTTAAGGTTTTATCGATCTACCTTTGGCCAAGATTAATCAAGAACTATTTATCAGTTAAACAAAAGAATCCACAGTGCGTAGCGCAGGGTGGTCCAACTAATTTAATTATTTCATTACATAGAAATATGATTCACTGTGCCCGGTGAGCTGGAAAAGACGTGTTAGCCAATTTGGGGAATTTCATCAACGGTTTTATAAATATGTCAAGTGTAATATGATTAACTTTTTTTTTTTTTTCGGACTGAATACTGAAGCGCAGTTGGCCAGCTAATGGGCCTTTACTACAAAACCGGACGGGTGCGGTGACGAGACTCCTGAAAGGAGACTCTTAAGCCTTTTGGTTTGGGTTTAGGGTTTTTAGCCCTGACCGACCCGAGGGCCCCCCAAGGTTGGGGTCGCACCTCGGCTCGGGCCGTCAGGAGGTGTGTTGACACGACTAGTGATTAACTTAATTTTTTCTCAAACTAAGCAAACAAAAACTTTGGACAATTTACAACAATTCATTTACCAAACTAAGCATAGTAATATAGGTAGGTACATAAATTTACAAATACATTTAAGACGTTAAAGCCTAAGCTATATTTGCTTGTATTCATCACATTGATACCTCTAGCGGGATTTGATCCCGCAACCTCCAACTTCGTAGTCAGCGGTTCTGACCACTACACCAAAGGGCCGTTCAAAGAATCTGTTAAAATGCACACTGTTAAAACGGATTTTCCGTAAGGTTGGAATGAAGTAACTATAACAGTCTTAACTAGTAATTTCTGATGCCTTCGCGGTTATTACACATTGGAATGAAACAACTTTAACGGATTTAACTCGCGTAGTTATATTATTTTTTGCCTGACGTTTCGTGGTCTTAACTAGATTAGATTAGATTCATTTTCTTCTCAATTTCATACAATATAATTAACTACATTATTATAAAAGGTTTTTCTGTATTTTCTTTACTGTCTTTTGTAACCATAGTAATCTACTTGCCGCTTACGCCCACCGCGTAGGGCGCCGCCCTGCGTCACCGCTTCATTTACGATTAAGGGGATTGCTCGACGATTACTGATCCAACAGGCAGGGTTGAAATAGCTGAAGCTGGGCGGAGAGGTAAGCTTTAATGTGAGGCGGTTGAAGGGTTATGAAAACTTTATATTATATAGTGTACAGTAAATTGTTCATCCTTACTAATATTATAAACGTGAAAGTTTGTATGGATATCTGGATGTATGTTTGTGCAAAAACTTCTGAATGGATTTTGATGAAACTTTACAACAATATAGCTTGCCTACACAGCAGACAAATACATAGGCTCTATTTTATAATCGTAGTACAATATAATAATTCTGCTTTTTTTCACTGCTAGATATTTACCTCGCTGGTCCATTGCAAGGTGGATAATTTAATTTGTATCATGTCACCTATATGATTTGAACCCGCAATCTCACGATATTAAGATAGCTAGTCCGCTATGACAGCGGCTTTGTTATTTTAATAAATTGTAGCAATTTTGAAAAATGTATACCTCAGTAACCTGGTTCATAAGTCAGGTGACTGAGAAAACTTACTTAATAATATATTAAATTCCTATCCATCTCACCTTTGTCTACAATTAATTAAAAAATATAGTAATTTTGGTGCTATTTATTATTAATCTATTATTTATTATTGTCTTTTGTTTTGACGATCTCAATACAAGTGCATTGAGATTTCAGTATGACGTAATAATGTAATGCAACGGACTTAACTCACGTATTTTATTTTATTTGCTAACATTTCGAAAGCTTTGCAGCTTCCATATTCGCACAGTATTTAGTGTTGGACGCGGTACGCGATCCCATATTGCTTCATTCCAATGCGTTCTTTGTAATCCTTACAGAAATTGGAATGAAACAACTAACGATTTTTATATTATTTTATTTGCGTATTTTTATTTAATTTTATTTGTTGACGTTTCAGATATATTAACTTTCCATAATCGTAGCACGACTGAGCTGACAATAGTCTAACGTTAGAGAAATTATTATATTAGGTACCTTTAAAAATATTAGCTAAAAAATTCCACAACATAGTCCCGGATCCCGGACAATTTAGCCTCTTCCTCAGCATCCAATCTACGAGTCGCCGCGAGCGGTTTGAGATTGCATGTAAATGAGAGCCGTAACTCCGACAACTGTTTGGAAATCGCTTACACTGTACAACAACATGTTAAGGAGGGTTTGCAGGTTTCCAAAATGAATAAATATCGGACTATGTAGTTATATATATATCTTCTATCTATCTATCTATCTATACATAGTATAAAATGAAGTTGCGAAGGGCGCCCAAAATGTGTTTGTTACCTAGGATCTCAAAAACTACTATATCAATAGCTATGCGGTTTTCAATAATGGAAAGAAGACATTCCAGGGATTCTATAGGTGTATAATTTAGGTGTACCTACTTAAGAAATTATTAGAGTAATCGTAACAGTTATCAGACGGACGGAACAAAAACGAGCTTTTTGGAGGCTTGCATTGCGTGCGCTGCTGAAATAACTCAAAATACAGGATAACAATGTATGGGGGAATTATTCTTCTCAAAAAGTTCTATAAAAAGTCTGCGATAGCATATGTCTATCCTTTAAGGCAGGGTTTCTTAACCTTTTTGCAGTCACGGACCACTTTTACAATTTAAACTACTTATACCACGGACCCCACCCATAAATATTTTTGGAAATAAAAAAAAAAGTCTTATTTATATCAATCAAAAATTCTTTTATTGGCACTTTTATTACACTTACTACGATGTTAATGAGTTTACTGCATAATTTCCAAATAAATATTATGTTTAGACTGACTGACCTACTGCGGACCCCTGACACACAAGCTACGGACCCCTAAGGGGTCCATGGACCCCACGTTAATAAACCCTGCTTTAAGGTTTAGCCACAATAACGATTTTAGTGGTGTTCAAGTTTAATTTACGAAATTTCTATTTTCATAACTACAGCTGTAAAAGTCGAATATCCGAGCGAAGCCAGAACCGCGGGCTGCTAGTATTGTATAAAAGAAAGTCGTGTGTGAAAGATTTGGCTGAAAATTGCTGGGGATGTAGCTCAGAACCAGGAGAAGGACATAGGATACTTTGTATCCCGTTCCAGAAGAAACAAAAATCAGCTCAAATTTTAAAAATAGTTTATCAAAACGCAACAATGACAGCTGTCAAATCGATTCTTTGCCGGGCGGGACGAAGTCTGCCGGGCTAGTATATCCTAACTAATATTATAAATGCGAAAGTAACTCTGTCTGTCTGTCTGTTACGCTTTCACGCTAAAACTACTGGACCGATTTAAATGAAATTTGGTACAAAGATACTCTGGACCCTGAGAATGGACATAGGCTACTTTTTAACCGACTGCAAAAAAGGAGGAGTTCCACGCGGACGAAGT
The DNA here is from genome assembly GCA_038024825.1 of Polylopha cassiicola. NCBI lineage: Eukaryota > Metazoa > Arthropoda > Insecta > Lepidoptera > Tortricidae > Polylopha > Polylopha cassiicola. The sequence goes on along the minus strand of CP149052.1, from coordinate 12,164,955 downwards.
CGCGGGCAGAAGCTAGTTATATATATATCTTATTGTATAAAACAAAGTCGTGTGTGAAAGATTTGGCTGAAAATTGCTGGGGATGTAGCTCAGAACCAGGAGAAGGACATAGGATACTTTGTATTCCGTTCCAGAAGAAACAAAAGTCAGCTCAAATTTTAAAATTAGTTTATCAAAACGCAACAATGACAGCTGTCAAATCGATTCTTTGCCGGGCGGGACGAAGTCTGCCGGGCTAGTATATATCTGTATACCAATCGATCTAGTCCTAAACTTAGCGAAGATGGTAGATGGTATAGTATGGGGTATACAAATTAAGGATATATAATATGTATATATAAGATAACTAGCTTCTGCCCGCGACTTCGTCCGCGTGGAACTCCTTTTTTGCAGTCAGTTAAAAAGTAGCCTATGTCCTTTCTCAGGCTCCATACTGTCTTTGTACCAAATTTCATTTAAATCGGTCCAGTAGTTTTAGCGTGAAAGCGTAACAGACAGACAGACAGACAGACAGAGTTACTTTCGCATTTATAATATTAGTAGGGATTTTCGACATTCGCAAGGGAATCAAAACCTACAGGTTTCTTCTAGCCGGGGCAGATGCACCCATTTGTACCTGTACCTAGTAGGTAATCCATGGGTGATAGGTACCCATGCTACCGTCTTTAGGTATATAAACGGGTAAACATATATTATAAAGATAATAATCCGCCCGCGACTTCGTCTGCGCTTGATAAGCACCCCGTTTTACTTCCTGTAGGTTTGGATTTACATATTTTATTTGCTAACATTTTAAAAACTTTAATTTCCGTATTCGTAGCCGACTAATACCAAAAGTGAATTAACATTATGTATTTGTTAAACTAGCTTCTTTTGGAAAAAAATCTCTTTCACATGTTTAAAATATCTTTGACGAAACAAAAATTCAACTAGAACTAAATAATTATTTTTTTCTCAAACATATTTAAGTCATATTTTTTTCAATAAATAAAATAAAACCATCATAAGTATTTACCAAACATTACCTTTAACCGTTTCAATGAAGCGGCATCATCCGCGCCATTGCGTCGCCCGGAGCGCGCGGCGGTAAACGGGTTAGCAGCGAATTGTTCCGAAGATGACGCGCTAACGCGGTTTGCGCGGCACGCTACTGTTTAGCGCGCGCTAGGGTTGCCACTCATTATAATAGATATATGTATATAGAATATTCTGTAGACTGAGTTTAATTGCTTGCTTTGTCAAAACAAAGCAGGTTCGGTTCTTCAATCACTTATTTTTATTAAAATTGTATGTTTTGTATTATAGAAGTGAGTAGGCTAACTGTTTTCTTATGAAAAAAAATGTCTTAACTACCTACTATTGTATTTAATTTATTGGATATTTTTTTATCATGTTAATACAAAAACGTACCTACTTCCTTAACAAAAATAAGTCCCCAATAATTATATTTACAAGGCAGATTTGCATAACGACAATTTAAAATTACTTCTAAAACACCTTAAGGAACATCATAATAATTTAGGTACTTATTTCATAGTTCATAATACGTAACATACAATATCATTATTTCATAACATTTTATTCAAACACGGACTGCCTTGTTATAATTATAAAATAAGGTAAAGTTTGCATATCATAAAAGATCAGTTGTGCTACGAATATGAGAACCAGAAAGTTTTCGAAACTTCAGTAAATAACTTACTTACCTGAAATACGCTGTTTAAATCCTTACTAATATTATAAAAGCGAAAGTAACTCTGTCTGTCTGTCTGTTACGCTTTCACGCTAAAACTACTGGACCGATTTAAATGAAATTTGGTACAAAGAATATCTAGAGCCTGAGAAAAGACATAGGCTACTTTTTAACCGACTGCAAAAAAGGAGGAGTTCCACGCGGACGAAGTCGCGGGCAGAAACTAGTCCGTTATAGTTGCTTCATTCCAACGATTCATACATGACATACGATTTCCACGAAATAAAGGCAATATTTCGTCGACAGCCCTACAAGGGCGCGTCGCCTAAAGGGTTTCGTCAAATAGGCGTTTAAAAACAACATTAGCCGACCGCAGGGTTGGTTGATGTAAATATTAAATGGATCGGCTGCGGGATCGTTCACTCATAATTGTGTTAACTTGATTCACTCCACAGTGCTGGAGGCTGATCGAAATATACAGGAATTGGAAATTAAGATTTTTTTTTAATAATTTTTGATAGGTAACGGTTATTACACATTGGAATGAAACAACTATAACGGATTTGTTTGAAGTTTTCAATACGCCAGCAAATAAAATAAAATTAAATCCGCTATAGGTAACGTTCATTAGCTAACTAGTTGTTTCATTACATTTTTTTATGCTTAGATGGAATCATTTATTATTAAATAGACCTCAATAAAGTACTTTTTCAGTCCTCCGGCCAGAAAGCGCCAACTTTCTGGCCGCTGCGCTAAATGAAATTGCCGCTTTCTGGCTTCGTCGTATAGAAAAATAGTATACTTACCTCGGCCAGTAAAATAAAAAAGCCTCAGATCACATTTTTGTCAACCTCGGCTTCGCCTCGGACGACAATTACATGTGATCTGAGACTTTTTTTATTTTACTGGCCTTGATGTGTAATGTACTATTAACATACATTTTAAGTAATAAAGTAAATTTATACATATTAAGCTAGAAATAAAATAAAAAAAAAACCTTTTTATTTCTTTTCTTGTTATAATATTTACAAATACGACATCCGATTTCGTAGTCATTGGCTCATTTAACGGATTTATCACACGTACCTATTTTATTGTATTTGCTAACGTTTCGAAAACTTTACAGTTCCCATATTCGTCACCAAGCTGACGATAGAACACTACAACAGTAACATAAGTTATTCTAACACATTGGGTACCTCCATAGTTGTTTAATTTCAACATGTAATAACCGCGAAAGCATCAACAATCACGTAACAATTTAGGCACCTATTCTCAACTTATCAATAAACAAAGCGTTCGTATTCATACCATTTGACGTAAAAAATGCTCATCGGTGACATTAGCCGGTATCTATTAACGCATCGCCGACTCGACCACACTCGTTCGAGTCTGGCTCGAATGTTCGCGATCGAATTCGACGCTGGCAGTTTTGTTTCTCCATAAGCCATTAGCAGGTGAATTGTGTTAAGGAGAAGATTATAAAAAAATCGAGTGTTAAATAAACGTAACTATCATGGGAATTCATTAAATGTCAATTTTAAATTGATTTTGCGAGTTAAATCCATTTTAACTTAATAATTTCTGATGTCTTCGCGGTTATAAAACATTGGAATGAAACAACTATTAACGCTAAAGTCACTTCAGCTTTAGACTATTGTCAGCTCAGTTGTGCTACGATTATGAAAACTGTAAAGAACCCGAAACGTCAGCAAATAGGTAAAATAAAATAAAAATACTTACGTGAGTTAAGTCCGTTTGTTTCATTCCATTCCGTTATAAATGTTTATTTCAATTTATGTGTAACCGCAATATCGTCAGAATTGAATATGTTGATTAATGAGAAAAAAATAAAAAGTACTTCTTACCCAATTAAGGTAGGTAATAAATACTATTAATATTAAAAACAATTATTTATATAAATAGTTATACAATACAACATTTTTGCCATAATAAAAAAATAACTGGCATAGTTTTTTAAATTAACTCTCTTAAAAAAACAGTGTCAGTTTATTTATTACAAAAGATTCACATTTTTTTTTTGCTACTATCATAACAGAAAAAAATTACAAATTTTAACAAATTAAGGACTAATTTATTGACAACGCCTGAAAAGAACCAACCCTTAACAATCAGTTTTTAGAATTGTAATATCAAACGTTGAAAGTTCGGGTTTATTCAGAAGCGGCCGTAACTCGCGTGCTCACTGATTCGTTTCGTGCGATAAGATAATAGACCCCCGCGTCGAATAGTTCGTTTTGAACCACGGAACCATTTCGAAATGACCTCTGGTATATGGGGCAAGTTATTTTTTATTAGAAACTAGCTGTCCGCCCCGGCTTCGCACGGATCCCTTTTTTATAGCCTACTAGCTTCTGCCCGCGACTTTGTCCGCGAGGAACACCTCCTTTTTTGCAGTCGGTTAAAAAGTAGCCTATGTCCTTTCTCAGGCTCCAGACTTTCTTTTTACCAAATTTCATTTAAATCGGTCCAGTAGTTTTAGCGTGAAAGCGTAACAGACAGACAGACAGACAGACAGAGTTACTTTCGCATTTATACTATTAGTAGGGATGTCACTCGGGAATAGTGTAGCTTTCCATCAGTGAGAGAATTTTTCAAATCGGTCCAGTCGTTTTGGAGCCTATACAATCCAAACAAACAAACAAACCTTTACTCTTTATAATATTAGTAATATAGATACTAGCTTTTGCCCGCGACTCGCCACGTAGCAATTAAAAGTAGCCTATGTCCTTTCTCAGGCTCTAGACTATGTATGTACCAAATTTCATTATTTGCTGACGTTTCGGATTCTTTACAGTTTCTATAATCGTAGCACGACTGAGCTGACAATAGTCTTATGCTTAGGCTCCGAAACGTCAGGCAATAAAATAAAATACGCGAGTTAAATCCGTTATAGTTGATTCATTCCAATGTGTAATAACCGTAAAGGCATAACAAGCAGAGCTCCAAGCACCCTGGTTTCCTCGGCATAAGTCATTAACTTCCTCCGTTAATTAGTCGAACAAACCAAACTCGCGATTACGGGCAAAGTTGTTTTCCGCGGCCATGTTTTATCTGTATGGATGATTTGTTACTTTGCCCGGGCAAAGTTTTGACGTTTTTGGTGAATTTGATTTTATTTGTCAGCGGTTTTAGAATGATATCTAAATGTAACTAACGAAAATATGTAATTTTTTAATGAAATTATGGTGTTTGTTTAGCCGTTGATTATAAATCGACATGAGTAAAAAAATCAAACAAACAAAATTAATTATAATGATATTTTTGAACAAAGACAAGAGTAGAAAAATTTTAGACCCACAGTCGGATTCGAACCCACGCCTATGCCTTTACTAGCGGCAGCGTGCTGTCTAAAATTTTTCTACTCTTGTCTTTGTACAAAAATATCATTATAATTAAAAACTAATGGTATTGAACCAAAAATATCAATCGAATAATCGATTGATGGATCGTAGTTACTATTAAACAAAATTAAATTGAAATGAAACAAATATAACGTAATAATTTCTGATGCCTTCGCGGTTAATATATAACGGATTGACCTCGCACTTTGCTGACGTTTTGCTTAAAAATTATCTGCTTATAGGTAAGTATAGAAGTTGTGCTACGAATATGGGAACTATAAAGTTTTCGAAATTGTATGGAATTTACGTCAACTACTTAACGAAAAATCACGTGATGAGTTTTTGTTCGCTTGTAAGCGAATGTTAATTGGATAGGTACCTATATATAAATTTAAGCCCTGATGCAAAAACGACTGGATGTTATAATTTTGACGTGTCTGTCTGTCTGTCTCTTTCTATTTGTGTGTATGTCTGTGGCATCATAGCTCCCTAACACCCATGTGTTATGTTATTAAGGTCATAAAAGAAAAAACATAATAATTCCATGATCCATTATGATTCTTTTTTTTTATTCATGACCTTTGTCATTATCCATTGGCACTCAACTAAGTTCCCTAAATAAATCACATAGATAATTACCCTGTATTTTTTAAACAAAACAAAACACAAGAATAAATCTGTTATAACGGCCATTTGTTACGTACAGCCTGCAAAATTACCATTAAAAAGTACAAAAGCCAATACTGCCAACTGCTAACGAATAACTGGGCATGATTTCGCTTTGCATAGACAATACAGAGTTGTGCCGAAAGCTTTTTTTCAGGAACCACCGGACGTGGCCCGCCGGAACTGTGGTACTATGGACTGTCACTAATTTCTCACTCTATGGTAATTAATATTTTATTTTAACAAGGTCTAATTGTGCTGACTCTCTTCTAAAGATAGGTAAGGCAATACCTAGGTTTAATCTATATCTATAGGTACTAATATTATAAAGCTGAAGAGTTTATTTGTTTGTTTGTTTGAACGCGCTAATCTCAGGAACTACTGGTTCGAATTCAAAAATTCTTTAATCGTAGCACGACTGACATGACAATAGTCATAATAATATGCTAAAGTGATTAATACAGCTATGTTAAGTTATTTTATTCGAATCTATACTAATATACTTACTAATATTATAAAGCTGAAGAGTTTGTTTGTTTGTTTGAACGCGCTAATCTCAGGAACTACTGGTTCGAATTCAAAAAATATTTTTTTGTTGGATAGACCATTTATCGAAGGAGGCTTTGGGCTATATAACATCACGCTGCGCCCAATAGGAGCGAAGAAACAGTGGAAAATGTATAAAAAACGGGGAAAATATGAAGCCTTATGAAGAATTACTATTCCACGGGGACGAAGTCGCGTGCACAGCTAGTACTATAATATAAGCTTAATAAGTTCGAAAAGCACCTGCAACATGTGTAATAACTTACTGGGTAAAGAAAACTAATTATATTTAGTTCATAATAATTTCTGATGCCTTCGCGGTTATTACACATTGGAATGAAACAACTATTAACGGATTTAACTCGCGTATTTTTATTTTATTTTATTAAGTCACTTTAGCGTTAGACTATTGTCAGCTCAGTCGTGCTACGATTATGGAAACTGTAAAGAATCCGAAACGTCAGCAAATAAAATAAAATAAAAATACGCGAGTTAAATCCGTTAATAGTTTTTTCATTCCAATATATTTAGTTCGTCATTTAGATTATTGAAAAAAATTCTGAATGGAACACACATAAAAGTCTAACACTTCTCTTTTGAAGTGGATTTTGCGGAGTGACTTTCATTAGCTCAGTCGGCTACGAATATGGGTACTGTAAAGTTTTCTAAACGTTAGCAAGTAGAATGAAATACGCAAGTTAAATATAGGTATATATATATATATATATATATATATATATATATATATATATATATATATATATAAAAGGAGAAGCTGACTTAATGACTGACTTAACACCTTAGAGTGACCTATACCATAAGGGTTAGAAACCTGAAATTTTGCACATTGTTTTAAATTTATAATGTAGGGAAGCTCTAAGTAAAGATTTTCGAAATTTCATAAGGGATAAAAATAAAACGTATCGTAAGCAGATGAAGTCGCCGGCAGAACCTAATTATTATTATTACAATTGTTTTTCCTGAAAAAATAGTACATTACGCACCGAGGCCAGTAAAATAAAGAATGTCTCAGATCGCATGTAATTGTCGTCCGAGGCGAAGCCGAGGTTGACAAAAATGTGATCTGAGGTTTTTTATTTTACTGGCCGAGGTCAGTATACTATTTTTCTGTTCGACGAAGCCAGAAAGCGGCAATTTCATTTAGCGCAGCGGCCAGAAAGTTGGCGCTTTCCGGCCGGAGGACTGAAAAATACTTTTTTCCAATACATTCGAGAACAAATAGTATCACTACAGGAAACAATACTCGATCCCTGAACGAGTGAATTAATGCGGCTCCGCAGCGAGGCTTCGACGGACCAACACAATCACGGGGAATAATACACACACATCCTACCTGACTACGACAAAGAGGGTTATGGTTTTAGCAAACAAACACCGGTGTCTATAGGGTGAGTTCTGGTAAGATCGGACACGGGTTAACACCGTACGATATTAATTTACGCCTAATCGGGTTGATTTTTTTAGTGCTGGCAACATGACATAGAGCGCCATTTCATAGTGCCATGAAAATGTCAAAAAGAAAAAACAGGGATCCATGCGAAGCCGGGGCGAACAGGTAGTACTTTATAATTTGTTGCTTTACCGGTTATAATTATTATTTGATGGTTTAGCTGTGGAATGAAACAATTATAAATGTTTTTAATAACTTCAGCGTTAGGCTATTGTCAGTTCAGTCTACGATTATGGAAACTGTAAAGAATCTGAAACGACAGCAAATAAAATAAAATAAAATTCACTATGTTTATATATTACTAGCTTCTGCCAGCGACTTCGTCCGCGTGGAATAGTTATTTTCCCCGTTTTTTACACATTTTCCACTGTTTCTTCGCTCCTATTGGTCGCAGCGTGATGTTATATAGCCTTCCTCGATAAATGGTCTATCCAACAAAAAAATTTTTGAATTCGAACTAGTAGTTCCTGAGATTAGGGCGCTTAAACAAACAAACTCTTCAGCTTTATAATATTAGTATAGATAATATTATGCATTCATTCCAATGTGTAATAACCAAGGGCATCAGAAATTATTAAACACCTGTTTATAATTTCTGATTCTTTCGCGGTGTAAGCTTATCGTCGGTTAGTCGGCTACGAATATGGGAACAGTGAAGTTTTTGAAAACGGAACGTCATTAATTAAAACCGAAAGTGCGAGTCGGATTCGGGTAGGCAGATTTCCGTATCTTGAAAAACGGCAAAAAACATGTTTATTGTATGGGTTTCCTTAAATAATTATTTTATTTAGTTTTAGTATTAACCTATTTCTTGTTATAGCGGCAACTGAAAAACATCGTCTGTGAAAATTTCAACTGGTTTACTATAACTCAGACAAGTGACAAATGGACGGACCTTAAAAAAATATTATGCTTATGTAAGTTTAATCCGTGATTTTTTTTTAAATACCTATGTATGTATGTGACTAAGTACACTCAGCATAGAAACATGAATATGCAATAAAACCCATAACGCCCCGTACATTAGTCGTTCCGATCATTGCCCGTTCCGCTAGCCGACTGTACCGGGACGTATCCGTTTTTCACTAATTTACGACGCTGACTGTAATTGCTAATGATGTTTAGATTTGTATACATTTTTAGAGGTTTTTTTCGATTTTATTCTTTTTTTTTGTTATATTAGGTACCACGTTAAATCGTATCTCACACGATGTCAAAATGGCGGGTTAAAATTTTTATTCGTAAACCAAAAACTTTTTTTTCATTGTTCGTAAAGTGACGTCACGATCCCCCACTCCCAAACTAAAGTTTGGGAGCTTCTAAAACGCTTCTGTCATTTCGGCGTTTCGTCTCAGCAATTATGTCTATACTAATATTATAAAGAGGAAAGGTTTGTTTGTTTGGATTGAATAGGCTCCAGAACGGCTGGACCGATTTGAAAAATTCTTTCACTGTTATAAAGCTACACTATTCCCGAGTGACATAGGCTATAAAAAAAAGGGATCCGTGCGAAGCCTGAGCGGGCCGGTAGTGTTCTTTATAAAGCTGTAGAATAATGAGACGTGTCAATATAATATAATACTTTTTAAGGGGCCCTAGACAAGTGCCCAACGTTCAACGTTAACGTTAAACGTTAGGACCAAAATGTATGGGATTTGACATCCGCGAACGACTGTCACGTACGTCACAAATGTCAAATCCCATACATTTTGGTGCTAACGTTTAACGTTAACGTTGAACGTTGGGCACTTGTCTAGGGTCCAAGGTCTATTTAGTTAAAGGTAAATTATGTAATTTGATAGTTTAATATACCTACTACGAGTATGAGAACTGAAAAGTTCTCGAAACACCAATACACACGAGTTAAAATAAAATACGCGAATTAAATCCGACTATAGTTGTTTCATTCCAATGTATAATAACCGCGAAGGCATCAGAAATTATTAAAGACGTTGTTTTTTTAAAGCATAACCCTTCCAGGTTCCGTAGTCGAGTAAAGAATGTTTTCTTCCAACACACGTTCCTTATCAGAACATAAGCAATAAGTGTCGATGTTACGTTATCTAAGCAATATTGGTAGTCTTTATGTCGGTATTTTTGAATAAATTCATGACAAATAATATTATTTTCTATTTGTATAAATTATTGCTATTGGAAATACGTTTGTGTTTTGTTTCTCTTTAGTGTTGTGGGTTTTGTTTATGTCCCTATTGTTATTATGTTTTGCATAAATTCAAAATAATTCTCAATTTCATTTCAAAAATGATATTTTTTTCAATATTTTAGTGATTTTAACCAGTAGCTTCTTACTGATTGTCAAAGTTACTTAAATAAGTAACTTAGCAATTAAGTAAATACTTAATTGCTTTTAGATTAAGGTCAATTATGTAGGTCAAAAGCAATGGTATTTAAGATAAGGTTAACGTTTCAAAAAGTTTATCTTTTATTTTTCTTTAAAAAATTATACCTAATCATTTTGGATTTCTTCCAAAAGATGTTTATACGTATCTTTTGGAAGAATTATGTCAAATATTGTGATTACCAAAAAAGCAGAAGAAATAGAAATATTACGTCTAATTTATTAAATTTCCCTCCTTACTCATATATCTTAGAAATGCGTTGTTTTTCTTCAAACAATCAAGAAAAGCACATTCTCTCTAATATATAAATCAAATATCAGACATAGTCGGGGACGATCATATTATTTTAGTTAAAGAACGATTCTTATAATAATATAAAGAAAGTGGAAATGTCTGTATGTTTACTTAAAATATTTTTTGATAAAATCACGTTAATTCAAGCATATGTGATAGGTACTTTCGCGGTTAATGATTTTTCATGTCGCGGTTATTACACATTGGAATGAAACAAATATAACGGATTTAACTAGTGATATAATATAATTATTACTTTAGTGTTATACTATCGTCAGCTACGAATATGGGGACTGCAAATCCTAACTAATATTATAAATGCGAAAGTAACTCTGTCTGTCTGTCTGTTACGCTTTCACGCTAAAACTACTGAACCGATTTAAATGAAATTTGGTACACAGATAGTCTAGAGCCTGAGAAAGAACATAGGCTACTTTTTAACCAACTGCAAAAAAAGAGGAGTTCTACGCGGAAGAAGTCGCGGGCAGAAGCTAGTTTTATATAAACGAGTTAAATACGTTAATGTTTCATTCCAATGTGGAATCGCAGAAGTATCAGAAATTATTTTATTTAGTACGTACATAATATAAAACAAAGTCGCTGTCTTTCCGTCCCTATATATGCTTAAATCTTTAAAACTACGCAACGGATTTTGAAGCGGTTTATTAATAGATAGATACAGTGATTCAAGAGGAAGGTTTATAGTAGTGTGAAGCCGGACCATGTCGCTAGTTCAATATACTTAAACATTTTCCAAAAACCACTCCACTTTAGCGTTAGACTATTGTCAGCTCAGTCGTGCTACGATTATGGAAACTGTAAAGAATCCGAAACGTCAGCTAATAAAATAAAATAAAAATACGCGAGTTAAATCCGTTAACAGTTGTTTCATTCCAATGTGTAATAACCGCGAAGGCATCAGAAATTATTATTTTCCAAAAACTTAGCCGAGAAAAACCAGTATTAAAATCCAGTGCAACTCTCGATCCATGCATCACGCATTATGTGAATTTACGATGCCGTAGACGGCCAATTCAATTTTATTACTATTATTAGGAGATAAATTTTATCCCGATCAGAAGATTGAATGAGAAGCAATCTTTTATCGCGCCGTTTGACATAAATTGGTGAGAAACGGGCTCCGCAGTTTTTGCTTTAACTGACGTGTTGATTTTTATGATGGTGGATTTGCTACCTGTCACACGTTTTTAAGATTAGATAGAATTATTTTTAAGACTGAAAACTTTAGTTTCCATATTCATAGCCAAATGATAAACGTCAGCAAATAAACGCAAAAAAATCCGGTAAGTATGTCTTTTAATTCAATATTATGGCTTTCTTTTTTTTCCTAATTTCAATAATTTTAATGTAAGTAAGTATTATAAACGTTTTTCTACAGGCTGTGTCTACCTCCTTAATAAACAATGTCTCACCGTACTTCAAAAATATATGTTAATACCTAGGTATAGGTATCTTTATACCTTCACATATCATACACATACAAAAGAATTTCCAAAACAGCTAAAGTACAGTCCCTTCCTCTTATACAACTATCGGGTTATAATTTTGAAAACAAAAGATTTCGAAACTTAACTTGAAAGAGGTACCTACATCCTAACTATTTCCCATTTTAAGGGCCGAACTAGAACAAAAAGTCTATGCTATTAAATACGAAATAGAGCTAATTAAACTTATTGAAAGGAAAACACGCGTATTTTATTTTATTTGCTGACGCGTAGAAAACATTACAGTTAACAATTTTAGTATCACGACTAAGCTGACGGTAATTACACATTGAAATAAAACAACTGTTAACGGATTTAACTCGCGTATTTTTATTTTATTTGCTGATGTTTCGAACTCTTTACAGTTTCCATAATCGTAGCACGACTGAGCTGACAATAGTCTAACGCTAAAGTTAAGACATTAGCGTTAGAATATATTATTATCAGTCAGAATCCGAAAATAAAAATACGCAAGTTAAATACGTTAATAGTTGTATCACAAAAACTAGTTTTCTATATCTTAGCATAGATATATGGAAGCTTGCCTTGTGCCAGGCACCCTGTTGTAATAAACATATCTGAGATTTAGACAAAGGCCCAATATTTGAGACCCTTCCGAGGGTCTTTTGTTAACTATTCTCTGATATTACCTTTACATGTAGTTTTAGGATGTAGCTTGTTTATGTTGCTTATATTTCATCATATCATATTATTATATTGTATTTATTAGAAACGAGATTCTGTATGAGACTTCGCACAGACGTAGATATTGCCATTCTAGGCGGCCATAAGTCTAAATCTTAAAAATCAACATACTAATAAGCTTTATATTACATTATCTAATAGACATTCCTGGGCACTTACCCCCAGCCTTTTTACCCCGTTTGATAATGTTAGTGCTGAGATACAGATAATCGAAATTAGGTCATCACTCGAAGTTTACGTATCAGTTCTCGGTGCCTTGAATTTACTTGTGTTAAAAAGGTTAAAAAAATATATTTTAACGTCTTTAATATAAGAAAAAATGATGGATTCTTATTATACAGGAAAGTATCTTTCAAACTAATATAAATTTAATGTATTTTTTATTCGTTTATTGTCCTAAAATAGGGCTCAAACGTAACAAGTATTTTTTAAGAAAATTATTGGTGATTTTGGAATTGAAAAGCTAATTTGAAATGTTTCTCAGTATTTCTCTGCTTTCATTTTTATTTTATTTGTGTAAGTATATATTCAGCATTATTTATTATAGAATAGTTTCTGCCGAGACCTGCCCAGTGCAAAAAAAAAGTACTTTGAAGTCTACACTGAATTATCTGCTAAAAATGTGATTTTTTTTCTACGTGGGTAATAAGTCGTTTTTTTTCGACAGAATCATCCAGAACGTCTGCATTTAAAGTGGTAACTCATAAATATTGGTTTAAAAATATGCAAGATCAAAATTTCCCATGTTTACGTGAAATATAGGAAAAATTGCAATGCTATAGGTTCTGATGCCCTAGGGTTTGGGATTACAGTGATACATGCAAGAATACGGCTTTTTCAAAGCATATATATATCTAGCCTATAAACCAAAAGTAGAAAGAGTTAGAAAAACTAAAAAAAATGGAAATCCATGAATAATTTCGGGCAGAAACTGGCCTATTGATATACGTGCCTAAATCCCACTTTGGTAACACCAATAACGCGATGGTAGTAGGCGTCTCCGATTATCCAAAACACTTAATTTGCATCTGAAATTAACTAATTTACTTATTAAAAGTGGTTTTGTAAGCAATGTCAAGTGGACATAAAATGTATGTAGAGAAATATGACGAATATGCCTAGAGTACGGAAACACAGCATGTTGAAGGTATGGGAGCACCCCATGACTCCAGCATGGCTCAAAATTATGATCTATGGTGCTAAAACTATAAAGAAAGCCTTTAGGCATAATTTGCCAACTGTCAAAAGACATTGCAGAAGCCCGAAATTTCTCATACCGTCTAAATTTTGCAAGAAAGTTTTCGTGATAAGAGTGCAACCTAGTCATTTGTTACTAAGACTGTTGCGCACGTCAGTATATTTGAAGTATGAGGACTTCCAAAAATTCTCAAATACTTAAAAAAAATCTCGTCAAGCAATCGAATTATTACTGCCAGGATTTGCTTAAAAAAGACAGTGGACTTTCATAATTTATTTTTGGTTTTTATTTATTTAGTACATATTTTTACACTCTATTATTATTGTTTTATGTTATATCATTGATAGAATATGTATTAATTAAATTTTAGTTTTTTAGAGATTTTTTTCTTTTATTTCAGAGTTTTTTTTTTTGTAATAAATTCGATTTTATCGAAATTCCGATTTATTTTTATTCCGAATTAAATTAATTTTAGTGAAAATGAATATTTTTTCCGATTTACCCCATTTTAGGGATGATAAGATGCAAAAATAATATTGGCCGCCTAGATCGGCCAAATCTACGTCTGTGCTTCGTCGCGATAAGCATCCCCTATTACTCTCTTATGGGAAGAATTTTGAATAATCCTTTAATGGTGCTCCCCTACGTTATGTAAGAAAAAAAAAATAGAAATTGGACAACTATTGCGTATTGTACTCGAGTACTAACTTTTATTGGCTGACGTTTCGGAGCCTTTACAGATTCCATAATCGTATCCACTTTAGCGTAAGACTATTGTCAGCTCAGTCGTGCTATAATTATGGAATCTGTAAGGGCTCCGATACGTCAGCCAATAAAATGAAATACGCGGGTTAAATCCGTTTAAAGTTGTTTCATTCTAATTCACAAATCATTTTACTATGTGTTTTGCACCAAACGGAAATGACTTATGTCCACTTTCTACAACTGAATATAAACAGCAGCTTTGAATATGTTAATTTCCAACAATTTATATAGAAACGGGCACAATACGTATATTTAATTTCAAGTACATTTAATTTTAAGAGCATTTCTGTTAACAAATTAGCAGATGGCTGGATGCTGCTGTTTTGGTAAGATTTATAAAGCCTTATTTACATTTTGCAGAGTGTTTTAATTTTGAAAGGAAATTATTGCTTTACTATTGAAATTACTTTGGATTAAAATGAAATTGTAACCAATATTACCTACCTACTTTGAATTTTTTAGGTTTTGTAAACTTATGTTTAAAATTGTTAGGAGGTTCTTTTATTAAAAAAAAATACTTATCATTGATTGGAAATCATAACATTGAAGAATATGAAAGATTTTATTCATGAATGATGTCAAAAGATCAAGATCAATTTTACTTTATTTAATTGGTAAACTAACACTTCTAAGGCAGTCGAAGTAAATACTTAAGTAGGCAAAGTGTAAAAAGGGATAACACTTATTAATTACTTTATTACAAAATTTCAAAAACAAAAAATTTGATAAGTGAAATGAGGTAAGTCAAAAGATTTTTTGGAAATAATAAGGAAGACAAAGCTTAAATAGTAATTTGCAATGAAGATTCTACAACTACATGAAACACATGCGGCTAACATTTTAGATGAAAATGTAATGAACGATGATCAATGAAATCAAAACAAAAGCTTTCCAAAATCTAACAATTAAATTGAAACTAACAAACAGCGTTCCAGTCGAAACGGCATTATTTAGCATATGAATTAAATACAGTGAAATATGGTTTTAATTAATATGGATGTTTGCCGGCGTTGTATTTAATACCGCTACGCTTTCGACCCAGGAATAAATGCTAAATTGTTATTGAGAAATGTTTTGTAAATTCTAATAGAGTTTTGAAATAATTATAAACTAGCTGACCCGAATTATTTTATTGACATTCTTAAAGATGGATGGATAAAGGATGGTGTTTTGGCAGAAATTTCAATAAAAAAAAAATGTTGTAGAGGTTAGAGACTTTTGAATGAAAAAATGGGAAAACAAGGTGTAAGATTAGGAAAAACAAACGAAATAAAAGAGATGTTACTTAGTAGGTGGGTGAAGAAAAGTTACTTGATCGGATCATTTCACTTAGAAGAATTGTTATAACCTTCTAGTTTCTGAGATCCTACCCTAAATCTTCAGTTTTAATTGTTATTTAGGAAATAAGTCTTTGACTCCAAAAAACAGGCATAGCCTAGTTTTAGACCTAGCAGAGAGCAGATTAAGACTTATGTATAGGTATATTAATATTAATAACCGACGCAAAAACGTCGGGGCTTTATAAGTTTGTCTTATTTATCTGTGACATCCTAGCTCCCGAACGGGTGAACCGATTTTGATTCTTTTTGTAAATATGTTTTCAAAGATACCAAGAGTAACAAACTCCTAAGTATAAAATAATAAGCGGACTGTAGCGGCAATATTCGAGGAATACATTACGTCTTGCTGCCGCTGCGAGTCGGCCATTTGCGAATTTTAAGACGTATTGTGGGTATTTGCATATTTGTAAAACTTTATGGCATTAATTAGGCATGTGTGGAGCTTAAGGTTGATCGTTATTGTTCTTTGCGGTAATGGGGTTATATTACAGGACAAGTTTTTGAAGACGTAGTGAAGGTTCTTGAAATTTTTATTATAGTATTATATGATGCCTACTGTCCTATAGGCAGCTCAGTCTGCTATCATCATCATCATCATCATCAGCCCGTCGCAGTCCACTGCTGGACATAGGCCTCTCCAATTTCACGCCACTTTGCTCTATCTTGGGCTGCTTGCATCCAGCTCAAGATGGCTGGCAGTCTGCTATGAAAATAGAAAATTTACCTATATGTATTTTTTCTAAATCTCAGCATAATTAAATAGAATAGAATAGAAAAACTTTATTTGGTACCAGAAAGTTATTAACAAATATGTACTTATAATTAGACATGTAATTTAACTTAACAACTAGAAAAGACAGGAGTAAGACACTATACGCGAGTTTAATCCATTATAATTGTCGTATTACAATATTTATGTTTAGAAGGTTAAAGTAAATGTATAATTAGTTAATTTAAAAGTCTTCAACGACCAATTCAGAGATTCAATATAGGCAAAACATCACCTTTTCCAAGAAAGCTAAACCTAAATTTTTTACTTTCTAAAATTAATTAATAAATATGGGCAAAATTTACAGTAGGTATCTACATGTGTAATCTAGTTATAATTATAATTCTATTTACCTACTCTATAAGCCTTAATTAAAGAGAACACATTTTATCGTAGTCCATAAACAATGTCCAAGATTTCATAACCTTAAAACATCCAACGCAATCTGTGAAAGTACCATTTGCCAGTCACGAGTAATCAACGCGAAGTTCAATATTTTCCGCTCAAATAGCTCAGAATGATAAATATGTATTGCGCGAGAGCATTTACAAGATTATAATATTAGCGCGGCGTCGTTACGGGTGATGAATGGCTGGCACACTTCGATAATCAAATTCAAATTTGGAATCTGTTCCCTTCTTTTGGGGTACCGCAAGGATACGTGTTGGGACTGTTTTTGTTTTTTTTTTTGGAGAAAATTTTATAACACTACATTTTGTTTTATCTTAAATATTTTTTTTAGAATAATTTCTTTTGAATAAAGGAAACCTTTAATTTTTTGATTACTTCGCAGTTATTACACATTAGAATAAAACATCTATAGGTAACGTACTAATTTCTGACGCCTTCGCGGTTATTATATATTGGAATGGAACAACTTTAACGGATCTAAGTCGCGTATTTTATTTTTATTGGCTGACGTTTCGGAGTTTTTACAGATTCCATAATCGTAGCACGACTGAGCTAACAATAGTCTTATGCTAAAGTACTTTAGCATAAGGCTATATTTCATTTATTGATGTTTTGAAAACTTTAGTTCCGATATTTATAGCACGACTGAGCTGATGATAGTCAAACGCTAAAGTAACCTATATTATTAATAAACATCTTATATACTCGGGTGGATTAGAAATTTCAATAGGTCATTATTTTCAAGCGCACATCCTTTCACTAAAATTTCTTAGAAACACAAAGGCATATTAAAATCACATAACCGCAGAACCCTCCAAACACTTCCGTCACCCCGAACTACGCATCCTGTTTCTATTGTGAATATTGTAACTTTATTAACCGTGAAGGAATGGTCTCTTTAACCGATTCTCCCCGCGCGGCACGCGACCCGGAACCAATCAGGGCGCGGTATTTGTATGCAAGTACATGTTATAGGGGAAGTTGGGGTTATAGATAACCAGTGATAGAGATCGCTTCATTGAAACGTTTAGCGCGATTTAAATTTTTAATTTATGTTTTTGTTATCTGTGTTTCAGGATGGAAAGTAATTAATTTTAATCTTAAATGATGCTGTATGCATAAGATTAGAATAAGAGTTATGGTGACATGATTTATTATGTGCTGTGTTTCTTTGATTTGAAACTTACTGGAATTAAACAATTATAACGGATGTAAGTCGCGTTTTTGCGTACTTTAGTGTTAAAATATCCTGTAGTAACATTGGAATGAAACAACTATTAACGGATTTAACTCGCGTATTTTTATTTTATTTTATTAGCTGACGTTTCGGATTCTTTACAGTTTCCCCATACAGAATCCGAAACGTCAGCTAATAAAATAAAATAAAAATACGCGAGTTAAATCCGTTAATAGTTGTTTCATTCCAATGTGTAATAACCGCGAAGGCATCAGAAATTATTATATCCTGTAGTAAGTTAAATCCGTTATAATTGTTCCATTTCAAAGTAAAATAAACGAAAATGCATCAGAAATTAATATTAATAGGTACTCATTTTTCCAAACTAAATTTTCCTTAATGATTACTTTTCAAGATACACTTGTCTAAGTATCAGGAAGCTAATTAATATTACAATAGTACAACATTGTAAGGGTAGATTTGCAAAATATTTCATTCGGACAGAAGTCCATTTGAAAGGGTAATAAAACAGGGTCATTTCCTACGAGACATACGGATCTACATTGTGTTTGTCTTAACGTAGCAGACGGAAGCGTCACGGGCGGCGCGTACCTACGCATAATGTTCATGCTCACTTTTTATTGTAGTAACAAGCCTTATAACTGCTTAAAGTATTTGCAATTTACGACCTTTTAATATTTTTATAGTTTTTTTTACCTTTAAATGTATTTAAACCTATCGAACGACTAGTGACGTGTTTTTGTTTTAAAAATTACTTTTTCCGTCCTCCGGCCAGAAAGCGCCAACTTTGTGGCCGATTCGCTAAATGAAATTTCCGCTTTCTGGCTTCGTCGAACAGAAAAATAGTATACTGACCTCGGCCAATAAAATATAAAAGCCTCAGATCACATTTTTGTCAACCTCGGCTTCGCCTCGGACGACAATTACATGTGATCTGAGACATTTTTTATTTTACTGACCTTGGTGCGTAATGTACTATTTTTCTGCAAGTTACTTGTTGTAGGTATATGATAAAGTACTTGCATACACACATTCTTAATTTGCTAATTTTATATTAACCCGTTATTTCTTACAGGAGACTTATAACATATGCTTTGACTAATTTATTTGTTTCGTCTAATAGATATTTGCAAATGTTGTTGAAAATTTTGAGGTTATGTACTCATTTCTCTCTCGTTACATATTTGTGCTTTTGAAATATTATTAAACTACTTGTTTATTATTTATCATTTCTGTTATATAAAAAAGAAACTCCCAAACAAAATAATTACCACTGTAAACAAAACGAAATTAAAATCATACTTAATACTGTCAAATAACAGTAAAAACCAAAGCAGAATTTACTTTGAAATAGTCCAACAACCTCATTCTCAGCATACAAGAAACCCTACTTGCAACCTTATCACAGCAAGTCCATTCGAACTCGCGATGTCCCGACAGTAAGAGGTGAACAATATTTTTGCTTGCCCGCCGAACCGAGAATAATTCAATAGAAAATATTCACAAGGGTCTGTCCTCACCCCAAGTGTGAATACAGAGTGTTTTTCGTAATTTTCTTGGACTACTTTCAAGATTTGAAGGTTAAATGTAATCATATTTGGTGTTCAAGTATCTATTTGTTACTTATGTTTACGTGATGTTAATATTACTTATATTAAAAGTTTTTTTTTGGAATGTTTACATTTGCATGCCACAAAATTGGTGAATTGTGCTGATCTTATAATTTATTGTGACTAAAGTCAATTAAAGATAGCCACATCGTAAATAAGAAAATATCTGTGTAAATAGGAGTTTTTCCATAAATAAACCATGTTTTTAGTATAACAACATTTTACAATTCTATAAAAACAGCTAAGGTATTGTATAAGTATTTCTTCAAAGTTTCATCCTGTGAATCATATTCGTAGACAACTTGATACAATCTAGAACCATATATTTGAATATTTCCCGGTTTCAGTCGCAATTCTAAAAATGTACGTAACTACATACACCACAATATACTTAATACCTATTCAACACTTTCGCTGTCTCACAGGGCGTTCATACAACATGAATTTGTTACAGGTTTACATATGATTTTGATTTGAACTTTTTAATTTATATGTCAAAGAAACTACAAATTTATGTTCATTGGTGGACAGTGAAATAATGACGAAGTCGTCTACGTATATTATACGTAATTTTTTTAACACTAGAAGCTTCTATAACGCATTTAATTAAACTAATAACTCACTAACAAGGTCTCATACGTCCCCTATGTGAAAACAAAAACAATCTGGATCCCAGTTTCCCATACAATTTTTCACGGCTGTCCATCCAATGGCCTGGATCACCCAAGTTCCATTTGGATCACCCACCCACGGTCTAAAGTATGGGAACAAAGTTGTTCGCAGACATTTTGATATGCTTTTTCGACACGCCAAAGACCCTAGTGTCAAAGTCATGGTTTAGGGAACATGGTCGTTAACAATGGGTACATGATCTGATTTATTTTCTAATGTAGCTTTTTTTTACTGACTATCTGATTAAGGAGATTTTAATATTATCTGGGTCATAGAGAAGGTAGAGTATCCTACAAAATTAAATGCTCTTTTCATAGGAATATTGATAATTTAGGTTTTAGAAATATTTGTTTTTAGTTTGTATTTATAGGCATTTAGGCATAATTATTAATAATTATAATCTTTACAAGTTTCCTTCTGAACAGGTACTGATCACATATTATAAGTTTTCGAGACACCTTTTATGCTGATTCAATTACTTACAACCTTTATTTGATAAGAGTTTATGTGAATTAAAATAGTTTCATTATTATTAGCAACCAAATAAAATTTGTAGTCAGACAATCTAATTTCGCTTCAAATAAGTTACCAATCACCTTACTAGTTACCTGTTTCAATCTTAAATCCTTAAAATAATCTCCCAAACTTCCTCTCCTTAAATAACGTTTACCGATTCCACTTCATCAGCTACCAAAATAATATCTGCTTAAAAGTCCCATTGATCAGTTATGCTAATTCTTCAAGCTTGGGGTGAATTGAGATGTCTTCTCTCCCTTTACCTACATTCGACACGCCATGCCTCGTTATCGATTTGAATGGTACAAATAGGGGGCCATTTATAGGCTTTGTGTGATAATTTAGCGACACAAAAAAAGGATATAAATTCATGAGTCCTTTGTTGTTTTAAATTTTGGAATGCTTGGTCAATATTTTGTGGATGATTTGGATTTAGGTAATTATTAGTGAAAAATAATATTAAACTTATTTATTGTAATAATTTCTGATGCCTTTGCGGTTATTACACATTGGAATGAAATAACTATTAACGGGTTTAACTATATAAATCACTTTAGCGTTAGACTATTGTCAGCTCAGAATCGCTCAAATACGCGAGTTAAATCCGTTAAGTATTGAGATACTTCTGTAGGTATACCTACTGGAATATATTTTTGTTTTTTTTTACTATCACTAATAATAGGGAAATAATCAAACAGTTTTAGACTTATATCATTTTAATGATTCGCTAATACATCTAAAATCATATTTACAAAATAAATAGAACACTTACAACTAATATTGCACATAGATATATCTTAATGAAATAACAACAACGATTAAAAACAAATACCAAGTACATTATGAATCCGACAAAAGTTCAAACATCGACTATTGTTAGTTAATTATAACTTTGTCCAATTGAAACAGTTCTGAGGGCATTAAATTTGCATAAGCGACTCATTTGTGAATGAGCGAACCTCCGTTATGGGGATAAAATTGCTTGCTTTTCTTGTTAAAGTTTTGTGAGGGAGAAACGTCGTCCATGTCGCCTTCTTTATCTTGATGGGCTGTCATGTGTCTAGTCAGATGGTGTCTCTCCCTGAAACTTTCATTGCAAACGGGACACTTCAATTTCTCCTCCCTTTTCCTTCTATTCGGATCAGACACCGACTCGCTCTTGTGGTGTGTACGCATGTGATACACTAAATCAGAAGTCATTCGGAAACTAATGCTGCATTTGGCACAGACATTCTGAGCTGGCAAAGAAAAAGCGGCTAAGGTCGGAGGTAATAAGGTGCTAAGTATAGCAGCGGCCGGATTAGACATGAGAGGGTTCACTGGTTCTCGAGACGGTACTGGAAATTTCATGAAATCTTGATTCGGTGGTTGGAAGTTTTGAACACTGAACGGGTACGACGAGCCAGCTTGCAAGTATGGTATCTCAGGTCGAAAAGGTAGGAAATTTAGCTTGTTCGGTGACACTTGTGGTTTTTGATCGCCTTTATCTTGATATTCGGTACTTTTAAATGCTCCACTTGATCGAGCTTGCATCGGATTTAGTTCAGGATAGTTCGGCGATGATGACGGAATACTCTGAGCTCTAAAGAAATTATTGCTATTTAAAAGTTGAGCAGGGGTCAATAAATTATTAAATCCTTGGGATTTTGGAAAAGAGTTTGACGACTGACTTGTCGAAGATAAAGGGGGACTTACGGAATTTTGATATAACAAATTGTCAGGACTGACAGAAGGGTTCGGAGATCGCATGGCGTAGTTAGAAACTTTCGTGAAAGCGCTTCTCGGTGACATATCTGGAGGTTTCTCGTTGTATCTATTTTCATATCTGGCTCTTGATTGCATGCTGATCAATGTGGGATCGTCGAATATTTTATTCTTATATTCGGGTAAAAATTTCGGTTGTTTTGCGGCGCTTTCGTTGGAGTTGGGGCGACTTCTTGATCGATCTGAGTTTTCTGAATCGCTGCAGTACATAGTTTTGTTCGGATACTCGTCGGTTCCAACGTCGATATTAATATCGGATCCGAAATTAGGTGATATGTTATTATTAATGCGTATTCTGTCTTCGTCGTTATCTTTGCCATCCATGGTATTTTCGTTGGAGTATTCATTATTTTTATAAATATCAGGAATGCGTTTAAGAGGTTGCTCCCACTCTTCATTATGAAACAGCTGTTTGGAAACTCTGAGTTGTCTTTCCGGTTGTTTTTGCCTCAGCTTCTCATCGGGCATCATAAGAAATGCAACATCGAATGACCTCTTCGACGCCTTTCCAGGATTCAAAACAGTTGACTGAATGTCGTTTTTTGGGAGCGACATTTTAGCACTTTCTATATTCAAACTGCTCTCCTTAGAGTCAGGAGAAGCTTCTTTATAATTTTGATAATTGTTTTGAACGTCCATTGTCATTGTTTTCTCATTTAAATAACCGCACTAGATACGAAACTTTTGACACTTATATCGCGTTGTGGCGAGAGACACGCGTGCGTGCTACCCGGCAGTCACTTTACGAATGCGAGTGCGATATAAGGGTGGAAAATATATAAGTGGGGTTTAGACTACCCTTGGCTGAGGCTTTGAAGTTGGGGGGGCGTGGCGGAGTCAGCCAGTCAGCGTCGAGCGGGAGGCGTGAAAGAAATCCGCGGACCAATGAGAGAAGCGCTGAGCGATGGAGAGCAGGAGAGCTCAATCACCGGGTCAAGATAATAATAACTGCTTCGAATTGAGAGCGCATTGAGTTGCGGTAGGGTCAGCGTGACAATTACAGTATGATATTGAAAACTGAGCGGTTTATTGTACGAAATACGTGAGGTACGGTTGGCAGAATAGTAATAGATAAGATTTTTGAAAGTTTTTGTTTTTATGATAGGTACTTACAAACTTTGATAGATTATTTTCTGGTTTTAAGTATATTCTTTACTTACTATTAGTTACTAGCTAATTATATAATTATTTTAAACAATTAAAGAAAGGAAATAGTATATCGGATAATGTATTTTTTTTTGTTGAAATATGTCAGTATTGTATTTTATAGACATTACTCCACTATCACCCAAGTTTACCCATTAAGTTCATGTTTATCTCAAGAAAAAAGTTCCAAGAAAAACTCTACCGATTATGATTGCAATAAATATGTTTTATATGTCGCATAAAAAATGATACCTCTCCCATGGTCGGCCTAACCCCCGACTGTATGGATGAGATTGCGAATAATGCTATTAACACAGACGCTTCTTCTCAAATTGATATCCCACCTACAAATAACTCAAACGAAATTCAACTGTATCGTGAACACGAAAAGGTTGAAAATACTGATTCTGACAACGAATCTAAATCACTGGAAAACGACAACGAACATTGAGATCTAGGTGAAATCAGAGAAGGTTCAGATTCGATTGCATAAATGTTTATAGAAATGAAAAGAAGTCTCAAATGAGAGTTCTGTTCGGTAGTAACGATAATAAGATAGGCGCAGACGTTAAAGGAAAGCCATTTGTCAGATTTTAGCCATTTTTTGGCCATTCGTTCTCTCTCAATGAAATCTGTTCAAAGTATATATTTTGTGGGTGTCCTTAATGACGGTGCGGTGAAAAAGATGATGGATTATTTCCTGACTCGAGAATCATGATCGGCATTGTTTAGGAAGCCATTTTTGACACAGTTTTTTTACAGTAGTATTATGTAAGGCACTTAAGCTAATAAAGTGCTTGAGACTTCATACTTACTAGCAATTAAAAATGGAGTTAATAAGTACTATTGATTACAAGATTTGAATATTTTGTAATGATGTTTTAAGAGAGTACCTAAGCAAATATTTGGATGCAAAAGCAACTTAATCACAATGAAAATTCAAGATCATTTGAATTTACTAAATGACATCATTAATGATTATCAACTCTGCTTCAAGCTTCTCCTATAGCTTTATTCGTTTCTTCGAAGCCAAAAACTTTGATCCCTAATAATTTAATTCTCAGCAACAAACACATTAGCTTCTATCTCTTCATCCGTCACTAGGGACGGGTCAGCGTCACTCGTGACATCTTATTAACTGGACCTGAGGAGTTCAGCATCAGTCGTCGGATTGACATGTTCTGCCAACTGATTGATCGTTGCTGCTCTAGTGGAATCTTTGTTTGTTTCAACTAGTCTGAAATTGGTTTGTCTATCTTTGATTATTTGTTATTTATTTTGATAAATCAAGTAGGAGTACTTTACAATTATATAAGATACTGCATTGTATAGAAGGTAAAATTGTTTTTTAATGTTAAGTGGATTTATTTACCAATTGATTAATTTATTCATAGGTTATATGATTTGTGTTATATAGGTATAAATGAATTTGTCATGACAAATGAATTTGTTTTCAAAAATAACTCTGTGGTATGAACATTGATTTTATAACCCACTTTGTCGCCCTAATATAGGTAAGTATTTAAAAAAATATATTATTGCTAGCTTTTTTACTTAACTCCTCTCTGTCAAAGTCATTCACTAAGCATCAATAAATTGACTTTTATTGTGGCTGATGAATGGTGTGATAAGGCAGCTTATTGATAAGTAATTGTGCACGCGTGGCAAAGATTACTGCACACGTGACTTGTGCGGGGAAGCTGTTTAGGAAATTGATTTAAAAATCAAAAGATGGATTAGGTATTATAAATTTGTTAACCATTAAATAACTTATGCACTAGTGAAGCTTCTATTATAATCTTTAGAGGAAGGTATATTATAGAAAAAACGTACCTGAATATGGTAAACTTTCTCATTTGCAATTTAGAAGGTTATACCTAGGTAGTAATTACTGAAATTTGGAAAATTATATTAGTAACAAAATTCTTGGATCGTTATTTATATGGACGTTGAATCTTAGTTTTGGGCCATTAGGGATATTTTGAGACACATCATATTAAACAGTAGAAAACAATGACATTGGACAAAGAAAAGAGTTCCCAACATTCATTCAAAATCGCAATACACTTAATGATACGTTATGCTCTAAAAAAACACCAATCCCTACAAAAGTAGACTAACTAACTGGAGGGTTTAAGACCGCTAATCCCCAAAGCAGAATCGTATGACCAGAATACCAACAGCACATATGTCTAAGTGGAACTGCATAATTAAAAGTCGGAGCACTCTGGGGGTAGTGTAATGCAATTACGGAATTTTTCACGACATATGGCGACCAAAGCGGCCCTTACAAGCTTTTAGGGCGACGTGTGGTTTTTTTGAAGATCCAGCGTAGTGTTTTGTTTGGGGAGATTTTTAGGCAGTTTTTAAAGTGACTCTGGGAGAATGTTTGCCACATCGTCATAATCAGGATAGATTTTGATAATGGATGCTAATTTTATTTGCAAAATTTTGGATGAATAAGAAAGATAAACGAGGAAGAAAAAACACAATAAAACTAAGGCTAAATAAGTACTAATATGATAAGTTTGTGTGCAATTTCAATTCATACATTGTATACAAGTGTAATAATTTTAAAACAAAAACTTATTCAATACATTATTACGATTTTCAATATCTTTTCCATTATTACGATTCTTAATATCTTTTCCAAAATCACTATTACTATTTTAAATATCTTCTTCAACTTTAAACATTTCTATATCTTCATTCAAACCTTTGCAATAATGATAAAGACTATCCCAGTTTTCATTAGAGTCAGTCAGTTCAGAATTAGGGTGATAGTCCCTGGGGTCATGAGCCCAAAGTGCATATGGCGCATAATGCCCGTTGTATTGCACTGCATTTGAGCGCATTGTTGGAATATCGATGCGGTGGATTATTGATATTTAAACCTGCTTTGAAATTATAAAAGTTTTCATAAGGATTACAGGTCTTTTTAAGTTATTTTGTGTCTTGAGTTTCACTCACGACCATTTTGAAATTTTAAGGTTTATACAAGTTAATATTTTGAAGGTTCTGTACTTTAAGTAAAATTAAGCAAATGCTTACTAGACAAAGGATAAACATACCTACTTAGATATAAGCCTCAGAAACGGTATTGTGTCCATCACACTGATATTTGCCCCTAGTGGGATTCGAACTCACAACCTCCGGTTTCGTAATCAGAAGCTCTGGCTACTAGACCAGCAAGCCGTGTATGATATCATTATTTGCAGAGTCTTGTTTACATAATAATGTATATAAAATAACAGGCATCCTAACTAAAAACGTAATTGCACAAAATGAAGCCACAGCAATTCCAAAAAAAATACCTACACGAATAAAATCTTGTATATCATAAATTTGTAACTCAACAATAATTCCATTGTCTATCTCAACTAATCAATAAATGCAATCATCTGCATTTATTGCATCATCGTCAACATCAATACTTCAAAGTAGAGTATTCCGATTACCACCAGATAGTGGCATGACCATTATGGTTATTGTGATCAGATGGTCGCCGCCGGCGCATATGTTGTGTCCTTGGACAATGTGGGATCAAGCAGTTTTGATACTTGGAATGGAAATATTTGATCCTATGACATAATATAGAATAACACTTCATGTGTTTTTGGTTTAATATTGTCGACATTTTTGACTGAATGTTTTATTGCAGTTGTGTCTAAAATCAACACAAAATAAAATACTAATGAAATTTATTTCCTCTGGTATAATTTTATCAGTCTTAGTTTATTGTACCTACATTAGTATAAAACGATAAAGTAGGTACCTAAGTATAACAGATTATACTGCCAAATAGCATAAAATATTCCAATGCAATTTTGTTTCGTTGTTAAAACGCTTAAGCAGAAAAGTATAAAAAACAAAAATGTGTAACATTCCTTCTTCTTAAACCGAAAAGTGTACTAACGTACCTATATAAACCAAAATATTAAAAAAAACTACCAAAGTGATCCATCCATGTATACTTTTGTTATTCAATACAATATGCATTATTGCGAGCTTTGCGCAACATGTCACTTGCGCGTGCGCACTGCACAAACATTTGACATAACCAGCATTATTAGAAAGGAGATAATTCGATTGTCTATTTGTTATCGTTAACGGTCTGTACTATTTCGTTTAGTGTTTTTATAAAAAAAACCGTTTCGAACACTGACTGAATTTTGCGATTATGAAATGGTGTTGATTATATTAGCTGGAAGATTTCAATCTTAAGCACTATAGCATTACTTAATACCCTTCCATAAAAATAGCAGTTCTAAACGTTAAGGCGATTTTCGCATTTTAATGGTTTCTGCAAATGCAAAATGCAGCCCAACTTTATTCGGGCTATAATATTTTATTGATTATTAAAAATAAAGAAAAGAAAAAACAATGATTAACCACAACGCAATTTCTTAGTCAGAATTTCAAAACATTGATGGCATTTTTTTTATTGATCGCACCAAGGTCATTGGACTTGAATACGTTTCTCTTATAAATGCATTTAACACATCCCATATGGTAACGAGGTCGCACCATGAGGGCGTATTGTCCATAGCGGCTTTTATACCATATGGTCCAAAAATTCACAAACAAGTGTGCAGTAAATCCCACTTACAATACTTAACGATTACTTTGAATTAGCTTAAAACTGTTAACTTGAAATAGTTGAACCCTATCCTGAAGAGGATAAAGTTGAGAATGTAGAAGCAATTTTTCAAAATGAAATAGTTATTGTTGATTATCTTAATAGAAGCCTTAAAGTTGAAGTGATAGAATTGAAAATGGATTGAACAGAGCAATCTGTCGATAGAAAACTAGAGGCTACAAGCACAAGTTTTAAACGCGACAGAACTGCTATAAACGGAGTTGTTGTAAATTTAAACGTTGTAAAATAGGAAAACTTACTCATTCCTGTGGAGAATAAAGTTCAAAATGCTTTGAAGAATGGTATAAAAGAGATTTTTACAATTAATAGGGTGAATGATTCAAATATAGATGCATTGGAAGCAGGGGATGATTATAGTGGAATTGTATGAAGGCCTATTGTTAATCGGACACCATATGTTGGGTTTGCATTAGTATAGTATTTAGGGATATTGTATAATAAACTAACAGGTGTTTGTTTGATTTTGGCATTGTTGCCAACGTTATAAACATCGATATGGAATATCATTGATTTCTAATATTGTCATAATTTGGGGAGATTTAGGTAGGAATAGGGATAACGACTGGGTAAAGAAATCGAAATTCTATTTAGTCCGTGACGTCACTATATTATGGTACCTTTTATACCAGTGTGACGTCACAAGCCCCCACTCTCGAACATTAAATTATCTTTGTCATTTATTATTCGATTGCGAAAATAAAAATAGGTATTCAATATGTTTTGATTACTACTTGATGGAAAAAAATACCAGTCGTCATGTCTATTTTAACATGGGTTTACTTTGTCATTTTTGACAATAACAGTATTGAGCAAGTATTTATCATTGTTGAAATTGTCTCAATACTTTGAATACTTATGTAAGTATTCAATAATTTTAAAATTGATGAATTCATAAAAAGTCATCATAATAAACTTAACGCATTTGCGTTAAATCCGTGACAAATGTTATTTCAAGATTTATATAATGACTTATTTTGTCTCATAAGTTCTGGTGTGAGATTTCCCAATCAGACAAACTCGCTCCTTGGGGACAAATCGGGAATTGATGTTAAAAGAATATTAACAGAAACCAACTATGTGACGGAACCCGGGAGAGAATCTAACCCAATCAAAGTTGCAGATGCGACCGCTGTGGGATCATCACTCAAGCAGGCAAAGGGTTAACAAATGAAAGAAAGACGATCATGACAAAAACAAATTAACATGGTTAGAAAATAGGTATGAAAGAGATAATAAAGAACCTGGATTGACATAATTTGTTATTTTGTGGAGATTAGAAAATATGTAAACGAGTTGAAACATTAAACAAAATATTTGAGTCTTTTTTGGTTAAAATATATTTTTTACTTAATAAGAAACCGACTACATTTACACCGGAATTATATAACAACATAAATAGGTAATTAGACAGTCAATGTTTTGATCGCAGGCCATTTGATCTAATTTATTTGTATACTTATGTAACAATTCCAAGTACCAAAAAATACGACAAAGGAAAATCGCAAAAATCTGTCAGCTCATAACACACCATAACTCTTTCACACTCTGCTGGCCAACAAAAAAAAACTGAATTAATACAATATCTTTTATCAATATGCTCAAACAACGCTTGGCAGCGATTTTTAAGAATCTTGGCAAAAAATAACAAAGATAAATCATACTGCCGGGAATCGGAATTACAAATGAGGCATTTCGGGGGTTCCTTTTCAGATTATTCTATTAATGGGGGATACGTTTTGTAAAAAATAGGAGCTGTTATAATGATGATAATCCAGACTATAATCATACCACTTCTAAGCCCAGACCTATCTGGAAATATCTGAAGATCACACTTAACCCAGGTCCAATGAGATTTGGTCGATTACACGCTAATCATAAAGGTTGAATCATGATAATTTTGTTGAATAAAAATGAAATATTTTTTATGATCATATATTGTGGGTTTTTATTTACCACTGAGCTACGGTTTCTCAATTTTGATTAACGTACATAAGAACAAATCATTATGATAATATGGACAATTGTAAATTAGAAATGTAACAAAAAACTGAAATAGATGTCTAGTAAAAAGTGTCTAATGGTTTTTTGGCTACACTGTTATATTATCTATACTAATGTTATAAAGAGGAAAGGTTTGTTTGTTTAAATTGAATAGGCTCCAGAACGGCTGGCCCGATTTGAAAAATTCTTTCACTGTTGGGAAGCTACACTATTCCCAAATGACATAGGCTATAAAAAAAATGATGATCCGTGCGAAGCCGGGGCGGACAGGTACTATAACATAAGATAATCATTTTCCCTATAAGCGAACAAGCTAGAAAACTTTTGTATAGTAAAAAGAAACTAATTAATTTTTGAAATTGTAATCCCATAGTCTTTGTATAAGATAGCGGCCCGCCCTGGCTTCGCCCGGATCCCTTTTTTTTATAGCCTATGTCACTCGGGAATAGTGTAGCTTTCCAACAGTGAAAGAATTTTCAAATCGGTCCAGTCGTTTAGGAGCCTATCTAAACAAACAAACAAACTTTTCCTCTTTAGTATATTAGTATAGAAAACAACGACCGAAACCAAGACAAACAATGAACTCACATAGTCACATAGCAAATGAATTCACATGAGTAAATAAGCTAATAAACCCGGGTTCAGAAAGAAAAAATATTAAGCAAAGGTAACTAGACAAATAAAAATATAAGACCCCAGCCCCGGTACAGAGGCACTTATTCACGCGACGTTTCCTGCCCTGGTGTTCTATTGTTTTTTTCCTCGCCAAGAACTTTTCTTGCTTGTTTTTCACTTTTTTTTGGTACAACGGATTTCTTGTACCCATATTTTACGCTCATATTGTTCCCGATTTGCATCCAGCGCTTGCTTTCGTTTTTGTCGCTGGAAAATTTTCTTTGTGAAATATTTTCTGGTTTTGTAAAGTTCTTTTGAATGTGTCAGTTTTGGTTGTGTTCTAATCTTAAATATTTGGAAATAAGCTAACGTTTCATATTTAAAGACTTACCTTTCTTACAAAAGTATATTACTTATTGACCTAGGTCCGGAATAGAAAGAAGACACTTCTATCAAATTGTAATCTTTAATCTCTATTAAAAAAAATCATATCAAAGCATAACGGCAAAAGTTTTTTACAACCATAATGATTACAAATTTAATTACAAAACATAAATGCTCAAAAACCATTACATTTGAAAACCCTTTGCCGGAATAAATCATTAAAAAAAAGTTATATCGTTCCATTCAAAATGGCGCATTCTGCTTAAGCGCGATCAAATCTAGAAAAACATAAATTTAAATTTAGAATCCAACACCCTTTGGAACGTTCTCCCCAGTATTTCAAAAATCATCAACCGATCGACTGTTCATGAAATTTTAATTTCCAATTGTATATGTATAGACTTAAGGTTCAAATTCCTTGTTTTTATGCATTATAGAAATATGGATTTAAGCGATGTTTTTACCAAAAAGAGTTTAATAGAATTTGGCATATCTTACTAATGGAATGGCTGGTTTAATGAAATGAGGTGCTTTTTGTTGGAACGACTGTTCCAGCGATTTATTGGAAAATGTCCGTTTTTCAATATGCGACTGAATCTGTTACTTTATTGGCATTTGGGCGGAATGAGTTTTGAACGGTTTTAGTCGTAAATGTTGGTACTTACTCCTGAATATAATTACGTATTTAGCTGTATGAACTATCAAGTTGAAGTAGGTATCTACCTGCATTTTAAAGTATAGTATCACACACCTAACGATAAATATGTGTACTTTGAATTATTAGGTATTATTATTAATTTTCTTATATACAAACCTTATCCTGACAATAACGAAAACATAAAAAAAAGATTAGGTACCTATCCAATTTGGTGCAGTCATTTAGAAGTTATGCACGTATGTACTTACATACACTTCAGCGATACCTTTTATATAATTATATAAACTTATGGTTGGTGTCATGATTAAAATTTTCCTTACAAGTTTTTAACGCTTTTTTCTAAAAGACAAAACTTACATAAATCCAAAAAAAGAATTCCCACTCCGCTAAAATTTTCCAAACAAAAACTGAACCAGACTTTAAACGCTCAAAAGCATTATCTTAATCTAAGTCCATATACCAACTGTCAAAGTGGTGGCCAAAAAAGAAAAAGACTTCTTATCAGCCATCTTGCAAACAAAAGAGGGGTTTTTGCATAATGAGTGACATCTCTGAAGCGTTTAGGGAGACAGAGAAGACCTTATACAAGTTGATATTTGTTAGAAAGAGACGGGTGGTTTAGAGAGAACAATATCACAATCTTGTTTCTGGACCATTTATTTAATTAGTGGTAGCAGTGCCGCTATTAATCTGGGTTGCGGCTGATAGCGGGTAAATGTGTCGCTTGCCGCGTTTACGACCAAAGGGTTTCTGAAGCGTGTTCTTTGCTAAAGATGAAAAACGTCTCAGACTGCTTGACAGAGTCTATGTAGGTCTCTAAGTAAATTATCTAACAACTAGCGGCCCGCCCCGGCTTCGCCCGGATCCCTTTTTTTATAACCTATGTCACTCGGGAATAGTGTAACAAGACAAGACAACAATGAAAGAATTTTCAATTCGGTCCAGTCGCCTATTCAACCCAAAAAAACAAACTTTTCCTCAATATTAGTATATATATATATATATATATACTAATATTATATATATATATACTAGTATATATATATATATATATATATATATATACTAATATTATAAAGAGGAAAACTTTGTTTTTTTGGTTTTATGAATAGGCTGACCCAATTCTAATAATTCTTTCACTGTTGGGAAGCTACGTTCACTCTGAGTAACATAGGCTATAGAATATTTTGAAAAAAAATAGGATTCGTGCGAAGCCGGGGCGAACCGCTATACTACCGAACATAAAACGCCGTAAGAAACTTGAAAGTGATTTCTTCAGTCAAACGTCAAATATAATAATAATAATATGTGTAAATATTGGTGACAAAGTTCTTTACGCCCCCGAAGCCATTTTCAAAACGTTGCCATTTAGTGTTGTATTAAATTTCCAATTATTTTTATGAGTGAAATTGTCTTAAAACCATTAAAGGGAGGATGGTTAATATTACTGATCTTTGGAGTTAATCGCTTGAGTGGGGTTCAAGGCAGTAACTGCAAATGGGGGGAGGAATTGGCCTTTGTTTTAAAAATTGTTTTACAATATCCGAAATAGTCCCAAGTAATGGGGTTATAGGGTTTTTAGTTTCACGATCTCGAGAATTGTCGAATTTTTCGATTATTTCTAGTTAGTATTTTTTAATTTGATATATAAAAACAAATAGGTATATATAGGTATATATATATATTTTTTTTTTTTTTTCGAACTGAATACTGAAGCGCAGTTGGCCAGCTAATGGGCCTTCACTGCAAAACCGGACGGGTGGCGAGACTCCTGAAAGGAGACTCTTAAGCCTTTTTTAAACAAATAGGTATATTGGAATGAAACAACTAATAACGGATTTAACTCATTTATAAAATAAAATAAAAATAAAAATACGCGAGTTAAATCCGTTATTAGTTGTTTCATTCCAATGTGTAATAACCGCGAAGGCATCAGAAATTATTAAATAGGTATATGCTCAACACAAATATGTAATGCGTTTTTTCAACCAATTATGGAAGCAATATTTTTCTTATTTGCATATTTTGACTTCTTGCCATCTTTAAAATATACCTACCCGTCTAATTTTACTTTAACACTGTGAAATATATAAGTAAGATTTTTAAATAAATTTAAATATAGGTCAGTTTTATAAAATTTACGTTTAATTAAAAAATAATATTGCTCATGTACATAAGAATTCAGAATCACATAGACACCTTTGTAAAGAACTGCGCAAACGAAAACGAGCAGATTATATAAAAGACTAGCTTCTGCCCGCGACTTCGTCCGCGTGGAACTCCTCCTTTTTTGCAGTCGGTTAAAAAGTAGCCTATGTCCTTTCTCAGGCTCCAGACTTTCTTTGTACCAAATTTCATTTAAATCGGTCCAGTAGTTTTAGCGTGAAAGCGTAACAGACAGACAGACAGACAGAGTTACTTTCGCATTTATAATATTAGTAAGGATAGTAAGGAAGTAAGGATTATAATATATAAAAGCCAGTTTATAAAAAAAGTTCATAAAGATTTTTTTTTTTCTAAACTGCATTAAAACTTTGAAACAGTTGTCAACCACATTCGTATAATTTTGTCATTAGCAACACTCGATTGGTCACCGCGTACAGAATCCTATTCGAATCCATATCGATATAATTCGATTCCGTATCGATATGATTCGATTTAACCTCGACATGACGCCATTTGCCCGTTCGAAGTTTGAAATTTATATTTTTAAATCATCACAAATGGTTTTCTATTACGGTTTTTGTGTTTTCTTAATGGGTTAGTTTTCTTTGTTGCAATTTTTATTAACAATAAAACTGATTTATAAATAACTGACTCGATATTTTTTTTAATATTGCAGTTAAGCATTTTGTAACTGTCAGAATTATTGGCTATTGCTGTTTTTATTTAACATTGTTACGATTTTTTTGTTACCTTTTTTCCTTAAAATAATATAATATTTACCTACACCATTCTATCTACCTAACAAAGAACTGACTGACAGATTTTAACATTTCAGCCAAAGTAGGTAGCTTTTTTTCGACCATGCTTTAAAACAGAAAATTAATCATTAAAAAGGTTACATACATACAATTTTAACAACCTTAAGAATAATGCAGGCCAGTTATAATTTATGGAAAAAAAGTTGCGGAACGGCGCCATCTTGATTTGTTCTAAATTTCAAATTTCAATGAATTATTTCGTAAAATCTTTGCGAATTAAGTTACTTACTTGAATTATTCTCTAGAACATGGAATTGCTCGTATTAATAATATAAGGAGATATCCAGGTGTTGGTAGTTATTAATTATTTACATAAGCTTAGTTAGTGGATTATACAGGCTGTATCCGTCAGGTGTGGCGGGACATGTGGCTCCCAGCGTCTTGCGTTTACATAAACCCGCCGGACTGTCTTAACTAATATACAGAGTGATCTTTTGTGTAAACTTTAAATAAGTAATGAAAACTTGGTAAGTACTACCTACTGTCGACGGCCTGTTGGACTACGAAACCGCAGGTTAAGGGTTCGAATCCTGCTAGGGGCAGATGTCAATGTGATGAGCACTGGCATCTGTACATGAGTATTGTATGTCTTATATGTATTTATGTATGTTTATCCGTTGTGTACCTAGTACCCATAGTACAAGCTTTGCTTAAATTGGGACTATATAATTGGTTTGAATTGTCCAAAGATATTATATATTATAAACTAGGGTCATTGACTATATGTTGATACACGTCATACTTGTGAACGGCTGTTTTTGAGGTACGGTCTGCTCCTGCTATGATGAACTATCGAGTCGACGTTTCGACATAATATTGACAACGTTGTCGACATGAAATAAGAGATGACATCGACATGACAAACTTTCTCG
Source organism: Polylopha cassiicola (assembly GCA_038024825.1). Taxonomy (NCBI): domain Eukaryota; kingdom Metazoa; phylum Arthropoda; class Insecta; order Lepidoptera; family Tortricidae; genus Polylopha; species Polylopha cassiicola. The sequence goes on along the minus strand of CP149052.1, from coordinate 12,128,787 downwards.
TTGTCGACAATGTTACCGATAAGAAAAGAAAGGAATAAAATATATGTACATGTTTTTTTAACATCATATTAAAATATTTTAGCCGACTTTAAAAAATGAGGTTCTCAACTTATATACCTACAGATTTGTACAGAACTCTCACTACCTACTCACACTTGTCGGATATTTTTTGTTATTTGACTTTTTTCGTATACCTAATTCTCAAATTTTACAGCCACGAATAATATATTGTACAATATTTAACTTAATCATTTCTGATGCCTTCGCGGTTATTACACATTGGAATGAAACAACTATAAACGGATTTAACTCGGGTATTTTTATTTTATTTTATTTGCTGACGTTTCGGATTCTTTACAGTTTCCATAATCATAGCACGACTGAGCTGACAATAGTCTAACGCTAAAGTGATTTATACAGTTATGCAAACTAGCTTAACTCAGTCGTGCTACGATTATGTAAAATGTAAAGAATCCGAAACGTCAGCTAATAAAATAAAATAAAAATACGCGAGTTAAATCCGTTAATAGTTGTTTCATTCCAATGAATATTTAACTTGTTTGTTTATTTAGCATCCTGTAGGTGGTATCATGCATATGCGAAAGGGTAGCGCGTTCTGATCCGTGCGAGGCAATCTCCCGGAGCTCGGATTACACCGTACGATGTGCAACTAATACCCATAGCTCATGCTAATACGATCTGCACTGATTTCTGTGTGTTGATAGATAATTTATTCGTAGGAATATGGGTACTTGGTAGATAGGTTACTAGTCAAATGTCGGACTCTCGCATGAAAGATTTCTTATTTATACAAATATTATAAAGCTGAAGAGTTTGTTTGTTTGCTTGAACGCGCTAATCTCAGGAACTACTGGTTCGAATTCAAAAATACTTTTTTTGTTGGATGGACTATTTATCGAGGAAGGCTTTAGGCTATATAACATTACGCTGCGACCAATAGGAGCGAAGAAACAGTGGAAAATGTGTAAAAAACGGGAAAAATATGAAGCCTTATGAAGAATTACTATTCATTAAGTGACAGTTAGAAGACTTTGACAGATCTTTGACGAAACAATCGGACGGGCAGGACGACGTCTGCCGGGGCCGCTAGTCATTCTATAAAGATGGCAAAAAAATTACGTTTTTTGTATGGGAGCCCTTTTCAATATTCATTTTATTCAATTTTTGTAGGTTACTACCTAATAATGTTTTGATATATCTAATTATTATGTATTACCTATGTATTTAATCTAAATAAGTATATACAACATAATTAACGTTTTGTCACGACTGTTAGTTAATTATCGATTATAAAAAAATATATATGCTTAGGTATTTTAAAGAAATACACGAATCTAACTGTTCTGATAGTTAGGTGACAGACGGACGGATGGACAGCAAAGTCTTACAAATCAATGTCACTTTTTTAACAAAATCACTGCCTAATATTAAAAAAAAACACTTTCTTTAGGTAAGTACTTAAAAAAAACGCTCCAAATTTTAAAAACGTGTTCAACCCATTAACAGAAACAAAGCCACACACGCATAGATAACGTAAAAAATATTCGCACATAAATTGCCAACATAAAGGTATAACAGGTGTCGCTGCGGTCGCACAGAACAGCAGGGCTGCCACAATGAGAGGTGAGAGGGATTGATGATTTCGCTGTAATGTTGGTAGTCCTGGTAATGGCTGGACATTTGGCATTATGAGCAGTGCTTTTAAATTACTATAGAGTTTGGAAGACTGGTGCAGAAGAAATCGAGATTCCAGAGAGAGAGAGAGAGAGAGAGTAACTGAAATGAGTTCGCTGCCGCGTGTATTGGCATAGGTGGGGGCTCAAATTCCACTGTGGTCACGATTTTTATTACTTTTGTCTTGGTAAAAATATCACATTGTCATCATTTAAATAGTATAAAATTGTAGAATGAATTTTGATTGGCTAACATCTTTGGTTTGGCTTATATGTTTTATTTTTTCATTGCTCCAAGGGACATTATATTATACTAGCGGTCCACTACGGATTGGGATCCACTGGATTCCAAATAAAAAAAAAAACAAAATATTTTATAGCCCATGTTACTCGTGGATAATGTAGCTTTCGAATGGTGAAAGAATTTTTAAAAACGGTCCAGTAGTTTTTGAGCCTATTCATTACAACCAAACAAAGATTTCCTCTTTATAATATTAGTAGGTATAGATTATTTTATATGAATTTCAGTTAGATACCGTCACGCGTTCCTGAGGCTTACTTATGTTTGTTCCACTTTTACGCAAAAACTACTGAACAGATTTTGATGAAACCTTACAATAATATAGCTTATACATCAGAATAACATACAGGCAATATTTTATAACGATATTGTGTAAAATACTCATCGTGCGCAAACGAGGTCGCGGACAGAAGCTAGTAATAATTTACAGGGGATAACGCGAAGTCCTTTATGGGAACAGCAAAGGGCGTAAAACAATTGTTAATGTTTGCGAGAGGGTAAATTAGGGCTGATAGAACACAATATAGTATTAAATGGGTCACATTGTGTTTAACAAAAAACAAGAAATTTCATGACAGCTGTATTGTGTGAATTCATATTTTTTATAATGATTTTGTCTCTTTTAGTGTTTATACATAATAATTTTTTGGTGTAATAATAAATTCTGAGCTTTAATACAATTAAAGAGTAAATAAAAGTGATCTATTCTTATATATTTTGTGATCTATACTTATTGTTTTTATTTCAATTGGATTTTTAAAGGTTTCTAAGTACTACCTACGTCTGTATATAAAAAAACCCCTTCGTTTTTTCGTCGGGGGTTAAAAAGGAGAAGCTGAATTAATGGCCTAAATTATAAATGTTAGAAACATGAAATTTTGCAGACGGGTTCCTTTCTATAACGTGGTAGAGCACTAAGAAAGGATTTTTGAAAGTTTACTCCTTAGGGGGTAAAACGGAAGTTTTTATCATGCGCAGACGAAGTCACCGATAGAAGCTAGTCTGTAGACTATAGGACCACTAAGTTAATAAAATCTTTGAGAGTGTGATTATATTATGATAGTATAGTCGTAAAAAAGGAAATCAAATATCTTATAGGTATAATTGGGTGAATATTTGAGTTCGTACATATTACGCGGCAAACACTAAAGAACTATTGAGACGTGGAGGAATCTGAGTTAGTTTATTTTTTATATATCAAATAGAGCTAGTTCTATGTTTGGAAGTTTATGACATATTTGTTTTTTGAATAGAAATATTTTTTATAAATTTAAATATTCGCCAAATCTCATTACCCGTCATGTCCCAAATCCCAATTTTGATCAATGAATGATCAAAATGATTCAATTATATGTAGAATATCGTATTTTTAAGTAGTTATATCTATAGAATAGAACTTTGTTTAGATATCATAAAAATTATACACCTTAAAGAGCACTTTTAAGTAGTTTGCCATCGCTTTGAAAAATGTCCATGCAGGTACCATTCATTACCATTGGTCAGAATGTTCTAAGCCATAAACAAATATTCGCGCCATATTATTTGTCAAACTATCGACGCGGCAATCGATCTTAGTTGTCGCTAGCGAGCCAAACTAGTCGTACGCGTGTGAAACGATTTCCCGCCAAAATATGACGATCTCTTCGTACGTTTATACGGTTTGTCAACATTTTTATCTCCTCACCATTGAAGATTTATTGGCAAGTTCTTTAATACCTTATTAAAGCCGAATGTACCAAAAAACGTGTCTGTGGTATGTGTTTATGTTAATATGTCAAATATAATTTTAAGTCTATTTAATAATGCACAATGGTCAAAATTCGTAAAAATCTCGTTACCGTTTTTGAAATTACCGTTTATTCCCGTTTTATTTTACAAACGGTAGTGAGATATTTCGAATGGTAATGTGTATTAATAGGCTATTTTAATTTTTTATTTAAAAACTTTGATAATTATAATTATGTAGGTATTAAAAACTAATATTTCGAGACTCATTTTCTTTAAATCACACTTATATTTTCATATAAAAAATATTTTATTATCATTACCATTTACGGTCACATTACCATTTCCAAGCAAATCTCACTACCATAAGTATTATTTCTCCTTACCGTTCGCATATTTCATACATTCTGATTACCATTCCTGATACGGTAATGAGTACTCATTACCGTTCGTTAAAAAAAAATAAAAACTGAAATATGTATTTATTTATTGGTTACATTAACGTCCCTTAATTTTTTTTTCCATATTTATATATTAAACCTTAGGTTAAAAATATAAAATACGCAATTTGAAAAGATATTCTGATTTTTTTCCAACTGCCCAATATGTACGAACTCAAATATTCACCCAATTATGTTTACAAACTAAATATTCCAGGAACAAAGGAACCTGTCAAAATATACAAACAAAATTCAAAGAAGTAAGATAACAAATGCACGTACCTAAGCAAAATCCTACTATAATTAAAAATGCGAAAGTATGTAAGAATGTCTGGACGTATGTTTGTACCTCTTTCACGCAAAAACTACAGAATAGATTTTGATGAAACTTTACAATAATATAGCTTATACAAAATAACATATCCCTACTAACATTATAAATGCGAAAGTAACTCTGTCTGTCTGTCTGTCTGTTACGCTTTCACGCTAAAACTACTGGACCGAATTAAATGAAATTTGGTACAAAGAAAGTTTGGGGCCTGAGAAAGGACATAGGCTACTTTTTAACCGACTGCAAAAAAGGAGGAGTTCCACGCGGACGAAGTCGCGGGCAGAAGCTAGTAGGCTATAATTTCATAACGATATTGTGTAAAATAATCATCGTGCAAAGACGAAGTTCTAGTCAGAAGATATATAATTATATATCTATGTTATGAAATATGATGTATGTAAGGGTGTGGCAACCCTAAGGCCGGTGACAATAGCACCGCTAGTTATCTATTTAAACCGGGATTAGCACTCGATAAACTGTGATTAATAGACGCACCGACGGACAATGTGTACAGATAGCAACTTAAATAATTTGATTTGTTTGTCTGTCTGTAGCGTGGAATTAAGATTGACTTAATTAGAGACGAGGTTATGATCAGAATTGTGAATAGGTACTTCATGAATTAGGTAAGTATCAAAATAATTAGATTACTAAGCATGGTTCATAGGTATGAACCTTTTTAAGTACCTAGTTATTAAAAACACTTATGGAATTCACAAGCTTTTGTGGTTCATTAGACTAAAGTTAACCCACTTACTTAATAATTTCTGATTCCTTTGCGGTTATTACATGAATGAAACAACTATACCTAACGGATTTAATGCGCATATTTTTTTTTTTGCTGACGTATTAAAAATTTTACAGTTCCCACATTTGTAGCATGACTGAGCTGACGATAGTAATTAAATCCTTAATAATAATAATTGTTTAATTCCAATGTGTAATAATCGCTTCAGAAATTATTAACCTACTTGTTTTGCGAACCTTACAGTTCCCGGCGCGTATTCGGCGCGATGCGCGAAAGGTGTCCGCGTGGGCGGAACAGATAGTGGGCCGCAAAAGTGCGGATTAACGTGTCCCCGCTAATTTATTGCCGGCGCGTGTGCGCCCGGCTTTACTCGTGTGTGCTTAAGTGATAGACTTTTTAAGTTGATATCCTTTAGAAAGGGTAGGCTTTGTTCTATAAACTTATCTCTAGATAAGTAATGCTGCTAGTTTTGTTTTTGCGTTTGCCTTGTCTGTCTGTCCGTGTGTGTGTAAGTGGGTGTGTGTATGTCTGGCTGTGGTGTAACATAGGTAGGTAAAAACCGATTTTGATTCTGTTTGAATGAAATGAGAAACAATGTTTGTTCTCCATTTGTGACTTCCTTATGTTGTCCATGACACACAATGACCGTGTGAAATAATGATAAAATGAGGCAGAGCTGACCAGACTCGTCATGCCGCACGTCATGCTCTTAATCATGACGAAAACAAGGAGCAGTGGGCATGCCCTCGACTAGAACAGTATGTACAGAGAGTACAGACTCGCAGCGGCGCGAGGAGCATAATTTTTAGCTTAAATAATCCTTAAATCCATTTTGTTTTATCAATTTATCTTAAATTATGATTGTAATATAAAAGTAACCAATTATAGCATTTACACTTCCAACCAATAAATAAAAGCCATCACAAAAACCCAATTTAAAAAACACGCCGCAACGGCCAACCGACATTTCCTTAAGCTTACGGTCGGCCATTTGCCGGAGCTTGACGACGACAAAATGGCGGCGGTCGTCGCGTTCAATTTGAATATAGAACAGCATACGTCGCGCGCGCTCTGCGGCGGTAACTCATCGGATTGTGGGCGATGGCTTGAGAATCGTAAAAATATATTCTTTTATTAGATGAAGGAAGTGTTGGAGAGGTCCTTGGGATGTCCTAGTTTGTAAAAAGTAGTATATACTATAAAATGGCAGTTGTAGAATGAATGTTCACTCCACTCGGTGATTTTTGTGACGTCACATTACAGGTAGTTAACCACGCGTTGTCATCCAAACCAAACGTGTGTACCTACCTACAAAATTTCAGCTCAATCGGTTAAAGTTATCTGCTTCAAAATTGAATTGTAATATTTATGTAGGTACATCTATATTTATATAGATGCCTTAGAGATATCGCACACCGCCTACTTAATATCGTACTAAGTAGCCGGGGTCAGATATCTCTGACGCTTACCGTACACAGGAGCAAGGGCGTGCATTCCATATAAGCACAATGTCATGCCTACCCTGGCGCCATACATCTGCACTCCCCACTGCACGCTCCTGCACAGGAAGTATAAGGCTCTAAAGGTTTCCTGTTCTTACGATGTCGTGTCGCTAAGAATATGTCGGTCACAGCGCGGTCTCGGCAGATAGCGGGAAGATGGCCGCCGGGTAAGAAAATATTAATAAGGCTAAACGCCTGTCTTTTAGTAATTTGTCTTTATTAGAATAGACTTTTTTGGGTGCTCTTTAGATGTGGGGGTGATAAATATTTTTTTTAGGTTTTGATCGTCATCAGTGAAGTATTTTTTTATTTTTGTTTAGTTAGGTACAATACTTAATTAACTACTGATTTTTATCTGAAAGTTGGTATACCAATAGAGCATAAGGAGGTAATTAAACAATTATAACGGATTCAACTCGCGTATTTTTGCTGACGTTTTGTAAACTACAGTTCCCATATTCGTAGCACGATTAGACTGATGAAAATCTAACGCTAAAGCGCAAGTTAAAATGGAGCAAAAACAAGGTAAATACTAGAAGCAATTATTAAAGGTTTTTTATTAAATATCTTTGGACAATTCACACCAATTGATCTAGCTCCAAACTAGGCACAGCTTGTACTATGGGTACTAAACAACAGATAAACATATATAAATACATATAAGACATCAAAGACTCAGGTACAGATGCCAGTGCTCATCACATTGACATCTGCCTCCAGCAGAGCTCTCTAATTCGAACCCGCAACCTCCGGTTTCGTAGTCAGGGCGTCTGACCACTAGACCAACAGGCCGTCAAATGATATCATTATATACCGCATGTAGGTATTACGTAATACCTATCTAGTCACTATAAATTACTAATATTATGCTGCAAAATCCTTTCCGATCTTAAGCAAAGCCGCATTAAAAATAATTAAACTACCCTCGGCCATAACGTGCAATCCGATTACTTCGAATCAAGTCACTTGCGGTTGTTCCCACAATACGAGCCGCGTATTAATTTCAAAATGGCCGAAACAACTCACGTCAAGTGTCCTTTGCATGGCGCTTTTCAATAGCATTTAAGTTTTCGATAACCACTTACACCCCCTTACAAGGTTAGTTTTACTGTGTAACGCGATTTCAATCTTGTGTAGTGTACATAAGGTGTTATGTTGGTTGCAGGTAAAGTGTAAAAATTCAAGAGTCGATACGATATCCACTTGACGTTGGCTATCATAATAAATGAATAAAGAAATATTAATTGTACTAAGATATCGGTTCAGTGGTTTTTTGAGATTTCTTTCATTGTTTTTGTCCAGTTTTTCGCCATGTGCTCCACTGTTTGGTTTTTGAGGGTGATTTTTTATTTTTCCTGTGAGAATATTGATTTTGAGTGGATATTGTTTTAAGTATGGGAGTGTGCACTGAGTGTTAAATTAAATAAAACTGGCTGGGTTATGCTCGAAAAGACCAAATTAATTGCTGAAAATTTTACTCTTGCATTAATCTATGATGACATTTCGGAAACTTTACAGTTCCCATATTCAAAACAAACTGAGTTGACGATACTCTATCATTCATAGAACTCTATCTTCTGTGTTGAGCTATCATCAGCATAGTTGGCTACGAATATGAGAACTGTAAAATTTTTGAAACGTCAGAAAATTGCGCGTTAAATCCGATATTTGTTTCATTCCAGTGTACAATATCCGAGCATCCGATATTTTTATACTTACTCAATAATTAAGTTTTTTTTTGACAGGCCCAGTTCTCGCGACCGGTCCAAGTAACGCCTGAGGCAGTCCCCAAGAAAATGTGTGACTCAAATTGAGTTGTGAAATCAATCATCGTGGAAAGGGGCAATATTTCCGCCCGCGCCGCCGCTGGCCCCGATACGGTATTGCTTTCACAGCGAACTGCCACTGTGGTGAATAATATGGACAAGAACCAGGCGCATGCAGTAGGGGGAGCATAGGGTAGGCACTTCATACATGAAGGCCCCAGGATACGACGGCATCCCGACGGAGGCTATCAGGAACCTCCCTCGGAAGGGTCTGGTCGCACTAGACTCTTCAACGCCTTTCTGTACCGGACACTTTAGGCAGGCGCGTGCAGTGATGATCGCGCGTGTACCACGTCAGGGTAGGCACTCCATACATTTATGTATTGTATAAATACCATTGTGCCTATATGGAATGCACGCCCTTGACTTTAGCATTGTTTGCCAAAGACACCGCGTATTTTACTTCATCTTCACGCAACCAAGCACTTGCCGCCAGACGAATGAAAGCGTCTCTTAGACAATGCCGTTATCTATAATAGCAATAATAATCAAATAATCCGTTAAAATTTGTTTCATTCCAATTAATAATAATCAAGTTTGTAGTATTGGAACCGCCTTACATATTTTTAAAATTATATTTAAAGTATTAACAGACATATATGACAATAGTCTTATGCTAAAGTACTATTGTCAGCTCAGTCGTGCTACGATTGTGGAATCTGTAAAGGCTCCGATACGTCAGCCAATAATAATAAAATACGCGAGTTAAATCCGTTAAAGTTGTTTCATTCCAATGTATAACAACCGCGAAGGCATCAGAAATTATTAGAGTAAAATATATTTTACGTGACATTTTTTTATTAAACTTGCTGTCGTCTTATCCACATTATTCTCGTCGTTGCTGGGTCAGCGACAAGGCGTGGACATAACGAGTTTAACAGAATATGATTTTCTCTGAAACGAAGCGTTTTAGCGACACTTTTTATCCCGTTTTTATCCCGCGGGAGAGCGCAGACTGCCGAACATGCGGGAAGGGTTGCTTGGCTCCTACCGCACGTTGATTACGGCACTAGTACGAAACAAAATAGGTAAGAAAGTAGTTTTTCTATTATTCATTTTAATAATTATCATATTAATAATTTCTGATGCCTTCGCCGTTATTATAATAATATATTGGAATGAAACTACTTTAAACGGAATTCACTTGCGTATTTTATTTATTTGGCTGACGTTTCGGAGCCTTTCTAGATTCCATAATCGTAGCACGACTGAGCTGACAATAGACAGTAGTATAGTAGTTTGAGACGCGAGTTAAATCCGTTAAAGTTGTTTCATTCCAATGTATAAATAGAATATTTAATGTTAGTTTATGCTTAATGGAAAATATGATTAAGCATAAAAATAAGTACTTTTTTCAAGAAAGAAAGATAAAAGTAAACATAATAATATCAAAAAGGACGCGTACAATATCAAAAGCAAAAAACTAATTATAGGTATCTTAACAGGCGCGTGCAGTGGGGGGAGCGTGAGTATGGCGCCAGAGTAGGCACTTCATACATTACTGACATTGTGCCTTTATGGAATGCACGCCCTTCGGTACCTAAACGTATATCAGTAGGTACACTTTGGTTAATAACCAACTACACAACTTTAGAAAAGTGAAAACACATTTACATAAAAACTAATTAAAACAATTTTTCACTAAAGCCGAGAGACCACTTAAAGCGATTACCGGACGTTATAACACGGAGGTCGTCCTAAGCCGTGCTAATACGTCCGGCGCGACAAACACAATTTTACGGTTCGCCGGACACTGAGCCGATGAGAGACGGGACTGCTGTCACTGTGACGTAAGCAATCACGATGTGGTATCATTTATCTATACTAATATAATAAAGAGTAAAAGTTTGTTTGTTTGGGTTGAATAGGCTCCTAAACGACTGGACCGATTTAAAAAATTCTTTCACTGATGGAAAGCTACAATTTTCCCGAGTGACATAGGTAGGCTATAAAAAAAGGGATCCGGGCGAAGCCGCTCGTTTTGATTATACGGAAAATTCTGTTTTATTTTACAACACGATGTGAGGAAATGTTCCAATTCTTTTATAGCCTAAGTCACTCGGGAATAGTGTAGCTTTCCAACAGTGAAAGAATTTTTCAAATCAGTCCAGTAGTTTAGGAGCCTATTTAATCCAAACAAACAAACCTTTCCTCTTTATAATATTATTAATAATTACTAATTATAATTAAAATAAAAGCCATATCTATATTTAGTTATTCCTTCGCGGCGTGGTCACGTATTGGTTAAAGCGAATATTCGCGTACAATAACAGTAGCATGGCACTGGATTACCGCCTTTACGGTGCCACGGACAAATCTCCTACCAGGTGCGTGCAGTGGCGGAGCACCGGTAGGCACTTAAATGTCAATTTTCCTGCAGGGATCGATTTCGGAACCTTAGTATTTTAAGAGTAAGGATAAGGTAATATAAAATAATGATTATTATGTAATTATAATAAAATATAGATTAGAAAAAGTATTATTATAAAGTCCTTACATAATGTACTGTACATAACATTATGTTCACTTAATCTAATTAAAATCTAATTAGTGATAGATTCGCCTTTGTTTTTGTGTTTTTTTTTTAAATAAATGATTTATATTATAAAGCAAAATGTAGATTTTTTTAAAAAAAGGATCTTTTTTTAATAGGTAAAATAATTATTACGGATTTAACTCTAGTATTTTAATTAAAACCTATCATTTCGAGCACTTTTCAATTCTCATATTCGTAGCAGATTCACAATATTATTATAAAAAATACAATAAGTCAATTAACAATGAAAATGATAAAAAAAGTAAAAAGAATAGTTGAATAAAAAACCACACATGCGTGTAAGCACATCGGCTTACGAACAGAAATAAATTATTTTATATGAACAAAAAGCAATAAAAGATAATCAGATAAAGGTATTAATATTGATAAAAAATAATAAACAGTATGGGAAATGTGACACTTGTTTAAAAAATATTAATTCAACCACATAAAAGATAATAATAATTTCTGATGCTTGTAGTTATTACACATTGGAAAAAAACGATTATAAAGGATATATATAACTCTTGTTTATTTTTGCTTGGTTACGTTTCGAAAACTTCGCAGTTGCCATATTCGTAGCACGACTGAGCTGACGGTAGTCTATTTAGTCTAACGCTACAATGAAATACGCGAATTAAATCCGTTATAATTATTTCATTAAAATATATACTTAGGTAAGTAGGTTTTGAACCACTATTTGAATCTATACTAATAATATAATAAAGAAAAAAAGTTTGTTTGGATTGAATAGGCTCCAAAATGACTGACTTTTATTATATTATTATTAGTATAGATCTCAAACATTTGCCCCTAACGGGATTAAACCTTGTTACCTCTTGATCGTAGTCAGGGTTACCATTTCGGTGGCTACAAATGTCCCAATACTATTGATCCGCTTATAAGCTTATTGGCCACTTATTATAAGCTTATTTGTCAAGTTATCTTAGTAACTCATTATATTTTTACCCCATAGATACCGATTAGCCAAATGCAAAAATAATAGTCTTTTTTGTAATAATTTCTGATGCCTTCGCGGTTATAACGAATTGGAATGAAACAACTATAACGGATTAACTCGAGTATTCTATTTTATTTGCTAATTTTCATAACCTTTACAGTCCCAATATACGTACCCTAAACTGACTTGAGATCGTGGATTTTGGTGGATAAACATTTTTTTTTATAAAATTATGATACCTATTCAATGTAACAAAATTTTACTACTATCTAAAATCCCGTCTATAGTCTTCACTGCAGGCGCGTGCAGTGGGGTGAGCGTAAGTATGGCGCCAGGGTAGGCACTCCATACTTTAGTGACACTGCGCCTGTATGAAATGCACGCCCTTGCCGCTTGGTCTCCTACAAATATGAAGGTGCCTAACTGAAAGTTTTCAAAAACATCAGCAAATAAAATAAAATACGCGAATTAATTCTTTTATAATAATTTCTGATGCCTTCGCGGTTATTACACGTGGGAATCAAACAATTATTAACGGATTTAACTAGCATATTTTTATTTTATTTTATTTGCTGACGTTTCGGATTCTTTGCAGTTTCCATAATCGTAGCACGACTGAGTTGACAACAGTAGACTTTAGTGTTAGACTGTTGTCAGCTCAGTCGTGTTGAGGATCGTTATGGATTTTGGTGGAATAAATATTTTTTTTTTATAAAATTTACTACCTGCTAAGTAAAATCCGAAGCTAGAGTCCGCTTAGTCGCCTACGAATATGGTATCCAATTGTGAAGATTCATATCATGATATGAAGAAACATCAACAAATAAAATAAAACACAAATTAATTGTTTTATTCCAAAATACCTAAAGCTATAATGAGCGCAGGAGGTGTATTCTGCACGCGGCGTGTCCCACCGACCTGATCGAGTTCGCCCCAAGATTCGAACAATTGTGGACTCGACGAGTTGTGGCGACGCGTGATTGGAGTTCGAATTCGGGGCACTCGTTTATACTGTACGATTTCTTTTCCGGGATAGAAAGATAGAAGGGATTCCGGGAATATATTTTTAGGGTTTTGCAATTTATTTATTAAGAATACAGTGTAAGTTTACAACATAACACCAAAGCACTTCATAAGATAGTTACTAAGCACATGTCAACAAAATTTTAAAGTCAAATGAAATCACAATAAATTATTACAAACAAAAAAATAAAATGGTTCTGCAATACACTCATGTCAAAAAAATAATAATAGAAAAAAAGAAAAAAGAATTACATAGCTGCCAAATCATAATAGAAACAAAATAGATATAATATACAAATTGTCAAATAAAATAATAATTAATTAAAATTGTCCAAAAAATATTTTGCAGTATGACATAATTTAGCAAAATTATCAGCAAACAAGTCAATAGTTAATTAACCAGTTTAAAATTTCACACAGTCATGATGTAGGTTGTCTGTTTATATTCCTACTTAAAATACAATTTAACAAAATATGTAAGCCGGTTCCAATACAACAAACGGGATTATTTTTGCTTTTATAGATAATGTCACTCAAGGGCGTGCATTCCATATAGGCACAATGGTATGAATGTATGGAGTGCCTACCCTAACGTAGTACATGCGCAACCCTCACTGCACGCGCCTGCTTGTAGGTTGTAATGCTATAACTCCACAAAAAACTTAACACTTCTAATTTTTACACTAACTCGAGACAGCACTAATCGCTCCTATATCTGATGCCTATCTGGCGGACGTGATTGTAAAACCTTTACAGTTCCACATACTCGTCGCCGACTCAGCGGACGATATCTAACCAACTAATAGATTATGGAAACTGTAAAGGTTCCGAAACGTTAGCCAATAAAATAAAATACACGACTTAAATCCGTTTTATATTTCAACATCGTATGTTGTAAAAGTCCGTAAACCCTCTCGGCCCAAACTAACCTACCGTACTGAAGTGCTCACAATTTGCCAAATAGACTTCGAATAAGGATTAACTTAAGTTTTACTTATTTCGCCGCTTTGTCGCCAAAATACGAGGGGTTACCCGATTACGCAGAGTTGAGGGGGATTATGTGTTTATTGTTTCTAACTATTTAGTTGGTAGATAGGTACCAGGCGCGTGCAGTGAGGGTCGCGCATGTACTACGTCAGGGTAGGCACTCCATACATTTATGCCATTGTGCCTATATGGAATGCACGCCCTTGATAGGTACCTATGTATGTATGATGTATTAAATTTAACAAATATCAAAACTCTTACGATATATTGGAATGAAACAACTTTAAACGGATTTAACTCGCGTATTCTATTTTATTGGCTGACGTTTCGGAGCCTTTACAGATTCCATAATCGTAGCACAACTGAGCTGACAAGTCTTATGCTTAATTGTATTACTACGCGCGTGCGATGGAGACAAACTAAAAGGGCAACGTCCGTTTTTCGCTGTGCTCCGCGACCGTCCTTTAGAGCAGTGTGAATAGAGAAGGCATAATCACGGCAGTGCAAGGAGCAGAACAAGAGGTATAGTGTGGCTGAGGTATAAATTTAAAGCTAGGGTAGGTAATAAATTAGGCAAATCACCCCAAATATGCGGGTCAAAGGTAATCGTCGAAAAATACTGACTGCTGAAAACATCCTTTGATACGCCATTGATTGATCAACCTTTTAGCTCATTTTACTTCGAAATCATAACGGAAAGGCTCTCTAGTACCAAATTTGAATTTCCGCACCCAAAGAAAGAGATGCACTTATGGGTTCTCTCAAAGCGAGAGCGAGACAGAAAATGTTGAAATAAAAATGTTACCAGCTACTTACATGTTTTGCTTCAAAAGGAATCGAAGGAATAAATTCGAATAGAGAATACGCTTTGCCGCCTTTTGTGCAATCAATAGTCAATGTTGGCCACACTGGTGCGTTTGAATTTGGAATCGGAATGATGAATTTCAACGAAGAAGGTACGTGTTCTTGGAAATAATTTGCGTGGTAAAAATGTGCATATTTTAGTTTAGCTTTGCTTTGAGTATTTGAAGTATTTATTGGTGAGTGCTGGAGAAAACTCGGAACCTTTACCTTACCTTAGCATTCATGTTTTTATTTGTTGTCTACCCTCAAAGCCAACACGTACCTACCTACTTAACCCGAAGATGCACGGGCAACGTAAATAAAGTATTTTTTAATGCACTTCTCACATACCTAGTTATCAAAGAAAGCTCTCGTTGTGAGCAAATCAAATATATTTTAGTTAACAGTAAGTGATTATTTATAAAACGGTATCCAAAGAAAAAAATGCTTAGGGCTTTTAAAATAGCCATAGGTCAATAATTATAGGTACCTACTCATTTTGTTAAACTTGTATCAACAAGATCAAAAATTTAAACAAAATTTAACAATACCTACCAAGCGCCATCTGTGTTCTGTAAGCATCATTATTTCTACGAAAGTAAACAGGAGCCAAGGGAGACTTATTATATTATACGCTAACTAGAGATTTAAAACGCCATCTAGAATAATAAATAAAAAGCTCTTGCAATTTTCTGTAAAGCTCTAAGAAGTGACATCTAGCGTAAGCTTTCTGTAGCTTACAGACTAAAAGTGGGTTTGATGTTTGCTGAGATCAGCGCCATCTAGCGTAAATAGTTTGAACTAAGAAGGCGGGAGATTTCATCAAGCTTTGGGTAGGAGAGGTTTGTTTGTGATGAGCTTAGTAAGATTTTGTAGCATAATATCAACTATAGATGGCGTTACTAGTTCTATTACGGAATGACGGTTCAAAATAAAGTTTCGTAGAGTTTTTTATTACCATTTTTAAGTATTGTAATCTTTATAACTATGCAAAAGTCCGTCGTAATGTGAATAAGAAATAATTGTTTTATAATTTAAGTAAGTATGCAGATTTATTATTGTATAATAATTAAAAAGTAATTTGAAAATACCTACTAAATTTAAAATAAGACTGTTAACAGTTCAATAAAAACAACCTAAAAAAGCGCTACTTATTTAAAAACTTAAATTCTAACACCTCAACTTCACAGGCAATCACAGGTAACTTAAGCCACAGTGTTTTAAAAAACTAACAAGAAATAAGGCCAGCCATAAATAAAGTTTAAAGATAAAATCGCTAGATAGTCATCGCAAAGCCTACTCAATTAACGTTCGAAAACTTAATTACATATTACATACATCGTCTCGCGGTATATTTAGTATGAACGCAGCTCCCGCGGAGAACGCACGTGGCGGCCATCATGAATTTTTGAACGTACGAAATTCGAATGTCGAATGTTATTCTTGACACAAATGAAGTGTATTTTTCTAAGTAATTTAGTGTTTTGTTATTTTCATTTGTGAATTTTTAGTGATGTGTTTTCGTGTTTTGTGCGTTGTGCTCGTGTTTATTGTGATTTCCGTCGGAAAGGAAAGTAATGGAGGTAAATGGATTGCAATTTATTATAATTATTAAATTAGTTTATAGTCATTAGTTTAATATTGGCTCCGTAAAAGCGGTGGTAATTTTTAAATGACTTAGGTACCAGGATGGGTTTATCAAAAATGTATAATTAAACAAGAAGCTTAGATAAGAGTTTTATTTAAAAATATTATAGGTAACAATATTGATTAAGTAATAGTTATTCAGTATTTTTCATCACTGTGCCGACAAGTGCCTAAATAAAAGTTTTTTTCAACAATACGAAACTATTTAGAACAATATTCAATAAATGAACTTAGACAGGTAGGTAATTTAAAAATTAAAATTACTTAATCGAGATCAACAAATGCATTAGGTACCTACCTACATAGACATTATTTTTGAAATTAATTTTAAACATAACCTAACATAACCTACATCTTTAAACAATTCATATCAATTAATCTAGCCCCAGACTAAGCCAAGCTTGTTCCTACTATGTACCTACCTATTAAACAATGGATAGACATACATAAATACATACATATCTAATACTTATAAGACATACTAGCCTGCTGTGCCCGCGACTTCGTTCGCGTGGTAAAGTTATTATCCCCGTTTTTACACATTTTCCACTGTTTCTTCGCTCCTATTGGTCGCAGCGTGAAGTTATATAGCCTAAAGCCTTCCTCGATAAATGGTCTATCCAACAAAAAAAGATTTTTCCAATTCGATCCGGTAGTTCCTGAGATTAGTGCGTTCAAACAAACAAACTCTTCAGCTTTATAATATTAGTATAGATAAGATGCTCGTGCTCATCACACAGCCCCTAACCGGATTCGAACCCGCAACCATCTTTTACGTAGGCCAAAATTTCAGCTACAAAAGGTATTTTTTGTACTTACCTTTTTATTAAAAAACACCTGTTATTATATAAATTGTTAATAAAACTAATGTCACGTTATTTGTAAATGTACAATACCTATACCTAATGTTTTGTTCTCTAAGACGCCTAAGTTTTCCTTCTTCCCAAAGTTCCCACTTTATCCCCCAAATGGGGAAATTTATGGGAAACGGGGGTTCCGCCTAAATCATACTTTACGCTTCCTGTTTGCAACTGGAGAAAAATGCGAATAATAAATATAATGATGTACGATCATTCCACTGGAGATAAACATAATTTCCACTATGTATTTTTTCATTCATCATTTTTTAAGAAAAACGGTTCAAAATTGTCAGATCATTCATCTAATTGGACGAAACAACTACGGTTTAATTCGCGTATTTTTCATTATAGGTAGGTAGGTATATTTTTTGTACTTGTTGTACCTGTATACCTAATTAAGATTTTCTTTTGTTAGTATGTAAGTTAAATTGACTTAAATTGTATGAATTGAATAAAAAACTATTAGAATAGTTTTTATGCGGTGTTCCTTAGTAATTATAGTCTTTCCGAAGCGCTAGTAGATACATAGATTATATACATACTTTTTATAAAATACGTACTTACCTACATATTATGTGACCTATAAGAAAACTTTAGTCTGTTTATTAAAAAAAATGCAAATGCTTCGAAAATTACACAGTTTCAGTATTTGGTAGCCGACTGAACTGACAACAATTTAACAATACAGTGAAATAAAATACGCGAGTTAAATCCGTCGTAGTTGTTTTATTCCAAAGTATAAATCAGTAACAAAGGAACGTTCATATAATAACCCTTCATATATGAATGCTTTTAAGAGCACATTATCTTTATAACGGGATTCGACCCGCGAGCATTGTAATCAGAGGCAAACCACAAAACCACCCGATCCTATAAGACTACCACTACCTTCAATCCTTTTGTTCCTATAAACAAAAGTAATAATAATTATGTTAAAAAAATAATAGTTTTGTCTTTTATAACGACTATTATTTTGGTTGTAATGTCTGATATTTTTGAAGTTGGTGCCAGCTGGTGCAGCAACTCTTCACTCTCAACTCTTCACTAAGGTGCTCAAGTTTGTTTGAGGCTGGCACCGACTCCAAAAATATCAGACATTACAACCAAAATAATAGTCGTTATAAAAGACAAAACTATTATTTTTCTCTTTTCAGTGCGCTATTGTTTTTTGTTGCCTTTTAGTTTTTTTTCGGCGGTTAAATTTTTTTATAAAAAGTTATTATTTTATACTTTTCTGTGGCCATAATTTATACAAATTATTACATGCTTAATTTTTAATTATTTTTAAAATAGCTACCTACCTTGTTTTTGCTATTAATCCCCCTTTTCCCACCCTTAGGGTAGGTTTCTTTTTTCCAATTTTTTATGGGATTAACTTTGAGGTATGCCCTATCCAATAAAAAAAGAATTATCAAAATCGGACTACTCTGTAAAAAGTTACCCATGGTCAAACGATACAATCGGTGCGTGAAAATTTAATCATCCCCTATTTTTCTACCCTTAGGGTCGGATTTTTTTTTCCAAATTTAAATGGGACCAATTTCGAAGTATACCCTTTCCAATAAAAAAAGAATCATCAAAATCGAACCACCCTGTAAAAAGTTATGCGTGGTCATACATAAAAAAAAAAAAAAAAAAAAATATACGCGTCGAATTGAGAACCTCCTCCGTTTTTTTCGTCGGTTGATAATATCTGATGCCTGCGCGGTTACTACACATTGGAATGAAACAACTATATATTACACATTTGATTATTAACATCATTATTATTACCTATGTTTATATATTATGTTACTTATACATATTATTATAAACCAAAAAGAGCGTTTTACCCTTTTAAAATATTTATAGAATACATAAACACCCACATACCGACACACAAACACACTACGAAACCGCAGATGGTAGGTTCGATTCCTGATAGGGGCATGTAACGTGTAGTGAGGAGTACGAACATCCTGAGTTTAGGATGTCTCACAATTAAAAAATTAAAAATCACAATTAAAAATCATAAAGTTAAATTATTGCTTAGTTTGGGACTATATCTATTGGTGTATGCAATAAACAATTTGAATTTGAATTTTGAATTTGAATTTGAATTTGAATTTGTGTGAATTGGTCAAAGATATTTATTATACATAACTTCGACTATTTGTCACACTTTTCTAGTAAAGGTGCGAAATAACTAGTGTTAGTTAGGTGCAAGCTTATTTTTTCAATTATCAAGTAAAAAACGTAATTGTTGCAGATTCCCATACGACAGAAAAAGAGACGAGACCAGAGTACATCCATCCAGATGGACTCCTGAACTTTGACCCTTACCTCTCCGACATCAAACCAGAGGCAGAAGAAGACGACTACATACCACTACCAGAAAACGATGAAACAATAGATGGCTTACCAATATTCCTAATAGAACCAAAAAACTCTTACGTCCTTAGGACAAAACCTGCTTCTCTTCTATGCAGGGCTGCTAATGCTTTGGAAGTATTCTTCAAATGCAATGATGTTAGAAGTGATAAAGCTGTGACTCTAGACCATGTAGATCCTCAGAATGGAGTAAGAGTTGTAGAAGCAGAGTTGAATGTTAGTAGAAATGAGATTGATGAGTTTTTTGGAGGGAAATATGGTTGTCAATGCTTCGCTTGGAATAGTAAAGGAAGGATTAAAAGTCAAGCAGTTTTTATTGAATATTCATGTGAGTATAAGTTTTATAGATATTTAGTTAATTTTGAATGTTCTTTGACTGAAATCTCTTAAATTTTTAAAAAGAAACCCCTCCAGAATATAATAGGCTGACAACTTTGAATTCTACTCGTATGTACAAACGATTAAACAACCTAAGTACATTAAACCTATCTGCTATATTTACAACTTTTAATATTATAATAATATTTCAATTTAATATTGACAATTTTTTGTAAAAATCTTCATTACTTTCATATCTCACCGATATAAGTAGGTACCTATCTACTAAGTATAAGTAAAATTTGTTGTAGATTACAATACATTGTAAAACTTTATAACACCTTAATCAAAAAAATTGTATTGCCGCTACTAAAAAGATTTTGGTCAATTCAGTATTTTATAACGTCTTACTTCGGCACCCTAATAAACCCCCTAATAAATCAATTAAGTATACCTTCATTTAATTCGATAATAAAATTTATAACTCTACCTTTCCTTTCAAAATTGTATTCGTCATTTCCTCGATGAATAATTATGGAAATCTCAATTCGAACCGTAAGCCCGCCTCGAGTAATACCGTCATGTTTATGTGCATATATAAGTTGTAAGCGAGTTCCAATTTTGTTTCTGTTATTCACTACTTGTGGAATATTTATTTGGCTGCAGAATTCTGAGCAATTTGCTTATTTCCTTTTGGTTCCTTTACATGATAAACATTTTCATCATCACTCTGACTATCATCATCTATAACTTCAACTTCATTTTTAATCCCTACTAATATTATAAATGCGAAAGTAACTCTGTCTGTCTGTCTGTTACGCTTTCACGCTAAAACTACTGGACCGATTTAAATGAAATTTGGTACAAAGAAAGTCTGGAGCCTGAGAAAGGACATAGGCTACTTTTTTACCGACTGCAAAAAAGGAGGAGATCCACGCGGACGAAGTCGCGGGCAGAAGCTAGTGAAATATAAAAGAAATGAAATTCATTAGCGCAAATTAAAGTACATTTATGGAATAGAAGAGTGAATCTTGTTTTGAAACACCGTCATTGTCGTCCTCAGACTAAATTCAATAACATAATCAATATGTAAAAAAACTTAAGTGAAATTATCTCCATGTATCTACTGGTACAAATATTGTTTATTATTTGTGATCATTATGATATAGCTTAAGACGACAGTAACGGCGACTCAAAGGCTCGAAGATCCGCCTAAGTAGCATTTGGTTGGCTAGGCACCGCTTAGCTTTATTTTCATTTTTATTTTTTCCATTTTGAAATTATAAACTTGAATTTTAATAACCTATATTGTTCACGTAGAATTCTTTCTCTCTTGTAACGATCCTGCTCTTTCAGCTTCTGTATACAATGCTTCTGCACCGACCTTTGTTTCTTAACTGTTGGTTGTTAAATCATATGGGGCCATTTCCACTTTAACTTAACAGAA
This sequence comes from Polylopha cassiicola, assembly GCA_038024825.1. Lineage (NCBI taxonomy): Eukaryota > Metazoa > Arthropoda > Insecta > Lepidoptera > Tortricidae > Polylopha > Polylopha cassiicola. The sequence goes on along the minus strand of CP149052.1, from coordinate 12,107,228 downwards.
CCTACGTTGATGACTTTCGTTATCTGTCCTATCTATCTCTTTACTATTTAGTTTATCAAGGACACTCCCATTACTTCTAAAGACTGCGTTATTGTAAATTTAATGACTAATTTTACTAGTAGTTTCCATGACGATGACAGAAAATAAAAAAAGATACAGATATAATATATCATATACTCAAGCGCAAGTCACAAAGTCAAATTCTCTTCCAAAGATAACAATTTGTATAGTATTCTATACTAATATAATAAAGAGGAAAAGTTTGTTTGTTTGTTTGGATTGAATAGGCTCCTAAACAATTTGAAAAAATCTTTCACTTTTGGAAAGCTACACTTTTCCCGAGTGACATCCCTATCCCTACTAATATTATAAATGCGAAAGTAACTCTGTCTGTCTGTCTGTCTGTCTGTTACGCTTTCACGCTAAAACTACTGGACCGATTTAAATGAAATTTGGTACAAAGAAAGTCTGGAGCCTGAGAAAGGACATAGGCTACTTTTTAACCGACTGCTAAAAAGGAGGAGTTCCACGCGGACGAAGTCGCGGGCAGAAGCTAGTAGGCTATAAAAAAAAAGGGATCCGGGTGAAGCCGGGGCGGGCCGCTACTCTGTTATAATAGAATGCAGCGCAGTTACCAAGATACTAACATTAAAAGAAGAGCGGTTGAAAGTATAATTAATACAGAAAATTATACCATAGAGGTCGCATGGTAATTAAAAGCCGACAAACAATGCCACTGTAAGAAATGCAGTAGAACTTACTGAATTGTTCAGAAAGCTATGACAATAGAATTTATGCAATAAACTTGCAATGATCCGGGGGCGTTGCACTAATTATACTTGCATTGTATTTCACACCTTATTAATAACTAGCGGTCCGCCCAGGCTTTGCCCGGATCCCTTTTATTATAGCCTATGTTACAGTGATAATGTAGCTTTCTAATGAAAAAAGAATTATTAAAATCGGTCCATTACTTTTTGAGTATTCGTTACATACAAAAATACAAAACTTTCCTCTTTATTATATTAGTATAATTATTATATTAGTATAGATGTTCTCATTATAATTTTTGATGCTGCGGTTATTATACATTGGAATGAAACAACTGTTATGGATTTAACTCGCATATTTTATTTTATTTTCTGACGCGACTTTACAGTTCACGTGTTACTTGGTAGTTTGCATGAGATATCTCCGATTCGATCACGAAATGAGGTTCTGTATCAAGCAGAATAGAGGCTTAACCTACAACTTATTAACTGAGAAGTCTTTTCCCAAGGACCTACTTAGAAGTTAAGAAGTGTACTAAGCTATAGACATACTTAGGTAGGTCATTGGAATAAAATAAGTACTTCATTATTTTATTATATTTTATTAAATAACTTGTACCTAGCTAGTTTAGAACAGTTTCTTTATTTTCTTTGAAGGATAGGTATATAATATCATATTACTTTAAAAAAAAAAAACTATCTATAGAGTTACAAAAATAATTAGTCCAAATCCAATAACACACTTTGGCTCACAAGAATTTTAATCCAAATCTCAAAAGTGCCGACTAGACTGTCATCTTGACAACTGTCTTCGCTTGTCAGCTGTCATCGCTGACAGCTGAATCAGGAAGCATTCCTCGCCGGTAGCGAAGCGATAGTGTTTGACACGTGTTATATTCTGATGTGTCACTTATTCCTGGTAGGCTTCCGTTATGGTTACCATTTTAGTTGGAATTTTTCGTTATTTCCGCCAAACCCCTTAAGTTTGTTGGATATTCCATTGGATTACTGCGATTTTCCCTCTGCTGACATGATAAAAACACCCAAATCTTGAACGAAAATACAAGTGTTGCACATCAAGAAAGTTTTTCATAATTGATAAATTAGGTATAATCCTATCAAAATTAAATACCAAATTGATAACTTCACTAGTTTCAAATAATAATTTCCGATGACTTCGCGGTTATTACACATTGGAATGTGAATTGTAACGGATTTCAATCTCGTATTTTATTTTTAGTTCCAAGTACTTCTCCCATCAGAATTCAAAAGCGAAAAGTTTATAAACCAGGTTCATTATACTGATTTAAATCATTCACAAAGCGTGACTTAATCGAGTAAACAAGTAATTGAATTAGCTTCGTCAACGATGCAACTCTCACCGCGGTATTTTGAGAACATCTACTTACAAAAACCAAAATCTTTTGAGCAAAAACTATTCACACCTAACCCTAAGGATCATCAAACTTCATCCCTCAGGCTCAAATAGGGTGAGCAGTCATTACTGCTCGGATGCATTACTTCCGCTCATTAAATCGAGCACTTACCGTTTGATAAAACGCTCACTAGCCAGTTTCGGGTCTTGGGGTGAAAATGGGCCCTTAATGGGTTATGTTGTTTAGCTCTTGACGAGGCAATTTTGCCTTTCTGACAAGATACGAAGTTTGCATCTGTGTAGAAACACTTTATGATTAGATTAGATTAGATTTATTTATTTCTCAAAATTCATACAGTATAATTACATTATAATGTCAAATTATAATTATGCACTCATATTGAGATCGTCAGAACAAAAAATAAAAATAAAAATAAAGAAATAAATAAAATGAACAAATTACATTATAACGTTATAAAAATAAAAAATATGCAAAGATAAATTTAGACAAGTGCCAATCGATTCGTATGCAATATTATGAAGAATTGATTCTGTAAATATTTTTATAGGATAAGTTCGCATATGTACATAGTCTTTGAAAAAAAAAAGTTTTACGTAGTACTAGCGGCGGATCTCTTTTTTTATAGCCTAAATCACACGGGAATAGTGTAGCTTTCCAACAGTGAAAGATTTTTTCAAATCGACCAGTCTTTTTGGAGCATATTCAATACAAACAAACAAACCTTTCCTCTTTATAATATTAGTAATTTAGTATAGATGACTCTTTTTACAGTTTTTAAATACCTACTTAAATAAAATTGGAGTAAATAAAAGTTTATGATGTACCTATCAATCGAAATTTGATCGCTACCTATCTCTGTTTTAATACCATTAATTTAAATGATAATGATATTTAAAAATCAGTGAAACATGAATCCACACCCATACTTACGCAGGCGCGTGCAGTGGGGGGAGGCACTGCATAAATTAGTGACACTGTGCCTGTATGGAATGCACGCCCTTGTACTCACGGCATGATTTTCTCTAATCATGTCTATTTAAAATACCTATTTGTATCAAGAGGAGAGTAGGAAAAATCGAGACCCCAGTGGGACATGAACCCACACCCATGCCTATTCACGCGGCATTTTTTTTTCTACTATTTTCTACTATCGACTATTGTCTTTTTTCTTATACCGCATTTTTTATCCCCTAGATATAAAGAAGCAGTTTACCCAGCATCCCCAATCCCTGACCGTGGAAGCCGGGAGCAGCGTGACCTTCCACTGCTCCCCTCCTCAGGCTGCTCCTCCGGTGGAACTCAGGTGGTCAAGAAACGGGGTACCTTTGGAGGCGTCTGAAGATACCTTGGTGCTCAGTAGTGTTGGATTACAGGTACAAATCTATTATAAAACTTTAACAAAAGTACTCGTCATAAGTAAAAAAAAAACTATAGAGACAATCAAAATATTGAATACGTATTTTTTCTTATCTCAAACAAACAAAACATGATAAAGATAAGTGCTTCTAAAATTCGGGAGTGGGGGTTCGTGACGTCACATTATGTTACAATAGACAAAACGGTTTTTCTTCTTTGTTCATCGAGTATATTAGCAAAAAATATTGGAAACGTATTTTTTTCTCAATCTAACAATAAATGACAGAAATATGCACTACAATTTTTTTTTATCTGCCCCCAGTAAAAAAAAATTCTCGTGAAATCACGTTATGCTATAGATGCTACCATAACGTGACGTCACATGTCCCCACTCCTGAACTATGGATGCTATCATCAATTATATAACATTTTTTAATAATCTGACGGTCTAAATATTTTTTTTCTTTACTCAGTCGTCATTCCAATGTATACCATAACGCAACGCACGTCACACTCACATAGGTAGGTACTAGATCAAAATTAATTTAATCAAAACCACATCCAATTACTCCAAAAGCAAATCACGGACGTTCCAATCAAGCAACAACTATAGACAATGTATAGGTCAAATCATCAATACCGAAATCACTCAGGTGTACCAGTTCAGGCTCAGCAATTGCTGGGATATGGGGTACATAAATTATCGTACAAACAGGTCAACATTCTCAGACGGGGCACAAAAAGGTTTGGGGCAGTTTGGGGTAATGTTGTCAGGGCATGCCTTGAATTCGAAATAGAAACTGTTGCTTGTGGTTCTTTGGATAATCTATATCTATACTAATATTATAAAGCTGAAGAGTTTGTTTGTTTGCACGCGCTAATCTCAGGAACTACTGGTTCGAATTGAAAAATATTTTTTTTTTGGATAGATCATTTATCGAGGAAGGCTTTAGGCTATATAACATCACGCTGCGACCAATAGGAGTGAAGAAACATAGTTTGGTTTAATACCATTAGTTTTTAATTATAACGATATTTTTGAAGACAAGAGTAGAAAAATTTTAGACTGCCAGTGGGATTGGAACCCACGCCTATGCGTTTACTAGCGGCAGTGTGTTGTGCCATTACACTATAGGAATCCACTACCCACTGGGAGTCTACATTTTTTCTACTCTTGTCTTTGTACAAAAATATCATTATAAGCATTATAATAATAATAATAATATCTTTGAACAATTCACACCAATTGATCTAATCCCAAACTAAGCAAAGCTTGTACTATGGGTACTAGACAACGGATAAACATACATAAATACATATAAGACATCCAAGACTCAGGTACAGATGCCAGTGCTCATCACACTGACATCTGCCCCTAGCAGGATTCGAATCCGCAACCTCCGGTTTCGTAGTCGATTATATATTTAAATGAGACAAGTCACGTGATAATGTGTTAAGTAGCATTTGTATGACATGTAACGTATTTTTAAAAGCAAGATTATCTTGATTTGATTGTGCTTTGAAGCAGGTGTAGATGTAAAATAGGGGAACGGACAAAGACACTTCACATCTGTTAATGCTTGTATTACGTTTGAGGTACTTCGTGTTTTTTTTTTTAATTTGAAATTATTACGTAGGTAGTTACTATTTAAATTTAATTTTAGTCTCATTTGAATCGTTATATAATTTTTATTTGAATTAGAAATTTGTCGTCATCTGAATTTTTATACATGTAATATAGAGTTTTATTTTTGTCTTCATCTGAATTGTTATATACATAATAATGATTTTCTTTTTAATTAATTTTTTGCTATTATTTAAATCACAGAGTTATAGGTATCATTCAATTTTCATTTTTGTGTGCAATTTGTAGTAAGAAGAATATATTATAACGATACTTGTAAAGAATAATAGTTTTGATTTCATGTGTTTGTTTTTAAATTTCTAATCAGTGACCTTGCATTTTACGATGACTTAAGCACCTATTAGGGGTCATCCATAAATTACGTCACACGTAAGGGGGGGGGGTCGACAAAGTGTGACATGGTACTTTATGTATGTAATGGCCCCTTAGCACATCCACTCATTCATCAGCATAGTATCGAGTACGAAGTCTTATCTCAGGAAGCGAACCTGTTTCTCATAACATATAATTATTGGCAGGACATGGCGAACTACACGTGTGTGGCTGAGAACATAGCGGGGCGGCGAGAATCTGATGCCGCCGTGCTTTCTGTTTATGGTAATTTGTTTATAATAATTTCTGATGACTTCGCAGTTACACATTTGAATGTAACGGGTTTAACTCGCGTATTTTATTTGATTTCTGAAACTTTACTATTCCTATATTTGTAGCCGACTGAGCAGACGATAGTCTGATATATTAGTAATAATTTCTGATGCCTTCGCGGTTATTACACATTGGAATGAAACAACTATTAACGGATTTAACTCGCGTATTTTTATTTTATTAGCTGACGTTTCGGATTCTTTACAGTTTCCATAATCGTAGCACGACTGAGCTGACAATAGTCTAACGCTAAAGTGACGATTATGGAAACTGTAAAGAATCCGAAACGTCAGCTAATAAAATAAAATAACAATACGCGAGTTAAATCCGTTAATAGTTGTTTCATTCCAATAATATTTTAGTGTTGAAATAAAATATGCGTGTAAAATCCATTATGATTCTTTTATTTATAAAACACACACATTAGATTAATAGTCATAATAGCTTCGAGAATCCCAAACTTATGGTTAAGACTAAAATTGCTTCTAAATCTTTATTTCGAATTTCTGAGTACTTAACTAAATATAACGTAAAGAAAAGAAGTTAAAGGAGTTCTTTCAATGACATAAATATAAAAAAAAATATAGCAAAATAGCTCTTAAATAGAAATATAGAGAATTTTAATTAAACTGAATAATTTTCAATTTAAAAGTTAAATTTTACTGAGCAGTATTTTAGTCATTAAACGGTAGACGGTGAGCATAATTTTAAGTTCTGACGCTTCATATTTCCAAAATTATAAGAATAAATAAATAAAACACGGTTAACGGTATCTTTGAAGATTCTGCGCAATCTAGTTGGTAAATGCACACTCAGGGACCAGATCAAATGGTACAATCCAGAGCAAGATTTACAGATTAGGTAGTGCGGAAGTTGTTAAATTTAACTATTGCTTTTGCAAATGCTTTTACTAGTTGGAAGCTGCCATTCTCGGAATTGCTTCCTTGTTAGGTTGATTTGATAACGTCTAATAACACGTGTGCTTTTGCTGACAAGTTATAACTATGAATTATAGCGGTAGGTAGGAATTCTGCATTCCATGTAATTTATACTTTGCCTATATGAAAAGTGGCACTATGAATCACTACATAGAATTAAATTTAGTCGCTTTCCGCTGTCTGTCTGTTCGTATCATTAAATCTATGTAACGGATTTTCATGCGCTCTTTTAAATACATAATAGTCCGATTCAAGAAGGATAGAAAATTAAAAGCAAAAAAAATGCAGAGCGCAGCAGGAGCAAGTAACATTGTAAAATATATTATGTCGACAGTATGTCGACTCAATATATATAAGGTACCGCCAGATGAAAGTGATACGATACCAGTCTCTATGAAGGACCTTAGAGGAAAATTCTATGTCTAGCAATGGACGTCTTTCCTTAATTTGTTTGTCGGGTCTAGCTGAAAAATAGCGCTGTGAGTACAGCTTGACGCATTATGCTGAGCTGGTCCCTGGTGCTGTCATATTCACATCTCTCTGAATATCTACAGTCTTTACGTTTTTGTTTGTATTGTATTACAAAAGATGTACCTGCTATAATAATTTCTGATACTTTCGCGTTTATTATACTTACATTGGAACGCATCAACTTTAGACGAATTCAACTCGCGTGTTTTATTATTATTGGCTGACGTTTCGGAGCCTACAGATTCCATAATCGTAGCAAGACTCCTACGATTATGGAATTTAAACTCTTGAATCACTCTATCTATTAAAAATCGCGTCAACATCCGTTGCGTAGTTTTAAAGATCTAAGCGTACATAGGGATATAGGGACAGAAAAAGCGACTTTGTTTCATACTATGTAGTGATGCTGATGATTATATTATGTTGCTCAGTGAACGGTGGCTGGTCAGCGTGGTCGGCCTGGCTGCCGTGTCGCTGCGGTACGCTGGCTCGCGGCCGCCGGCGCACGCGCACGTGCTCGGAGCCGGCGCCGGCCAATGGCGGCGCGCCGTGCCGTGGCTCCTCCGCCATGACAGATGATGACTGTCTCACCTGTCAAAATGGTAAGATCTTTGCTGTATATTTATGTGGGCATAAATGTGGGCATTCATGAAACTAACTAATGGTTTTGTATGATTTAGTGTGAGTTTTTTTTTATTTTTGACATGTAGATAATTGTTTAAAATATAAAAATTGTAAAAAATAATGAAAATACTAGCTCATTGAGAATTTTTATGAATATATTTCTAATCTAGGCACTTGAAAACGTCACACAGACACAATTTGGGATGATTTCCAGGTTTTTTTTATAGAGTGTGCTAAAGAGGAAAGGTTTGTTCGTTTGGATTGAATAGGCTCCAAAACGACTGGACCGATTTGAAAAATTCTTTCACTGTTAGAAAGCTATACCATAGACTAGAGGTATTTCATGACATCCCTACTAATATTATAAATGCGAAAGTAACTCTGTCTGTCTGTCTGTCTGTTACGCTTTCACGCTAAAACTACTGGACCGATTTAAATGAAATTTGGTACAAAGAAAGTCAGGAGTCTGAGAAAGGAAATAGGCTACTTTTTAACCGACTGCAAAAAAGGAGGAGTTCCACGCGGACGAAGTCGCGGGTAGAAGCTAGTAGGCTATAAAAAAAGGGATCCGAAGCCGTGGCGGACAGCTAGTAGCTTATTAAAAGCAAAACTCGGCGTATTATAATGCAACAGGCTTAATGCACGGTGGTCAGGATACAGGATCGTTAATTAAGCTCTTAATCAGCTCCTGGTTAAACGACCACTGATAATTATATCAGTTAAGTGCTCCAAGCGGATGCGGTGTGTGAGCGGATATTTTTAGTACTAGTAAGTTTGGTTTTATTGATAGGAACTATGGTTAAGATTTGGTTGGATGTTTTTCCTTTGACCTAGTTACGTTAGAGAATTTGTAGTTATGTTATAGGTGTACAAATTTCTAAAAGCTTGTCATACTATGTTGGAATGAAACAGCTCTTATCCTAAAGTTCAAGTTAGCCAGAAAAATAAAATACGCTAGTTAAATCCGTTTATAGTTTCATTCCAATGTACAAGAATCATGTTTAATAATTTAACTGGCTGACTAATTAGAGCTCCGTTTATTTATCCAGGCAATCGTATCAATTAACGACCTAATTTGGAACTTATAATTTGTATTTATCTATCAGAAAAAGACCAGTTAACACGTGACAGAATTAAGAAATTGACTAATTATAATTCCGAAACTACTAATTGAAATTGAATGTAATAATCCGCTTCTATGCCAGCTTGGTTACTGAAAATTCAAACTTCTAGGGGCCTAGATAAGGTGCTAACGTTCAACGTTAACGTAAAACGAAACGACCAAAATGTACGGGATTTGACATCCGCGAACGTTTGTGACGTACGTGACAGTCGTCAACGAGACGGAGCCAACGTTGAACGTTGGCACGTTGTCTAGGCCCCCTAGTATCCATAAGGTCACGGGTAAGGGGTAGGGTAGCACGACTGTGCTGACGGTAGTCTAACACTAGTCTCCATTCAGGTGGTTCCTGGTCAGCCTGGGGCGGCTGGTCTTCTTGCAGTGAGGACTGCGTGAGGGTCAGAAGGCGGCAGTGCACAGGTTCATGTCCAGGACCTAATATGCAGCACGCGGCTTGTGTCGATGGCCTGTGTTCCACAGGCATCAGTGAGTGTGATATTCTATACTAAATATTATAAACGTGAAAGAATGTTTGGATGTATGTTTTTTTCCTCTTTTACGCAAATTGGTACTACTCATTGAATGGATTTTTATGAAACTTTACAAGAATATAGCTAACACATCAGTATAACCCATTGGCTATATTAAACCCAACTTAAAGCCTTGAAAGCATCCTCTCAGGAGGATCACCACCCGTCCGGTTTGCAGTAAAGGCCCATTAGCTGGCCAAATGCGCTTCAGTATTCAGTTCGAAAAAAAAGGCTACATTTTCTTTCGATCCTAATTATCTCTTAGTCGTCAAGTAATAATAAACAATCAAGCGTTTTTATTAAGAAAACATATTATAGATATCTCAGATTTAACTAATTATAATTAAGTACTTATGTTCATTACGTTTATTGGAAGTATATAAAAGCCACCCTGAAATACATTTTCCTTTTAGTCGTCAAGGAAGTACGTATATGTACAACAAAATATTTGATTGATTTAGTAGATGATAAATAAAATGTCACATAAATTTCATTTTATTATACTCATCCACTTTTACTCGTACACATATTTCACAATTAGTACAGTTGGCAAAAATATCTGACCCAACCTACTATACAATTAAAGAGGGTCATATGACGCTACTGTATTCAAATTAAATACGCACATTATAAATGCTACATAATGTATGAATGCTGATGAACTGTATTTTTTTCCAAGGGCTCGCCAAGGACAGCGACAATCTAACCCTTTACATTTGTATTGGGGTGATGGCCGCCATTTTGACTGCAGGGTCCGCCATTTTGTGTATCTGGTGCAGATATAGAAATGCTCGGCCAGGTTATACTTCTGCTAGATCAGGTAATAAATATTGTGTTATTTACTGTCCCAAAATGTATTGAAGATAAAAAAAATAACATCGAAAGGCAGGTTCTAAAATCAATTTACTGGTAGTTCTACCGCTTTTACTTTCATTTCATTATTAAACAGTTACCTGTCATTTTGTGTTCTAATAATAATTTCTGCCTTCGCCATTATTACACATTGAGACAAAACCACTATAACAGAATCCGTTTGTAGTTGTTTCATTCTAATGTGTAATAACCGCGAAGGCTTCAGGAATTAGTAGCTAATTTTTTTAGCGATATAATCTTTATCCTAGGTATGCCAAAGACTTATCCGGCCCGTGACAAGTCGATCGCAGGACCCGACGTCACGAGGTCGTGCAACGAGTACTGGATGCAGGGCCCAGACAATCACTATGACATGCCACAAATCAGAGACAGGTAAGTTTTTATTTATTTCGAATTTATTTATTCCTCAAAGATTACAAATCACTTAATCATTCAATTACCGTAAGTGAGCATAATCCCTACTAATATTATAAATGCGAAAGTAACTCTGTCTGTCTGTTACGTTTTCACGCTAAAACTACTGGACCGATTTAAATGAAATTTGGTACAAAGAATGTCTGAAGCCTGAGAAAGAACATAGGCTACTTTTTAACCGACTGCAAAAAAGGAGGAGTTCCACGCGTACGAAGTCGCGGGCAGAAGCTAGTGTGTTAATAAAAACAAATGGCGGTATTTTGATTTTTATGGTTCAAATTTAAATTGAAACTATTTATTGCGTACCTTATGTTATTACAGGTGTTACAGTAAGTGACAGTTATAATAAGGACCTAATTTAGGTACAGAGGTTAGGTACTTAATATTGTACCTATTCTGTTTAGCGACTCGCCCCGGCTTCACACGGGTGCTGTATACCTTCCTCTTCAATCACTCTATCTATAAAAAAAAAACAGTTCAAAATCAATTGCGCAGTTTTGAAGATTTAAGCATACATAGACACGGACGGACAGTGACAGCGACTTTGTTTTTTTTATACTATGAATCTTTTGCTCCAGACTCCGTCTGCGTTGAATTAGTAATCATCCCCTATTATACCTAACATCGTAAAACCGTTTCGAAATAATAAGTACCCTATGTCCTTTCTCAGGCTCTAGACTATCTGTGTACCAAATTTCATTTAAATCGGTTCAGCAGTTATAGCATGAAAGCGATACAGACAGATAGAGTTGCGTTCGCATTTATAATATTACTAGCTTCTGCCCGCGACTTCGTCCGCGTGGAACTCCTCCTTTTTTGCAGTCGGTTAAAAAGTAGCCTATGTCCTTTCTCAGGCTCCAGACTATCTTTGTACCAAATTTCATTTAAATCGGTTCAGTAGTTTTAGCGTGAAAGCGTAACAGACAGACAGACAGAGTTACTTTCGCATTTATAATATTAGTAGGGATTTAGGATTCTAGGATGTTTTAATACGGAAGTGTGTATGTGCTGAAAATGAACAGGATTTATCCATCGTTGAAAAAGATTATAAACAAACGTATAACTTTTGATAATTGATAAATTACCTATAGTTATGAAGTTTTCAAAAATCCTCCTTAATGCTCCTCTACGTTATAAAACGAACTCGGAAAAGAACTTGGTCGGAATTTTTTGTTAACCCCTATGACACTTGTCAAATATTTTGTCGCTGTCGCAGCTACTCGTCGCCCTTCGGCCATAGGAGTCGCGTGACGTCATCAGCCGGAAGCAACCACTACGAGATGAAGCCTTACAGCCCTTCCGGGGAGTCTGTCTCCAGTTACACCAATTGTAAGTAGAAAAACCCAAATAACAATAGGGATGACGACTGGGTTAAGAAAATAAAATTCTGGAGTGTGGGATCATGACGTCACGACATGGTAAAATTTACGAGCCCCTGAACTTTTACAAATAATTTTTTCAGTCCTCCGGCCAGAAAGCACCAACTTCCGGGCCGCTGCGCTAAATGAATTTGTCGCTTTCTGGCTTCGTCGAACAGAAAAATAGTATACTGACCTCGGCCAATAAATAAAAAAGCCTCAGATCACATTTTTGTCAACCTCGGCTTCGCCTCGGACTACAATTACATATGATCTGAGCCATTTTTTATTTTACCGGCCTAGGTGCGTAATGTACTAAAAATGTTGGTACTTATTCTACTTGACGGACAAAGAAAAAACACGGTCGTCATGTCTATTCATTACAATATTGCTATAGGTACCTACTAATTAATAGACGTTTGTTAAATCGGTTTTTGTTTCATTTTGTAGTAAAAGGTACCTACTAAATGAAATTAAGTATAATTTAGATGCCTTCGGGGTTATTACACATTGTAATGAAACAATAATACACCTTTTTGTTTGCTGACATTTCGAATACTCTACAGATTGAGCTAAATCCGTTTTAAATGTTTATATTTCAATGTGTAATAACCTCAAAGCCATCAGAAATTATTTCCAAAGTCATCAAAAACCCGCAATTCCGATTCCAACCAAACAGAACTCGGAAAGGCAATTAAAGAGTTCGTAATGATCGTTCCTGCTCAGTGACGTTTCCTCTCCGACCCTTTGAACATAAAGTGACACTGACAGATCCAATGTGACAGTCGAGGGTGACGCGTGACTCATATGGTAGGAAGACGGTTTGGGGTGAGAATCTCTAAGAATAATGTTCTAAATATACTACTGGAAAAGTTGTAAGATGCAAAAAAAATACAGTGAAATAATGGATCTGTACTAATATAATAAAGAGGAAAGGTTTGTTTGGATTGAATAAGCTCCAAACAGGCTGCACCGATTTGAAAAAAAAATTCACAGTTGGGAAGCTACGTTCACCCTGAGTATATTTTGGAAAAAAATAGGCATCCGTGCGAAGCCGGGGCGAATCGCTAGCATACTATAATTTGAAAAGATATTGAAATATCGCTTTGTAAAAATAATATACAAAAAATGAGATAGGATAATTAAACGATTATAATAATATATACAATTCTCGTGACGGTTTGTCTGTGTTTGTTGCCAAACTCCTCAAAACGGCAAATTTTTTATAATTCTTGAGTGCATATGAGTTAGGTCTGAGGATCTGCCAACGTGTCTTTCATACCTACTCCTAAATTTTAAGCAGACCACATAAAAGTTTTTCATTATTATTTTTGTTATTTTTTTCCTTTCGTTTTTTTTATGAATGCTGTGCAGAATTTCAAGTTTCTAACTCTTATAGTTTAGGCCCTGCGTTGATAAATCAGAAATCAAGTCCATTTAAGTATATTTATTTACCCATATAATTATCACCTACAAAACTCCGCTAAAATAGAAAAGTGGTCTAAAAGCATCATTTCCATCATTATCCTCATTACCACCCTTGAAAGAGTAAACTGACACTGACAGATCTAATATACGTAGGGCGAGTGTCATATACCCCATTAACCCTTTGTTACGAGAGAAAAAACACAAGTACCTCTTTACCCTGTGCTGTGTTCTAATTTGAATCCTATAGGTTTGGGAATAAAGTTTAAATTGGTATTGAGAGAACTCTTACAGTAGAGAGAAAAAATGTCCTCTTTACCCTGTGCTGTTACTTCTAATTTGAATCCTATGTGTTTTTAAATAAAGTTTAAATTCGAATTGAAAGAACTCTTACTAGATGTAACAGTACCTCTTTACCCTGTGCTGTTACTTATAATTTGAATCCTATGTGTTCTTGAATAAAGTTTAAATTGGAATTAAAAAGAACTCTTATTGGTTGTAACAGTAGTGTGAAATGTAACCGTTGGATGTTTGAATGGATGACCCGTTTTTAGTTATATTTTAGGGGGTTTGTAAATGGATACTTTTTAGCAATTCAAATATTTAGGTCAGACACTCGAGTATTTTATTTAAAGTAAATCTGAACTCTTTTTGAGAACTATCAATTGAAGGAGGTTGGTTGGGTCATAGTTTGTAGATTTTTCTGTTATTTGAAAAACATTTTGTGATCAGGATATAATAATTAGCATTGTAATTTTTTTTTTAAACAAATTTCTGCAAAATTCACACAAAGTTTTAATTAATTTCAAAATCTCTGCAATGTTCAAATTAATTTACATAAAAATGAAACATTTGTCAAACGTTTCTTAATTATTCAATGATTAAATTAATTAAAAAAATGGTATTTTCCACATTGCTCAAAAAAAACAACAAAAGAAAAGATAACGATTATAGTATAATTCTAAATCGTTACGGTTATCTTTAAATAAATACTTTTATGTCATTCTCTTTCAAATTTCCTATAACTCTTTCTCTCTTTCCAGCTCGAACGATGACGTCACACTCTAGCGAGTGTTCTCAACTCGCGGAACTAGTGACGTCATCTCCCTCAGTCTCCAAGGTGGATGTGGCTGTCACTCTCCCGTCACTTCCTTTAGACTCCAGCTACAGGGAGAAGATATGCTTGACAGTTGTCAAATAAGTGACGTCACGAATGCTTCATCATCATCATCATCATCATCATCATCATCATCATCATCAGCCTATCGTCGTCCATTGCTGGACATAGGCCTCTCCAATTGCACGCCACTGTGCTCGATCTTGGGCTGCTTGCATCCAGCTCCTGCCAGCCATCTTACGCAAATCGTCACTCCACCTTGCCTGAGGACGTCCTACACTACGCTTGCCGAGACGCGGTCTCCACTCCAGAACACGTTTAACGAATGCTTACAGTAGGTCTATGTGATGACCACCAAAGTCTCTTGAAGATAAGACTGGTTTTTGATTACAATGTAAATATTATTATGTGTTCAGTTCTTTATTGCCTTTACAAATATATATACTATATCGCGTAGATCTAAAGGGACCTAAGTCAAAAATCTGAAGGTTTGAATTATGCACAACATTAAATTTCTTACAGCAAGACCTACCTACCAATAAAATATTATTAAGATTACTCTTCTAGCTTTATATAAAAAGGCTAATTATATAAACAGAAAAATTCTGGGTGTCTTATGGACACAATCTATAAAGAAAACTCCTGGGTGCATAATTATCAGTTTTTCAGCTCTCCTAAAAATATATATTTTTTGAGTTAGCGCTCCTTTAGATCTAGGTGTGCGATTTTTTTATACCAACTTTTTTGATTATGTAAACTAGTTTTTGTTTTTTTTTTAAAAATATGCTCTTAAGTAGTTTCTTCTAAATTTATGTTTTAAGTGTAGATCTATAACCGGAAAGTTATTTTTCATTCTAAATTAATTACGTTTTTTTTCCACTGCACTATTTATTTATCCTAATTTAACTCTTAGAATAACATAAAATGCATTTCTACTTATTATTGTAAATAGTATTAAAATAAACTGTGATATTTAATAAACATTTTTACGAAGCTTATTTGTTCATTTATTTATACTTTTTTCCACAAAACTAAAAAGAAGTATGTGTACAAAAGGCGGACTTAATGACTTGAGGCATTATCTACCAGTCAACCGAGTAACAAAATATATATATAATTACGTAGGTACCTATATAAATAAAACATACATAATATATTATTATATTTATCGATTGTTTTGACATAAAACAGAAGTATATTTGATTTAAAACGCCATTAAAGATATAGTCGACCACCCACTACAGAGATATATCAAACCTTTTAAGTCCAATAAGAAACATATGGCTTGAGGCGTTTAGACTGTACGACATGTTTACGACAAAACCGACCATCGTGGTAAAATCGGAATGGAGTCAAGTCGTACACTGGCTCACTAATCACTACACCTACTTTAGTTATTTTGCGGGTTCCGTACCCAAAGGGTAAAAGAGTCCGTCCGTCTGTCACCAGATTTAATCTATAATATTATATGTGTGTCTATCTATATGTGTGAACGGTGATAATCCGGTTGAAATTTCCTCAAAAGATATGTTTTTGTTGCCGCTATAACAACGAATAAGTACCTGCCTAAAAAAAAATTATAAATATTTAAGGAGGTAAAATAACACATACCTAGGCTATGATTAGTAAGAAAAAATAAAAGTTTCCTGCGCAGACGAATACTCGGGCAGAAATTAGTATAAGTACTAGGTAAGTAATTGTATAAAAGTATGGTATAATGTATTTAGTAGACTTCTTATACTACCTATAAGAAATCTACTAAATACAAAACGTGTATGGGTTATTTTAATAATCAACATACATTAAGACTAGATAACTCGATTTTAACATTTATTTTGTTAGTAGGTTATGTAAGCATTTATTTGCAAAGTAACGTTCTAATAGGTACCTGGTAAAGATTTTAGGATTGTCGTTTAAGTAAAAAAATACTTCAAAAGTGTACGTTAGTTGTATATTCTGATTTGATGATTAATGTTTCGTAACAAATTTTAATATTTTTACCTAAGTAGAAACAAAAAATGAAACCTAAGGGGCTCAAAAAAATGATCCGTAATTAAGAAATATTGAATCGTGTCGTGGTCGTGTCGTGTCTTATAAGAAAACATTTGCAACAAATTACAGTTATTTCTGTATGAGGCCATTAGTCAAAGTAGTGAGTAAATCACGAGTTCAAAGGGTGCGGGTTGGCGGATCGCATTTGTCATCCGACGCTCGTTAATTGGAACAGCTGTATGTAACAATGATTATTTTTAATTGTCAAAAGTAAGTATACATAATTATGACAGACTAGTGGTTCACCCCGACTTCGCACGGAACCCTAAATATTTTCGAAATTGATATAGCCATGTATATATAGCCACTTACGAATAGTGTAGCTTCCCAACAGTGAAATATTTTTTCCAATCGGTCTAGTCGTTTTGGAGCCTATTCAATCCAAACAAACAAACCTTTCCTCTTTATTATATTATTAGTAGTCATTGCTCCAGATTACGAAGCTGGAGGTTGCGGGTTCGAATCCTGCTAAGGGCAGGTGACCGTGTGTACCTATTTGAGACTTGGATGTCATGATTATTTCTATAATCGTAACACTACTAAACTGTTACTACAAAAAACTTTATTGTTAGACTATCGTCAGCTAAGTCATGATACGATTATGGAAACTGTAAAGTTTACGAAACGTCCTCGTCAGCCTTTAAAATAAATACGCAAGTTAAATCCGTTTATAGTTGTTTCATTCCAAACAGTTATAATTATTTCATTCCAATATGTAATAACCACGAAAGCATCAAAAATTACAGAGACTTTTACAAGATGATGTGTCATAAAGGTACCTACTATATCTATGATTCTCGGAATGAATGACTAAGCCCAAAACGATGGAACGTAAATAAAGTTACACAGAATATGACTCAATGGGATTAGTAACAATAACAAGGTTTATTTTGGGACTAATTTATTTACTGGGCGGATAGCGCAGTGGTTAGTAGGTCTTGCAGGTGGCGGATTCGGTTCTGGAAATAGGCAAATATTTTTAAGATGCAGATTTCTTTTATCTGTTGCACTTATTACCTATTTATAAGCTTTTGTATGTAAGTACTTAAGTTATACATATAATTAATTATCAATGGTATATCTATACTTAATATTATAAAGCTTAAGAGTTTGTTTGTTTGTTTGAACGCGCTAATCTCAGAAACTACTGCTTCGAATTTAAAAATTATTTTTCTGTTGGATAGACCATTTATCGAGGAAGGCTTTAGGCTATATAACATCACGCTGCGACCAATAGGAGCGAAGAAACAGTGGAAAATGTGTAAAAAACGGGGGAAATATGAAGCCTTATGAAGAATTACTATTCCACGGGGACGAAGTCGCGGGCACAGCTAGTGTAAGTATAAAAGTAAATACTATTTGGAATTAATTTGAGTCTCTAAGAACATAGAACAGTTTTATGAAGAACAATATCCCTTAGGGGTCGAAAAGTGGTAAACTTTGCAGTAAAGGTGAGATAAAAATCAAAATCGCTTCAGTAGTTCAGGAGCTATGACATTTATGACACAAATAGACCTCAGACAAACACACAGACTCTTCATTTTGCGTCGGGGGTTAAAAATAGCTTGCGGAAATAATTAATCTATGCAAACGAAGTGACAGCTCAGTCGTGCTTCAAATATGGGAACTGTAAAGTAATCTAATTGTAAGTCAATAAAATAAAATACGCAAATTAAATCGTTTTATAGTTGTTTCATTCCAATATCAACATTACGAGCAATTAAATGCTTTCTAAAATTAAATGGGCGTTGAAAAATTAATTTCTTCCCGAAAAAGAGTGGTCACAAGCATTTCAACACAAGTAACATGGTGAGTGTTTGTCAAGCAAACTCGCATGACGTTAATTACTGGATCCACTTAATTCTGGACCAACTGTTGATACTGTCTTCATTTCTTGTTTGCATGTTTTTTTAAAAAGAAAGCTTAGTTAGGAAATTTTAGATTTACATAATTATGCAGGAAATATTTATTGATCTAACACTTCAAACGAAAATAATGATTATATTATATTCGAATTATTTTTGAAAATTCTTACAATACAATTCAATTATTATGTCAAATTACATGTACTCATATTGATATCCTAAAACAAGCCAAGAACAACAAGATTAAACAATAATTAACAGCAAAATTACAATTTCATTACGATAAGATTTCATCCCTACTATAATATTATAAATGCGAAAGTAACTCTGTCTGTCTGTTACGCTTTCATGCTAAAACTACTGGACCGATTTAAATGAAATTTGGTACAAAGTAAGCCTGGAGCCTGAGAAAGGACATACTAGGCTACTTTTTAATTGACTGCAAAAAAGGAGGAGTTCCACGCGGACGAAGTCGCGGGCAGAAGCTAGTGTTAAATATATGAATTATTTCAGGTTTACTGGTCCCTAACCTAATAATATCCCTAACTTAATAATATCTAATGCCTTCGCGGTTATTATACATTGGAATGAAACAACTATAAACGGATTTAACTTGCGTGTTTTACAATACAAATTACTTGCGCTTCGGAAACAGTGGTCCCTCTTTTTTTACGCGTGCGATTATATCAATACTCTAACTAATTAGGTATACGATTAATTAATTAATTGGCCGGCCGCGGTGGTCCAGTGGCGTCGATGCTTGTTTTACGAACGACATGTCTCGGGATACATTCCGAACTGATTAAGATAAATGGCTTATAACGTTTTTTTTTTAATTGTTGTCGTCCTGTTTTATAAAAAAGTAGCTTTTGTTTCAAGTTGTTGGATTTTTACTTAAATGTTTTTTTTATTTTCAAAACAGTTAAGAAATTGGACTTTTTATCGAACTTAAAAGTTTTCAAGATTTTTTTTTATCAGCTTTTCGCACTAACGCATTTAGTATAATAATATTATTATTGAAAATTATGAAGGTTGGTGAGGGTTTTCATACAAAAGATTTAGATCACTGTAACTTCCAAATAATATACAAAAAATACTTATTTTTTTTCACACATCGGGGAAAATATTTATAAAGGAATAGAAATTATGTAGATATGTTTTCATGATAGAAACTACAGACCATCAACCTACAGAAATTCAAGCATTTACCTAAATTATTGACGAAAAATCTCGATGCATCTCTTGATGCAAGCTGCATATTGCACATGCACTGGTTGGAATCGGCCGCACTGAGTTCCGTTCCGGCCGCGCCACGTTCCCGAGATGTACGGACAGACGACCGTGCAGGGGGATATAAAATGCTGCTATCAATAAACAAAATCAAATATTATATAGCCAAAATATTTATCTAATACTAGCTTC
Source organism: Polylopha cassiicola (assembly GCA_038024825.1). Lineage (NCBI taxonomy): Eukaryota > Metazoa > Arthropoda > Insecta > Lepidoptera > Tortricidae > Polylopha > Polylopha cassiicola. The sequence continues at coordinate 12,087,206 of CP149052.1, read as the reverse complement.
TGCCCGCGACTTCGTCCGCGTAGAACTCCTCCTTTTTTGCAGTCGGTTAAAAAGTAGCCTATGTTATTGTTATGTTGGCATTATTGTATGTGATAGAGTTGCGTGTCTACGGACCGCGTCATGTTTGAAATTTGGAATTAGATTATAGCTGTCATTAAGTACGCACGGACTTTTATTGTATTTCCTTAATTTACCGAGAAATAACAGTGGCGACGAGTTAAATTTAGCAGTTTATACGCGTGAAAACAGAAAAAAAATGGCCAATACTTCGATTGGTTCGCTAGCTACGTTTAATCACGAAGTTCAAGAGTGGTCAGTTTTTAAGGACCGACTGGAACAATGGTTCTTTGCGAACGATCTCGGCGATGAACAGGACAAGTCCGGTGCTAAACGCAGAGCAATTTTGCTTAGTAGTTTTGCAGAAACAACTTATAAGCTGGTGCGCGATCTGGCTCGACCAGAGACGGTCGGAACTTTAGGCTATGCAAAAGTTGTTTTGTTACTTGATGAACATTTTGGTTGTAAGAAGTGTGGCTTTGCGGAACGATATACATTCCATAGTGCGGTACAAAACGTTAACGAGTCTATGTCGGAGTGGGCCGCTCGAGTGCGCAGCTTGGCCGCGCACTGCGAGTTCAGAGCGACGGAGTTTACCGAGTTGGAATGGTGCACGGGCCCGAGCGCGATAAACTTTTTGCGACTAATATGAAGGATTTGACGTTGATTAAAGCACTGGAGTCTGCTGAGAGTGTGCACGCGGCTCGTCTGGGCTCTCAAATGGGAGCGACGAGCTCGCCCGATGCTATGCACGTTCCGCTGCAGGTTCTTAATCTGTCGTCGAGTCCAGATGCAGCGGCGAGGAGCGGCGGCCGGCGGCGCGGTCAGCCGGCAAGAGGCGCGGTGCCGCGCAGTCCACCCGAGGTTGATGCGTGTGCAGTTTGCGGATACACGGGTCACCAGCAAGACTCGTGTCGATTTAAGCAGCACAAATGCAAGCGGTGTGGTTTTAAAGGACATTTAAGGAGAATGTGTCCGAAACGAGAGGCTAAACAATATTTTGTCGATTGTGGTGAGGATGATGACGATGACGTGAACGGTAAGCGTATTGTTTGTAATATTCGTACAGTTACCGGCGAGCCCATGAAGGAAACTGTAGTGATTAACGAAAATTCGCTAAATTTTGAAATAGATACGGGTTCCGCGGTAACTATAATACCGGAAAGTGTTTACAAAAAACTGTTTTTAAATTTTGATTTAAAACCTAGTAATTTAATTTTACGCAGTTATAACGGTGGACACATTGAGACGCTAGGCACGTTGCGTTTACCTTTTTCTTATAGGAAAATGACGGAATATTTAGTTGTTTACGTTGTTAGAGGGCAGGGTGCGTTGTTGTTAGGTAGAGATTTTATTTCGAGGTTTAAACTTGAATTGTGTCCTGTGAATGTTTGTAACATCGATAATTTTAGGGAATCTATTACATCAAAGTACCCAGACCTATTTTCTGATAAATTGGGTTGTTTTAAAGGGGCTTTGATTGATTTGAAATTAAAAAATGACGCCACGCCAGTTTTTTGTAAAGCTCGTCAATTACCATTCGCTCTTAGGGAACGAGTTGAAGTAGAACTCGACAGGCTAGTAGCGTTAGGTGTATTAGTTCCCATACAATATTCTGAGTATGCTAGCCCTATTGTGCCCGTGCTTAAAGAAAATAAATCGATAAGATTGTGTGCCGATTATTCGGTGGCTTTAAATAAACATTTATTGGTCGAGAAATATCCGCTTCCTCGAATTGATGAATTGTTTGCTAAGCTCAGGGGTGGTCAACAATTTTCTAAACTTGACTTGTCTTCTGCTTATAACCAACTGAAGTTATCAGAGGATTCTCAGCTATTAACCACCATTAATACTCATAAAGGGTTATATAAATATACTAGATTGGTTTTTGGGCTAGCTAGTGCTCCGGCCATTTTTCAAAGAATTATGGAGACGTTGTTGGCTGGTTTAGACGGAGTTCTAGTATATTTAGATGATATTTTGGTGACGGGAAGAAATATAAAAGGAGCATGTTGACAGACTTCATGAGGTTTTCCGGAGGTTGGCTGGCGCTGGTTTAGTATTACAAAAAGGGAAATGTCATTTTTTCAAAATTCGGTATCATATTTAGGATTTGTCATTGATAGTTGTGGTATTCACAAATCACCTGATAAAGTTAAATCTATTTTGCAAGCGAAAGTACCTAGTAATGTGACGGAATTAAAATCATTTTTAGGTTTAGTTAATTACTATAGGGCCTTTGTTAAAAATGCTTCATCTATCCTGAATCCTTTGCATGATTTGTTAAAAAAGAACTCTACTTGGAAATGGTCCAAGGAACACTATAAGGCGGTAGAATTGATTAAGCAGGCGTTAGTTTCGGAGGAAAATTTAGCGCATTTTAACCCGGACGGTGCATTAATTCTTACTGTAGACGCTGGGCCGTGCGGTCTCGGCGCTGTTTTGTCACAGTTGGAGGATGGGCGTGAGAAGCCTATTTCTTTTGCTTCACGTTCCTTATCTACTGCCGAAAAGCGGTATAGCCAAATTCATAAAGAAGCAACTGCTATTATATTTGGTGTTCGGAAGTTTCACCAGTATTTGTATGGGCGAGATATTCCATTTACGTTGAGGACGGATCATAAGCCACTTTTAACAATTTTTAATCCGGATAAAGGGGTGCCGGAAATATCAGCAAATAGGCTGCAGCGTTACGCGTTATTCTTGTCAGCGTATAATTATAAAATTGAGTACGTCAGTAGTTCACAAAATACAGCTGATTTTTTTGAGTAGATCGACAAGTGTTAATGCGGGTTCTCATTTAATTAATTCGTCGGCAGATGAGGCGTTGTATGTTAATTTTGTGTCGGAAGGTGATGTTTTTCTATCAGTGTTGGATATAAAAGCGGGGACTTTAGCTGATCGTTTGCTCACACAGGTTGTGCGGTTTGTGTTGCAAGGTTGGCCTAGCAGAATAACTGATACATTGTTAAAACCATTTTATGAAATTCGAGTCGAGTTAGCTGTCGAAAATGATGTTCTTATGAGGGGTTATAAGGTAATAATTCCACAATCGCTACGTTCAAAAATAGTAGAGGAATTGCATAGGGGACACTTAGGTGTTACAAAAATGAAAGCTCAAGCCCGCCATAGATTCTGGTGGCCACATATGTCATTGGATATTGAGCAATATGTAGATAAGTGTGAAGTTTGTTCAGCGCTTCGCCCTTCGCCTGCTAAGGCTCCGCTCACACCATGGCCGTATCCGCCGCGCAGCTGGCATCGTGTGCACATAGATTTAGCGGGTCCAATTAATGGCAAGACATTTTTGGTTGTCGTAGATGCTTTTTCTAAATGGGTCGAGTGTTTTGATGTGTCCACTGGGTATAGCACGCGCTCAATAATTGAAAAGCTTTGTGAAGTTATGGCGAGATTCGGTATTTTTAAAACTATATGTTCAGACAATGGAACATATTTTGTTTCAATTGAGTTCAAAGAATTTTGTTTACGTAATGGAATAGAACATGTCACTTCTCCAACTTATAATCCAGCGAGTAATGGGCAAGCCGAAAGCTATGTTAAAATAATCAAACGTGCAATTAAAGCAATTAATCTTTCGGGTTGCAAGTCAAAGGATTTTAATTTTAAACTTCAAGAGTTTCTATTCCAATACAGAAATTCAGAACACAGTACTACTGACAGGTCACCTTCAGAAATTTTGTTTGGGCGAAAACTTAGATGCCGATTAGATCAAGTAATGCCTGTTTGCTCGTCATCATCTGATCCTACACTCGATTTGCACGTGAAAAATAAACAACATGTTCAGAGTAGGCAATATCACGGAAATCGAAAAGTGAACTTTGTAATCGGAGAAAAAGTGTTAGTTCGCGTTTTTTGTAATCGAAATAATAAGTGGGTGAGAGGTACAATCACAAAGAGACTTGGATTTTCAGTTTTTCTAGTTTACTTGGAAGAATTTAAACAAACTGTTAAAAAACATTTGAACCAAATTTTAAAATTTAAGGGGGAGGAAAATGAGGTGCTTGATTCTGATGTCGAATCCTCTCGTTCGGAGCTGTTGTGTTCGCCATCGATTGAACCAACCATGATGCCACCTATCGTGCTGTCTTCGGTTCCGATTCCTGCTCTACCTACTGCTACCTCTAGTTCTACAGCCATTGCTGTGGACACGACGTCTGAGCCATTTATTGAGGATCATGAAGACGAGCCTGACTTGGAGCGTTGGCAGGAGTGTGAGGTTGTGTCTGAAGATGACAGTGCTCCTGTTCCAGCAGGTTCAGAGAATGAGAATATACAGGGCAGCAGTATACCTTCATCCACTGTTCAGCCTAGTTCTGATAGAGTATTACGGGACAGGAAAAATATTGATTATAAAAAGTTCTTTTAGTTTCAAGATTTAAAGGTGGAGGAATGTTATGTTGGCATTATTGTATGTGATAGAGTTGCGTGTCTACGGACCGCGTCATGTTTGAAATTTGGAATTAGATTATAGCTGTCATTAAGTACGCACGGACTTTTATTGTATTTCCTTAATTTACCGAGAAATAACAGTTATTTCTCAGGCTCCAGACTTTCTTTGTACCAAATTTCATATAAATCGGTCCAGTAGTTTTAGTGTGAAAGCGTAACAGACAGACAGACAGAGTTACTTTCGCATTTATAATATTAGTTAGGATGAACCTATACCTACTAAAAAAAGGAAAACAAAAGAGCGTTCTCTACTTGTAAAATAGAATCGAACTCGGGTCAAGAATGGGAAACTTGCTTCTGATCGCGACTTCGCCTGCGGACGATAACCAACAGTTACCCCAATTTAATTTTTAATTTAATTTTTAAAGAATCCTTTCTTAGTGTTTCTGGTCAAGTCAAGTTTCTGACCGTTATAGTTTAGGTAATGCAATTTTATGTTATACTCGTATTACATAAATATATTATAAATAAATATTTGTTATTGATTATAACGATTAAACTCTATAACTACCGGGACAATTGAAAAAAAAATATTTTGAAAAAGTTAGGTATCGGTATGAAAACTTCGATAATGTAACTTAAGATGAGCGAGGTGAGATAAGGATTTTTTGGTATCTATATACCAAAAAAATCCTTATACCTACTACGTACGCTGCTGAAAATATTGACAATAGAACAAAGTAATGTAGGTACCTAATGTTTTACAGATTTATCCCTACTAATATTATAAATGCGTTAGTAACTCTGTCTGTCTGTCTGTCTGTCTGTCTGTCTGTCTGTCTGTTGCTCTTTCACGCCTAAACGGCTGAACGGATTTTGATGAAATTTGGTACAAAGAAAGTCTGGAGCCTGAGAAAGGACATAGGCTATATTATATTCCGAAATCCTATCCCTAAGGGGTTAAAAATGGGGTACAAAGTTTGTATGCAACAACGTGATTCCTTGGTCCGATCTATTTCAAATTTTACATAAACATTCTTTAACAGAATCGATGGAGTACGTGTTTCGTATTTTATTGAAATTCACCCCCTAATGGGGTTAAAAGGGAGATTTTCTTCCAAATTGATATGAATACTACTTAGTGCTTTTGATTTTGACACATATTTAAAAAGTATAATGTAGCTATGCATAGCAACGGTTGCTAATGTCATTCCTGACATTAAATAAATACCCAAACTGTTACGTGTATGATTTCTTCAGTGTTAACGAAAATGGCATTATTATGTAATATCCCGTGGATCGTGTAATGAGGACTATTTAATAATATTCCTGAGTAAGCAGACCCCGTTTAACTTGCGAGGGGAAACTGGTGTCATTACGCAGAGAAATAGAAGTGTTCTTCGCGACCAAAGCTGACATATATAAAAAAGCCGTGATAACAGAGGTGACGGAATGGGACGAGACGGAGGTAAAGCAAGCTCGCTCCTGAGCTCGAGCTCCTGACTGAGAAAATGACCCTGAACATATCCTCAAGACCGAGTGAGCTTACAAGGAGTATGCTTTGCGAGAGTATCTCATTACAGGCAATGAGGCAAACTGGGAAATGTTTTATTTCGTAACACCACTTATATTGTATGAAATCGATATAAGTTTTTATTTTGTAGGATTGAATTGAATTGTAAAATTGTTTTGTTAGATCTTTGTAATAAGTGTGGTAATCAATCCTTAAATAAATAGCCAGCTAAACTTCACGTGTATGATTTCTTTAAAAACTTTGTCCGATTAAAAAAAAAATGTTGAACTCAGTGGTAGCTGTATAAATTATGCAATTTCGAAAGTAAGATAGGTAAGTACTTATGTACTTAGTTTGCATATTGTACATGTTAAACTATTGTTAGCTCCATTTATTACGAATATAAGGGAAGTGTTAGGCAGCAGCCGGCGAAGCGTCAGATCCGGTACTTTTAATAAAAGTATATTAACGACATAACATTAACAAACCAGGTTTTGTCAGTACACTAATTACTTGAACTGCGACCCTACAGGGAGAAAACCGAGCGAAAAGGCGGCAGCGGCAAATGAAGGTCTCCTTTAGGTACGACGACGAGCGAAGCGAGGAGGAGTGTTAGGTAGAATCCTGATCGTCCAGCACGCGATCCAAGCGAGCGAAGCGAGCATGCCGCGGCAGCGGCCGGCGAAGCGTCAGAATTGGTACTTTCAATCAAAGTATATTTACGACATAGCGGTAACAAACCAGGTTTTGTCAGTACACTAATTACTTGAACTGCGACCCTACAGGGCGAAAACCGAGCGAGCGTGCCGCGGCAGCGGCAAATGAAGGTCTCCTTTAGGTACGACGACGAGTGAAGCGAGGAGGAGTGTTAGGTAGAATCCTGATCGTCCAGCACGCGATCCAAGCGAGCGAAGCGAGCATGCTGCGGCAGCGGCCGGTCAAGCGTCAGAATCGGTACTTTTAATGAAAGTATATTTACGACATAACGTTAACAAACCAGGTTTTGTCAGTATACTTATTAATTGAACTGCGACCCTACAGCGCGAAAGCCGAGCGAGCGAAGCGAGCTTGCCGTGGCAGCGGCAAATAAAAGACTCCTTTAGGAACGACGACGAGCGAAGCGAGGAGGAGTGTTAGGTAGAACTGAGACCGTCCAGCTTGCTATCCAAGCGAGCGAAGCGAGCATGCCGCGACAGCGGCCGGCGAAGCGTCAGAATCAGTACTTTTAATGAAAGTATATTTACGACATAACGTTAACAAACCAGGTTTTGTCAGTATACTTATTAATTGAACTGCGACCCTACAGCGCGAAAGCCGAGCGAGCGAAGCGAGCGCGCCGCGGCAGCGGCAAATGAAAGACTCCTTTAGGAACGACGACGAGCGAAGCGAGGAGGAGTGTTAGGTAGAACTGAGACCGTCCAGCTTGCTATCCAAGCGAGCGAAGCGAGCATGCCGCGACAGCGGCCGGCGAAGCGTCAGAATCAGTACTTTTAATGAAAGTATATTTACGACATAACGTTAACAAACCAGGTTTTGTCAGTATACTAATTAATTGAACTGCGACCGTACAGCGCGAAAGCCGAGCGAGCGAAGCGAGCTTGCCGCGGCAGCGGCCGGCGAGGCGCCAAAACTGAATAAAATTAGGATGAATAATTAATATGGTAAGTGGGAAATACGTTAAGGAAATAAAACATTATGTGGAAAAAAAAAACATCCATATGATGTTAGGAAAACAAAAAATAGGTCATAAGAGTGTTAGTTAATAATCATTATGACATAAAACGTTAGGAAAATCAATAATAGGTTAAAAAACGTTAGAGATTCAGATATAGATCCGTATTCTAATGTAGTTCACCCCATAACGGGGTTAAAAATTACGCGGACGAAGTCGCGGGCAAAAGCTAGTATTATTATAATTAGGTACCTACTGTACCTGCACTGCGTAGTGTAGGACGTCCTCAGGCAAGGTGGAGTGACGATTTGCGTAAGATGGCTGGCAGGAGCTGGATGCGAGCAGCCGAAGATCGAGCACAGTGGCGTGCAATTTGAGAGGCCTATGTCCAGCAGTGGACTGCGATAGGCTGATGATGATGATGATGACCTACTGTACCCATTGAAACATTCTTGACGTGATACTTATATTTTAAAAATGATGATATTTAGTTACAAGCGTCATTTTAGTGTGCAGTAACTAAGGAACGACGGTCGCAGTGGACGTTGCAAGGGAATGCATCCGAAGATGCATTCTGATATCGAAATGCATCAGGTATGTCATACTAATTGCTGAATGTCGCATCCTGCACACAGGTTGAGAGATGCACATATTTCATTTAGTTTGATAAATTGATAATAGTACAAGTTCAAGCATAATATTATGATGCAAATTGTTAATTTCTGATGCCTTCGCGGTTATTACACATTGGAATGAAACAACTATTAACGGATTTAACTCGCGTATTTTTATTTTATTTTATTTGCTGACGTTTCAGATATATTAACTTTCCATAATCGTCGCTCGACTGAGCTGACAATAGTCTAACGCTAAAGTACGACATTCCAATGAATTTGAATCTTGTTATTAGGAAGTATGTATCTTTCTTGAAAATTCAAAGAAATTTGGCAGTATGTATGTACATTACTAATATTATAATGATGTGGCGGAGGTTAGTCGCAAAGTGACCAACACCCTGCGCACGCTATATCGTTTTAAGAATTTTCTTCCTGTTTGCACTAAAACGCTGCTGATCCAGGCACTCGTGTTGCCTATCATTGACTATGCTGATGTGTGTTATTCTAACATTTCTCAAGTATCCCTTAACAAACTGGACAAGCTACTTAATAATTGTATTCGGTTTATTTACGGTCTTCGTAAATATGACCATGTCTCATTCTACCGGCGTCAGCTTGAGTGGCTTTCCATCCGTGATCGTAGAAATATCCACATCCTCTCTTTACTATTTTCTATTCTTTTTGATAATTCCTCTCCTGATTATTTAAAGTCCCCTTTCTCTTTTCACACTGCACGGCCGGGCTGTGAACTCCGTTCTTCTCGATCCCTCACTCTTGGTATTCCTCTTCACCATACTAATTTCATTTCCAACTCTTTCGCCCTTCAGGCAATCCGTCTCTGGAATTCTCTCCCTCTATCTATCAGGCAAGCACCGAGTAAGCTAGCATTCAAGCGTTTGTTGCGTAAGCACTTTTTAAACCTTTAGTTTTCATCATCTATCATTGTAGTTATTTATGTATTTTTGTATATATATATATATATATATTTTAGTATATTTATGTATTGTATTTATGTAGTGTATTTCTGTTATATATTGTATCTATTATATTATATGTATTATTCTTTTTGCGCCTACACATGCTCTCTGTTTGCTTTAAGGTTGTCTGGTAGAGAATGCCGTATGGCATTAAGTCCGCCTTTTGTACATTTGTTTATTATTGTGCAATAAAGCGTAAATAAATAAATAATATAAATGAGAAAGTTTGTACGAATGTACCTACTTATATAGATGTAAGGTTGCTTGTCCTCTTACACGCAAAAACTACTGAATTAATTTTGATGAAACTTTACAATAATATAGCTTATACATCCGAATAACATGTATCATTATTTTATATCATATCTAGGCTATAATTTATAACGATATTATGTAAAGTACTCATCTTGTAAGTTTACATACTTACTTAAATTACCATTAAAAGTAACAAAACGATTAAACAACTAAATTGATATTGCATGGCAATGCAATGCAATTGGTATGTGTACAGTGGATGACCTCTGGAGAGTTGCACGCAATGCAATAAGATGCATCTGATTGAATCTCGACCGACTGTTCTGGATCCGATATCTAACGTACCTTAGATATGGTTGTCATGTCTAGGTTTCCTTAGTTTAGAGCCTAGGTTCTTAACCTAGGGGCTAGACAAGCCAACGTTCAACGTTAAACGTTGGCACTAAAATGGGATTTGAAATCCGCGAACGATTGCCACGTACGTCACAAACGTTCGTGGATGTCAAATCCCATACATTTTGGTCGTTTCGTTTAACGTTAACGTTGAACGTTGACACCTTGTCTAGGGGCCCTGGGGCTAATTACCCCCGCGGGGGTAAAACTTGTATTTCGGTAACAATCAGCTGGTAGTTGTCTTGAACGCCGAATTTCAGTGACAAGTCTGAGCACAGCGTAGCGCCGAGCGCGCAAGTTCGTCGTTAGGAGGGGTAAAATCAGTGACCCTAGTAGGGCAACGGACCTAAATTGGTTTATATAGTGTACGGAAAACGTTCGGCCCGGACTTTCATTGATGTCCGGGTTTGTAAATGTAATTTCAATAGCTTTCTTATCTCAAAAACTATCGATCCTGGTTTATGTTGACATGTCCGGGTCCGGCGTTAAAATCCGGAAATTGTCCGGGTCGATACATTTCAAAGATGGCAACCCTAGCTTAGATTGCGGACTGGGTAAGAGCGCTTGAGGGAATTACGTAGACCCTTATACTGTATAGCTTCTGCCCGTGACTTCCTCTGCCTACGATAAGCACCCCTTTTTATATATTAGGGGGTGAATTTTCAAAATTCCTTTTTTTGTTCTCCTCTGCGTTATAAAGGAAAGCTCTAAGCAAAATTTCAAGTTTTTAACTTATCAGCTTGTTTATATTATGTACTAGCTGCCCGCCCCGACTTTATCCGGATCCCTTTTTTTATAGCCTATGTCACTCGGGAATAGTGTAGCTTTCCAACACTAAAATGATTTTTCAAATCGGTCCAGTCGTTTAGGAGCCTATTCAACCCAAACAAACAAACCTATCCTCTATATTATATTACCTAGTATAGATAAATGACTATAAATATATTAGAAGAATAAATTGTAGTACCTACTCATCATTGCATTAGTGTAAATGCAGCCATATCTGTACAATTCTAGCTCTATGACAATACGTCATATCAATGGCACCTAATGACGTTTTCATTAATTGGAACTGTGCCATCCTATTGATAAATGGCGTAAGTACATAAGAGCTTCATACGTACTTACTGCGTTTATCGTTAGCACGGCAGAATTAATTTCATGCATGGAAAGCGGTCGAAGTGTTTGTACTGAGTGTGATACCATTTTAATATTGTTTTTAATTAATAACTTAATTTGCTCGTTGGAATGAAACAATTATAACGGATTATCGCGTATGTTATTATTCATAATTCTTTGCTGACGTTTCGAAGACTTTACAGTATCCGTATTCGTAGCCGACTCAGTTAAATCTGTTACAGTTTAATTCAAATGTCTAATAACTGCATCAGAAATTAATAGTTTGTTTGCTATTTATTTTTTTTTATAGCAAAGTAAGTTTTTTCTCCAAACAGGGTAGTTGTACCTTTTCCGGAAACTCCTAATATTAGCCCTGCCGGCGGGGCCACTATAACACTATCGAGTTTCTAGGTGTGTGTGAGGCCACATGCCGCACAGCTGCCTGTGTGTGTTTGACCCCGCCGGCGCGGCCGCTGTAATACTATCGAGTATGCTAGGTGTGTGTGAGGCCGCATGCCACGCGGCAGCTGCCTGTGTGTGTTGGACCCCGCCGGCGGGGCCGCTGTAACACTATCGAGTGTGCTAGGTGTGTGTGAGGCCGCATGCCGCGCGGCAGCTGCCTGTGTGTAGGTGTACGGGATGTGTCCGTGAAATATAAATACATTAGGAATTAATAATTGAAACATAACCTAAATTAATATTAATTCTAATTATATAATTTATATGACCATTATTGTAACTATTTTTTAAGATTACTTAACTCGATTGATAGTTTCTGTCAAAAAATGCCGTGTACACGTTTTCATGTTAACTAACCTTTTTTATGTTTATAAGATGTTATTGTACCTGCTGAATGAAAAAAAAACCCTACTAATATTAAAAATGCGAAAGTAACTCTGTCTGTCTGTTACGCTTTCACGCTAAAACTACTGGACTGATTTAAATGAAATTTGTTACAAAGAAAGTCTGGAGCCTGAGAAAGGACATAGGCTACTTTTTAACCGACTGCAAAAAAGGAGGAGTTCCACGCGGACGAAGTCGCGGGCAGAAGCTAGTAAATAATATTAAGTAGGTACTAATTTGTGTAACCATAATGTACGACCACAGACAACACAAGGGTCTAATATTGAAACACGTTCGCTCCTCTATGTCACATTCGAAACTCGAATTCAAACCATTCGAACATTGGAAGTATTAACGTCAACATTCCAAATTCGAAATTGTCATGTTTGCTTATCACCAATGCTAATAAGCTACATGATCCTAAAATGCATTACAGTGCATGGAAAATTGGATTCTTAGTGTATTTTATTAAGGTTTCTTTTTAAATATGCATCGTATTGAGATAGGGCTTTTGGAAGCTGGAATGAGGATGCATTTTGGCCAATAGACTTGTTTGCTTGTTTTGTTTTCGTGTTTAAGAATTGTTTGTAATGTCAGCTGTTTTGAATCTTCATTGTTTTAAGGTACACAAATTACAAAGACAATTTTTGTCTGTTTGATATACTTACTGAAGTTATTTTATTTTGTAGCTTAAAGTAGAACATATATAATTCGCATTCTATTTCATAATTTATCCTTTAAGCCTACCCCTTTAATTCGCAAAAAATATTTTATTGATTTTTATATGTTACTAGCTTCTGCCCGCGACTTCGTCTGTGTGGAACTCCTCCTTTTTTGCAGTCGGTTGAAAAGTAGCCTATGTCCTTTTTCAGGCTCCAGGCTTCCTTTGTACCAAATTTCATTTAAATCGGTCCAGTAGTTTTAGCGTGAAAGCGTAACAGACAGACAGACAGACAGACAGACAGAGTTACTTTCTCATTTATAATATTAGTTAGGATTATTACGTAAGTGTAAAAGTATCTTAAAAGTATGAGATATATAAATACGTCCAACTACATAATTATAATCTCAAATATACCTACCAGTTGACAAAGGTAATATGAGTTTGTACAACAAAAGGAATATCTGACTTTTTTACCCCTTTTAGTTTACAGGCGGCCTGTAGGACCCAGCCGTAATAACCATAAACGTTTAACAGCCTTTTACTGTCATTGGCAAATGCACTAGCATATAAGCAACGTTTTTAAATGCCTACATATTTAAAAAAAACCTAGTAGGTAGTTCGCCCCGAACACTGAATATTATGTTTGATTGTATGTGATATTGCCAGATTATATTATAAAAGTCAGATTAACGGTAGGTACCCAATTTTTATTAATTTTTTGACAACCAAAATATTACCTACTCTTAAGAAATCCTTCCGGGTCAATACTAAATTTAGCAATAGATACTTGTGCTTGTGTCGTTATTAATAGCAAAAAATCAAAACAAAACCTGCGCAAAATTTAAAATTACTAATGCATTATGTAGAAAATATATTCTAGAAATATTTAGTAAGTACTTACTTAAACCCAATTCTGAATGTCAAAATCGACACATAAACTTGTCATCGGATTCGCTTCTTTTCAATCGGCATACATACTCGTAATGAGCTGTATAAAGGCTGTATAAGAACGTTCATGATCATGCTAGGCTTTCTTAAAAATACCTCAGAATTGAGCCGTTAATGTCTAAATATTACAAGGCAAAGTTATTTATTATGTTTTAAAAATTTATGAATATTCAAAATTAAAGATTATATTATAAATAATGTTTTATATGGCATAATCGAATAAACACCTTTGCTTTCTGTTTATTTTTAGGGATCTCAATTTAAGTAATACCACGTAATAAATGTTAAAACATCATAAATTATGAACTAAATAGGTAATATTATTTATTACATCATTTATTTCTGATGTTTTTTGAGATCAATAACATTATTAATCTCTACGCGGTTAATACGAGGTAAATAAAAAAAATATACGCGAGTCAAATCCGTTAATAGTTGTTTCATTCCAATGTGTAATAACCGCGAAGGCATAAGATATCCTACTATATTATATATTATCCTACAACTATTATAAAGGCGAAAGTTTGTATGTATGGATGTATGGATGTTTGTTACTCTTTCACGTAAAAACTACTGAATGGATTTGAATGAAACTTTACCACAATATAGCTTATACATCAGAATAACATATAGGCTATATTTTATAACGATATTGTGTGAAGTACTCATCGAGCGCAGACGAAGTCGCGGGCAGAAGCTATAATTAAATATTTAAGGATAGGTAATTAAATGCATCAAACGTATTTTTTTGCCGTTTTTATAAATATACCTACCGTCTCTTTTCCTAAATTAAATTCCCACCCAAAAAATATCTAATGTTGTCGCTTATATACACAGTGACAAAGTTCAAACCAATAATTAAGACCAAATTATAACTCAATCACACAGCCTCATAAATCTAATTACCACATCAAAGCCATAATCTAGAAGCCACTGAAATCTTCCCTTTCCCTAATTTCAATATCCTTCCTAATTTCTGTATAGTAATTTACTTGTTAATTCCCTGGTAGATTAAACCTATATTTTCTCGTCTTTAATCAGGGTATTTTAATCCCTTAGCATCAAAGACTGATTGCAGTCCCCTCTTTGGTTAAAACCACTAGTCTTTTGAGTTTGTGGTATGAAAAAGATGCAATTTTTTTGTAGACTTCTTTTTATTAATCTTGAAGCGTATTTTCGTATTTTAAGATAAATTGTTTAATAAATAGTCGTCGTTTTATTATTTTACGTGTTTTTCATGTAGAATAATTTGATAACGTAATGCATATTTAATAAATCTTCTATTCTATTTTCTAGAAATCAAAAACTCATAAAAAATATCCGTTGCTGAAAAAAAAAACAACCTAAGTTTTAAATGGTACCTATATAAAAAAAAGATTACTAATTCATGCATTTTTTGCGTGTGTGTTGATTATCTGAGGTTACTAGCTCAGACAAAATTGTTGATTAGGTTCATAATAATATATACAACTAAATTAATTTACATCCTACTACTATTATAAAGGCGAAAGTTTGTAAGTATGGATGTATGGATGTTTGTTACTCTTTCACGTAAAAACTACTGAATGGATTTAAATGAAACTTTAGCACAATATAGCTTATACACCAGAATAACATATAGGCTATATTTTATAACGATATAGTGTAAAATACTAATCATACGCAGACGAAGTCGCGGGCAGAATCTATTAATTATAATAGTACTTATAATACCTACTCTATGTCATTATTATAAAAAACAACAGTTAAAATGAAAATGCTTCGTTAACAAAATTAAACTTTAAAGTGACAGTCACGAGTACAATTATAACTTCCAAAGTTTTTAGATTGTTATGTACTTAATGAAAATGAATGCCCTTGTACTGTAAAATCTTTGATTGCAATCTCAAGAACAAGTTAATAAGATCCCTTATATAAACAGGTGTGTTGTAAATAAGTTTGTATTTAAAAGGAAATAACATTTTCCATTTTAACACCTAAATCAGCAGGATTGCCCACTGCTGGGCACCGCTCGACAAGAAACGGAACTGTACGTGTAATACTACACTAATACTTCCTTTCTGGGGTTGTCGTCCACTGGTTTATTAAGTTACAATTGATATTATCAATTTACCTATTTTGGATTGAAACAACTTCAAACAGATTTAACTAGCGTATTTTATTGTATTGGCTGACGTTTCGGAGCCTTTACAGATTCCATAATCGTAGCACGAAACAGTCAATAAAATAAAATACGTACCTAAGTGAAATCTGTCTAAAGTCGTTTCATTCCAAGGTGTAATAACCGCGAAGGCATCAGAAATTATAACAATTATATTAGATTAGATTTTAGAATAAAAGAACTATTTATAAACGGATTTAACTAGCGTATTTTATTTAATTGGTTTACGTTTCGAAAGCTGACGATAAAGCGTTAGACTATCTTTAGCTCAATCGTGTTACTATTATGGAAACTGTAAAGGTTATACGTTAGCCAATAAAATTAAATATGCGAGTTAAATCCGTTTATAGTTGTTTCATTCCATGTAATGTCATAGCTATAGCTTTTAAAAGCTCAGCTTGTGATACGAAAAAGCTTTCCCAGGAGCAGGAAATTAACTTTCGTCGGTGGCGTGACAAGTTTATTAACAATACTTTTCTTCTTTTTACTTCCCTTTCTTTATTTCTCATTTCTTTTAACTTGCTCGCCGCCATTTGTAATCCGTGGAATGTTTGTTAAACCTTTATTGTCGTTGGAAATATTTTTAGCACGAATTTTCTTAGCGATCTAGCTGCATTTGCATCAAAAATATTAAAATCAGATTTTTTTATTACATTGTGTAGGTACAAAGGATAAAAAATTGTTCTGTATAAAATATATACATATCTACACTAATATAATAAAAAGGAAAGATTTTTTTATTTGTATTTAATAGGCTCTAAAACGACAGAACTGATTAGACAAATTCTTTCACTATTGGGAAGCTAAACTATTCCCGAATGACATAGGTTATAGAATAGGTAGATATTGTCAAAATATTAAGGGTCGGTGCGAAGCCGGGGAGAGTCACTAATATAAAGTAATATACCTATATGTATATATTAAAATTCGATACCTATTTGTATCACGAGTAAGCTGACGAAATTTACCTCTAAGCTTAATGAAAAATAAAATAAAATACGCGAGTTAAATCCGTTAAAAGTTGTTTCATTCCAATGTATAATAACCGCGAAGGCATCAGAAATTATTAAACATACTTATTCCGCATTTCTACTCACGTGGCTGGGTTATAAAATTTGTCTGTCCGTACGGCTTCTTGGTAGTCTAAAATGACATTAGCTTTTATGATAGGAAGAGGGCAGTTCTCGTAAACATTTAATACGGTAATTATTTCGCTATTTAGTTTTCTCGAAAAGGACATTAACAATTTTCTTGTTAACACTAGCGTGTCTAATGTAGAATACAAATTTCATTTTCGCTATGCTTTGTCACGTTTCAAACGTCAGTGACTCTGAGACAAGAAGGTATTGTCTTAGGACATGTCAAAAATTACTGTTTTCTATGACCTTCTTTGAATGTACTGTGCCGAGTTTTTTAATGCATTTACTGATCAGTAACTTTAGCGTCAGGTATCAGACTTTAGCGTTAGACTATTGTCAGCTCAGTCGTGCTACGATTATGGAAACTGTAAAGAATCCGAAACGTCAGCAAATAAAATAAAATAAAAATACGCGAGTTAAATCCGTTAATAGTTGTTTCATTCCAATGTATAATAACCGCGAAGGCATCAGAAATTATTACTCTCTACTCGTTGGATAAAAATATATTTTTTTCATAATATCATTTAATTCGGAAAAAGCTACACATACATTCATTCTAACTACACAGTCATTACAATATATTTAAATCTTAAACCACCATTTTCACTGTACATGGTACCCATGTAATCCAATCTCCAAAAACGTAGTCATAACGGCAAAAATCAAATCTACTCCTAATAATATAATTATATATAGCATCGATGAATCAGAAGTATTCCTTTTAATTTTATTAAAATTCCAAAGTCCCACTTTGGACAAATCAAAACACGCTTCTACGTAACAGTAATAACCATTACTTCAAGAAGCCACAAATCAGCCATCCCATTCCTTTACTCCGCCCATTACGCTATAAAGGTGGTACAGACTGCAACGCAGATGCCTTATTCAGCTTGGCTTCTTCAAACAACAAATTTATAGGTTATTGGAATGAAACAACTATTAACGGATTTAACTCGTGTATTTTTAATTTATTTTATTTGTTGACGTTTCGGATTCTTTACAGTTTCAATCAGCTCAGTTGTGCTACGATTATGGAAACTGTAAAGAATCCGAAACTTTTTCGGATAAAAATACCTATCTGCCTCAAAATGATGTTGCAAAATGTCACCCGTGTATAGTCACATTGCAAGTTAAGTCAATACAGTTTTCGAAACGTTAGCCAATAAAATAAAATACGCGTTAATTCAATCTATAGTTTTCTGATGCCTTTGCGGTTATTACACATATTAATGAAACCCAATGTGTACCAATAACCGTGAAGGCATCAGAAATGATTAGAAGTTAAAGTTTCAAAAATATATTTTTGTGGGTTACCTGTTTTTGCTCAGTTATGTAAAATGCACACAATGTACAGGTCGTAACAAAACGCGGGAGATGCGTTTTACAGCCCGACTGCAGTCGTTGCACAATGATCATTCAATATGCACTCAAGATTTCGCGAATCGATTTTACTTTCGACGCACCCTGTAGATAGATGTTTTATTTTTATGTGTGCAGTTTTAGTTTTACAAATCTGTTTTTTTTTCAAATGACATGTTCAATGAAACGACTGTAACGGATTTAACTTGCGTTTTTTTTATTTATTTGCTGATGTTTCGAAAACTGTAGTTCCCATATTCACAGCACGACTAAGCTGACAATAGTCTAATGTAATGTCAAATAGTCTAATGCTAAAGACTTAGGTAGTTTAGCGTAAGACTATCGTCAACTCATTATAAGGGATTTTATTAGTTATAATTACCTATTTAATTCCAATTTTGTTTGTCTATTTAATTTTTAGGTTTTACTAGAATTTTCGATTAAAGTCTTCATATTGACGCATCACTATATTTTGGACAATTCACATAATAAGTAAATTAATACCCTATGTGTTATTCTGCTGTATAAATTAATAACCGCGGGCAGTATAGGTTTTTGTTTATGTATGTTTTAAGACGAAGCTTGTTTGCGGATATTTTTGGATGTACCTACCTAAGTATAATTATATAACTATTGTTTTTGACGAAGCGTGTTGCGGATTAATTTTTGATTTGAATATCCCTTAAATTAAATAAACATGGCCGACTGTTCATAAAACTGTATAAATCTAATATTATTATTATAAAGTTTTAATAGGTAAATACTTACAAACTTTCTCGTTTATAATATCAGTAAGGATATCATCAAACCAACCAGGAAAAACATTAGACAGATTTTCCACCAAATATTACTAATTACACCGTCTCATCACAGAGCCTCATTTTTCGTTAAGGTCCCTTGATTGAGACAGAATGAGGCAATCTTTTCATATTACGCTTTGCTTTATAAATTGCTGCTTTCGGGAAAATCGTTCCGCTGGTAGTTTATTGCTGGATCGAATTAATTGGGTTAACAGAGATTGTGTTTTAGCTTTTGTATTTTTTTTTTATGTCTTTAATTTTTTTAAATAAATGTTATATATCTGATTAAGTAATACTTAAACGGCATGTTTCAGATTTTTTTTTCGAATTGAATGTTGATCGCAGTTTGCTAACAGCAAAACAACACAACTACAAAACTGAACGGTAGGCGAGCTTCTAGGTCAGAAGCTTAAGACTAGTACTTCATAGTTTTAGAACTGACCAACCTGAGACCACTCTAGAGTGGGGGTCGCACATTCGCACAGAAGGTCCCTGCGGATAGGTCCGACTCGTGCCTGATGCTCGTCTTCGACCCCGCCGGCGGGGCCGCTGTATCACTATCGCGTTTGCTAGGTGTGGGTGAGGCCGCAAGCTGCTGCTTCTTCAAGCCTGCTTCCAGGTGGAATGCTTGAAAACCTGGGTGGATCTATTTCTTTTAACGAGGTCTGTGAAAGAAACGCATTTTCCTACTTAAGTACGTAATGCTGTAAATTCCCACACTTGTTAAGGTACAAATTAACTCTAACTGTGATATTAATGTGGAAACCTTTCCTTTTAGACACTTTCAGAGTGTTTAACCAATTAACGAAATGAAATTTTAGATACAACGTCCAATTAGGCACAAATGTTTAATTCTCCACTCACGGTTTTAACTGGGCCGCGGTGTAATTACAAAGTAAACAATAATTAAACTAGAGTAATACTTGTGACATTTCATAATGTTCAATTAAGATATTTGTCTCTCTAGTGGTAGATAAAAATTATCGTAAGTATTCATAACGCACATTTCAAAAGAGCTAACACAAAAATCTCAAATTTTGAGTTATGCTCACCATCGAATTCCTTACAGATTCATATTTTTTGTTATTAAAGCTCAAAAAATACGTCACTTCAATAGGTACATAATATTATTATGTATATTGTAAACATCCATTACGAAGACTTAATAAGACTAAGTAGGTACCTACTTTTGATAATGAATGGATAGGTACTGATACTATGCACTCTAAAACATATTAAACAACTGTAAACGGACTTAACTCGCGTATTTTTTTTTATTGGTGACATTTCGGAACCTTTACAGTTTCCATAATCGTAGCAGGAATAAGCTGACAACAGTCTTACGCTAAATAAAAATAAAATACGCAAGTTAAATCCGTTTACAGTGGTTTCATTTCAATGTGTAATAACCATATACATGAACATGAGACGTTCCAAAATACAAAATAAAAAAATATTTTGGGACAAGGTTACCTGATCAACATTTGATTATGACCCTTGTACCCAGTTATACTACATAGTAGTCATTGAAACGGAACGTACCTACGTCACTGATTTAAAATGAATGAACGCAAATATTTTGCTCCAACCTTAATTTCCTTTTATAAAGTGATAAAGCATTTCAGACAAAGTGCAAGCTGGTATTTGCAACAAAAGGTAGGGGAGTGGGCAGTGGGCAAATAGTGGGGCATTGACGTTCCAGAGAATAGACATGTTTTATGAATAAAATACAGACAGTTAAAACTAAAGTAGTATAAGAAAAATGCCTTTTACATGAAATATAATAATACTCGCTGTTCGCCCCCGTTTCGCACGGATCCCGTTTTTTATAGCCTATGTCAGTCGGGAATAGTGTAGCTTCTCAACATTGATTTTTTTAAATCGGTCCAGTCGTTTTAGAGCCTATTCAATCCAAACAAACAAACAAACCTTTCCTTTTTATAGATTAGTATAGATTATATTTTCTACACGATATCGCTTAGACATTAGATATAGTATGTATCTACGTGTAAAATATTATGTTAATCTTACTTATAATCTATGGTCAAATTGTGTAAATATATAGGAAAGTACTTCTAAATTTTATGTCATTAAGGAATATAATCATCTAAAAATTAAATAAGATACCACCCGTGCCGTGAAATCCTTTTTAAAGAATGGTCTTAAACTCAAATAATCATTTATTCAGGCTATGCTCTTATAGGCACTCGTGAATGTCAACATTAAAATTAATATTCTTTTTCGATTCAGCAAAAAAAAACCTCTTGAGAAGAATCGAGAAGAAACTCAATGAGGTATAATTTTTTCAAAATATTACAATTCCATTGGAATGAAACAAAGTAACTATTAACAGATTTAACTCGCGTATTTTTATTTTATTTTATTTGCTGACGTTTCGGATTCTTTACAGTTTCCATAATCGTAGCACGACTGAGCTGACAATAGTCTAACGCGAGTTAAATCCGTTAATAGTTGTTTCATTCCAATGTGTAATAACCGCGAAGGCATCAGAAATTATTATATTACAATTTCACTTATATAGCAGGCATAGCGGTAGCAGTTCTATTCTGTATTTAGTCTATGGTGATGGGTAAATAGTGGTAGAGCGGGTAAATAATGGGTACCCTGTGCGGGTAATTTACTCATAATTACCCTCCGCTGACGTAAGGGGAACACATTTAAAAAATCTTTTTAAGAGAATAATATAATAATAAATTAAATTATTGCCATGAAATAAAATAGCGATCAGGCTTCACACGGGTGCTATAAACCTCCCTCTTGAATCACTCTATCTATTAAAAAAAACCGCATCAAAATCCGTTGCGTAGTTTTAAAGATTTAAGCGTACATAGGGATATAGGGACAGAAAAAGCGACTTTGTTTTATACTATGTAGTGATAATGTAATTACATGGTCATATTATTTTTTATTAATAAAAAAAAAAGAGAACTCACAAAATTCAAAAAAGTCTTATAAAAGTACGTCAGAAAATAAAAATAAAATACGCGAGTTAAATCCGTTAAAGTTGTTTCATTCCAATGTGTAATAACCGTGTAGGCATCAGAAATCGTCGAGTATTTTGTGCGTCGTACAAAATTTAAACATAGTGTTATTTTAGAAATGTCGTTATTATTCTCTTAGACGATAATTTTTCTCTTAGTCGTCAAGTAATTTAAAACCTTGAAAAATTTTAATAATTTAAGCATTAACCATTAGAAAAGTCAGGTGTATGTAGCTTTTTCCGTAGTTTTGTATCTGAGTGTGCGTTTGTTTATGTGTGTGTGTGTGTGTGTGTGTGTGTGTGTGTGTGTGTGTGTGTGTGTGTGTGTGTGTGTGTGTGTGTGTGTAGTTGCAATCTCGCAATCACTTCAACTGTATGGCATCGTTCACGGGATAGACCAAAATAAACAAGGCGTTATTCAATCTACCCTCGTTGCGCAATCGGTTGATGGCAAGCGACGCGCGCGGCCACGAAATGAGAAATATACTGCTCTATGTTATAGTTTTATTCCAATGTGTAATAACCGCGAAGGCATCAGAAATTATCCCTCTCATATTTCTGTTCCTAAACTAGGTCCTTATTGTAGCTGTCATTTACGGTAACCTGTAATAATAATTATAAGGAATGCGATAAATAGTTAGAATTTTTGATTTATTAATCTAGGTTGACTGGTAGAGAATGCCGTATGGCATTAAGTTCGCCTTTTGTACATAATTTAGTTTTTTTGTGCAATAAAGAATCCCTACTAATATTATAAATGCGAAAGTAACTCTGTCTGTCTGTCTGTCTGTTACGCTTTCACGCTAAAACTACTGGACGATTTAAATGAAGTTTGGTACAAAGAAAGTCTGGAGCCTGAGAAAGGACATAGGCTACTTTTTAACTGACTGCAAAAAGGAGGAGTTCCACGCGGACGAAGTCGCGGGCAGAAGCTAGTAAATAAATAAATAAGTATAGGATAAGCGTAGTGTAGGGCGCCCTCAGGCAAGATGGAGTGACGATTTGCGTAAGATGGCTGGCAGGAGGATGCGGGCAGCCGAAGATCGAGCACAGTGGCGTGCAATCGGAGAGGCCTATGTCCAGCAGTGGACTGCGATAGGCTGATGATGAAACTAGGTATCCCAAGGAAAGTGTGGACGTGGCCGTCCTAGATAGACGGACGTAGGTGAAGAACATAGTGAAGACCTGGAGTTGGCGATGCATTGTGGAGACCTTCTGCCCCATCTAGGGGACATAGGCACATAAGTCAAAAGTCACTCTTACTGAACACGAGCAATGCTTAAAAACAAATAAAGAAATTTCTGATGCTTTCGCTGTTATTACACATTGCAATGCAGCATTCGACGCCTACTGAGCTGTGTAACACTAAACTGTTTAATCTCAGTCGAAAATAAAATGAACTGTTAAGTTTTCAAAGTCAGCAAATAAAGTGTGAGTAATTGTTTAAACGTAATAGCATCGAATGCATGCTATTACTATCCTTACTATCCTTACTAATATTATAAATGCGAAAGTAACTCTGTCTGTCTGTCTGTCTGTTACGCTTTTACGCTAAAACTACTGGACCGATTTAAATGAAATTTGGTACAAAGAAAGTCTGGAGCCTGAGAAAGGACATAGGCTACTTTTTAAACGACTGCAAAAAAGGAGTTCCACGCGGACGAAGTCGCGGGCACAAGCTAGTATGTTATAAACGCAAAAATCGGCATCTATCTATATCTTGAAATGCGTGTCTTACGCGCATTTTTAATACGTCATTTATATGCTATGGGCCTTATTTGTAATCAACTGAAATCGCTAGTTGTATGGCTCTAGTCCCCCCTGTTGCCTACCATGTGACGTGACAGTTCACGAGTGACATACCCAAAATCACTGCGACATTCTTCTAAACGTCTTCCCGAACAATGCAACGAGGGTCCATCGTCTGCCAACATCTCTTGCACTTTAACAGAACCTTAAGCATTAAACAATAGAGCTTAAAATTCCTTAGTAATTAACTTTCTAAGACTTGGTGCTTATATTTGAAAATTGGAGACAGATAACGATCTTAAAACGTAGGATATATGGATGTGAATTGCTTGTTGCAATGAGCTAAAAGTTTTAGATTTGCAGTAAAGTGACGGATTTCATTTTAAATTGTTTATTGTTAGTCACCCTTGTTTGGGGGAGTTGTCTCGGTTTGTTGGTTTTCGATATATCAGGACCTATATATTATAGTATAGGTATCAAATTACTTGGGACATTGTTTGGGCGTGAATTTTGTATTGAATAATGTTTGGGTTCATATGCATACGTTAACGCGGTTGGTACGCATGTATTTGCTAAGCGTTATGATTTAGTTAGGTGTGAATTTTTTTCATTTTTGATGAAAAATACTATAAATTTTCTGAAAGAACTTGAAAGAAAGTTTGCACTAGTTTATGGTGAATCCACCAATGCATTTAAAGAGAAATTCTTATAACTCGTTGATGTCAGGCATGCGTAAATGAAAATAGACCTACCTACTTACTTATTACAAATTAATTAAAAAAAAAATAATTATGCAATAGATTCTTAAAATTACCTTAATTTTGAATTTTTGCTTTGGAAAAACCTTAGATGTGAAAGAAACACCACAATTAACTGAGCAGAGTCATAATTCAGTCAAAAACGTATTTAAAACTTAAATTGTGTCAAAAATAAATAATAGTACAAAATAATTATTCTTAAAAAAATACCACCACTTATTGCTTAGGTAGCTATATTATGTTTTTTTTCCAGTCCCCAGTTTAATTTTAGGTCCCAATCCCGCAGACACGAAAAATCTTAGATTGCTTAAAAATACAAAAGATAATTTTAGCTAAAAGTTAAAGCTTTGTTTATTCCGAGCTCATAAATATATTCGCCTGTGAAAAACAAAGACAAGGGTTAAAAAGGAAATCTAGATACAATGGACATGGAAACCTTAATGATCTCTATTCACGAACTGAATCTGCATTCAGTTGTGACACAATGTAAATTGTGACCAGTAAAGTCATAAGAGATCCATACTCGGTTCGATCACGACCGTCATAGTAAGCCGACTCCACTCCCACAGGCACACCCACACCTAGAAAACTCGGTAGTGTTACAGTGGCCCCGCCGGCGGGGTCGAAGACGTCTACTTACACCCGGCACGCGTCGGACCTATCCGCAGAAATCTCCTGTCCCTGCAACAATATCTGGAGGCTTTATAACCGTTCAATTTTCCAGTACCAAAAGGCCTATTAGCTGGCCAACTGGGCTTCAGTATGCGTTTTGAAAAAAAAAATTGAAGCAACCGTGACCTAACCTTATACCCCTAACACTCGTGCAGAGGCGAAGAAGTAGCGAGGAAAGAAAACACAGCAGTCGTCAGGCAACTCTACTCATCATGCCGCTCGTCATGCACCGCTCCGCTTCATGTCAGTTTTTTGGTTCAAGTCAAAACCCCGAGGAGAAACGTCGCCAGAGACGGGAACACCGCGATTGCTTAAGAGTGTTAACATTTTTAAAAAAATCTTATGCCTTCGCGGTTAGTAGTCTTATGCTAAAGTGACTTTAGCATAAGACTATTGTCAGCTCAGTCGTGTTACGATTATGTAATCTGTAAAGGCTCAAAATTTCAAAAATTTTGGAAAATTTAATTAACCTATACGTGTATGACGCTTAAAGTGGTAAAATGTACGGATAGGGTTGGTTATTTAGAAAATATGGCAGTATCACTTCTGCGTGCTAATTATATTGTTGGCTAGTGAAGTAGATTCAAATTTAAAAACCCCTTAGCGGGGTAGATGGATAATTTCACGAAATGAGAAACATTTGGTTGCTTTTTGGTTTTTAACTGTTTTGGATAGGGTTGGCTTTTAATACGGCTATGTATTGGAATGAAACAACTGTAAAATATTTAATTTGCGTATTTTATTTTAAATGCTAACGTTTCGAAAACTGAGCGCTAAAGTTAGCGTTAGACTGTTATCAGCTCGGCCGTGTCAAGAATATGGGAACTGTAAAGTTTCCAAAACGTCCGAAAATAACATAATAGTTGCTTTATTCAAAAGTTTAAATCTTATAGCTATATGGTTTTCAAAAACTCGCATACACCCCCGCAAAAATCACAATATATTCAAACGAATCTCAACCACTCTTACCTCTCTATTACTCTCTTTTAAACCCCGAATCGGTCCATTAAAGGCAGACTGTAAACACGCGAGGTATATTCGTTGCATTCAATGCAGGCTGCCATTCGCATGCAATCAAGTGCAACAGTTTAAAATGTGCACTTTGTTTTGTAGAGGTGCAGTTTGTACGAGGTGATGTGGTGCGCGATTTTTTTTTGTGTGCACTATTTTTTTTTTTAATTTTGAAACTTTTTGTATAAGGTTTAAAAACTTTGGGTTATTATTTACTGATGTAGGTAGTCAGTAAAATAAAACTTTTATTTTAAACAGAGTAACACAATTTTTCATTTTTATGAGTTAAGTGTACATTTTTAAAAGATAAATAAATTAAAATAATACACAGATATCAAATTTAATTAAATAAGTTATAATATTATATTTCCTGAATAGAAACGATAATAGTTCAGTATGCATAATAATATATTTTTTTTATTAAGACAAATCACAAATTGCTTGCAAATGTAAATTTGTTGTTAATTCTAAAGATAACCTTACAAGAAATAGTGGTTTCAAAATTATTCTTGCACATTAACATCTAATAGGTATACATTTATATATTTCTTTTTTAAATATTCGCACATTATAATTTCTGATGCCTTCGCGGTTATTACACATTGGAATGAAACAACTATTAACGGATTTAACTCGCGTATTTTTATTTTATTTTATTAGCTGACGTACTAAAGTCAAGTAGGTACTTTAGCGTTAGACTATTGTCAGCTCAGTCGTGCTACGATTATGGAAACTGTAAAGAATCCGAAACGTCAGCTAATAAAATAAAATAAAAATACGCGAGTTAAATCCGTTAATAGTTGTTTCATTCCAATTCGCACATTAATTCATGGAAGCATATATTAGTCTCCACGAGTACTTACTCTTATAAGACCCGCACAGACGCGCGGTGACTGGAGAGTGAAGCCCCCTCATATATCTACTTCACAGGCGTTTATCTACTCGACACAATATATAAACATACAATAACATATATTATACAGCACAGTGCTTTTATACCTTCACTAGCGGCCCGCCCCGGCTTAGCTCGGATCCCTTTTTTTTCGCAATATAAGGTGGCCTATGTCCTTTGTCAGGGTCTAAATTGAGAGAGTTTAGCGGGATAGCGTAACACACAGACAGACAGAGTTACTTTCGCATTTATAATATTAGTAGGGATGACACGACCTTAGTATGAAAGAAAAATTAGCGAACCACTCGCTTTTTGCAACTAACAGGTCTAAATAAAATTAAATTGTAAGTTTAAAAAGACACATTTAATTAATTTCTGATGCCTTCGCGGTTATTTTACATTGGAATGAAACAACTTTAAACGGATTTAATTAGTGCATTTTATTTTATTGGTTGACGTTTCGGAGCCTTTACAGATTACATAATCGTAGCACGACTGAGCTGACAATAGTCTAACGATAAAGTACATTAAATTACTTATATTACATTTAATTTTGTTAAGAACATGTTAAATGTCACAAATATTGTTTTGTTGAGTAAGTATACTAATCTTCTGCTCAGTCGATTACGCATATGGGAACAATAGTGCTTTCGAAAATAGCAATAAAAAAGTAAGGAAAAAGTATCAGTAATAATTAGATTAGATTAGATTTATTTATTTCTCAATAGTCAAATTATATAATTATTACGTACCTACGCCAAATTTCAATTGCAAATTGCAGCATATTATTATACAAAATATTGACAAAACAAAGAACAAGAAGAATTAATAATAAATAAATACCATATTAAAAAAGCAATCCAACCAAACAAAATTGGTTAAATTTTATTCAAATACTACAAATATTAACAATGTGAACAGTGACATTTCACAGTATCCAATTTAAAGCCTTATGACGCGACAACAAAGCTCTTAATTAATTGTTTACAAATGTGCAATTAAAACAAAACGGTCGTTTGCATTTGTCGATGGATACAACTTGCATGGCGTCAATTAACGGATTATCCCTTCAGGATTAGAGTAATCTTTATTTACGGAACTGTTGGGACCAATCAGTGAAACAGTGGAATGTTTTCAGGTTTAACAATACAAGTATGATAATTTCTGATGCCTTCGCTGTTATTATACACTTCGCATACACTTCATTCTACACTTCACTTCTTATTATAGCGACTTCGTCCGCGTGGAACTCCTCCTTTTTTGCAGTTAGTTAAAAAGTAGCCTATGTTCTTTCTCAGGCTCCAGACTTTCTTTGTACCAAACTTCATTTAAATCGGTCCATTTTAGCGTGAAAGCGTAACAGACAGACAGATAGACAGACAGAGTTACTTTCGCATTTATAATATTATAATAGTAGGGATTGGAATGAAACAACTTTAACGGATTTATCTCACTAACTAAGACTTTAGCATAAGACTATTGTCAGCTAAGTCGTGCTACGATTATGGAATCTGTAAAGGCTCCGAAACTTCTTCTGACCTTCATAAGAGCCTGTAAAAGTCTAAATTGAATAAATATATTTTTGATTATGATTTTGTAGTTATTTTGATATTTTTGTAATAGAAAAAACTGCAGACTAGGTTAAGTTAGAACTGCAACCTTAATGAAAAGAACGGCTACCAGAAAAAAATAGTAGGAGTCTACATGAAGTTTCAACGGTCAAGTTATTAATTAAAAATTTCGAAAAACTGAGTGCTATGGACTATGTTAATAGTAAAATGAATTATAAGAACGAAAACTTCAGGAAACCAAAAATTAGGAATAGTGATCATTATGACTACAAATCGTTAGGAAAATCAATTTCAGGGACCCAGTAATTTTATTTTCCGTCCTCCGGCCAGAAAGCGGCTACTTCGTGGCCGCTTCGCCAAATGAAATTTCCGCTTTCTGGCTTCGTCGAACAGAAAAATAGTATACTGACCTCAGCCAGTAAAATAAAAAGCCACAGATCACATTTTTGTCAACCTCGGCTTCGCCTCGGACGACAATTACATGTGGTCTGACACATTTTTTATTTTACTGGCCTCGGTGCGTAATGTACTATTAAAAGTTTAAAATAATTTATCTAACAGCACGTTCATTGTGTAGTTGCCGCGGATGCACAGACAGACAAACACATCTTCGCAGATTGAGGGATTTATAGTCCTGCGAGATAACAACCGCGAGGAATAAGTGCAGATATTTCAATGTTAAGATACTTGCACGATTATATTGTGAACTTTAAAAAAAAACAGAATCAAAATCGGTTCATGCGTTAGTGAGCTATGATGCCACAGACAGACACACACACACAGACAGACAGACAGACAGACACGTCAAACTTATAACACCCCGTCGTTTTTTCGTCGGGGGTTAAAAAGGCTTTTATTGATAATTATTTTTATCCACAAATTACTTAGTTTCATATGGGTAAGTATCATAATTATTTTAAAATGTTATTTTTTATTTTTTTTTATTAATAACTGTGTTGAAATAAAACAAATATAACAGTCGATAATGGAATCTGTAAAGGTTCCGAAACGTTACCCAATAAAATAAAATACACGAGTTAAATCCGTTTACAGTTTAGTAATAGTATAGTTTAGTAATTCCAATGAATAATAACCACCAAGGCATTTTATTTTATACCTACGTTGACGTTTCGGAGCCTTTACAGATTCCATAATCGTAGCACGACTGAGCTGACTTTAGCATAAGACTATTGTTAAAATCCCTACTAATATTATTAATGCGGAAGTAACTCTGTCTGTCTGTCTGTCTGTCTGTCTGTTACGCTTTCACGCTAAAACTACTAGACCGATTTAAATGAAATTTGGTACAAAGAAAGTCTGGAGCCTGAGAAAGGACATAGGCTACTTTTTAACCGACTGCAAAAAAGGAGGAGTTCCACGCGGACGAAGTCGCGGGCAGGAGCTAGTAATAAATAAATATTGTTGTTGATTCAGTGTGTAATTCCTTTATTCCCGCTGTCTAGTGGGACGCGCGCAATTCAGTTTATTTGTCTTCGCGCGATTTATTTTCATAACACCGGGATAACATATAAAGTTTTCTATTATCTTACTATTATGTTATATAGGTACTGTGACGTTTTGTCTCATTGTTACTATTATTTGTTTAATTACTTACCTACTTATATATTTTTAATTAGGTAGGCACTTACGAATTTTATTAATACATCATGTACATATCTAGGTGTTTTTAATTTTATTTCTAGTTGTCAATTTGTTGTTTTTTAAATACCTAAGTACATTTAATTACTTAAATAGTAATTAATTACTTATTAATTACTTAAATAGTAATTAAGAAACCACTTCTTTTTCTAATTGAATTAAGTATGTAAGTAAAGGTAGGTATATTAATATTAGGTTAATATGTTAAACCTATTGATTAAAATAAAAATTTTATGTCTATAAACTACTTACATACTTAATTCAATTAGAAAAAAAAAAAATTAGGAACAATTATTAACTTACAGTTATAACCAAAATGTTAATTACCTATGTTATACAATTATTCACATTAGAAAAAGAAGTGGTTTCTTAACATAGTAATTGTTTAACACCTACACTAATCTCAGATATTTTTTTTTTAAATCGCACTGAAAAGAATAGTAAAGTAATATTATTAATATTATCGACTCAACTCCATAATAATATTTATTTACCTAGCTTCGATTTTAAAAAAAAGCAATAGGTACAAATATACAGCTAGTACGAATTTCAACATCGTTAAAATAAAATTAAAAAAACAAAAACGCCTAACAAACGAAACGTCCTGCAAAAATATAAAATTCAGAATGTATTTGATCAGCCAACTGTCAATATGCATTTCAACACACCCTACTCCCAATCCAAATAAGAGCCATTTTCTTTTAAACCTTCAGTAAATAAAAAATGTCATCTAATATTCGTTACTATGGTAACGTCACGAACCAAAAACAGAAATACATTTGCATTTATACTACCATTACCGTTACATAAATAGAGTTGAAAATCGTTTGTTTCAAAAGTATATCTAAGTTAGTTTTTATGCAACAATGTCTAGAATAAAGTGGACAATGGGGTAAAACTGTTTGTACGTATCGAAGGGGGACTTAAGGGCTATTAGAAATGTCTACGAGTCTAACAAGTAGCTTCTGTATGAAAAGACGGTGTTTGTCAACGACTTTACGGGGAATTGCAATGCGAGAGTGCATTCTGATTGGTCGTAGATTGCATTTTAGTCTTTTGTTATTGTGTAACTTTTATAGGAAGTTCGTTTATTTGAGAAAATACCCGATTGTTTCTGCCATCGCGGTTAATACATTGAAATGAAATAGTTATGACGTATTTAACTCGCGTACTTTATTTTATTTGCTGACGTTTCGAAAACTTTGGTTCCCATATTCGTAGCCGTCTGAGCTGACAATAGTTTAAAGTCAAAGTACCTATACATTAATTATGCAATCTACCTTATTTAAAAAATTGCAAAATGTTGTTACTTACCTACTACCCTGTTTTTATATTATTTATGTTTCATTCTACGCGTAAAACATAATATTACAATTTATCAAACATCATATTTTTTCTAAGGATACAGTTAAAATGGTTGAAAAAATTAAAAACGTAGGTACGGAAACTTTTTTAATTCTTTTCTATTTGAAAAACATGTCTGTTATAATAATATGGGAGCCCACTTAAATATCAATTTTATTGTATTTTATAGTAGTTCAAGCGATAAAAGAATAACATCATGTGTAACAATTTCAACTGGCTAACTATAACGGTTCATGAGATACAGCCTGACAGACGGACTGACAGCGGGGGAGTAACTAGGTCGTTTTATCATTTGAAACAGAACCCTAAAAACAACCTATAAAAAGGCCAAAAACAACCTATAAAAGTTCTTTACGAATCCTGTCGCTTCCGTGAGCTCTCGGATTTAATTAACACAATTAAACTTGAAATTTTCCTGATGTTAATTGGGAGAGAAATGTTTTTAAAATATTCGTAAACGGAATTATATAAATTTATTTCGTTTTATTTTTGGGACTTCACAATAAGTACTTACTTACCTATATTTTGGCTAAAGTATCAAACGTGTTGATGTAAAAATGAGGGCCACCGCGTGTCAGAAATCCGCTAGATGCGCTAGTGTAGAATGAGGTCCAGCTGTCATGTTCCACCAATCAGTACAGTAGGCCAGTAGCTTGCCTCTCATTGGTGGAACATGACAGCTAGACCTCATTCTACACTAGCGCATCTAGCGGATTTCTGACACGCGGTGGCCCTCATTGTCAACAATAATATTTTAGGTAATGAATCTGAAAACTTTTAAAGATTTTTTTACGATGTCTATAAATTAATCCTTTTTGTATCACATTTTAGGACATTTTTAAGTGGTTTACGGTATATATATATACATCAATATTAAGTATATTTTAATTCATTAACCTTTTTATAGTGTACGTTCGTAAACCCAAATCTATACTAATATAATAAAAAGGAAAGGTTTGTTTGTTTTGCTTTGCTGGACCGATTTGATAAATACTTTCACTGTTGGGACGCTAGTAACGTAAAGAATATTTTGAAAAAAAAAATAGATATTCGCGCGAAGCCGGGGCGAACCGCTAGTAAAAAGAATAAAAATCTTGCCAGTTATATTATCTTTACAAAGATTTACATTATTAGTTTTACAAAAATTGTTCGTATATAAGGGGATATAGTATACCTACCAAAATATAAATGACTAGCGGCCCGTCCCGGCTTCGCACGGGGGGACTTAAGATTTTTTTAAGGCCTCAGAAACGATACTTTTCCCCCGTTTTTGAAACATTTTCGGTTACTGCTCCGCAACTATAATACCTAGCGTGATATTATATAGCCTATGTTACTCGGGGATAATGTAGCTTTCCAAAGGTGGAAGAATTTTTGAAATCGGTCCAGTAGTTTCGGAGCCTATTCATTACAAACATACAAAAATACAAATCTTTCCTCTTTATAATATTAGTATAGATATAGATATAGACTAACTTCACATTCTTCACAGTCGAAAGTAGGTACCTACTGCAGCTAATGTCATTCCTATTATTAACTGACGTCTCCCGTGTGTCGCGCGCATCCGTCACTCATCAGCTCTAATTGGCATTAAGTCTGCGCACACGCATACATTTAAGATTTTCGTCACTATTAAAATCCTTTAAAGAATTTCAAATGTTATTGTTGGGATGAAACTATACCTACCTACCTAACGGATTTAACTGGCGTATTTTATTTTATTTTCTTACGTGTTGAAAACTTTACAGCTCCCATATTCGTGGCACGATTGACGATAGTCTTACGGAAAATCATTGTGTTGACGTTTACGACGATACTTTCTTAATGGCAGATCGAATTAACGACCAAACATTTCTAATTAGACCTTATAAAAATAACGCAAGTTTTTATTTCGATTGGCTAATATTTCAAGACATAAAAAACGAAATGGTAAATTTTATTTTGTGCTTTAAAATTTAAAAAAAAATCGTACCTTTTTCATTTTATACAATTGTCAGCTCAGTCCTGCTACGATCATAGAAACAGTAAATAATCCGAAACATCATCAAATAAAATGAAATACGCGAGTTAAATCTGTTAATAGTTTCATTCCAATACATAAAATACTTGCTCGGGTAAGAAATAAGGTATATTCACATTTTACACCCAAATAACTCAGTTCAGACATGCGCGTGCGCCGCTACGTTTAATTTGACAAACGGCATGTTCTTACTTCTTTTGTCAACGCAAATAACTTCGTAATCGGTACATTAGTGTTCAATTCAACATCCTTTGCATGTGATGTCTTCATCTGTCATTTGTTTTTTTCTGGCGGCAGTTCTGAAGAATTTAAGGAAATGACATAAAATAAAAGGAGGGTATTTTATTGCTGTTGGGTTTTTTGCTTTTGTTTTGATGTCAAAATTAAATGGAAAGAGTAGTGAATGTGGAATGTAACTTAGGCATAATAATACAATATAATTTATTTACTTATGTACTTTTCTATAAATTAGTCGTAATTTTTCAACATTTACTTGTATTCGGTTTTTCGAAGCGCTAGTAGATTCATTTGACGTATAAAAGTACCTGCTTACTTTATAAAGTTTTATTTAATAACTAGCGGTCCCGGCAGACTTCGTCCCGCCCGGCAAAGAATCGATTTGACAGTTGCAAAGTATCCTATGTCCTTTTCCTGGTTCTGAGCTACATCCCCAGCAATTTTCAGCCGTTTTTGAGTTATAAACGGAGTAACTAACACCACTTTCTTTTATATATATAGATTTGAATGAAACATTTATTAACTACACTCGTGTATTTTATTTGCTGACGTTTCGGAATCTTTACAGTTTCCATAATCGTAGCTAAAGAACTTTAACGTTAGACTACGTACTTTATTTATACGGTTATTTTGAGTAGGTACCTAAGTATTGTTAGTACCATTCCCATATTTTAAGCAGATAGAGTAGATGTATAAAACTGAGGATTTTTTTCATAAAGGTACCTACCTAATAATATGTTTACAGCATAGTTTCTTTGCGAAAAATATATAAAAATATATTATACTTACAGTTATTTATTAACTGTCCGCCCCAGCTTTGCACGGATGATCTTTTTTTTCCCAACAGTGATAGAATTTTTGAAATCGCTCCAGCCGTTTTGGAGCCTATTCAATCCAAACAAACAAACCTTTCACATTTATAATATCAGTATAGATAGTATAGACTATGCACTTGTTTTATTCCAATATCTACGTCCGCACTTTCAAAATAACCCTTTTCCGTTCAAACAGAAAAAGTTTAATAAATAGAAAACAAAACAAAACATCAATAGCCTTTATAAAGCCCTCATGTAGCACTAAAAAAACACCAAAAGCAGAAACGTGATATCCCTGAAATATGAAACTGCACGTGACATACGTAACACAAACGGACATCCACCCGCATATTTGTATATATCTACAATTATTATCACCTCTATGTCTGAAGCATAAGGTTTAAAATTGTTGAAATGGCTTAACTGCATGTTAGCTGTTCCCACGTTGAACTCAAATATTTTGCCACCAGCATTATGGTAATGAAAAAGAAATTGTTAGCTACTCAGCATAATCTTTAAATTGACGTTTTGACATTAAGTTGTCTCTTGACAATAAAGCACCTGGTCATTCGAGAATAATCTTTATCGCCTTACTACAAGGGTGAAGTTGGATGTATTCCTAAATTTGTAAGTTTACGTCGCGTTGTAGTACGACAGTGCTAAGCGAATGATTTGTTTGTACTTGTTTTTATTATGTTTTGAGTTGTTATGTTTCGCTCGCGGCCCTTTGGTTAGTTTATTGGTGCGAATTTACCGGTTTATTTATTCGGTAGTAAGTGTGCCGAGATTTCGAAATGAAATGGTAGTCATTGGTAAATACCAATTTGACACCTATTTTCTAACTTAGGTAGGTACCTATCTATCCGATTTCCTTACTTCATAAACCTATGTAGTTAGGCTTTAACATATATTATTTTATAACAATTCTTTGGGTTAGGTTAGGTTATGAAAATACTTTGTTTAAACATTGAAATACTTACTAAATACCTACTTAAATGATAATAATATACCTACCTAGATAGACTTGTCGTTTATATAAATATATATCAATAAAATGAAATACGCAAGTTAAATCTGTTTATTCAGAATAGAATAGAACATTGTATTTTAGCTGAATTCGGAAAGTGTATCACTTTGTCTCGATACTCTTTAGGGACCGTGACTACTCTGTTAGAAAAAAACCTTAAAATACATAAAACGAAGAAACATGAATAATGAAATACGCAAATGGGACCGAATCATCCCATTAGCCGAATATTTAAGAGGAAAGGTTATAGGACTTTAGCATAAGACTATTGTCAGCTCAGTCGTGCTACGATTATGGAATCTGTATAGGCTCCGAAACGTCAGCCAACAAAAATAAAAATAAATAGGAAAGGTTATACACATACTTACCTAGGTACTCATTTCTTACATTCCGCTTACATATTTACTGCAGAGGTTTTGTGTTTGTTTTGCTGATGCGTTAGACACAGTAAGTAAACAAAATGTGTGACCAATGTAGCTTAAATTTTAACTGTTAACTGTTGTCACCAGAACAGTTACAACATAATTTGATGTTGTTACACTTGTGTAGGTAGGTATATGTTTTTGTTTTCTATACTAATCTATACTAATAAAATAAAGAGGAACAGTTTGTTTGTTTGGATTGAATAGGGTCCTAAACAACAACGACTAGACCAATTTGAAAAATTCTTTCACTGGAAAACTACACCATTCCCGTCTAACATAGGCTATAAAAAATCCGGGCGAAGCCGGGGCGGGCCGCTAGTCTTTGTAAAAACCTGATCTGAATAAGAGCCCTGCAAGACAATTTTTTTTTAGAAAACGCTAAGTAAATTCATTGCATATCTCAAAGTACCCCTAAAACAAACCCAATTTTGTCATACAATATCTTGTTTATTTCGGAACATCAAACGTCTCGAATTTAATAATGCAACGGTTTATTACCGGAACGCTATTTATTATCAAAAAGAAAGTTTGCTTAATGCGTTGGAGTATGCTTTTCCGGGGGATGCCAATTTCCTTGGAAAAACAAGGGGTTGGAAAGGAAATAACATAAATTTTTAATGCTGCATCCGTGATGTTTTTTTTTTGTTAAATTCGTTTTCGGTTATTGATCTGTGGAATGGGATGGTTTTAGGTACGGTCCGAAATAAGGAATGGTGTTTATACGTTTAATATTGGTGTTAAATTTAATGTTAAGACTTGATTTTGTGTTAAGGCTCTGTAGGGAGATGAGAAATGAGAAAGTAATTAAGAAATTACAGTTCTGAACGACCTATTCAAAACTACCTACGTAAGATCTCACATGTAGTAAGTTTTACACTTATACTATTTCACTATTTTTTGTTACTGTTTTTAGGTTTTCAATGAGAATTTCGTTTTTGAAAGTCTTATTTAAACCTCCATAAAAATAATAAAGTCTATCTATCTTTAGTAATAGGAAAATATTCAGGAATATAATACTTTTCTAAATAGGTAAAGTAAACAAAATCACGATCAATCTTAAGCAAAATCGATCGTACGACTGTGCTGCCATCTCGTCAGTTTATCGATAATCACAAAGACTTTGCTCATAGATGGCGCTAGTGGGTGTTATTGGTACGATTTACGATTTTCGAAAAAAATGGTTTCTTTTTAAATCTAGCCAATTTCAACTTCTAGTAAAATAATACTAAATTAAAGGAAGTGTTTTGTATAGTACACGTATTTTAAAAACGGTAACTATAGGCACCAATAGGTAAAGTATTTGACGTCCTGTTGTCCTAATGATCGGAAACTCTGACTATGAAACCAGCGGTTGCGGGTTCGAATCCTGCCATGGGCAGATGTCACTGTGATGAACATGAGCACTTGTATCTTGAGTCTTTGATGTCGTATATGAATATATATATGTTTATCCGTTGTCTAGTACCCATAGACTACATACAAGCTTTGCTTAATTTGGGTCTAGATCAATTGAATGAACTGTCATAAAGATAGTAAGAGGTCAAAACCGCTAGATGTCGCTAGTCTTAAGTGAGATCTAGCTGTCATATTCCACCAATCAGCGGCAAGTAACTAGTCTCTCATTGGTGGAATCTGACAGGAAGTCCTTACTTCGGATTAGCGACATCTAGCGGAGTTTCGACTCGCAACAGCCCCCATTTAGATATTAGTTTGGGGCGTTATGCGAAATACGATGCACCGGGTGCAATAGATGGCATAATTGTCAGTACCCCTGACAAGTGCTCAAGTGAAATTGAACTGTTTATTGCAGTCGTATGAATAAAAATGCTAGAAAATACCATTCGAAATTAAGTAATAAATAACATAATTTAGCGAAGGGCGGATCCAGGCCCTGAGTTAGCAGTAGGTTAATATAATCTATACTAATATAATAAAGAGGAAAGGTTTGTATGTTTGTTTGGATTGAATAGGCTTCCAAACAACTGGACCGATTTGAAAAATTCTTTCACTGTTGGGAAGAGCAGCTACACTATTCCTGAGTGACATAGGCTGTAATTATTAAATTTTGGAAAAAAAATAGTATCCGTGCGAATCCTGGGCGGACCGCTGCTATTATTATATACAGAGGCAGATCTAATTCAACTGTTGTTTTTATGCTATAAATTTGACTAGATATGTGAATGCGATGTTTTTTTTCAATATTTGAAGTGTGGACCCAAAAAGATTTTTAGTTTGTTATTTTATTAACTTAATGTTAACTGGTGGATTAAACAGAATTTCTTTACTTTTTATCATCATCGTCGTTCCTATTTATTTAATGATTATTTAAAAATAAGCGACTCTATACTAAACGGACTAAAATAATGAATGCCATATTTTTATGTCCATCAGACATAGAAAGGGCGGGCTGGTCTGTTGGCCGTCAGCCAAAATTTATGTATCGACTTGTTTCATAATTTTCTAGACTTAGACCAATTTGAATAATGCATATTATTGCATATACACATTTTGCATAATTTTTAGAATACCTGAAAAAAAATCCTAAGACTTTCAAGCAGGTTGCTACAGTTTTTGATGCTTTCGCGATTACACATTGGAATAAAATATGTAACGAATTTAACTCACGTTATTTACTGACGTTGCGAAAAGTTTACAATTCCCATATTCGTAATAGGCTAAGCTGACTATAGTCTATCACTCTCGGCTGTGTCAAGGAGAATTCGAACCCGTAAACTCAGGTTTTGTAGTCAGGGGTTTTGACCAAATCAACATGCCTTCTCAGTATAAGCAAAGCAAAAAAATATCTTGTAAATTTGGACATAATTCTAAATTTAGGTATCTAATAATTTCTGATACCTTCGCGGTTATTACACATTGGAATGAAACAACTATTAACGGATTTAACTCGCGTATTTTTATTTTATTTTATTTGCTGACGTTTCGGATTCTTTACAGTTTCCATAATCGTAGCATGACTGAGCTGACAATAGTCTAACGCTAAAGAGTTTTAGGTATCTACTTACTAAAACACATTGAAATGAAATTCCATGAAATCTTGACTCACGTGACTTTTAGGTAGATACCTATACCTAGAGTCTTTTATACTTTATATTAATTCTAAATACCAAGAAATCTTTATTTTCAGCTAATTAAAGCCAGTAAGCAAATTAACGTCATGTATGATCCATGAAATATTACATCTTCGGGGAAATTCAAATTATTACCATACTCAGTACTGACATCGTAAATCATAAACGGAGTAGTTTGACAAACATCCAAAATATGTCAATTTAAAGTTAATCTATACTAATATTATAAAGAGGAAAGGTTTGTTTGTTTGGATTAAATAGGCTCCAAAACGACTGGTCCGATTCGGAAAATTCTTTCACTGTTGGAAAGCTACTATTCCCGAGTGACATAGGCTATAAAAAATGGGCGAACCGCTAGTTATTTATAAAATAAGTGTTACAAAAAGTTTAAAAAGTCAGACTGATTTATGAAAACAGACCACTACTAAGTCCGCCTTATGCGGCGGCCGCTGTAGTTCTTAACTACTTCGACTAACGACCTTTATATTGGTCTTTTATCTAATTGCAATGACCGCGGATTTTCAAACGAATCGGTCGGAATTAAAAAAACCGGTCAAGTTCGAGTTGGCAGGGTTATTTAAAAAATAGGCAAAAAATCCATGTTCATTGTATGCAGCACTTTTTTAAACACTTGTTGTTATAGCGGCAACAGAAAAAAATCACCTGGCTTAACTATCACGGTTTATGGAATACAGCCTAGTGACAGACGGGCAGACTGACAGCGGAGTCTTAGTAGGGTCTAAAAATCAAGTTTAAACTAGACTTTTTTTTTCGAACTGAATACTGAAGCGCAGTTGACCAGCTATTTGGCCTTTACTGTAAACCCGGACGGGTAGCGAGGCTCCCGAGAGGAAGCCTTTAGGTTGGGTTTAGGGTTTTTAGCCTTGACTGAACCCAAAGTGGAGGTGGGTTAGCACGATTATCATTACACTAGAGGCTACATTGTCTGCCTTAGAGGAGGACAATGTAGCATCGTTCTGTAAAGACAGGAGTATCCTTGAAGCAAACAAAAGTCTGTAGTGTGATCGCCAATTCCAGCATTTCATCAGCATCAGCAGCCTATCGCAGTCTACTGCTGGGCATAGGCCTCTCCAATTGCACCACACTTTGATATTTTGTGATGAGCACTTACCCCATGCAAATCAATTTCCATTGATACATAACAACAAAATTTAGAGAGCCTTCTATTAGTAATATTTCCTAAAACATGACATGTTCATATCAGATATTGCCAGGAAATTACTAGTCGTCCGAAATGTACCTGTCACACAGTTCCTGCGCCGGATGGGAACCCGTGATATGTTGGAAAGCTGTGATTTGTAGCTGAAAGGGCTGAATGTTTGATAGAATTTTAGTATTTTGGAAAATGAAACAACTTTGACGGATTTAGCATAAGACTATTGTCAGCTCAGTCGTGCTTTGATTATGGAATCTGTAAAGGCTCCGAAACGTCAATAAAAATAAAATACGCGAGTTAAATCTGATAAAGTTGTTTAATTCCAATGTATAATAACCGCGAAGGCTTCAGAAATTATTCGAATTTTAGTATGTTTAAGTTTGTGTTCATTCTAGTGATGTAGACGCAGAAGTTTGCACAAATTATACATAACTAGCGTTTCGCCCCGGCTTTCCACGGATCCCTATGTTTATTTACAAAATATTTATAGCCTATGTTGCTCAGTGATAATGTAAAAATAATAATTAAAATCGGTCCAGTACTTTTTGAGTTTGTTGGTTACATACAAAATGCAAATCTTTCCTCTTTATTATATTAGTATAGTCAAGGCTGTAAATTAAAACATACTTACTTATCTAAATTACTAGTTATAAGCTACATAGTTTTAAGTGCATTTAATGTAATTTTAATTTAGCATGTGAAAATTTGCAAAATAAATTTATTTTCTTTCTTTCTTTCTTTCTTAAATATTACTTTATTTACTCGAATTTCTTTTTAAGTCTCTGACTTCTACGTTGCCAATGATAAACGCAGTAAGTACATAATAATATTATTAGTTTCATACATACTTACTTATCGTTAGCACGGCAAACTTCAACATTCAAGTGATTAGTAAAAAAAATACTAAAGAACGTTCTAACGATTAATTACGAAACATTACTGATTAAAAAGTACATTATCAATTGGGTCATTTACTAACAATCGTTAATTCGCCGGCCGGCGTTCATTAAAAAATGCAATTT
Source organism: Polylopha cassiicola (assembly GCA_038024825.1). Lineage (NCBI taxonomy): Eukaryota > Metazoa > Arthropoda > Insecta > Lepidoptera > Tortricidae > Polylopha > Polylopha cassiicola. Next base: position 12,045,789 of record CP149052.1, on the reverse strand, counting down.
AAGTTTATATTTAATATTTCATAACAAAAGTTAATTGGGCTCTCAGTTACCTACAAATAGTCTTATTCTTAAATCGGTTCATATTCTTTATAATATAAAGTAAATTTATGTATTTATTAATGTAGTGTAATATCTTCCTATTTTGTATTTATCATATTATGTGTATTATTTATTTGCGCCTACACATGCTTTCTGTTCTTTTCAAAGGTTGAGTGGTAGAGAATGCCGTATGGCATTAAGTTCGCCTTTTGTACATTATTTAGTTTTTTGTGCAATAAAAAAAAAAGTTTAAAAAGACAAGTAGGTACGGTTTAAACCAAAGCGAATTATTTATTCCAGTATAAAAATATAGGTACACTTTATATGGCTTCACACGGGTAAGATAAACCTTCTTCTTGAATCACTCTATCTGTTAAAAAAAACCGCATCGAAATCCGTTGCGTAGTTTTAAAGATTTAAGCGTACATGGGGATATAGGGACAGAAAAAGCGACTTTGTCTTATAATAATATGTAGTGATTCTACCTGAAGAAAGGAAATTCATACCGCTTTTTTAAATAAACTGTAGACTTATAATTTATTATTAGTTTGCGATTACACATTGGAATATAACAACTATAATAAAATGAGCTAACTATTATTTAAAAATAATAGTTAAATCCATTATAGTTAATAATTTCTGATGCCTTCGCGGTTATTACACATTGGAATGAAACAAAAATACGATAAAATAAAATAAAAATACGCGAGTTAAATCCGTTTATAGTTGTTTCATTCCAATGTACATTATAGTTGTTTCTTCCCAAAATTATTTTAGTCAGAACTATAAATCCTTACTAATATTATAAATGCGAAAGTAACTCTGTCTGTCTGTCTGTTACGCTTTCACGCTAAAACTACTGGACCGATTTAAATGAAATTTGGTACGAAGAATGTCTGGAGCCTGAGAAAGGACATAGGCTACTTTTTAACCGACTGCAAAAAAGGAGGAGTTCCACGCGGACGAAGTCGCGGGCAGACGCTAGTTAACAATAAATCAGATAATATTACTTCCATAAGTATTGACTTTTGTGAACAGGATATTTGGCTTAAAATTAAACATCCAAGACGGCGTCAGGTGTTCAGAAGAGTTTGTATTCAAAGTATTTTGACAGCGCTCAGTGATTTATGTAAAACACGGGGGGAGCAAGTAAGAAAATGTTGAAACTTCTAAAAACGCTTGTTCACGCAATTGAAATAACTTCGACATGTAAAACTTTCAGATGGTCATAAAAACAATTTATTAATGACTAGCTTCTGCCCGCGACTTCGTCTGCGCACAATGAGTACTTCACACAATATCGTTATAAAATATAACCTATATGTTATTCTGATGTATAAGCTATATTCTGCCGTCATTTTTAAAAAGGCGACCATCTGACACTTTACCGATTTTGAGTTATATACATGGGCGTGATCAGAAAAAAAAGGCGCGTCGACCCATCCAACCCGTTTTTCTCTATCTTATTTAGTTCTCGAGATATTTTTTCAGATTTTCCTCAAAAAGGCCGTGACGCGACATTATTTTTAGTGTAAAATTTACTAAAAGGCAGTAACGTTACATTACTTTATTTAAAGGCAGTTTCAGTCCCTTGGCTGCCAATTCACAATAGCAAAGACTACACAATAATTCATTAAAAGGCCGTTTTTGAGCAAAAATTTCTTAAAAGGTCGTCATGTCGCTTACACTGCCTTTTTAATAATTATTTAGTGGTTCAAATTTTTAATCGTACTTATAAGAAAGAAGTTAACACTTTCTTATACATTTTTAGTTGCTATTTTTGGTAGGCTATTGGACACTAAAAAGCAGTTTTCTCGCAATAATTAATTAAAAAGCGGTTAAGTCACGTGTAGGTGTGAGTTATTACGTGCAGTTCTATTTGTAAGTGCGTCGATAAAATTATGTTAGTGCGCCGAAAGTCGAGGTAAGATGTTGTCTACTACTTACACACTGCATGAAACTTTAAAGGTAAAATTTAATATTGAATTGAATGATATATTATAGTTGTTTTTAATATAATCTATGACTATTGACTAAAGTTTTTTTCAACTAATCTATACTGAGTTTTACTCCCGTGTAAACTACAACTGATTTACGAAATGCTTAAAAACTGCTATGTTTAGTTACGTATTTGACTCATAGTAGCTATACAGTATGTTAGTAAATATAGAAGGTACACCTATTTATAGTTGGTTCTTATTTATTGCTGTTATAGAAAAAGTTATTTATGAAATGAAATAAGAAATGCATCCTTTAAGTATTACCTAATATAATTTCGAATACCTACGTAGGTACATCGAATATTGTAATGTCGTATGACGACAAAACATGTGTCATTTTAGTCATTTTGAACGTTATATTGTCTATTTTCTGATGATTTACTAGTTATCACACATTGGAACAAAACAACTAAAAAGAACCCGAAAGAGTGTTGTTGTATTTCTTGATATTGTAATTCCATCAATGGTAAAATACAATTTACGATGGAGTTAGAATAAAATTAAGCAATAGCTTAGCTTAATTAGATGCTCTACTTAAAGGAACACTTAATATGTATTGAAAGAAAACTCCTAGAGATAGGTCTGTATTGTAAAGGTTGCAATTTATCGTAAAAGCTGGCCGCTAGATAATGTTTTTTCGAATAGCTTTAAAATGGATTATGAATGTGGTAGGTACATAACACAAAAATGATAACGTTATGAGTAGGTATATACAACCACCGTTTTGGGACGTCTGCAATCTTTGAATGACACGTTCACGGATAAACCTAACCATACAATGAAGTTCAATGTTTATCAGGTCCTTGCGAAGGAACTCCGTTACTTATCTAGAGTGCTACCCAAGGCAATTTTTTTTTTTGTTATTCCTGCTGAGTTTCTTGCAACGTTTTTTCTCAGCAATCAATGTGGTCATTTTGATATGTTTGTATTTTGTTGAATAATAAATGTATTTATGCTTAGAATGCAACATATAAGTAAACATGTTTCATATTTTGAAAGACACAGTTTAGACAGTAAATAGTTTCAGCTTTGATATTAGTATAATATCACAAAAAAAAACTTTTAGAGTTAAACCACTGTCAGTATTGCATTGCCTATAAATACTAAAACAGTATTTTTTTCAAAAATCAGCTTAAAAATGAACCTGTTATTAATAAACCCACAACAACTATAACATTGCTACAATTATTTGGTTTGATTTGACAATGTCATTTCACTTGACTGCTCTTATAGAGGTATTACTTAAAGTATTGTAAATACGATAATTGGTTTAAAAGCAGTAATTGGTGTTTTACTGCTTTTAAGGATTTTTTTCACCGTTATACTAATGTCATTGCTTTCTTAAATGGCAGTCTTTGCACTTTAACGTCTTTCTTATAATTTTTTTAGAAACATTTTTAATGTGAATACTGAACAAAAAAGCCGCTTTGTGGATAAACTGCCTTTTAGAGAATTATGAACAGTAAATTTTCCGGCTGCATATTTTTTTGTGAAAATTACTCCACTAAAAGGTCGCTTCGGGACTCAAACGGCTTTTTAGTGGATTATGCTCGATTAAAAACTGATCCCAATAATTTAAAGAAATGTTTTTTGATTAATTTTATTCATTTAAATGTATAAAATGGTAATAATAAAATATACATAAGATAGAATAGACATCACTCTACAAGTACGAATTTTCACGTAAGTCATATTCGCCTCATAAACCAATGAAAAAAAATTAAATAAAGTTGGGCACTTCTTTTGCGATTTTCTCAAAAGTAAGTTTTGTCAGAAGGTCGCCTTTTTAAAAATGACGGCAGTATTGTGGTAAAGTTTCATTCAAATCCATTCAGTAGTTTTTACGTGAAAGAGTAACAAACATCCATACATCCATACTTACAAACTTTCGCCTTTATAATAGTAGTAGGATGATATAATAATATGTATTTTAAGCACCCAAATATTTCTAGAGACTCCTATTAAGACTCACCTTCTTAAGATAGCTCATTTTTTTTTCGAACTGAATACTGAAGCGCAGTTGGCCAGCTAATGGGCCTTTACTGCAAAACCGGACGGGTGGCGAGCCTCCTGAGAGGCTTTCAAGCCTTTACATGACAAGAGGTTGAATGATTGTGTCTAATAAGGTAAATTATTATAATAATACTAGCGGTCCCGGCAGACGTCATCCTGCCCGTTCGAAATTCAAATTAGGTAACTTTAGTTAGACAACGTTTGTATGGGAAAAGAAAAGGGGTCGTTTTTAGGGTTTTCCCGGCAATTATACGATTTTTTCTCGCCGTAAGAACCAACCTTGGACTTCAACGAACATTTAAAAAAAGAAATTGGCCAAATTGGTCCAGGCGTTGTCGAGTTATGCGCTTACCAACACATTTTGCGATTAATTTTTATATATAAGATTATTATTATTATCAGTAAATTGTATGCGCCGGCCGGCGTTCTAATTAAACATGAACCTATTTATGTATTATTAATAATGGAAGTTAATTAGGGTTTTTTAATGCATTGTTAACATTGTAACGACTATTGACGTACTAACATCGTTTTAAGTTAATTGTATTGAACATTTTATTAAGAATTGGAATGAAACAACTATTAACAAATTAGAAGTATTTTAAGATATATAATATACTTAGATATATCGCACCCCTAAATCTAAAGGGAGATAACTCAAAAAAAGTAACTTTTTTGGGAGAGGCGAAATTGTTGTAAGGAATCGGATACTTTTTTTTAGCGTGTGTTTAATTTAGAAGGCATCAGAAATGATTATTTTATTAAGAAGTTATTAGATATGAGGAAGTTATTACATATTAAATGTTCATTTCAAAACAGTAAAATAGGTAATTGTATTTTCATATAAAATTTACCGATACAATACCAAAACTAAATAAATTCAATATTTGCTACTGACGAATCGATTCAGTCCAGCCAAACTTTTACCCAATCTGTCAACATTTCAAACTGAACTAATCAAAATCAAAACCAACTATATTCCACGGAGCATAAAGTTCAAAATCCAGTAACTTCAATTTGACGTTAGACGTCAATTAAGGGGCATCGCAGTCGATTCAGCTCAAACACGCAGTTAGCAAACTTCGTCAAATTAAGGGCATTCATACACTCGCTTAGTCAGCAAAACTTTGATAACGATTCAGTGTCTATGTTGTCTGAAACTGGTCTTAGAATACTGTATATTATTATCTACTCGTATATTAATCTATACTAATATTATAAATAGGAAAGGTTTGTTTGGATTGAATTGGCTCCAATACGGCTGGCCGATTTCAAAAATTCTTTCACTGTAAATTTGGGAAGCTACACTATTCCCGAGTGACATAGGCTATATAAAGTTTTGGAAAAAATTGTGGAACCGTGCAAAGCCGGGACGGACCGCTAGTATATTAATAATTTCGTCAAGGGGAATAGTGAACTTGATCGGAATCTTAGCTGAATAATTTCTGATGCTTTCGCGGTTAAATAAAATATTACGAATCTGAATAATACCTAATACCTATCTATATTTCAAATCGACAACATAATATTCGAAAAGTGGAGTATATTGTAGAATAGCCACGAAGAAATGAAAATCATAATAATTTCTGATGCTTTCGCGGCTATTTTACATTGGGATGAAACACGATAACGAATTTAATACAGTAAGTACCTATAACGAATTTAATACTACGTTTATTGTCAGCTCAGTCGTGCTACGATTATGGAAACTGTAAAGAATCCGAAACGCCAGCAAATAAAATAAAATAAAAATACGCGAGTTAAATCCGTTTCATTCCAATGTGTAATAACCGCGAAGGCATCAGAAAATAAAAAAAATATATGAAGTGTTAACGCTTCTTTTATTAGGTAAAAAAAAATATTTTCGATTTGCCTTGATTCTATTCACAATAACTTTAAGTATTTTTTCAAACGCCACCTGTACGAGTTATTATTTTTAAATAAATTCTACTTACACTTTTCGTTCATTGTAATGTTGGTAAAGTTTGTTCTAAAAAGTCATAAAAGATCAGTCTCAACAAAGACCAGCACTTCCTTAATCTTCTGATAAAGATGCAAGCGAAAATAATCCTAACGATACATCTAATACTGAACTACTTAAAGACGAAAATCGTCTGGTTATTTTACGCGCATTATTCGTGGTCAACGGTAAAACTAACAAAGCGGCGTTTTAAGAAAAAAAAAATAAAAAAATTGTAAAGATTTTAGAATGACTTTACGTAGCGCCGGCGTTTGTCTTATCTTACTAAATAATAAAAAATATTTCTACCTGCTCCGTAAGTTTTAAAATAAAGTTCTTTACATTTCTTTATTGCATATTTTTTTATTTTAAATAAGTAGGTTTCCTAAAGTTTACACGACCAATAGATTGTAGGTATTACCAAAAACAGAAACCTACCACCAAAATATACTAAACTACCAAACACGCAATAGAAATAACAAAATTGAAGCGGCAACACTGAATAAACCAACCAAAAGAAAATACATAACAACGCATGGTATTTTACGTATGTTGGATGCCTACTTAATTTTATAGTGTAAAGTCTATATAACCCGGCTGAAATCAGAGAGTCTGAAAGCTTATTTATACGTATGCATGTAGAGTATTTTATATTTGTCTGAATAATTTTACAAGATCGATAATATATGACAGTTCTAGAGCTATTTGGAAACAAAGTGTGTTAAATTATTCTGAATAATAGGATTTATTACCAGTTTCAAAGGGCTTAATGTAAGTACGACCAAAACTACACATTGTTTCGTAAAAGTAATTGTGAATTCGATACATTTTATTTTGTTTTACTCTGTAACTTTTTTAAATAACACATTCAAATATTCATACTGAAATACTTATATCCCTACTAATATTATAAATGCGAAAGTAACTCTGTCTGTCTGTCTGTTACGCTTTCACGCTAAAACTACTGGACCGATTTAAATGAAATTTGATACAAAGAAAGTCTGGAGCCTGAGAAAGGACATAGGCTACTTTTAAAAAGGAGGATTTCCACGCGGACGAAGTCGCGGGCAGAAGCTAGTTATTAATAAATATCACTAACATCATCATAAATTAAATTAGGGTTAGATACAAAAAGAACCTCTATATTAGGTATTACTTAGTGTGTTTGTTTCACCAGTATAAATACTTAACTATTCGCGTTATTAGTTTATTAGGTAGGTATACGTACAGAATAACTTTTTTTAACATACCATGTGTGGCTTTATACTGATGCCCTAATTTTGTATCTTTTTAAAATTTACCTGCAAAAATCAAGGTCAACCAAAACACAGGCGCCAAAACCTAAAAGACGTGCAATAAAATTTAATCGCCCCCAAACTTAATCCTTTTACAACTAAAAACAACAAAACATTTCATCTTTACTTGAATCTGCATATTCGTTCATTATGCATTTATTTCTTACAGAAAATAGTTGTTTGCTATTGCTTACGGCATTGTCAGAATTCTCGGTAAAGCCTGGACAAAATCTGTTCAGTTATTTTTTATAAGTAATTTAAGAAAGCAATTGAAAAAAATTACACGACGTTGCCGTTTTACGAAAGCAGTTGCATTCTTTTGGCGTCAGTATACGCCTCTCTTTCGCTCTTCCTTTATAGAGAAGGATAGCAATATCATTGCATTTTTTACAAACTCGAACTCATCTTTCGGTGCAACATTTGTTAAAATCTTGAAGTCGACTTGCAGTGGTATAAATTGGTCAACGGAATATCTTTGAAAGTTAATATTTTGCATTATCTTGGTTTAATATTGAATTTATCTTTACTTTTTTAGTATGACAGGTGACTTTATTTGTATTACCAATTTTACCAATTATCTGTTCTTTTGATTGGATTTTTACAATGCTTCATCTACCTTTTATAAATTGGTATATGTAATGTAGGTATCTCACTTTAATTCTTTTCAATTTTAACCTATGTACAAATAAAGGATTATGTAACAAGGCAATGTTGTTTAGATAAAAATATTAAGGACCTTCTTGCCGAAGTTGTGAATGAACTGTTCCTGGGTCTTTTACGCATGTCCCTTTAGATCATGGGTCCTTTAGGTACCTGCAAGGGTCGCATTGGGTTCTATGTACTATTTCTACTTTTGATAACTAACCCTCTTCAGATCCTAAACAGACCGCCCTTTGAGCCCTAAAGTCCCTTTTAGTACATAACAGTAACATAAAAACTGCTTTTAACTTGTTATTGTAACTTAATAAATAAATAGGTACCTAATTATATTTTCATTGTGATTCAAAATTCATTCAAAACATATCAGGCATTGCTTCATTCAAAACGGTACAATTAGGTAATTATTTTTTTACTGTAAATGGTAGATGTGATGAAATCGTTAAATAGTATTTAATGATCAAAATAATTAACATCACTTACCTATAGAACCTGAACTTCATATTTTTGAATAACCAATCTATTTTAGACTTTACACCAGATCATTTTGATCCTGTTTTTTATGATAAAATCATCCACAAAAAAGCTGATAGTTAAAAATATTCACGCCCTTTACTGATATAATAATGAGACGAAAACTAAATAGGTACCGCAGGTCAAAAAAGGTCCTTTATCTAACTTTACCCTAAATATACCTACCGACTAAATAATAACAACATTACATCAAATTTGTAAATAGATTTGGCAAAACGCATTGATCAGGTCAACATTTTGGTTACATCGTTGAGCAATGGATATGATACCATAACGACACTGAAATAAGACCTAATGTCAAAAAAAATAATGAAAACACGTTTTTGTTATCTTGCACCGTCAGGCGAAAAAGGAGAGATGTTCCAAAAGAGACGAAGCTATCGATACATGCGTTTGGGACTAATACCTGAATGCATTGACCAATGGAGTGAGTTTTAAATGCAAGGAACGTTTTACCACATGGAGTTTTTGGGTTTTTGGGACTATCTGGTAGAAATCGATATTACATAGAAGATTGTTATCATGATTTTCTATAGGTATTAGGTACATGAAGCTTTATCACCACGACTTTTGAAACCGCTTTTAGTTAATTTAGATTTCTGATTTTAATCTCCACGTGTGGTTTGATAACCTATTCATAGATTTCATGAAATATTTTCAGTCAAATTTAAGATATAATTAAATTCTAAAATCACTTTACTACCTACGATTAGTTTCATAGGTGACCTGTAATAAAAATTTACTACTTATAACGTCTTTCTATCTAGTGTGAATATAGCAACGACTACACTGAAGCCCACTAACGTAGATGTCTGAATTGCGGAGGGTAAAACGCAAACTTCACACTGAAACCCACTGTATGTAGTAGCGTCCTTTACAAGGCCACACAGCCACCCCGAACTATGTAGCAAAAAATAACAATAGACAATCCCCACTACAGCAAAAAGTACCTGATCCTTAAAATACAGACGATACATAATTTTGGTCAGTCACCTCGGGCCCGTCTCTGTAACAACATCCTCAAAAATTCTTCGAAGTGACCTATTTTCTTCAACAATTACTTCAACGTCACCGGTGAGTTTTTTCACTAAGTACTTCCTTTTTGTCATTATGACGCATTGTTTTAAAATTTTTATCAATTACAAATTTAGCATCGTTAGTAAATTAGTCGTTTGTTGCAACATAATTGTTTATAAGGACATGCTACCCTTGATTTTGCATTACTTATTGTCCTACTTTGGCGGCAAAGACAGTCTGTCAATTTATTCCATAAATAAGTTAGAAAAATTGAATTCTGTGCCAGTAAGTACTACATCTTTATAAATCAGTATAAAAATGCTAATTTAGATAGAGAATATCTGATGCAACAAAAAAGTGCGCGTACATATGTTCCTCTCTTTCTATTGTATGTCTCTTTCACGCTTATTACATACCGGTTTGGCTTTACAATGTAGCGTCATCTCGTTCCTAACGTATAAACTTGAATGAGACAAAGGATGTCGACTCGCGATCTTGTTGATTAATTCTACCGGTTAGGTTAGAGTCTGAATTGAACTCTGAAGTCATTTCTAGAACCACGCCAGTCGTATTTACTTGGTCTCTGCAGTTTTTTTATTTAAAAGAGTTAGTTTTGTTAAAAAGTATGTGTCTAGTGTTTTATATCTAATCTGGAATTAGTTGCTTTATTTTGTGTGTTCAGGGAATAACATCAACAAAGTGCATTTGAAGTTATTACTTATTACTCAAGGATTGATTATATTGGACCTTTTTCACGAGGTATATTTTATGAATATATGTTTATAACTAGGGGTTTATCTTTGATTTGATTGTTTTCTACAGTTTTCTCCGTAAAACCTGTAACCATAATGAAAACCATATTGTCATTAACTTGAAAACCTGTCTAATGTCTCTATTTCTTCAATATTTTAATGAATTCATTTATGGAATATCATGCATTTTCCTTACTGAAGTCTTCCAGGTTATTAAAAAGCCAAATTAGTATTGTTAAAGGCTTTGGCGTCTTTTATTAGTATTATTTCTTGTCAACGCCATCTTGTATTTCTTTTGGTAAACTTCGTCCGGTACAGGCGTCGCTGGCCGCGTTTCACATCTTGCAGAAGTAACGGTTGTCCGATTTTAGACCTTAAGTTGATACAGTTAAAGTCTACTAAATGTGAAGACAACTTTATAGTAATAATATGTAGCATTCCGTTGCGCTTTGTAACATAGCTGATGCATTTTGGCGGTTGCATTAGTGAGTGATTTAGAAGTTATTTAGTATTTAGTTATTATGTACTCTTTTTATTTTAATTTTAGTAAATCAAATAGAAAATCTGACTAAGATCATTTTGACAGTTAGATTTTAAGAATACATATATAAATTATTTTGAGTTTTAATAAGGATTGACATCAATAATATTTTAAATAAGGTTTACCTTGATAATATTATCTTGTCCTGTTAATAAATAAACAACTGTGCTTGTCATAATTATAATACAAACCACTACCTGGTGTTATAACTAGACACTTACCTACTTACTTCATTATTTTCCAATAATATAAGTATTAAATATGTACAATTCTAGGCTCAATTTACATACTTTCATAACTCTCAAAATAGGTATTCATTAGTTTAGAAAAAGTTCCATGGTAATAATCATTACTCTGGGAAAGACTTAAAAAATTAAAATATATCTAAGAAATAATAAATTTTTAGTATTCATTATTTTGTCCAGCAAGATGCAAACACATCCATCTATGAAGACTGAAGCCATGAAGAAGGTGCCGGGAGCAGCAGAAGAAGACCTGAAGAAGAAATGGCAGATCCACCTCAGACCCTGGAGAAGAAGACTTGGATGGAGTCGAACAATCCAGAGACGACAACGAGCCCCATGAAATAGCACTTCCAGAAATTAAAGAGGAAATTTTGTAAGTATAAGATCTTGAAAGCTAAGCGAAGGTTATAACTGTATATGTATGCGTGTGATTAGTAATAGGCTAGCGATTTGTCCATTGCGATTGTTATTACATTGCGTTTTTTCATTTGTTTCATGTGCGCACATCAGGTATTTCTGTTTTAGTTTTAAGATTTATATCGATGATTTTATATGTGTCTCTCGTGTATTTTGTATTGTGTCATCTGCTCTGCGAATGTATTTTTCTGCACCGCGAATGTATTTAATCTGCCGCCATGCGAATGTGTTTATCTGTGTAATTCATCTTGCAAATCATTTCTTTACAGAAAGTGGTATATGCTTTATTTGTGGTCTTATTCCTAAATTTTGATGTAGTGGATAGGATACTTTCAAAATTTAATTAGGACTGTGGCTCAAATAGAGCAAGAAAATAATAGTAACAGCTATTATTTTAAATTTGACAGTCCTATTGGATTTCTTAATAGCAGTCACGTCGGTATTATTTTTATTAATCAAAATATTCCTTCTATATTGCTTTATAGTTTTGCAAATCTGTATTAAGTAAAAAGGAAACTTATTACAGAAATATGCAATTTATTTTCTAGAATTAATCCCAAAAACTAAACTATTAGGCTTTTAGTACCTGCATATTAGTTTAGTAAACTCATTGGATTAATACTAGACAATTCTCCCAAATTCAGAAATTACTGAATCGTAATGTAGTAAGTAGCTTATAATAATCGAAAGGTAGCCGGTACCTGAAAAGGAATAACGAACATAAACAAAGACGATTTTAATTATACGCCTTTCTGTAGAAAATGGTTTGTAAGGTGTCTTAGAAGTAATACATTTGTGAAGCGCTTCATTCATGTATTATATCTGCAACGCGAATGTACCTATTTCTCTGCACAGCGAATGTATTCTTCTGCAATGCGAATGTATTTTCTGTGTGCTTGCGAAGCCTTTCTGGCGAAGAAAGAAGAGTCCGGAGATCCAGAAGAGAAGAACTAAAGAGAGGAGAATGAAGAGGCCGCTGTTGACGTTAGTGGAGCCTGTAAGTGATTGTCTTATATTTTATCTTTCATTTGTTTTGATCTAGAGCTTGTGCTGAGATATTGATTATTTGTTTCAGATTCCCTACGAGCTCCACTTCTTGGGATGGGGCCTGGTGTCAGTCCTTACGATGTTTGAGAAGGTATGTAAAATCTTCGTTGCGAATTCAAAAATATACCACATTCTAGAAAAAAAACTTAGTTGTCTAATTTACAGAGAATGACTATGGACTGACAGACGAACTAACTGGAGCCGTAAGGATAGAAAACCTGGAAAAAGTAATGTTTTTTTTAATTATTTTACAGACTAGCAACGACATTTCCCTCATAGACCAACAGTCCACTAACGTCCACTTCCACAACGTTCAACCATGTTACAACAAGTAGCTTACATACGTCACTTTGATTTAGAACGGGGGGTATGATTTGCGAAGCGACTTTATCCAGATTTATTTTTGCGTAAATATTAATTTCTTTTGCAAATTTGCGATTCGGATTTTTTCTTATAATTGAGTTTTCTACTAGTTGTTCCTTTTTGTCTTTTGTTATACTAAATATATCTATCTGATCAAAAATCCCAGCGTTGCTAAATTCACTCTCTCCCAAATCATTTTCATTACTTTCACGTGAATTTTAGGCAATAGTTTTTAGAATAGTCTTATTATATAATTATAAATACTCAAACTTATTTTTCCTTTCTGAGCCTTAGCTGTCTCCTTTATATTTATATTTTCCTGATTACTAAATAGCGATTGTTATAATAAAAGCTTTGCGATATTTGATAAATCACTATGATTATATTTAATTTACAGATAAAACTCAAGTTGGAGTGAAACCTTCTTGATGGAGGGCGCGCTAGAAATCTAATCCTGGTGCAAAAGTGGAAAACTAAGAAGAGAATAACAAAAAGTGAAAAAAATGCATTGAATTGAAAAACGAAGACATGAAGTAGAATAAGACAATGATGGAAAAAAGAAGGAACGTACAAGATGAAGAATCGATAATTCTGTCAATTATCTCCAAAACTAAATTGAAAGAAAGAAGAAAGAACCAGAATAAAAGAAAAGAGACAGTGAAATTGAAGTGAATACAAAAGTGCCGAATTTACAAGTAGACAATATAGTGTAAACGATATTTAATGTGGATGGAAACGTTTCCTTAAAATCAGTGACTGTCAAAAAACTTTATTGATATTAATACTTTTTCCAAATTTGGATTGTAATACCTGTATATGTATTTAAACTACTCTTGTGAAGTCATCGACATAGGTATCAAATATTTTATTTTTGATAACTAACGTTATTTTAGAATTATTATCTTCTGTTAAGTTTTTATTTGCTTTAGGTACGTACCTGATTACTGTTTAGTTTAAGTTAGTAGAATTTTTAACCTATCTTAAATCTTTTAATTTTAATATTATCTTTTATTCTATTTCGATGACTATTAGGTATTTTGTAATAAAAAGGGACTGCCTAGACTTCACTGTCTAGTTGCATTTGTGTGGTAGCCATTTGTTTTTTAAACACTCTGTATATTGAGGACTTAATTATTATGTAGTTTGTCTCTTTCTTATAAACATTGTTAGAGAGAGAGGCTAACTAGGTACATATTCTGGTACTTAATACACAGAGTGTTATAGAAATAAATGGTGGGTATGTGCGGTGGGACCGTCCCAAAAAAATATTTATATAATTTAATATTGTTTCATGTAATAAATATTTTTTTGAAAATTTACTTGTTTATTATTCTGACTATCTGATCCTTAAACCATTCAACATTTTGTTTTACTAACTCACAAAAGGGTTACAATAGGTAAGCAAAAACAAAATATTTTTTTTCGTTTAAAAAATGATTTAGAAACTTAAAAAGGGTTGATTAGGTCAACTAGTAAAATTCAAATTATTATACCACGCTATGTTTAGCAACTAGAATTTGCCCCCTAAGGGTGCAAAACAGGGGTTAAAATTTATGCAATCTAAGTCCTGAGCTAAGCTAAAAAGATTCCTTACCTATATAAAGTAGCGAAATATTCTAAAACACTACTTTACCGACTTTGTATTTTAAACTGCAAAACAATTCAATAAACTAGCTCTGAACACATAAACAAGGAATAAGAGAGATATGGCATTACCCTAAGTTAGCAGTTTGCATAAAATAGAAAAATGTCATATTACATCTGGCAAGTTCGTGCCGTTGCCATGGCAACCTCCCCCGACCTACGACACTGTGGAAAATTCTAATAAAAATACTATAAAACCAATCTAAAACTACTGCCACCTACATCCTTACTCCTGTTACTATAGAGTGTGTTTTTCCATAACTGAACGGTATGTAAATGTGTTTGAGAGTACACGTATGATACAAACAATTTTCTCCCTTATTTAGTAATACAATACTTTGTTTTTCTTTTCGTTTGAATATGAGAGGAGTTTTCTTTGATTTTACTAGGTCGGGCAGATATCTCTGATGCTGACTGTATTTACAATCTGGTGAAATTTTTAGGGCGATTTTATTAAATACTAGCTTCTGCCAGCGACTTCGTCCGCGTGGAATAGTTATTTTCCCCGTTTTTTACACAGTTTTCACTGTTTCTTATCTCCTATTGGTCGCAGCGTGATGTTATATAGCCTAAAGCCTTCCTCGATAAATGGTCCATCCAACAAAAATATAATTTTTGAATTCGAACCAGTAGTTCCTGAGATTAGGGCGTTCAAACAAACAAACAAACAAACTCTTCAGCTTTATAATATTAGTATAGATATAGTGGTCCGCCCCGGTTTCTTACAGATCCATATTCTAAATATTCTATTGCCTATGTACATTTGGAATAATCTAGCATTCAAAGGGTGACATGATTTTTAAAAATCATCAAAAAGTTGTTGAATTTACTTTTAACATACAAATATTTATTTTTTATAATATTAGTAATATAGATAGGATACGTAAATGGCAGATAAGAGTATGATGAACACGAAAATCTGTACTTGAGTTTTATGTCTTACATGTATTTATGAATGTTTAAACTGTGTCTGGGTAGAAATACGGAATGTTAAAAATGTATTTAATTGGAATAAAACAACTTTAACGGATTTAACTCGCGTATTTTATTTTATTAGCTGACGATGACGTTTCGGAGCCTTTACAGATTCCATAATCGTATCACGAGTGAGCTGACAATAGTCTTATGCTAAAAGTCAGCTCAGTCGTGCTACGATTATGGAATCTGTAAAGGCTCAGCCAATAAAATAAAATACACGAGCTAAATCCGCTAAAGTTGTTTCATTCCAATGTATAACAACCGCGAAGGCATCAGAAATTATTAATGTGTTTAATTCCAAAAAACGATCGCTCGACTTGGCGAATGCACTGCCGTGCCGATTGCTAAATCATAAAATGTCCAAACAGAACACAACTCTTTCAGGTCATAAGCACACTTCACGATGCAATCTGAAAACAAAATGCAAGTGCAAGAGACATGCAACTCGTCGACAGTGCTTCCCAGATTGCATGAATACAAAAGAATGCATTTTGTTGCAGTTACATTATCATGCAGTTCTTGAGTGAAAAGAGAGTACGGGGATTCCGGATGTATCTATATTGTCAAATGGGTTTTTAAATATATTATGTTTTTACTATATGAAGGTATAATAATATGTTTTGTCAATTTGGTTAAAACATATTACCTAATATGTTTCAATTATCGCCTGTAAACATTTTGCTGGTAATTAGAATCACCTAGCTAAGGAGAAGCTGACTTAATGACTGATATATCAACGCAGGGCCTTTCTTAATTTTTTGATTAAGAATTGGAAACTTGAAATTTTGCACAGGAGTTCGTTTACCGCAGGGGAGCACTAAAAAAGGATTTTTGATAATTCATCCCCTAAGAATGAATTCATCCTGCACAGTTTCTTCTCAAGTGATTTTTTTATTATTATATCTAACCTTCATAAGAGCTTGTAAGAGCCTAAACTAAATAGATAAATATATTTTTGATTTTAATTAGATAGAGTGATTTAAGAGGAAGGTTTAGATACATATATCACTACATACCTAGTATAAAACAATGTCGCTGTCGCTGTCTGTCCGTCCCTATGTAGTATATGTAATCTTTAACAAAAGATTTAAGCCTAAATAGCCAGCGTAAGTTTTAGCACTATGCAACGGATTTTAAATCATTTCTTTTTAATAGATAGAGTGACTCAAGAGGAAGGCTTATAGCGCCCGTATGAAGCAGGGGCAGCTCGTAGTGTATAATATTCCAATACAAATACGGCGCTTCGCTACTGCAGAGGTGACCTAAGATTTATAACGGTTTTTTAAACACTAATTTTTGTAACCAGTTACGCGTAACCAATTAATCTACCCGTCATATTCCGTCATCGAGCACGTGACGTCATTAGCAACAGATGTTTGGGGAGCGGCCATCTTTTATTTCCGATCTACGTCATAGGTCAACCCCTTGTAAGTATTTAATGATAGTTTCATGATTGGCATTTTGACATTTTAATCGGTACCAGACACAAAAGTAACTCTTTTAATATAGCTCTATTAAATTTAATTTTATCGTGTTAGACATTGGAATGAAACAACTATATAAACGGATTTAACTCGCGTATTTTTATTTTATTTCATTAGCTGACGTTTCGGATTCTTTACAGTTTCCATAATCGTAGCACGACTGAGCTAGCTGACAATAGTCTAACGCTAAAGTGATTTATACAGTTATGCAAACTACCTCATATTTAAATTACAAATATAAAACGAAACGTCAGCTTATAAAATAAAATAAAAATACGCGAGTTAAATCCGTTAATAGTTGTTTCATTCGAATGCGTAATAACCGCGAAGGCATCAGAAATTATTTATTGTGTTAGTTTTATGATTTAGCCAGTCATATTATAAGAAACTTCGAAGTGGTACGTAAAATTATTAGAATAAAATATGATGGTATTTTTATCTGTTTTGCTATAAATAATTTGAGCTTGCTGTAAATAATTTGAGCTTTCATTGAAATGCTATGAATTATTTAGCAACATCACAGTGGTTATATTGTGACAAAATTTGCAAAAAGTAAGAAAGCACGCGATCTCTTTTTGTAATATTTATAGTTTTACCTATAAATAGTTTAATTAATATTGTAAAATCTATCCTTATTGTATAGGTAGTAGGTAGTGTACTATAATATATAAATAACCAAGAATATTATACTTACACCAAAATGTTTGGATAATGTAATAATATACTGTAGCTACCAACATAAACAAGGTTACAAGATTTTTTTTTTTTTTTTTTTTTTTTTTTTCGAACTGAATACTGAAGCGCAGTTGGCCAGCTAATGGGCCTTCACTGCAAAACCGGACGGGTGGCGAGACTCCTGAAAGGAGACTCTTAAGCCTTATTACAACAAGACAGTGCATTTAATTGCAAGCATATTGTTCCCCCGCAGTCCATCAATGGCAGTGCAGTCATTAGTAGATGCACCGCGCCTGCATCGCACATTATGCATCCGGCAGAAGTTTTCGCCAATTAGGACACCCTGTATTGATTGGCTTCGTTTTAAGTTAATAGCTTAGAGCGATAATTAAATGTAAAGAAATATTTTGTGTGAGTTTTTGTAGATATATAGACTGATTATGTAAATGAAGTTGTATGTTGTGGAATGATATTTGATCTTCAAGTGTAGATATATGTGTTGTCGCTCGCCTTTATCGTAGGTATGTGTATCGCTAAGTGGTTTTTTCTAACTCATTAGTTTTATAGAAATCCCTACTATAATATTATAAATACGAAAGTAACTTTGTCTGTCTGTCTGTTACGCTTTAACGCTAAAACTACTGGACCGATTTAAATGAAATTTGGTACAAAGAATGTCTGGAGCCTGAGAAAGAATATAGGCTACTTTTTAACCGACTCCAAAAAAGGAAGAGTTCCACGCGAACGAAGTCGCGGGCAGAAGCTAGTATGATATAATGCGTTTTAATGTCCTTTCAACCTCCTTCCAACCGTTTCAACGTAAGTATCTCTTTTTATTAATACCTACTTATAATCGTTTAATAAATCGTAAAGTACAAAATGAAGTCATCATAAAATAAACCACATTTTAAAAATGGTCCGAATCTCATAATAATATACGCTTAATAAACCAACCAAGTGATTTTTCGTTAGCTAATCTCCATTATACAATTTGGCATTCGTTCGCTATCGATTAGCATACAAGCAACCGAACGAAACAAATGCAAAACTATAAGGAATTGACATAGGTACGTGAACGAAATGTCACGTGGTCACTTTCCAATAGAATTTTACGTTCCGGTACTTGTCTAAGGGCCAAGTTTACCCCGCTTCTCCTTTTACTTTGTGCCCACAATTTCACGGTCATCGCAAAGGGTCTGCGTGTAACGAGCGGCACGTGTCGCGGGCAATAGGTGTCTGTAATTAACTACACTGCGGTCGGTATGGTAATTGACATATGAGTGTTTACGGTTATGACGTATACACGTTTAGGCCAGGTCTACACTATGACGTCCTTCGGCGACTGTTACGAATGGAATACACTTTACATGTATGTAAGTATTGATTTTAATTTATATTTTTTTAACATAGATAAATATTGGATCGACATCAGACAGCGAAAGAACCGTGAAATTTTAAAAAGAAAAGTAAGAAAATTCACAGAGTGACTATATCTGTACTAATCTATACTAATATTATAAAGCTGAAGAGTTTGTTTGTTTGAACGCGCTAATCTCAGGAACTACTGGTTCGAATTGAAAAAAACTTTTTTTGTTGGATAGACCATTAATCGAGGAAGGCTTTAGGCTATATAACATCACGCTGCGACCGATAGGAGCGAAGAAACAGTGAAAAATGTGGAAAAAACGGAGAAAATAACTATTCCACGCGGACGAGTTTTTTTTTTTTTTTTTTTTTGTTTTTTTTTTTTTTCGAACTGAATACTGAAGCGCAGTTGGCCAGCTAATGGGCCTTCACTGCAAAACCGGACGGGTGGCGAGACTCCTGAAAGGAGACTCTTAAGCCTTTTGGGTTGGTTTAGGGTTTTTAGCCCTGACCGACCCGAGGGCCCCCCAAGGTGGGGGTCGCACCTCGGCTCGGGCCGTCAGGAGGTGTGTTGACACGACTATTTTGTTGCAAGGGAACAGAAGGTCCCTGCGGATAAGTCCGACGCGCGCCGGGTGTATGTGGACGTCTTCGACCCCGCCGGCGGGGCCGCTGTAACACTATCGAGTATGCTAGGTGTGGGTGAGGCCGCATGCCGCGCGGCAGCTGCCTGTGTGTCGGTGTACGGTTTGTGTCCGTGGGAGGGGGCGCGGCGGCCGCTATGGCAGCCGTGATCGAATCGGGCGGGTCCAGGAGGACGTTACGAGGGCGACGTTTACGAACAGTTTCGTCAGCGCGAACCGTGTATTCGGAGGCTTGAACGACTAACGGATTTGGATGATGCGGAGCTTTATCGAAATAACCGCGCGACGCGGTTTGCATAAAAGTCCCCAGAGTGGGGAGATCGAGGTCCCTATGGAGATCCCTATTCCTTTCGTAACGACGCGCGCCTACGGCCATACGCAGAAATTTGTTTTGAATAACTTGCAGACGTTGCAGTTTGTATTGGCTGACGTGTGCGAACACTACGCTAGCGTAAGTCATGATGGGACGCACACAGGTTTTGTAAATTGTCAGCTTATTTCTAAGTGACAGTTTACTCCGCCCGTTGAGCATACAGTATAAACGGCCTAGAACGAAAGCGGCCCTATTCCTAACTATTTCTATATGCGCTCTGAAGGTGAGTCTGCGATCGAGGGTGACGCCCAAGTACTTTGCTTGGCTAGACCATGGAATTTGCCTATCGAATAGCGTGATCGGGAGTTCGTGGGTTCGATAGAGTGTCTTGCGTGTGAAGCACACAGCGGCACTCTTCTCTGGATTGACTTCTATCCTCCAAAGACGGAACCAATCGCCTAGAAGGTTCATGGCCCGTTGGAGATATAGATTGAGACGGCGGGGGCTCTTATACGACGCATAGATGGCGGTGTCGTCTGCAAATAAGGCATACCTAACTTGAGGGATTTTGGGGATATCGTTGGTGTACAAGGAATATAGGAGAGGTGAAAGAACGGAGCCTTGTGGGACTCCCGCTCTCAGCGGATGAGGATTCGAGAGCGTACCTTCCCCACGCGGACGAAGTCGTGGGCACCTATATTGGGAAAAGTAACTAGGTACTTACATAAAATAAAGGGATTTTAACTGAGAGATAGGTACTATAATTACAAGTAACTAGGTACATAATATAAAAGAATTTTAACTGGCGTATTAATTTTTAATAAAACTAGTAGACCCAGCGAATTTTGCGCATTTTTAGATATATATGTTTTACTAGCTTCTGCCCGCGACTTCGTCCGCGTGGAACTCGTCCTTTTTTGCAGCCGGTTAAAAAGTAGCCTACGAGTATGTCCTTTCTGAAGCTCCAGACTTTCTTTGTACCAAATTTCATTTAAATCGGTCCAGTAGTTTTAGCGTGAAAGCGTAACAGACAGACAGACAGACAGACAGACAGAGTTACTTTCATTCCATAAATGCATATATAGAGCAATAGAGCAATAGAGCAAAAGTCCCAACCAAAACGACTAAAAATCACTATCTCAATTTAGTTATCTGCCTACTGCCTACCCCCTAAGAACGATGGCGTGATTATTTATAGCCTATGTCCATTTCTAGGTTATCATCTATTACCATACCAAATTTCATCAAAATCCGCTCAGCCGTTTAGGCGTGAAAGAGCAACAGACAGACAGACAGACAGAGTTACTAACGCTTTTATAATATTATAGTAGGGATTAAATTAAAAATATGAGTTGTTGATAGGAGAGTGAAGTAAATATTTCACGAAGTTGTGAACAGACGCTAGTCTATACTCTATACTTATATAATAAAGAGGCAAGGTTTGTTTGTTTGGATTGAATAGGCTCCAAAACGACTGGACGATTTGAAAAATTCTTTAACTGTTGGAAAGCTACACTATTCCCGTGTGACATCTTCTATTATATAAAAATAAGTCGGGTTTTCCTTCCTGACGCTATAACTCCAGAACGCACGAACCGATTTGGCTAATTTTGATCTTGAATTATTCGTGGAAGTCCAGGGAAGGTTTGTAAGTAGAGAAAATTTAAAAAAAAAATTATATGTTTATGTTTCGAAAACTACAGTGACAGTGTTCAGGGCAACCAGCAATGCCAATAGACTATCTTTCATTTTTATTTAACGTAAATACAGTGTTAATATACATTATCTATTTGCAAAACTCTTATCTGGAGCTCTTATATAAAAATAAGATGTTTCATATTAAATCCCTGCGGGGCGTGTTTCTGTAGCCGACGCCTGTCAAATGCAGTATTCTTTTATAACGGTTGGATTGCTTTTTTTTTAAACGAATTATGTTTGCAATGGTTACTGTTGGATTACTTTTAAAGATTCTGAATACGATTAAATGTGTCGATTTTATTTTATTGCGGTTTTTTTGTGGATCCATGTATAACAATATTTTTCTTCATAAGTAGTTGCGACAAATTTTGCAGGTTTTGAAATTAGTTGATATTGTCTAGGTATTTGAGGAGGCCTTCCATAAAGTGTTATTTTTATTATAAGAACATGTTTATACTTCTTATGCGGCCAGCATCCATATTGAATCGTAACTTCTACAGTAGGTACCTACGTTTCAAAATCAAAATCAATCAAAAGTATTTTTATTCAGTTTAGGCTTTTACAAGTTAGTATAAAAGGTCAGAAGCACCGTTTCCGAAAAGCCTTAATTGAGAAAAAACGGCTAGAAACGCAATAAGGTATCGTTATTTCAAAATTGTTTTTAATAATTATTTATGTCTAAAATTCCCGTTTTATCTATCGAATGTATGTCCCCCCTTTTGGCTGATATCATCTACCCTTTGCCACAATAGCAGAGCCTCACTAATTGGCCGCAAATTAGTTGTCTCGCCTCCGCCATTTTGGTGTACGTTTGTAATGTCTGATGCCTTCGCGGTTATTACACATTGGAATGAAACAACTAAATTTAACTCGAGGATTTTATTTTATTTTGTGATTCTTCTAAAACTTCACACTGGAAACTGTCAATGTTTCGAAATGTCAGCATCGCGAATCAAATGGCTTTTACGCTTACGCTGAACGATTTAAATTAATTTTGTTAAGTAGATACCTATAGATATTAAACAGGTTTCTAGAGTGGTCCTTTTATGAGCTTTTAATCTCAGGAATAAGGGATTCTTAGATAAAGGTAAAACAGTGGTGAAAAGCTTAGGTATGAAATAGAAATAAGAACAAGTAGGTAGTCCATATACCAAATATCTCAGCCCGAATACTTAACTTAAAAACAAAACAATTCTCAAACAAAACAAAAAACTCAAAATTATACAGCTTACAAGGAAATCAATTGCCGTTTAACTTAACGGTTAAAGTCATTGTGCACAAACGGGCGTTTTTTTCTTCATAAATGTCAATAAAGATGGGAATCGTTCTGCATTCCGCGGAGCGCGCGTTGACTCAATCGCGCCACTTTGAATGCTACGTTCGTTCGCGCTGTGGTGGTTAGACGGGCGGTGTGAACGCAGCGGTTTTTTTTTATTCCAAATAATATGTAGTTTTTTTGAAGATTTTTAAACCTATATATTAACCTTCCCTAGTGTTTTTAAACAAAAAGTATAAGGACTTTTTTTACAATTTAATTTTAGATACATTTAATAAATAATACTTTTTATTTTATTACGCTTTGCTTCATGTTTAATATTCCGATTTTAAATAATTAAAAAGAACGTATGTCTAGGTCAAAATATAATTATTTTCCAAAATAATATTATTGTTCTAAAGTCTAATAAAATATCAAAAAATTAAAATAAGTATCTTGTGCTTGAATCAAAATTATATAATAATTTCTGATGCTATCGCGGTTATTACACATTGGACTGAAATAGCTATTAACGGATTTAACTCGCGCACTTTTATTTTATTTTATTATGGAAACTGTAAAGAATCCGAAACGTCAGCAAATAAAATAAAAATACGCGAGTTAAATCCGTTAATAGTTGTTTCATTCCAACAAAATTATGTACCTACTTACTTATTTATAAATAGGTACAAACTATCACAATTATAAAGTCTTATCATACGATGTTATCAATATCATAATATTATCATTGAGTATAGAACCTATCTATACTATTATAATAAAGAGGAAAGGTTTGTTTGTTTGTTTGGATTGAATAGGTTCTAAAACAACTGAGCCGATTTGAAAAATTCTTTCACTGTAGGGAAACTACACTATTCCCGAGTGACGTAGGCGTGACATACCTATATAAAATTTTGAAAAAAAAATAGGGATCCGTGCGAAGCCGGGTCGGGCAGCTAGTAGAACATAAAAACAAGCAAAACACATGTTAGCGTTTAAAACGCAGCGTTTCACCCGCTTGTCTAGACACACCAAACATTTGACACCAAGCTATTCTTATCTGATTTACACTATATCTTGAATTCTTTGTCTGGTGAATTTCCTATCGTTCGATTCGCAAGCTTTATTAAATGAGCGGAGGCGAATTCTATTAATTTCTAAAATGGACTAAGAGAATCCAGTACTTAATTATTAGTAGGCTAATATAATGGGGTAGTCTTAAGACTCTCAAGACGATTCCGAGGTGGGCCCGATGGCTCCCAGAGGAGCCCAGAATGTACGTTACCGATTACTTTAACAACAAATATCATATCAAATGGTAGAACGGTTATGGAGACTTTGTGGTCATCTTTCCGTCTGCCTCCAGGCTGTACCTCTTGAACCGTAATAGTTAAAATTTTCACATAAATTATTAATATGATGTATTTCTGTTTCAGCCATAACAACAAATACTATTAAACAGAATTAAAAAAAAATGAGCATAGACATTTTTTTTTTGCTCTCATAGATAATAGAGTCCGACTAGCACTAGATAGTAGCTGCTTTTTAAATTAGTTAATTAAATAAACAGTAGGTACGTAACAAAGATAAAGCTCGTTAGAGTTCAGAAGCGGGAGATCGTGATAATGAAGTTTGAATTGGTTGTTATGTAACACCAATCATGCGAGGTAGCGATACGCTACTCTACCCGCTCCGTTTATAGCATGTAATCGTACCCTTCAATTCTCAGGTTGCAGCAATAAACATCGTCCGGTGCAATTGTATGATAATATTAAAGTATAATAATATTTCAATATTGATGTTCGGTATTTTTACGACTTGGTCATGAGCTTGTAATAAACCCTTACTAATATTATAAGTTTGTAAGAATATGTCTGGATGTATGTTTCCTACTTTATGATTCACTAGCGGTTCACCCCGGCTTCGCACGGTTCCCTTTTTTCTTAAAATATTTATAATATAGCCTATGTTACTCAGGGTGAACGAAGCTTTCCAACAGTGAAAAAATTTTTCAAATCGGTCCGACCGTTTTGGAGCCTATTCAATCCAAACAACAAAAATCTCCTCTTTATTATATTAGTAAAGATACGTGTCTTTGTATATAGATATAACTCGCTATTAGAGCTATATTATAATTAGATCAATTTATTTTATTCTCTAGTTATGCGCTTATAGTGATATCGTCAAAAATTATTAGAAAATGTATATTTTCAGTCCTCCGGTCAGAAAGCGCCAACTTTGTGGCCGCTGCGCTAAATGAAATTTCCGCTTTCTGGCTTCGTCGAACAGAAAAATAGTATACTAACCTCGGCCAGTAAAATAAAAAAGCCTCAGATCACATTTTTGTCAACCTCGGCTTCGCCTCGGACGACAATTACATGTGATCTGAGTCATTTTTTATTTTACTGGCCTCGGTGCGTAATGCTAATGTACTATTTCGTTCTAACTTTTTACCAAACAAGAGCATAATAAGACTTTACGGCACCTAGAAAAACAAAACAAGGAAATTTACTTTCCGAAATCGTCCGATATTGGATTTTGTTCGATGCTGGCTGACTTGGAATAAACCAATTATAACGGAACGGATTTAACTCATGTAGGTATATTAAATTAGTCAAAAAAAAAGGTACCTATATTAATATGATGACGTTTTGAAATCGTTACAATTCCTATATACATATAGGTATGTATATAGCTTAATACATATACAGCAGGTTTAGATATTTTTTTTAATCCTTTCCCCCCATATAATTACCTACACAGTTTTATATCTCATTAAAGGTATATATTATGCACTCATAGTGAGATTGTCAAAAAATTTAAACCAGAAAACACACGAAATTATAACTAAACTGCATTTTATAAGGAAGTTTACTTTGGCATTGCGCATTACCTCTAAAACCTTCAAATGGAGTCAATTCAATTGGTTTCAAGACAATCGACGCGCAACCAATTGCGAAAGTGAAGCATAACCAATTGGAATCGTTTAAAAACCAATTGCAATACACAATAACGGAAAAATATTAAACTTTCACACACACATAACTCAAAGTGATCCAAACACACATAAAAGTGATCGACGATGACCACAGAAAGCGGTATTTATTAATATATTCATGAAAACTTATAAATTTTCAAATGAACACCCATCGCAAATAGTTCTTAATGACAAGCTCAAGCCGACTTCTCACTGCCTGTATTAAAAACAAAATTGCAACGACAGCTGTAAATTCTAAACCTACGCCTTAGAACCAAGCACCAACACCTAAATTGGATTAAAAATCAAAAATCAACACGCAAAACAACTTTGCAGATACGTCCAAAAACAAACATAACTTTGCAATCGCGAAACAGAAATCCAATTTAAAATGATCCTTGTTGCGTTGACCGTTCAAATAATTTTCAGTTTACATTGGGATAAGTAAAGGGGTAAGATAAAATGGTTTTTAGCTTATGAATAGGCAATAGTTTGTCCTGAGGCGCTTGCCGGTATACTTCTTAATGACAGCTGTATAGGCGAGTTATGTAGATTAATGCCAATTTTGTGGCACTGTAATAAATAGGTCTAGGTTTGAATGTAGGCTTTATATTATGTGCTAACGGATGTAATGCAAATGACAATTAAGGTTGTATCGTGAAATAAGCAAGATAAGGGAAAGGTATCGTTGGAAATATCTGGTTGTAGGTACTAATAAGGTGAATCGTTCCCTGAAATTGTAACATATAAACTGTTGTAGTCATTTCAGATGCCTGCACGGATATTTGTGCAGTGTCTTAGTGTTGAGTATGTTGTAGTGTTGTACACCTTACAATGAGGGCCACCGCGTGTCAGAAATCCGCTAGATGCGCTAGTGTAGAATGAGGTCTAGCTGTCATGTTCCACCAATGAGAGGCAAGCCACTGGCCTGTGATTGGTGGAACATGACAGCTAGACCTTATTCTACACTAGCGCATCTAGCGGATTTCTGACACGCGGTGGCCTCATTACCGAAATGGTTAAGTTAAGAATTAAACGTAAATTTTACCAGATTTTTTATGATTTCGCGGTTATATATTGGAATAAAGCAACTACAATTTTTAACAGGCGTTTTGAGAATTTTTTACATGTAACGGTTTTATACTAGGTTTTTAAAATTTTGTAAACACGTTACAAACTATGTTGACGATAGTCTAATACTGTTTTACATTACACGAACTACCGGCATCGCTCGGTATTCGAACTATATGACCCAAGTAACATGTCGCACACCTAGATCTAAAGAGAGCTAACTCAAAAAAGGTACTTTTTCAGGAGAGACGAGAAACTGATTAATATTTCCATATGCACGCATGAGTTTTCTGTATAAATTTATACTTTTTATAATAAAGCTAGCAGAGTTATATTAGCTGAAATCTGTTTTAGTGTAGGTGGGTTTTGCTGGAATCCGATGGTGTGCATAACTCAAATCTTTCGGTTTTTGAGTTAGATCCCTTTAGATCTAGGTGTGCGATGTATTGATCCAATGGAACGTGGTATGAAATCAGCACATTTTCCATCCGCCCCATTGGTCCCAAATGGCGGAAAAACGACTTATTGCCGTAGCAATATTTATTTCCTTGACCTTATTCTGTGATTTACTATACCAGAGAGAGATTTGATAATATTTCGCTTCAATACAATAGTGATATAAATAGAAATATTTTGTTACACAATAGATACTTAGTTGTCGAATTATAAAATTTGGTGGAGTCGTTCAGAAGCTAATGTGCATTTCGGCGATTTTTTTTTTATATAATAATATAGGTACCTACCTAATAGATAAAATGTCATTTATTATTTTCATTGATTTTTTTATGCTCATTCACAGAATAAAAAAGATTTTGGATTGTCCAACAAAAACTCAATTGTCGCTTCAATGCTTCGTCACATAGCTTGTTTTTAATTTTAGCTGGGAGGTTGTAAAATGTCGGTCCGATGACGTGCAAATTTTCCTGTTCCTAAGTTATATTTGCCCCTATCAGGATTCAAACCCGCAACGGTTTCGTAGAGACTATATTAATACACCAACATACTGCCAACATCTTCATAATAATATAAACATTTCTTTATTATTTCCTCCATTAGTCGATATCGAGCGACCTCGCCACATTTGCGACACTCCATTGCCCTCAAATGACGCGAAAAACGTTTCAATCCAACCAATGTTTATTCTGTTTGCACCGGTTTATTACGTTTATTTGTGATATGAGGATGTTTTATTTCTATACCTACTAATATTATAAAGAGAAAAAGTTTGTTTGTTTGTTTGGATTGAATAGGCTCAAAAACTACTGGACCGATTTGAAAAATTCTTTGACTATTGAGAAGCTACACTATTGCCGAGTGACATAGGCTATAAAAAAAAGGATCCGGGCGAAGCCGGGGTGGACAGCTAGTTCATATATAGAGAAGGTGAATATACCAAAAAAGATGATTGAAGTGTCATTTTTGAGATTTTTTTGGAAAACTGACAGGCTGATTAATTATTCAATGCAAAAACAAATCGGTTAGGACGCAAGGAATTTATAAGTTGCTGATAAGGAGATGTCTTTTGTGGATTCAGTTCACTTGTAAAAAATGATGGGTTCTACGAGAACGAATAAGAAAACATTTAATGTCAACTAAAAATTGCAAATCATACTTAAATTGAAACATATTTTGGTTCTAGAAGTAATAAAACAGATTAAAGTAAAGAAGATTTAATAATCGAAATTAATTACCAGAGCCAAATATAAATTAAACATCAAATCCTACTGGTATTGTTTTTAGAAAGGAAAATAAACTTCAACGTCTATATCAGAAAATCTCCCTTACTACCACGCTATATTAATTCGCGACCAAACTCAGATACTTTCACAAAATCAAATAAACCATACACGTAACGATAAAGAATTCAAACTTAACATCAAAGATGATAAAGTTGAAAATGGTTTGGCTATTTCAAAGGGCGATGGGCAAATAAGTGTAACTATTACGAGTATAAACGATGAAGAACTTAAACTTAATGTCAAAAATGATAAAGTCGAAAGTAGTTTGGCTATTTCTAAGGACGATGGGCAAATAAGTGGCGATGAAATTGAGATAGCACAGGACACGTGCAAGTTATTGCCTCACAAGTGTTTGGGCAAACTAAAATATTGCTTATTTGGGCGAAAAATCTTGAGAGCCTTGTAGCGAAGTAGATTTATTGATTTTCAATTGATTAATAGTTTTACATGTTATTGGTTTTTTGGTTAGGAATTTTAGTTGTGTCATTGTTGAAGAAATGATTAATGATTGATGGTATTTGATGATGGATGGTAAAAAGGGGTATGTAACAGATGAATTTAAACGTGGCCAATAAATTGAAGCACTTACTGATTTGTGGATTCAGATAAATGTATTTTCGAAACTAAATTCCTATTTGATGTATTTAACTACTTAGTTTTAAATAGGTACTACATCCCTACTATCCCTACTAATATCCCTACTAATATTATAAATGCGAAAGTAACTCTGTCTGTCTGTCTGTCTGTTACGCTTTCACGCTAAAACTACTGGACCGATTTAAATGAAATTTGGTACAAAGAAAGTCTGGTGCCTAAGAAAGGACATAGGCTACTTTTTAACCGACTGCAAAAAAGAAGGAGGTCCACGCGGACGAAGTCGCGGGCAGAAGCTAGTTTAATTATATAAACGAAAAATCCAAGCACCTTGTGTGCTATGTTTATCTAACAAAGAAAACAATCTTTAATTTCTTGAAAAGATAATTATTTTCATAAATTTTAACAAGCAATAGGTATTCCAAATAGTTCCACACTATTTTCGTTCATTACAAAGAATTTCCAATTAAAATTGTACAAACATCCGGTTCGGGGAATCCAAAAATGGCCGCTTTCATCGTCTTACAATTTCGCAGCTCATTACGAGAGTCAGTTGCGCGCGCGCACAAAGGAGACTAACGTTCCGTGAACATTTTACGTCCATTTACTATTTCAGTGACATGATCGTACGGGGCATACTTTGTTCACTTTGAAATGTATATATGTAGGTATACTAGTTTTGCAGGCGAACTGTTTCAAATCGGTCCAGTCGTTTAGGAGCCTATTCAATCCAAACAAACAAACAAACAAACCTTACCTCTTTTTAATATTAGTATAGAAGTATAAATAACTAGCGGCCCGCCCCGGCTTCGCACGGATCCCTTTTTTTATAGCCTATGTCACTCGGGAATAGTGTAGCTTTCCAACAGTGAAAGATTTTTTCAAATCGGTCAAGTCGTTTAACCCAAACAAACCAACATTTCCCATTTATAATATTAGTAGGTATAGATAATAATTATGAAATCTTACCTACCTATTCCTTTGGTTACGGCATCGAAATCGCTGGACCGATTTTACAAATTGTTTTTTGTTGTGTTTATTAAGTATGATCAGGTTCTTATGTGTGTTTATAAATAAAAAGACAAAGCTCCACTGTTATTTTATTATTAAAAAAAAATAGTAACAAAAACCTGTATTAGGTAATCCGTTTAGAAGTGTTTAGAACCAATGCCCCACGGGCCAAGGGGAATACACTTTCCAGTATACAGTATTGTCAATGGTTTCACAGCATTTTCTTCAAAGTCGCAGCCCATGTTACATCTATGGAAAAAGATCAAAAATCTTACATAATATATATCGCATCTTTACTAGAATAGTAAGACAAGTCGAAACGTGTCACCGCATGAATTTCAATTTAAATGTGCAGACTTAGAGTCTTAAATGGGGTAGCAAGTATTTCGAGATGTCACACTTTTCTAGGAAAGGTGTAAGTATGTAATATATTCCTCTCATATTTATATACGGAAGTGACGTTCAAGCCACTGCATAATAAAACAAATACTTAAATCGGATTTAACTCGCGTAGGTATTTTTTTTTTTTGCATAACAGTTCTCATATTCGTAGTCGCCTGAGCTGATAGTCTAACACTAAAGTGTTTTAGTGATAGTAAAATCCGTTATTGTTATAATAATAATCCCTACTAATATTATAAATGCGAAAGTAACTCTGTGAGTCGGTCTGTTTCGCTTTCACGCTAAAACTACTGGACGATTTAAATGAAACTTGGTACAAAGAAAGTCTGGAGCCTGAAAAAGGACATAAGCTACTTTTTAACCGACTGCAAAAAGGAGGAGTTCCACGCGGAGGAAGTCGCGGGCAGAAGCTAGTTTTATAATATATTACTTGTTAGGGTAAGTCCGGTAGTTACTGGCACACACTGGCTTGTCGATGGGTGAACAGCCACATAGCTCCGGAGGCAGTGTTTTCAACGAGGATACAAAACCAAACATGGTCCCTGAAAATAATATAAATCCATATAGGTACTTGTTGCACACAATAACAATTTTAAATGATATATGTATATCTATATACCTATCGCACACCTAGATCTAACTCAAAAACCAGAAGTTATGCACCCCATCGAATTCCTTAATTCCACCTACCACTGAAAAAGCATTTAAAAACTAATTCTTATTCTTATTCTATTCTAAAAAAAATTAGTGGGAAATTGACGTATGTGTACGAAAAGTCACGTGATTTTTCGTTCGCTTATTTCATAACACAATACTTTGTTAAGGATGCAGTTAAGTTGCAATTCAGTCATGGTTTTTAAACCGCTTTTTGTCGTGCTAACGATAAATGCAGTAAGTACGTATGAAGCTCATATGTACTTACTGCATTTTGGCAGTTTTAAAAAAGGACTGAGTAAAAAGAAATAATGTAAAAAAATATATAATTGTAAACTTACATAAAATCAATGCCCTCATGTTGAAACAACAATGTGTATTAAAAGAAAACAAGTTGACGTGCTGCCATTTAAAGTATGGAAATAAATGATTTGTTACGGGGAAATCATTATGTAAAGATTTAATGGTTATATAGTATATGTTATGACATATAAAAAGCGAAATAAACATTTAGCCCGAGAGATGGCACTTATTTTTGGAAGGTGTTTGAGGCAAGCTGAAAACTTGTCATATAGCTCTCCTACTATACCCCAACACGGAACTGTAGATCTGACTAGTCAGTAGCAGGGTTAAATCAAACCCAATTTTTTTACATAAGTGTTAGACAAGAAGGAAAGAAAAGAAAGGAAACCCGACAAATCGTCTATTTTTTTGCATTATTTAAACATTAAACGGCAACTAATCAAAATTTCACATTATCTGAAATATACCTAAAAAAAGTACCTACTTAAATTTCTATTATTTTTGTCATATATTTAATACTTTGCATTTATCATTTCGTACGTAAGTATACTTCATTATAATTTTCAACCGTATCTAATGATATGTTCAATTAAATGTCGCACAAGTTTTTTAGAAAACAATACCTATTGTAAATAAACAGCGCAATGCGTTAGTTAAGTCTATGACAATAGTATGAAGAGCTTTGTCTAACATTACATTGACGTATTAGTCCACTGCTGGGAATAGATCCTGGTAAGCCTTCACAATGATTCACGTCGACATTTTGGTTATATTAACATAGATAAGGGGGCCTAGACAAGGTGCCAACGTTCAACGTTAACGCTAAACGTAGGCACCAAAATGTATGGGATTTGACATCCGCGAACGACTGTCACGTACGTCACAATCGTTTCCGGATGACAAATCCCATACATTTTGATCGTTTCGTTTAACGTTAACGTTGGACGTTGGCACCTAGTCTACGCCCCAAGGTACTTATTCACTTTTGACGATCATATTATTATCATTGGAATGAAACAACTATTAACGGAATTAACTCGCGTATTTTTTTTTTAGGCTAAAGCGTTAGACTATTAATTGTCTACTCAGTCATGCTACGATTATGGAAAAAGTAAAGAATCCGAAACAAAATAAATCCGAAGCAAATAAAATAAAAATACGCGAGTTAAATCCGTTAATAGTTGTTTCATTCCAAAGTGTAATAACCGCGAAGGCATCAGAAATTATTAAGTACCTATATTATAATCATCTTTAAACGTCAAAAATGGTCCAGGTATCGAAGTTGACTTTTACTAGACGACATCTTTCTAGAAATTACTGTCTAAAAGAACACAGTAATATACCTCGACAATTTTCATAGTGCCCTGACAGGTTTTGAATGCGCGATCACTGGTCCGGTTCAATCGTCTACCATTGAGTTACATTTTAATAAACCTTAAGTACCTATAATCTTAATTCTTGTTGAATTATATATTACTAGCTTCTGCCCGCGACTTCGTCCGCGTGGAACTCCTCCTTTTATGTAGTCTGTTAAAAAGTAGCCTATGTCCTTTATCAGGCTCCAGACTTTCTTTGTACCAAATTTCACTTAAATCGGTCTAGTAGTTTTAGCGTGAAAGCGTAACAGACAGACAGACAGAGTTACTTTCGCATTTATAATATTAGTAAGGATGAAGAGCACAAAATATCGTTTTTAGAGTTCCGTATACCCTATTATTGAGACTCCACTCGCGCTGTTCATCCGTCCGTCTATCACCACGCTTTATCTCATGAGCCGTGATAGTTAACCTGTAGAAATATTCGCAGATGCTTTAATCTATTTCTTTTGCCACTGTAACAAAAAACACCTATTATAAGACATTAACAACAATCGTAATACTGGTTGGTTTGCCAATTATAGATAGGTACTGAACCCTTCTTCCGCAAATCCGACTTGCACTTGGTTTTCATTTCCTACAAAGACCAATACTCGTTTGAAGAGCGTGTACGTACAAAATATGCCAAGTTGTGTTCCACGAATAGGTAGCTAAAGTGGTTAGGCTCTTAAGTGGTCCCTTACGAGTGGACCGTTTGTTTTTACTTTGTCCAAAAGGCTTTGATAAAGTAAAATTGAAAATTCAATGAGCCAAGGTAAAAGTGGTGATCCAATTCTGTATGAAATTGGAACTTGACCGGTGAAGATATTTTGGGTTTTGAAACTAGAGATAAAATTTTTTCGACATTCTGATACTTTGGAATTAACAATAGGTACCTATAAGTATATAAAGAAAGAAAGAAATCATTTTATTTGGCTATAACTAACACACAGGAAACATGAAAAGATACTTAACCTAAAAACCAAAAACAAGCTTACCTACTTAATTTAAACATAATTATCTATACATAGCCAAAAGGTTCCACTCAACTTTTGTCAGGAAGTTTGTGCTTTCGGTCGCTGGTTTTCAGTGGGACCGGAGGAGAGAGTAGTGTCACTAACATTTATATATTTTTCTTTGTCCATCAAATAGTTACCAAAAAATTGTGAGCACGATTTTTTTCATTTCTCAATCAAACCATAAATGACAAAGATAAGTGCTTCTAAAGTTTAGAAGAGGAGGCAACTGACGTCACGGTACAATTTATACCATAAAGTGACGTCACGTTTATAAATAAAAAGTACGTGTGTGTGTGTTGACGACCTGTTGGTTTAGTGGTCAGAGGCCCTGACTACGAAACCGGAGGTTGCGGGTTCGAATCCTGCTAGGGGGAGATGTCAATGTGATGAGCTCTGGCATCTGTACCTGAGTCTTGGATGTCTTATATGTATTTATGTATATTTATCCGTTGTCTTGTACCCATAACACAAGCTTTGCTTAAAATGAGACTAGATAATTGGTGTGAATTGTCCAAATATATTTATTATTATTATTTATATTTTTTTATAATAGGTATAACTTACGGATTAAGTACAAATAATTTCGTTTTCTTTACCCAGTCGTCATACTTAATTATAGTGTTGGACTATCGTCGGCAGTTTGCTACGAATATGGAAATTGTTATGAAATGTCAGCAAATTATATGAAATACGCTTAAATCCGTTATATTTTTTTCATTCCAATATAAGCTTTTAAAATGTATTCTATCTTAGTATATCACAATACATGAGTATTGCTTACTAACCTATCCCACAGAGTAATAACAATAATTAACGTTGATTAGTTAATTAATTAATACTTACATGATTGACTACAGTTACTAATTAGGAACTTGAGTATATTAACTAAATTAGATGACCTGTTGGTTTAGTGGTCAAGGCGTAAGACCCGAAGGTTGTAAGTTCGAATCCTGCTAGGAGCAAATATCACTATGACGAGCATATTATTTGCTTGTGTTCTGAAATTTTTATTTGTATTTATATATATCGGAATAAAAGTTACATTACGCAAGCTAAAGCGGTTATACTTATATGGAATTTAACTCGCGTAAGTATATTTTGACCTGATGTTTCGAAAGTTGTACAGTTCTATATTCGTAGCCGACTGAGCTGACGATAGTCAAACATCAAAGTCACTTACAATATGCAAACAATTATTTTAGAAAATCAAAAAAAATATCATGTAGTCCAAAGTGCAATAACCGCAAAATCATTATGTACCTACCTTCTAAAGCATATAGTATATGTATGTGCTGTTGTCTAACCCATATTTACCCATAGATATAGGTAGTTATATAAAAATACTAGCTTTGATTAGTTTAGGACTAGATCAATCGGTACAGATTATCCAAAAACACTTTTTTACTAAACGAAATTCTTCACAGTCACAAAAACAAAACGCCAAACGCTCTCTAACCCAACATTTGTTCCAAGCATTAACCTTACTAAACTAGGTCGCAAATTCGCCAATGATTACGAATTTCCTTTTATTTCCTGTGTAAAGTAAAAAGCCAATCTCGGGGAACTGTCGTGGAACACGGTTCCCCTATTTTTCTTCGTACAACTCGTTCCACCCATAAAATTGAGTTAGCGAACGGTTAATACTTTTGGCAAACATCCTTGTAGAGCTGGACTTGTGAGTCACATCGTGTTTTTGGATTACGCTTGTACTGTAATCCTTGTGTGTTAATACTTTAATAGTCATCTATATCTATATATCCCTACTTCCCTATCCCTACTAATATTATAAATGCGAAAGTAACTCTGTCGGTCTGTCTGTTACGCTTTCACGCTAAAACTACTGGACCGATTTAAATTAAATTTGGTACAAAGAAAGTCTGGAGCCTGAGAAAGGACATAGGCTACTTTTTAACCGACTGCAAAAAATGAGGGTTCGTGGAACGAACCTCTTCGTTCGAAGTCGCGGGCAGAAGCTAGTACTGATATAATAAAGAGAAAAGATTTGTATTTTTGTATGACGAATAAACTCAAAAAGTACTGGATTTTAATAATTCTACATTATCACTAAGTAACACAGGCTATAAAAAAAGGGATCCGGGCGAAGCCGGGGCGAGCCGCTAGTACAATATATAGGAATGATGACTTTTTTGTCCAGTAAGTTGATTGTCAAAAATAATTTGATGCTCATTTTTTTATTCTCTGAAACAAACGAAAATTTACATGATAATTTTTGATGCCTTTACTTTATTTTTGACTTAATCTTAAGTACTGTTAATCACTTTGATGATCACAATATTATTATGAGTGTATGCAATGAGAAGAGCATTCAAAGTTTGAGAGTAGGCGCCCGTGACGTCACGCTAGGATGTAAATTGTAACATCCCTTATGTAATAAATTTCATTACAACGTGAACTAACATATTTTTATGTAATAATTATAACGAATTTAACAGTTTTCTTATTCGAATATACTATAACGTAAGCAAATAAAATAAAATACGCGAGTTAAATCTGTTACAGTTTTTTCATATCAATATTATACTAGCGTTTCGCCCCAGCTTCGCACGGAATCCTATTTTTTTCAAAATATTCTATAGCCTATGTTACTCAGGGTGAACGTAGCTTCCCAACAGTGAAAAAATTTTGTAAATCGGTCCAGTACTTTTTGAGTTTATTCGTTACATACAAAAATCTTTCCTCTTTATAATATTAGTATAGATGCATTGATTTAACAATAAGAACTATCCAATTCCCATATCACATTCCACTTAAGTTTTTCTTCCTAGTCTTCTATGTTTGGGCCTATTTTATCCCGTAGTTATTGAGCATAGTTTCTGGCAAACGTGCCCTGCCTTTTGATTTTTCGGGAACGGTAGCCGGGCTAAGAATTTAATAAATACTGAATACCTGTGCTTTCTAAGCAGCCTTTTTTGGGCACTAACGTAACCTTTGGATCTAGGTCATGCCGCAGTGAGCTGACCCCAAAATTTCGTTAACGAGGTTTTGAAAACCTTTTAGTTTTTAAAGTAAATAGGAGGTTGTCGTTGCATTTAGATTTTTAATGAGAGTAGGTATAAGAGTTTGCTGGGAAAATATTAAAATAATATAAATACTATTTGTTGTCGAAATTGTTATTAAATTAATCACTAGCTACACGCCATGGCTTTGCACGGATGCTATTCTACAATTTTCCTGATACAAAAGAGGAATTATTCAATTTGGTGCATGAGTCGTTTGCAATGCGCGTAGGTAAGTACATACATTTCGGTGATTCATGTTTATTTAAGTATATAACAAACTAGCTGTTCGCCCCGGCTTCGCACGGATCATCTTTTTTTAAAGCCTATGTCACTCGGGAATAGTGTAGCTTCCCAACAGTGAAGAATTTTTGAAATCGGCCCAGCTGTTCTGGAGCCTAATCAATCCAAACAAACAAACAAACCTTTGCTCTTCATAATATTAGTATAGATGTTGTAATTACGGATTGTAAGGAACTAGAAGGTAAAATTTGGTATTGAAAAGGTATAAGTTAGTATTGAACCACAATTATGCCTATACATTAAATAAATAATTTTGTGACGACACAAAAAATAAAAATCAAAAATTCGGGACGAATATACTTTACGCAAATTTTGAAAATGACCCAGGAACATATAAATCTAGGGTTAAACCCCGAAATCCATACAAACAATGCTGTCAAAGAACTAAAGAAAAATGCAGTATTCATCCGTCACTGCATTCAATTTGCATTACCTGCAGGTTAATGAAAATTAAACTGCACTCTGTCATTATTGACAGAAGAACAAAGCCGGTTGCAATCGCATTATTAATTAGGAATATGCTGCAAACAATGGAATCAAACATGCTGATTGACAATTAATTTCGAAAATGGATTGCAATGTTTAATAATCTGAGTTGGAATGAAACTACTTGCTTCTTCCTATTATACTCGTATTTAAATGTATTGGTTAATATCAGTAAAACGTTCTATATTTTATCTATGCTACATTTTGACATCTGTGTGTGACGTTTAACCTGTCAT
The DNA here is from genome assembly GCA_038024825.1 of Polylopha cassiicola. Classification (NCBI taxonomy): domain Eukaryota; kingdom Metazoa; phylum Arthropoda; class Insecta; order Lepidoptera; family Tortricidae; genus Polylopha; species Polylopha cassiicola. The sequence goes on along the minus strand of CP149052.1, from coordinate 12,007,686 downwards.
TCAATAAATCTTTCTCTTTCCATTCCGACTTGGACCAAGACACGTCGTTTCCTTTAAAATCCTATATAATATAAGAACCCACCAAGAGAGAGTTAAAATACCTACTATCCTCTATACGTATATTTAAGCGAAAGCTGATTGATCTATCAATGCAGGGTCAAAACTATAAGGGTTAAAAATTTGAAATTCTGCACAGGAGTGCCTTTCATAGCGTAGGAGAGCACTAAGAAAGGATTTTTGTAGATTTACCCTCTGATAGGTAAATCAGAAGGTATATCTACAAAATCTTAAAACGGGGTTTCAAAAGGAATAGGAAATTTTGCCGTTTTTGAAGTGACCAATAGGAGCGGAGCAGTAAATATATCATGCGGACAAAGTTGTGGGCAGAAACTAGTATAGAATTATACATATTATTATGTGTGTAGTGAAATGTCGTTACTCAATTAAGGGTTCTAAATCATCGCATTTGAATTTAAATTTGCGTAATGATAATTATGTCTAATTCGTTCACTTTTATAGGAACTACATTTATAAGCGTTATGTTTCACTCTCATGCTTGAAGAAATATAAAATAAATCTGTTTGTTTTGAATATAAAATATTCTATGCACCTAAGCACTAGTAGAGTATTTTTATGTTATTTATAAAAATATTTCACATTTTAAACAGGGTATTTAGATCATTTTGTAATTTTCGTAAATAAGGTAGTTTGTTTGGGTTACAGTTGTTTCATTCCAATGTGTAATAACCGCGAAATCATCAGAAATGTAAATGAGAATAAAATAAAAATACGCGAGTTAAATCCGTTAATAGTTGTTTCATTCCGAAATGTAAATGAGGTTAATAATTGAAGGTTATACAGTAATTTGTAATAACTAATTAAATTGCACATGTTTTACTGGGTGAACTTGTGAAGATAATATTTGTTTTGTATTAACATAAGAATAAAGGTGTTGTCAATTAAAAAATATTTCAATAAAATGAAGAGACTATGTTGTTACAAGTGAACTGAGAAATAAGTAGAAGGTATCTGTAAGTAATATTATATTGAATAATATTCTGCCCACACAGTCTAAAGTGCGTTAGACTATTGTCAACTTACACGTGCTACGATTATAGGAACTGTAAATAATCCGAACGTCAGCAAATAAAATAAAAATAATTTACGCGAGTTAAATCCGTTAATAGTTATTTCATTCCAATGTATAATAACCGCGAAGGTATCAGGAATTATAATCGTATGATAATTAAACCAATATTGTACTAGGACCATATATATTTTGATACTTATACCTTTTGTAGTATATGTATAGTGTAGTATAGTATATGACACATATATATTGGTCTCTGGAATTCTCTCCCTCTAGCTATCAGGCAGGCACCGAGTAAGCTAGCATTCAAGCGTCTGCTACGTAAGCACTTTCTTGGACATTAGTTTTCATCATCCGTCATTGTGGTTATTTATGTAGTTTTGTGTATCTATATTTATATTGTTAAGTATATAAATTTATGTATTTATTTATGTAGTGTTACATCTTCCTATTTTATATTGTATTTATCATAATATTAAGTGTATTATTTATTTGCGCCTACACATGCTCTCTGTTCATCTCAAAGGTTGACTGGTAGAGAATGCCGTATTGCATTAAGTTCGCCTTTTGTACATTAATGGTTTTTTTTGTGCAATAAAGAATAAATAAATAAATATTCTTTTTCTTTTTTAGGATCAGACAATTATAGTATTTTTGACTGGGACCCCATAATTGTGTCGTCATTATATTATTATGATGTTGATAATGACATCTGTCAAATTTTAAGCCTTAATGGCACACTTTTGGGCGCTTAGTAACACATATAATATAATTAGTAAACAGGTATATTTGTTACGATAAATACCTCCTTCGCTTTAAAAGCAGATGGTAAACATTTACAATTTATTCTTATTGTTTTCTTTGTCAAAGAAAATTTATGATGAACAAACAAACAAGAGCATATATATTGCATTTTTATTTATTACAACGCATTTTTTTTAACAATACGCATACGTAGTTAAAATGAAAATAATAATTACATTGTTATTTAATTTAATAATTTATGAATATGCTGGAGCTATGTGTCCATTACCGAAAAGACCAAATAAGTAAGTCAAAAAAACCCAAATTTAACCCAAGTTTAAAATAAACCCAATTGGTAGGTATGTTTTTAAACCAATTTAATTGGCTTCATTTCAACGCTATCGTTCTGACATGTTTAAGTAAGCATTTTAACGTTTTGAAGTATACCTTTTGGGATTGTTTTTAACCAATTGTATTACTCAATCAGGGGCCATTTAAACTACCTATTCGAAGATATTATTTAATTTCATGAATAACCTATTTTTTTCCAGGGATACAACAGTTTATCAGACTTACTACGGAAACAAGCTGACAGAGGAAGAGATACGATACTACGAGAAAATAAACCAAACATTGTAAGTCATCAATGATATTAAATATGAATAAGTATATTAATAAAAAACCACGCAAAAATCAAATATGTAGATATACTAATATAGGTCCAGGTATCATGTTCCACCAATGAGAGACAAGCTACAGATGATCAATTGTCAAATTTATATATGTATTTATTATAATAAGTAATATATTATATTATATAAAAGTGAAATCCCAGTTACCCCACACTTACCAAATTTTAGGAAAGATTTTTTTTTAGGACCGGTAATATAAATATTAAAAAAAAATAATCTTAGCTTAGTGAGCTCTAAGCCGAGCTGAAAGTAGGGCCTTTTTACAGGTATCAAAGGTGGAAAAAAATCAAGCTATATTTTTTCCCCACGGGCACGAGATAAAATGTCCATTTATATTATGTCCATATCCTAGTTCTAAGCTACCTCCCACCAATTTTAATAACCTATTTTGAATTAAAAATTGCAGCTGGTGCACTATAGAAGTTAAAAAGTGCGATCCAAATGAATGGAGACGTATCGACGGTACTTGCAACAACCTTGAATACCCACAAATAGGCGGAGGTCACACAACCATGTACAGCATACTGCCTCCAGTGTTTGATCAAGGTAATATTTTCCAAGTCATTAGAAACGAGACCATAATGAGGTAGAAAATATGTTCGAGAATCTTTGCTCATCATTATTTTGACCGAACTTGACCGAATGAATGGTCATTTACTCAGAAGTCAGAAGATAGGCTACATAAGCCTTTGTACGCACGAGAATCAAGGGGGTCACGTCCTCTTACAGCAGGGGATATTATTCTAAACTCATTGCTTTTAATGAAAACTATCTTTTAAATAGAATTCGACTGTGTGACCCCCCCTACAAAGCTGGATTTCAGCCTTACGCTCTGTTTTGTCCTTTTTTCAGAAAGCCAACCTCTTAAAGCAAAAAGTGGGAAGCCGTTACCAATTCCCCGGCGCGTGCGCACCACTCTCTTACCAGAAGGAAGGCTTTCGAGTCCATTTTTCACGCAACTCTCTACTTATGTGTGGAACTTTTTGTGTGATGACGTCAACTCACTCCACGATACTCGTATGTATTCTTAATGATACCCTCATCCAACAAATACTATATTATGTTAATTGATAGACAATGTTTAAGCAAAATTTACTAAAGGATCTTTCAAATGTGACAAAATAACCGAGGTAGAATTTGCTAACAGAAGATTGGTATGAATACGAATTACCTGTGATTTGTATTCCAATTCTACCAACCGACAGGATTCCTTTTTAAATTTGTGGTCGACCTTTTGGTCTAGTTAGTGGTCAGAGCCTATGACTATGAAACAAGGTACGGGTTCGAATCCTGCTATGGACGAGCGCAAGAGCGTCGAGCACGAGCGTCTGTATCTTGAAGATATTATATTTATCAGTTGTCTATCACCAAATCAATAGATGTTACTCCTCCTATTGAAATTCAGTATTTTTTTTTAAAGTGAATACCTACTTCTTAAATGTTCGTATCTGTGTTCGGAAAAAATCGGCCAGCAGTTTAATAGTATTTTTTATTACAGTGAACTACGTTTTTAGCGTGACATACTGTTGTGAACCTAAAGGGAAGACGGATCCAGTTTGTGCACCACACGTTGTACCTGACGATGATCCAGTCCACAGATTTTCCAACATCCGATGTCTGAACATGACGCGCCCTTTGACTTACCAGTTCTTCCAATGTATAGAAAATATGAAGACACCAATCAGAGTAAGTGGACGCTTCGCTGTGGATAGAATATCCTTCTTTAATGTGAATAAGGAAGATAATTTTTATTTAAATTTACTTTTTTTTTGTGATAAGGTGAACTATAATTGCCTATAATTTTATCTGATTAGAATTTGATATTTGGAAAGGTTATTACCACTTCTTTGATTTCAGGGGACAAAATATCACATGTCCTTCCCCTATGTCTATTCTAAAGTTCATCCAAATTAGTTTTGTGGTTTAAGCGTAAAGAGGTAACAAAGAAGAAAAGGAAGAAGTGAAAAGGGAACTAACACACTTTTATAATTTTAATATGTATTAGCATGTTTACGCTAATGAATATCATTATATGAAAGACTCCCTCATATTTATCAAAAACCAAAATTGAAAGTTCTTAGTTCATTTTTGTCTTTCAGATTAATTCAGCTACACAAATGTTGGACTTGTCAGATGTGTATGGTCAAAGTGATGAAACATTGGCATTATCAAGAACTTTTAGAAACGGTCTTTTAAAAACTGACGTTGAAGATGGAGTTGTATGGCCTCCAGGAACTAAGACACCGGAAAACTTTTGCTATTTAAATGAGAAACCTTTTGAAACAAGATGCCATGATACACGTAAGAAAAATAATTGGTTTAAGTATTAATTTAGGATACGTTGAAAATCGGGAGAGGAAAGTGGAACATGAATTGCTAAAACACATTAGAACACGTCAGAACATGCTTGTTGCGTGACAAAACAATACCTCGTTATAACAGGATTTCAATGCGGATCATTTTTTGAAGGACGCTTTTCTAGAACTTTCATTATCAACTTTTTGTAGCTAATCCTGGACCTAACACTCTCCTGGGCTTAAACTTATGCGGGGTCTGGTTTTGGAGACATCACAACTTTATCGCAAAACAACTGGCCAAGATCAATCCCTGCTGGACAGATGATCATCTCTTCAATGCGGCGAAAGACATCAATATTGCAATATTTGTCCAGATATTGTACTATGAACTGTTGCCAGCTTACCTCGGTGAGTATTTTTTTTTAGTAGGTAATCCTGTATCTTAATACCACTTTAAATTGAATATTGTGATTGTGAATGTGTAGTAGGGATTAGTTGCGGTAAGTATAATTCACAAGCCGTTTTTCTCACTCGCGAGGAAATTTTTAACAGACTTCTACGTACTAACTTTTTCAAAAGTTGTAGTGAGTAGACACACTATCATGTACCTGTATTATTATGATGAAGTGTTATTCACCTAATAAAACTGAACATTTATTTATCTTAAGCTAAGAGTAATAATACATTTTTTTTTTTATGGGAAACTCTATCTGTCTTATCTACTGCTTAATCTTATTAGAGTTCTGTTTTTTTTTTTACTTTTTAGTGATAGTCTGTATTGCAGTCATCAAGATAAATTTACTATTTAAAGTTTTGTGTTTTTACAGGTCGAGACAATTTGATTAGAGATGGGGTTATATCAAAATCAAAAGGTTTCAGAGATTTATATAATGATAAACTACTACCGCGGTCTTCTACTGAGTTCACGTATTCATCTCGTTGGTTGCATACGATGCAGGAAAGTGCAATAAAGTGAGTTTTCATAACTAATATATTACTACAATTAGAGTTACTTTTATCGACGTCACATCATCTGTAACTGTTTGTTTTATTAATATTTAAGTGATTGTTAATTCAATACTTCAGTGATCTAGTAGGCGATTTTTTATACTCGTTATATTGTATTAAACAATCGAAAGTACAATCAGTCAAAAATCATGTTGATATTGAAAATCAAACACCTTTAAAAAATTCTACCATTTAGCAATAATATTACATGTTTGATTTTACTTTGGTTTTCTGATAGACTAAAATTACGATTTTAAATATGACTTACCTTTTTCAGAATGTACGACAAAGATGGATTTTATGAAAAACAAATATCTATAACTAACCTTACTTTACGTGTTGGTTATGTCGCAAATAATATGAAGGGTATAACTCAAGGCGCATTCAGACAACCATGCGCGCACGCAGATGGCCTTGTAGATCCAAATGTAAGTGGAAATAAGTAGGTAATTCATAATGTATTAAGACAAGAATAGGAAAAGTAAATCCCAATGGGATTTGAACCTATATCAACTTTTTTTGTCATTGGAATGAAACAACTATGAACGGATTTAACGACTGAGCTGACAATTAATAGTCTAACACTTAATTAAATTTATTAGCGTTAGACTATTGTCAGTCAGTTATCACGCTATTATCACGTTAGACTTTTGTATTCTCAGTCGTACTACGATTATGGAAAGTGTAAAGAATCTGAAACGTCAGCAAATATAATAAAATACGCGAGATAAATCCGTTCATAGTTGTTTCATTCTAATGTGTAATAACCGCGAAGGCATCAGAAATTATTCTGTTCTTGTCTTGGCCATTATCGATTAAATTAATGGTATTGTAACCATATTAGTAAATATTTAATACATTTTTATTTTGTACATTTCTATTTCTTTTTGCAGATTGCGGAACTTGGTCTAGGTTTTTTACAAAAATCTAATGACATCGCAACTAACGATTTGTCCAAAGGAGGTTTATTGGGAGTGCAGCCTTATATCAAATACAGGGAGCATTGTTCAGGGCGGAAATATAAGAGTTTCAAGGATTTGTCAGACATTATAAATCCTCAGGTTAGTAAGCTGGCAAGAAAAATCGCTAAAGTCTCATTGGATTAAATTGTAACGGATTTTTTGGCTAATTTTTCGAAAACTATAGGTTTAATTCCCATATTTGTAGCAGACTAAGCTGACGATAGTCTAATACCTACTAACCTAGATTTCTATTGACATGCAGCATAATTTTATACTTTTTTATATTTATTTCATAAATTTTATGGGTACCTAGTACATATATTTTTTTTTGTTACTTTGCATACCTATTACTTAGAAATAGTACAAACATTAAACCTATTTGTAGTTTGTACATAATGTGAATTTGATGTTGAAGTTTCAGTTCCAGAACTATCTTACCGATTTTATGTATTTTTTTAATTTGTTAATTTTTTAGAGAATCGAACTATTACAAGAATTATACGAAAGCCCTGAAGACATAGAACTTCTCTCTGGACTTTGGATTGAAAATTTAGTAGAAGGAGGACATGTCCCAGAGACATTTTATTGCATAATGGTGGATCAACTAAAACGATTCGTAGAATCCGACAGATATTGGTACGAGAGACCAAATCGACCACACGCATTTACTTTGGGTATGTATTTTTATAGGTGACTAGCTGTCCGCCCCGGCTTCGCACGGATCCCTTTTTTATAGCCTATGTCACACGGGAATAGTGTAGCTTCCCAACAGTGAAAGAATTTTTCAAATCGTCCAGTCGTTTTGGAGCCTTTCTTTTGGATTTGGAGTTTTTGTCTTTCCACCAGAGTTTACATACTACATACCTACTAGTCCTACTACCTATATAATATAACTAGCTGTGCCCGCGACTTCGTCCCCGTGGAATAGTAATTCTTTATAAGGCTTCATATTTTCCCCGTTTTTTACACGTTTTCCACTGTTTCTTTGCTCCTATTGGTCGCAGCGTGATGTTATAAATATAGCCTAAAGCCTTCCTCGATAAATGGTCTATCCAACAAGAATTTTTAAATTCAAACCAGTAGTTTCTGAGATTAGCGCGTTCAAACAAACAAACTCTTCAGCTTTATAATATTATAGTATAGATTAGTATAGATATTATGTATCTAAGAGTTAGTAACTATCTGAATAATAATTACAATTGTGTTTTTAATTTTTAGAACAACTTCTTGAAATAAGAAAAGCCTCGATATCGAGATTTATGTGTGACATAGGAGATACTGTCACTCTGATACAACCTCGAGGGTTTGAGAGAATTGGTCCTAAGTGAGTATAGTCTTTCATATATCACACCTTTACTAAAATAATGACATCTCGAAATATTTTGTTACCCCATTCAAGACTCTAAGTCTGCGCATTTAAATTTAAATTTATTTGGTGCTTTTCGAGTTGTCATACTTTTCTAGTAAAGGTGCTATATATTGTTTATTCTGTCCTTTAACTTGTAAAAATTATAATACCTATACAATATTATTGTGTTTGTCGTATTCATAATTATGTACCTACCACGTTATATTTATTTTCTGATGCCTTCGCATTTAATACACATTGAGATGAAACTATAACGGATTTAACCCGCCTTTTTTTATTTTCTGAAGTTATTTTTTTTTTCAGTAATGCATTGTGCAACTGCAATAAAATACAAGCAATTGATTTCCGAGCTTGGAAGGATGACTCCTGCAATTCGTACCCGCAGAAAAATTGCTAATTGCACTTTTACATACTTAAATAAAAAAAAAACATTTTTTGGCTTTAGGGAATATTTTTGTGAGAATCATAAAATTATATTATATTAAAATTATATAAATTTACTCAGTTCTAAAATTTCATAACTTCTAATTCAGTCCTAAAGTCTGAGATCTTATAGTGAAAAAGGTTCTAAATCCGAGACATGCTTGTCCCTTTTTAACCGACGAAAAAACGGAGGAGGTTCTCAAGTCGACGCGTATATATTTTTTTTTTTTTTTTTATGTATGATCACGCATAACTTTTTACAGAGTGGTTGGATTTTGATAATTCTTTTTTTATTAGAAAGGGTATACTTCGAAATTGGTCCCATTTTAATTTGGAAAAAAAATTCCAACCCTTGGAGTCGGTGCCAGCCTCAAACAAACTTGAGCACCTTAGTGAAGAGTTGAGAGTGAAGAGTTGCTGCATTAGCTGGCACCGACTTTGAAAATATTAACGTAACAACCAAAATAGTAGTCGTTATTAAAGACAAAATTATTATTTTTCTCTTTTTAGTGCGCTATTGTTTTTTGTTGCCTTTTAGTTTTTTTTCGGCGGTTAAATTTTTTTATTATTTCACTACGATGACGTATGACACTTAAATCCTTCTCCACGAGGACTGTATGACATATACGGTTAAACTGTCCTCAGAGGTAAATGGTGGTAAGTAACTTAATTTTGGACATTTCGAGTAAATTAAGAAAAAGTAAAAATTGGTAACGTTTTTATATGAGGATAGTTGTAATAAATCGATGTACGGCAGTGATGTACCGCCAAGATGAGACTAAATAAAATAAACGATTGCAGTAATTTCTTGTTTTATTTTAAAATAAATAAGTAATAAAAAACTAAGTGTTTTATTACAACTTGAAATAAATATACTTACGCAAATAGTTAGGTATGCTTTTGATTAGGTACATTATTATTAGCAACAATTAAGGATATCGCTAGAGCGTCTTAAACGCTAGAATATTTGGCCAAGACCTAAAACTATTTATAGGCTTCGACGCATTTCATCTGGAAGGTTGTCTTTTGTCCGGTTTTGAAATAAAGGCCCACCAGCTGGCCAATTGCGGTTCAGTATTAACTTAGAAAATAAACTGAAAATGATTTCGACAGGAGTCCAGTAAATAAATAATGTACTACCTAACTCATTAAGGTCCACCGATACACCTTAGCTGGTCTAGAAAATGGTCGGTAGGCTTAGTAAAAGCCTTTGTTTCGTATTTTTCGAAATAAAACAACTATTCATTTATGATTAACTAGCTGTGCCCGCGACTTCGTCCCCGTGGAATAGTAATACATAGTAATTCTTCATAAGGCTTCATATTTTCCCCGTTTTTTATACATTTTCCACTGTTTCTTCGCTCCTATTGGTCGCAGCGTGATGTTATATAGCCTAAAGCCTTCCTCGATAAATGGTCTATCCAACAAAAAAAGATTTTTTGAATTCGAACCAGTAGTTCCTGAGATTAGCGCGTTCAAACAAACAAACAAACAAACTCTTCAGCTTTATAATATTAGTATAGATGACCTTCAAAGTCACAGATTAAAAGATAGGTAGGTACCTAAGTATTTAGTTCTGTTTATTACACTAACAAATATTTAGCTTTATCATAGAAAATTTTGTTAATCTTAATTAATAGAATTATATTTTTTTCTGATCTACAGTAGGTTTGATCGCTCGTGGTGAACAGAAATTTATGTTCTCTCATACATTCTCGAAAATTGTATATCTAATACTGATTTTAAAATGGTATAACATATCATGTTATGTACTTAGATAAGTATACTATTTATAAAAAAATATTTAGGTACTTACCTTTATAATACCTGCCTATAAAAATGTATTAATTTTAATACATTTACGTCAGTAACTATTCAGTACCTACTTAATAGATAAGCATAATTATTAATTTTCAATAATATTGTTTATTATATGGTAATAAATATATTACTAAGTAAACAAAGTTGGTATACAATGAAGTGACCTCGAAAAGTACTTGAGCTTCATGTACTTATAAAATGTGGTAAGTACAAATATTATAAAACTGAGAAAAAAATAAAAAAAATAAACGACATCTATCTTCTCAACATTAGTATGGCCTAATAATTTCTGATGCCTTCGCGGTTATTACACATTAGAATGAAACAAGTATTAAAGACTAGTTAGACTATTGCCAGCTCAGTCGTGCTACGATTATGGAAATTGTAAAGAATTCGAAACGTCAGCAAATAAAATAAAAATACGCAAGTTAAATCCGTTAATAGTTGTTTCATTCCAATTAGTATGGACTCTTGATTTTTTATGTATTTATAAAATAGTCGATTTAAGCGTAGAATAAAACATAGGTATGTATATACGTTAACGTTGAACGTTAGCACCAAAATGTATAGGATTTGACATCCGCGAACGACTGTCACGTACGTCGCAAACGTTCGCGGATGTCAAATCCCATACATTTTGGTCGTTTCGTTTAACGTTAACGTTGAACGTTGGCACCTTGTCTAGGCTCCCATATTTTAAAACAGGGTAGTACCTAGTTAAATAAGTAATTTTCTATAGTAAGGTAGTTTGCAAAATCCCTACTAATATTATAAATGCGAAAGTAACTCTGTCTGTCTGTCTGTTACGCTTTCACGCTAAAACTACTAGACCGATTTAAATGAAATTTGGTACAAAGAAAGTCTGGAGCTTGAAAAAGGACATAGGCTACTTTTTAACCGACTGCAAAAAAGAAGGAGTTCCACGCGGACGAAGTCGCGGGCAGAAGCTAGTGTAAAATAACTTTAGTGTTAGGCTATCATTAGTTCAGTCTACGAATATCAGAACTAGAAACTTTTGCAAACGTTAGCAAATAAAATAAAATACGCGAGTTAAATCCATTATATTTATTTCATTGCATATACATCCTAACATTTGTTTTTCAACAACAACAGATGTGCAAATAAAAATAAAAAAGTATTTAAACGACGTCAATTCATATTATACGGTTGTTTTAACGATGGTATTAATTCAAGTAGTTCTTTTATTTTTTTTATTTTACAAAAATGTAGACTCTATGTGCCCGGGTCTTGTACCAAAGTAAGTAATGATAGTAATAAATATAAGTAGGTTGTAGATATAACCAAGTTGAGTAAAAACAGGCGGCACGGCCGTACTTTTATGGAAACTATTCAGGCCATTTTCGACCCCCCCGAAAAAAAAGAATTTTCAGTAACCAAGCTGGCATTAAAAACGATATAATATAATATTTCTAGTTTCACGAAATTATAATTAGTAGGTAGTTTATTAATTACTTACCTATAACTACTAGTCATTTATTTTATTATTGTCACGCACTGACTGACTGATTTTGTTTTTACTTTTAGATAGTTAAATCCTAACTAATAATATTATAAATGCGAAAGTAACTCTGTCTGTCTGTTACGCTTTCACGCTAAAACTACTGGACGGATTTCAATGAAATTTGGTACAAAGAAAGTCTGGAGCCTGTGAAAGAACATAGGCTACTTTTTAACTGACTGCAAAAAAGGAGAAGTTCCACGCGGACGAAGTCGCGGGCAGAAGCTAGTTATTAAATATTAGGTGTTGTTGTAATTTTTTACATGTACAACTAAAAATTGACATAGATACTTATTTCTATAGTTCGTGACGTCACGTTATGGCACAATTTATACCAGAATTTGACGTCACGAGCTCAATACGCGACTAAATCCGTTATAGTAGTTTAATTTAATTTTCTAATATTATTATTATTATATTATTTCAGAGACACGGCCCTGTATCAAACATTTTATGGATATCAAGTATCAGACGCTGAAAAACAATACTATGACAAAATAAATGCTACTTTGTAAGTATTATTTCATTTATGTTAAGCGTTACAATCATTCAAGGCATAAGTGACATGTAATTATTACAAAAACATTAAAAAATATAAATTGGAATATTAAATAACTTGTGATTTAAAATATCAAACGCTTACATCAGTTGTCGCTAGAAACACCTCTAATCTTCCTAAGTCATTAAATTATCATAAATATAAAAATAACTCTTATTATTAAAATCATCAATAGTACATTACGCACCAAGGCCAGTAAAATAAAAAATGTCTCAGATCACAAGCAATTGTCGTCCGAGGCGAAGCCGAGGTTGACAAAAATGTGATCTGAGGCATTTTTATTTTACTGGCCGAGGTCAGTATACTATTTTTCTGTTCGACGAAGCCAGAAAGCGGAAATTTCATTTGGCGCTTTCTGGCCGGAGGACGGAAAATTAGTTTTTCGGTTTAAACATAACAGCATAATAAATAAACATACTAATTTTCTCGTCAATCTACATTATAATATAAATTATATATTTTTGATTTTGACAGCTGGTGCACTATAGAAGTAAAAAAATGTGATCCAAATGAATGGAGACGAGTGGATGGAACTTGTAATAATTTGAAGAACCCCATAAGAGGCGGGAGTCATACACCCATGGTTAGGGTACAACCGGCTACTTTTTATAAAGGTAAGAATTAATAATAAAATGTATAACTTATCATTTTCTAATTCTTAATAGGGCCAAGAGAGTCAAAGATTGGCAATTGTACTAAATCACCATATGGTAGTATTAATAGTACAATTGCTGAAATGAAATAGCTACTTATGACGGATTTTACTCGCGTTTTTTATTTTTTGGCTGGAAAATTTCAGTTCCCATATTCTAAGCACGACTGAGCTGACGATAGTCTAACGCTAAAGTTATTGTTGCTGTTTCGCTTCTACTATCATATTCAGAAAATCATCATCAGCCTATCGCAGTCCACTGCAGGACATAGACTTCTCCAATTGCACGCCACTGTGCTCGATCTTCGGCTGCTCGCAGCCAGCTCCTGCTAGCCATCTTACGCACATCGCAGAGAAAATACAAAAACTGATTTTAATACGGAGACCTAGATCCACTATCCGCCTAGAGACCTAGGTCCCAGACCAGGGATCTAGGGACGCCTGATTCTGAAACATGCTGATGATTCAATGTCTATTTCAGTGACCCAGCCTCGTAGATCAAAGAGTGGGAGAGCGTTGCCACTGGCGCGGCGCGTGCGCACCACACTACTGCCCGATGGATTCCTCTCAAGTCCTATGTTCACTCACCTCGTTACTTATTTCTTAGTATTCGCCCTTGGTGATTCAAATTCTATACAAGATACTTGTAAGTCTTCATTTTACATACCTAGATCTAAAGGGCCAGGGGAATTTGACGGCCTGTTGGTCTAGTGGTCAGAGGCCCTGACTACGAAACCGGAGGTTGCGGGTTCGAATCCCGCTAGGGGCAGATGTCAATGTGATGAGCACTGGCATCTGTACCTGAGTCTTTGATGTCTTATATGTATTTATGTATATTTATTATTATCCGTTGTCTAGTACCCATAACACAAGCTTTGCTTAAAATGGGACTAGATAATTGGTGTGAACTGTCCAAAGATATTTATATTTATTATATTTATATTTATAAAGGGAGCTAGTTCTAAAATCAGAAGTTCTAAGTTATACACACCATCGAATTCCTTACAGCAGAACCTAGCTACCGATAAAAGAGATTTCACGATATCTCCAGATTGAAATGAAATACCTTTATCAGATTTAAGTAGGTAGCGTATTTTATTTTATTGGCTGACGTTCCAGAACCTTTGCAGTTTCCATAATAGTAGCACGACTGAGCTGAGAACAGTCTTATGCTAAAACCAATGCAATGTGTAAAAACCGCGAAGGCATCAGAAATTATTATATTATCTCCAGATTTCGTTCCTAACAAAAATACCAATGTTTTATGTCTATGATACCTATTACTAATTTCTATTAATGTTTCAGTGAATTATATTTTTGAAAAAACGTACTGCTGTGAACCTAAAGGCAAGACTGACCCAGAGTGTGTTCCAAACGCAATACCTGATGACGATCCTGTGTTGCGCTTCACCAATATGAGATGCCTGAACATGACGAATCCTAGGACTTACCAATCGTCTGGATGTATCAGGGATAACATCAACCTAACACCTAATAGAGTAATTGAACCTTTATTTATATTAATAGCTAGTATTTGGCCGCAGCTACATCTGCGTGGAATAGTTACTGTTCGGATATAAGCTATAAGCTTATAGTTTTCCTTGATAAATGTGCTATATAAAACTGAATTATTTTTTTTACTTGTTGTTCTTAAGATTAAGCGAAAAACGCGTTCAAGCAATCAAATAAACAAATTATTTAGCTTTCTAAATTAGTACTTCTGCCTGCGACTCTAACTGAGTACTTTCCGCTATAAAGGTATAAAATCCTAATCCTATCAAAATCCATTTAGTCATTTTTGCGTGAAACAGTTACAAACATACATTCTTACAATGTTTATAATAATACAAAGTCTAATGGCGTGACGTGGTGTTTGTTGCCAAACTCCTTCGAAACCGCTGGAAATTTTGTGCTGGATAGTTCTGAGAATCAGCCAACATTTATTTTTCATACTCCTAAATGTAAAGAGTGATCCACATTTCTTTTTTATAATTCAGCATAGCGAAATTCATGCAAGCCTTAATTTTCACTCATCTACCATCAACCCGTTGCAAACTGCTGATATAATATTATTTCAGACGGATTCTGCTACACCGATGTTGGATCTCTCAGGCATATACGGCCAAAGCGACGAGTTATTAGCGCAATCAAGAACTTTTGAAGATGGTTTGCTGAAGACAGAAGAAGAAAATGGAATGCTTTGGCCACCGGGATCGAAATCGCAGAACAACTTTTGCTATACTAATCAAAAACCTTATGAAACTAGATGCTACGATATACGTAAGCAACATGTTATAGTGCTTTGTGAAATAAAAAGTATAAATACAAGTAACGATGAGTTCTTGAAGTGCACATGGAATAATTGTCTTTTTCTTTTTAGCTAACCCCGGTGGAAACACTCTTCTCGGCTTAAATTTATTAACCGTATGGTTGTGGAGACATCACAACCATATTGCTAAGAGTCTGGCTAAAATCAACCCATGTTGGGATGATGAACAAATTTTCAACACTGCCAAAGACATAAATATTGCCACTTACACCGAAATTTATTTTAACGAACTATCTCCTACTTTATATGGTATGAATACTTTTTTTAATTTTCAAGAACTGCCTAACGCTTCTGCTTCGACAAAACTTAATTAGAAATAAGGTCACTATTCATTAATTACTTATTTACGTTGCAATATCAATTCAAAGAAGCCGTGTTGAAATTATAAGTTTTAATTTGTCTTCCGTAATAATAACATATCTTCTAAACTGTCTCTCTATCACAGGTCGTGATAACCTTATTAGAGATGGAATTTTGTCAGATTGCAAAGGACACAGAGATTTGTATGATGAAAACGTGTTACCACAAACATCTATTGAATCTTCTTATGCAATGCGTTGGGTGCATAGCATGCAGGAAAGTGCAGTAAAGTAAGTATTTAAAAAGTTTTCCAAGTACTAATTGAGATTTGCTAATGTCAAGTGGCAGGGGTGGTACTATCTAGAGTGATCTACCACCCACTGGTGTGGCCCAAAAAATGGTAAATTTTGTGAATCTAAATGAGAAGATAAGCCGCACCTTAAAGGTAGCTAGAGTTTGATCGCTATTGTAAAGAGAAAATGGTAAAGACGCGATTGAGAATGATGTGAGCAAATTCATAAAATTGGTTAAAATGCGCCGTACGGTTATTGATCCTTGAAGGAGACTTTGCAGGCAGTGCAGATAAAACGATGTAATGTGAATTTCTTTTGTTTTCAGGATGTATGACGAAAACGGTTGCTATATGAAACAAATATCTATAGCGAATCTGACCTTACGTTCAGGATATGTTGTGAACAATATGCGAGGTATAACTCAAGGTGCTTATAGACAGCCGTGTGCCCACATCGATAGTTTGGTGGACCCGATCGTAAGTATATATGGTTGAAATTTGTACAAATATCCTAAATTTCGTAATTTCTAATATTTATCAGCGATTAGATATTGAGAAAATGATCTTTTACACGACCAAGTCTCGAAAATAACAGCTGACAAGAAATGACACAAAAACTTTTTCAAGAATGAATTGTTTACTTGATACGAAGTGCCTATATAAAAAATAACTAAAAGTCTGTCTGTAAGAATGAACAGGCTATCAAAAGTATCACACAGATATTATATAAGATGTATACCATGACATCCTTATGCATCTTATCTAGATCTTGGGAAATTAAAGAAAATTTGGTACGATAAGAAATTTTACTTTTTCTTTCTAGATTGGGGAAATCGCTTTGGGAGGTTTCCAAAATCTTTCGGACATCAGCACTAACGATTTGTCAAAAGCAGTATATCTCGGAATTGCTCCTTACGTAAAATACAGGGAGTTTTGCTCAGGATTGAAATATAAGAGTTTCCAGGACTTCGCTGACACCATAGATTCTGAGGTTAGTATTATCACAGACGCCAGATGATAGAGTCTTGAGAGTAATTATAATAATGGAATGAAACAAGTTTAGGCGGATTTAACTCGCGTATGTATATTTATTTTATTGGATATCGTAAGCCTTTACAAATTCCATAATTGTAACACGATTGACAATAGTCTTATCGTCGGTGCGACTGCAATAGCGCGTAAGAGCAATTTGCAATACCACGTACTTACAGAAATTAGCAGAAAATAGTTAAAGCGTCATCGACTTCCGAGTGTCTATTGGTAACTAATTATTTCTTCCTCCTAAAAAATTGATAAAATACTGATATGCGGTATTGCAAATTTCTCTTACGCGCTATTGCAGTAGCACCGACGTTATGGTAAAGTTGATCTTAAGGCTTAAGAGCCTCCTTTCAGGTGTCTCGCCTCCCGTCCGGTTTTGCAGTGAAGGCCCATTAGCTGGCCAACTGCGCTTCAGTATTCAATTCAAGAAAAAAAAAAAAGTTGATCTTTACACTCCGTCTCAAGTTGTTTCACTCCAATGTATAATAACCGCGAAGGCATCAGAAATAATTATAATATTATAAAATTTTAGTACACTTTTTCTTTGAAGAATGCTTTTAACCAGTGTCGAAACGCCTTGTCTCCAGAGAATTGAATTGTTGCAAGAACTGTATGAGTATCCAGAAGACGTAGACCTTATGTCCGGTCTTTGGGTGGAGCGCCCGATGGAAGGCGGCTACATCCCGCCGACTCTGTACTGCATAGTGGCGGATCAACTCAAGCGATACATTGTATCCGACAGACATTGGTATGAGAGGAAGAATCGACCTCATGCTTTTACTTTGGGTAAGTGCAGTAATGTTTGTTGCTCGCGTTCCAAGATCATTTAAACTAGTCTTTTGGTTCACAGATACCACTTGAACAAATTCTCATGAAATGTTCTTTCTTTCAACGAGGATAGGATATTAATATCACGTGGAAGGAGGGATCTCGAGTACTTAATAATGTCCCTGGGATTGTCGCAAGTCAAACGGGGATGGCTTATCCAGGGACATTATTAAGCATTTTCAACCAATACTGAATCGCAATGTAGAATTTACTAGCTTACAGTTGTCCGGCACCTACTGGTTTCATTAGCTTTAAGAGCTACTTTGCTCCTACTAAATTTTAGCAATTATCATTTCTTTTTAGAACAACTTCTTGAAATAAGAAAAGCGTCGATATCGAGGCTTCTCTGTGACGTCGGTGACTCCGTGACGCAGATACAGGCTCGCGGTTTTGAGAGGATCAGTCCTGAGTAAGTACGAGTATACGAGTAAACCTCAAGTATCACTCTTACATCAACTTGTTGGCTTAAATGTGAGCTGATATTTTTGACACTTTTGACATTTGAAAGTCCTTACTCGACAGTGTTTTCAGACATATATTTAAGATTAGCGGCCCGCCCCGTCTTCGCTGGATCCCTTTTTTATAGCCTATGTCACTCGGGAATAGTGTAGCTTCCCAACAGTGAAAGAATTTTTCAAATCGTCCATTCGCTTTGAAGCTTATTCAATCTAAACAAACAAACCTTTCCTCTTTATTATATTATTATAAATAGACATCAATTATTGAATGAAAGCGGAGGCTATTGGGCATTTGAAAATATACCTTATTTTAATTGGGTGTGGTTACTGTTTGGTCTAAACTGCTACTTTTATTGATGACATTATGCTTATTAATACATTCCTTGTATTTGTTTTTCAGTAATCCGTTGCGCAACTGCAGAAAAATCCCATCTATAGATTTCAGAGCTTGGGCCGACAGTGATTGTGAATCTTGCAAATAATTTATTCCAAATCTTAAACTCTATTTAATCATTAGTGGAACTTAATATTTAAAAAGTGAAACCAGTTAAAGAACAACATCAATATCCGAAAAATACAGCATTTAACGTACAGAATTACAGCTTAGTAAAGGCTCCGAATTCTTATCTAGATTAATTTTAAAAGCCTATGCGTTTTGTTATTTATTTTCATGAAAGTACCAAGAAGTTTTTAAATTGTTTTAATCATAATGTACAAAATAAAACTTAAATCTTTTCATTACTGTTTTATTTTCCTATAGTAATTTCGATCTCAGTAGTAACAGTTCTACCTAATAACTATTACACAGTAATAGGAATGAAATAACTTTAGACGGATTTAACTCGCGTATTTTATTTTATTGGCTGACGTTTCGGTGGTTTTATATGTTTCCTAATCTAAAGTTGTTTATTTCAATGTACAAATAAACGCCAAAGCATCAGAAATTATTACACAGTTAGTACAAGTAAACATAATAACCAGTACATAGTCACAGGTGACCATAACTGATTAATACTTAAAATTATCGTTAGATAGTGTCACATACACCTAATTACCGTCATAGTTAGTTACAGGTTGACTTAATAACCGTTGTAGTAATTAGTTAATTACAGGTAGTAGTTTACAATTGACTAGTTACTGATAACTAGTCAATTTAATAATAAAGCTGTTATTAGGTTAATCTGTTTTTTTTTTTTTTGTTTTTTTTTTTTTTTTTTTTTAACCTAATATTCGTTACAGTTAGGCGACATCTCTCGATCGATGGTGGTTGTACTTTATTGTCACCCAATCGTGTGTGCAAAATGTTGCAAAACATTTCACACAGATGGCGCTGAAGCGAAAAATTCGCATATAAACAAAAGTACAAAGACCGAATTGAAAGGAGTAGACAAATTCGAAGACCTGTCAGTCGATTCCCATAGTGTAATGGTTAGCACGCTGCCGCTAGTAAAGGCATAAGCATGGGTTCGAATCCCACTGGGGGTCTAAGATTTTTGTACTCTTGTCTTAGTACAAAAAAAAAAATATCATTATAATTAAAAAAAAACTAATGGTATTGAACCAAAAATATTAATCTAATTTCGATTAATAGATTGTAGTTTTTGACAATCTCAAGAAAATTTACGCCATAAAAATATAAAAAAGTTTAAACACTAAACATAAAGTGTTTTTTTATAGATACATAATAATTATAGAACTGCGCTTTCAAAAGTAAAATTGATAAATCTAATAATTTCATGACAAAAACAACTAGAAACGGATTTAACTCGCGTATCTTATTTAATTGGGTGATGTTCCGGAACCTTTACAGTTTCCATAATCGAAGCACAACCGAGCTGAAAATGGTTTTATGATAAAGTAAACTATTTTATTGTGTTTCAAAATGCTAGTAGGTATATAAGGGGATTCTATGATACTTTTTTTCAGTAATCAAGTCAAGAAGCGTGACATTATAAAAAAAATACGGTCCGCCCCGGCTTCGCCCGGATCCCTTTTTTTATAGCCTATGTCACTCGGAAATAGTGTAGCTTTCCAACAGTGAAAGAATTTTTCAAATAGGTCCAGTCGTTTAGGAGCTTATACAATCCAAACAAACAAACTTTTCCTCTTTATTATATTAGTATAGATAAATCTTGGAAATATTTAAGCTATAAAGCCTTATAGGAACTACTAGACTATGGGCCCATGTTAAAAAAATGATGGGTCATTTGAACCACCAGATGACCTATGTAGAACGATATAAGAGCATAAAATAATAAGATTTAGCATTGTGCCGTCACTTGTAAGCTGTCCAACTGAGTGTAGGTGAGAATTCAAAAGTACAGGTAGAGTGAGTACATTTTGGTCATATATTTTTGAACGGCATTGTTACCATCCATAGATCCATGAAAAATAATACTAAAACGCGTGGTGCCGTAAAAAAATGGTGATCCAAAAAGTCGGAATTTTTTTTTGATTTTCCGACAATTTCCAGGGTGAATTTGGTCATTTGATACAGTACGGCATCAGTTTCATACTGTTGCAATACTGCTTCTAATCCATCATTCCGCAACGCCGTAAAAAAATCAAGCGACAAGGCGAAAAAACCGAAGGTTGCAGCCCCCTCTCTTTCCGTGGTCCAGGGGGTGATTTGACACAACATCAAATTAATTTATTTCGAAAGTATTTTATGCATAGATAATATTTTTTCATATGCCGTACATTTTCGTTGGTTCAAAGGGGTGTGTAATGATCGATATAAAAATATTTAATATATTTTCTATTGATATATCAACATTTGATATAATTTCAAATAATTTCATTTGATATAATTTAATATAATCATTCATTGTGTATAATAAACGTTTGGTATAATTTTAAAATATATAAATTTATTTCGTATATTTATCGTTCGGTATAACGCTTATTTCTTATAAAGATTGTATGGTATAACGCTCATTTTATATACAAATCATAATGAATTATTAGCTGAATCTAACATTATTCTTGGAAATATACAATCATATATAATGGGCAACCGCCAGAAAAAAAAAAGAAAATACATATGGAGCAACAAAAAAGAATTGATAATATTATACTTAATCGAACGAAGGTGAATTTTTACGAGCAATTGCTTCAAATTTAAATCTAAAGTAATGTGCCTGGGATTTATGTACTTACTTAATAATATATTTAATTTACTTTTGAACATTGTATTTTATTTACCTATCCCAACCTCCTTTTGTTATCCATTCGTTTTGGTAGGGGGACGCAGTTCAAACCTAACCTAACCTACTTTTTGATAGCAGTTCGTTTTGTGATTATGTCTCTAATACATTATATCAAGAATTATATTATACTAGCTTCTGCCTGCGACTTCGTCCGCGTGGAACTCCTCGGTTAAAAAGTAGCCTATGTCCTTTCTCAGGCTCCAGACTTTCTTTGTATCATCATTACAAAGAAACAAATCAGTTATATATATGTATCAATAATGTTCGAAGTAAACCAAAAAATATACAAAACTGTTGATACTGTGATTGACAGTTTCAATTTTTGGATATAATATACACACCGTTTCACTTCAGTTAGACGTCATAGTGATTTTATCATATTATCAATTGTTATCTTCAAAAATATGTTAATGTCGTACTGTATCAGATGGCCATAAAGTACCCTTAAAATGGTAGCGTCATTTTCATCAGCCTAAAAGATATTATGGTCTGCATTAAAATGTACGGCAACATTTTTTCCTAATTTATTTATGTTAATACTATTTAAAACATGGGATACAATGTAGAAAACTGCTATATTTCATTAATTTATGATATTTAAATTTCTGCAATAATTTGCAAAATTTCAGTTTTTGTATTTCTCCATATTTTTTTTCAGAACAGTTTCTGCTGAACGGCAATACTATATAACAATTGTATTTTACAATATTATGTTAGAAAAATAGTTCCCGTACAGGGTCAAATGATTTTACAGCTTTATAAATCAAGAATACGATGAAATTAAGATAATTATTGATATACATTCAAATGAACAATCATTTTTTGACGGCATTATTTTTAATAGTACTTTTAAGTGCTAGATAATGTTGTGGAACCGAAGCCGTACTTTATCAAATCACACCCTGGACCACGGAAAGAGAGGGGCTGCAACCTTCGGTTTTTTCCCCTTGTCGCTTGATTTTTTTACGGCGTTGCGGAATGATGGATTAGAAGCAGTATTGAAATAGTATGAAACTGATGCCGTACTGTATCAAATGACCAAATTCACCCTGGAAATTGTCGGAAAATCAAAAAAAAATTCCGACTTTTTGGATCACCATTTTTTTACGGCACCACGCGTTTTAGTATTATTTTTCATGGATCTATGGATGGTAACAATGCCGTTCAAAAATATATGACCAAAATGTACTCACTCTACCTGTACTTTTGAATTCTCACCTACACTCAGTTGGACAGCTTACAAGTGACGGCACAATGCTAAATCTTATTATTTTATGCTCTTATATCGTTCTACATAGGTCATCTGGTGGTTCAAATGACCCATCATTTTTTTAACATGGGCCCATAGTCTATCAGGAATTGTGTAGCTTTCCAACAGTGAAAGAATTGATGAAATAGGCGCAAATGTCTACTTCGTGACATAAAGCTGAGTGGGTTCCTTTTTAATCATAGGTAGGTACCTAATTTTTAGTTTTTGTATGTCAAACTGATATGTAGTTCTTACTTAGTTAACCTATTTTTTTTTTCTACTTTGTTTCTGCTGTATACAATGTACTTTTGTCTGTTGAAGTATTGAGTGCAAGGTTCCTATGTTTTTAAATAAATCCTGTTTGGAATGAAACAACTGTTAACGGATTTAACTCGCGTATTTTTATTTTATTTTATTAACAGTTGTTTCATTCCAATGTGTAATAACCGCGAAGGCATCAGAAATCATTAAATCCTATTTCTTTCTTTCTTTCAAATTTGGACCAGGTGTTTTGAAGCCTATTAAATCCAAACAAACAAACAAACAAACCTTTCCT
Source organism: Polylopha cassiicola (assembly GCA_038024825.1). Classification (NCBI taxonomy): domain Eukaryota; kingdom Metazoa; phylum Arthropoda; class Insecta; order Lepidoptera; family Tortricidae; genus Polylopha; species Polylopha cassiicola. The sequence goes on along the minus strand of CP149052.1, from coordinate 11,984,288 downwards.
CTTTATAATATTAGTATAGAAGTATAGATAAAACAATGATAACATACTTCAATGTGTAATAACCGCGGAAACATCAGAAATTTTAATGATGATATAATAATATAATTTGACCTTTCGTGCGACTCATCAGTCCTTTCTTTATTTACTTGAGACAAATTTCTGTTTGATATTGACACAACTATAATATTAACATTTTACTTAAGTACCTAATTATTATTTAATTAATTACTAATTAAAACGAATACTTAGTACAAACGAAAATGGTAAATTAATAATAAGTCATTTTGCTCACAAAATAAAATTTACATTTCTTTAAATTGCGCATCTTTTAAATGAAAATATTTTTATTTACATTTTAAACAAATAATTTGACGTCAATAAATAACACAAGTAATTTTTTATGCACCTGTGTCAAGATGCATATTTTAAAAGAAATTTAATAAAAAGGGATAGATCCATTATATTTTACTAGTATTCAGCAAGAAACAATCGACAATAGATTGTAATAAAAACAATATGAAGAAAATTTTATTAATATTTTACTTATATTCAGTATTTGTAAAAACTATCGAGTGTACTTACGAATATTATGATGCTTATGAAGGTATACCGTTAACAAGAGCACAATTCGAAAAATACAGGAAAGCAAATTTATTGCAGTAAGTATACTATAATATTTAAAAATACAAATAGATTTGCTACAAGTTTCTGCTTAATAATAAAATTGAAAAAATAAACCAAGACAAAAAGAAGTATCCAAAGACAATTCCATCAATTGACTAAATTAAACCAGACTAATACCTAATGGTAGAAAAATCTGATACTTTCGCGGTTATTACACATTGAACTGAAAAACCTATAACCGATTTAATTCGCGCATGTCAAAATTGTATAACACCGACTATAGTTAACTCAGTTGGCTACAAATATGAGAACTCAAAAATTTTCGAAATTTCCGCATAGCAGCAATATTCCAACGCGAGTTAAATCAGTTACAGCAGTTTCATTTCAAAAAGGGTTACGTAAACATGATGAAGAAGATAATATTATAAATACAGTTATAGTTAATAAATAATTTAATTTAAGGGTCTGTGCTGTAAAAGTGAAGGAATGTGACCCAGACGACTGGAGACGTGTGGATGGGACATGCAATAATTTGAGAAACATCTCAAGAGGCGCCGCATACACCCCACTGATAAAGGTGTTACCATCAGATTTTGTAAATGGTAAGTTAATACTAAGCTTAACTTTGCGGAAATTTAACTAAGAGCAAAAGACAATTATAAGGCAAATAAAATAATTTATTAGAAAGGACTTTCACACGTCACATGAATCAACATGAAGAAACCAGCGCTCCAGAAAGTTCCATTATTGCTGAGAAGAAACACCGCAAAAAACTCACTAGAAAAAGTCTGAGTAGTTTTTCAAACACAATTTGAACTAACAAACGAAGCAAACAAAATCTTTCATTCTATTAGTATACATACAATTAAAAAAAACATAGAATGCAATAGACACCATGATGCCTCCAATAAGATTTCCTCCCAAAGCAAGAGCATGTAGTTATCTCTAAAGTCCCTTTTGCAGACCGAAAACAAACATGACAAGAATCTCAGGATCATTATTAGGTACCTAATCCATTTTATTTTTCAGTAAGAGAACCAAGATTATCGGAAAATGATGATGAATTACCATTAGCTAGAGAGCTGCGCACGAATTTGCTGAAAATAGAAGAAGAATCAGACGATGTGTTTACTACTCTTCTCACCCATTTCTACGTGTTAACTACAGTCGACGTCACTTCTTTAGCAGATACCTGTAAATATACATTTTACTTATTTTATAATAATTCCTTTATACTGTTAAAAATATTTCTCTAATCGGAATTTGGAAATAATTTCTTCAAAAAACAATAATTTATTTTGGTGTTTTGACATGGACTGCGTCAAAACAATAACCAATAAAAACCGAAAAATTGCGACAGCTTGGTGACAGACGATCGGATGAACAGTGGAGTCTCAGTTTTGCCCTTTGGATGTGGAACTCGAAAAACAAAACAAATAAATATTAATATATTCTTCCATGTAGCAGAAAAAAACGACTACACTCAAACAATCGTAAATCTTAGTCAACCTAAATATTAGTCAATTTAGCAAAAAGTCAAATGTGCCAATTTAAAAATGTGGTTTCATTATAACGGACTTTTTTATTTCAGTCAACTACGTCTTCCACAATACGCAATGTTGTTGTCCTGAAGGGAAAGATAATGACGAATGCATCCCGAATAAGGTTCCAGCGAATGATCCTATTAACAAATGTGGATGTCACATGTACACGTGCATCAACCAGACTAGACCCAAGTCTTTCCAATCCATCGGATGCCTTAAAAAATGGACTGAACCAGAAAGGGTTTGTATATTTCATTTCTTATTAAAGGGTTTTCTCTATTAATCGACGGCCACCCAGGTACCTGGAAATTGATTACGAAAAGTGGTTGCGGGTTTGAATCCTGTTATGGGCATTATCATACATATATGTGCATATTTAAATATTTTTATGAAAAAATGACTTGGTGAGTTTTTTGTGGTATTTCTTCTCAGCATTGATGGTTTTTCCAAAGCGCTCAGTAGGCTTATTTCGTGTACCTATCTGTATTGTACATTAGTTAGAAACATTAAGTAATTCAAATTTTAAAACAGGGTAGTACCTGGTAAAACTTCATCATTTCCAATATAAGGTAGGTTGCATAATGTAAAATCAATCTAGTGTTAGACTGTCGTCAGATCACTCGGCTACAAATATGTAGGTAAGCTGTAAAGTGTCAGCAATTAAATCAGTTATCAGACGTTACAGGATTTTTTGCTGGAATATAATTATTATGATGAGTTACTCGTATTAAAATATTTATTTTTCAGGTTGTAACAGTGACTCCACTTTTTGATCTCTCACCCATTTATGGCCTTGATCGTATAACATTGACTCAAAAAAACAGATTATATAAGAAGGGTCTCCTGAAATATGAAATAGAGGATGGTAAAATGTGGCCGCCAAATTTTGAAAAGGGTAAAGGAACGTGTGTCCAAAATAGAAGACCTAAAGAAACTAGATGCCATGACACCCGTAAGTTCATTTTATGTTAAATTTTTTGAATGGCTTGTCTTATAATGTTTTGCTCACTCAGTGTTGGACTCTCCTCAGCCTGCTCAGTCGGCTACGAATATGGCAACTGAAATTTTTTTGATGCGTCAGTAAATAAAATAATATGCGCGATTAAAATCAGTTGTAATTATTTTAATCTAATGCTTAATAGCCGCAAAGGCATCAGAATTTTTTTGTGTGCTAAAGTGTCCATATGTTTTAAGGAGAAAACATAACTATTGAACCTTAATAACCTATTTGAAAAAAAAAAAACAATTAAGTAAGTATTTTTATTTTTTATTTCAGCCAATAATTTTGCAAATACCATAGTGGGTCTGAATTTGTACATAATATGGTTTTGGAGACATCATAACCGCCTTGCCCTGGAGTTAGCAAGAATCAATCCATCTTGGAACGACGAGAAACTATTCCAAACAGCAAGAGACATCAATATCGCTTGTTACTTGCAAATATTTTTCTACGAATTTTTGCCTTGTTTATTCGGTAAGGATAGGTACTATTTTTCCCGTAACCGTTAGTTATGCCATGACTAAGTATCAAATGATGATACTAATAAACCCAAAATTTTCGGATATATTCATATTGTGTCAGTAAAAAGGATATTAATATTATTGCCTTATTTATAAGTTAGAACTAGGATTAACTGAAATATAAACATCTTAGGTGTATATTGATTAGTTAAAAAGAACAAGTGTTTAGTCAAATTACTGGTCATATTCTATTCTATGACCTTCATAAGACCTGTGGTGGCTGTAACTAGAATGTCTACTTACCATATTATACCTACATAACTAAACTACCACTTACCATAATATACATATTTTCCAGGAAAAGACAACCTCGTTAAAGATGGAGTTATTTGCGAAGACGAAGGATTTAGAGACATTTATAATGGCAAAATTGATCCACAATTGTCTGTAGAGTATACTTACATAATGAGATGGGTGCATTCGATTCAAGAAGGGATGTTGAAGTAAGTTTGTTTTAGCATTTCAACCGCCGACAGTCTTATCTTGAATATTGGAGGAATAAGCTGGAAGATTTAAATTTGATTAATGCTGTTATGTGGTCTATCAGTTTAGTATGTCGTTGCACCGGAATTTAATTCTTGGTGCAGAGCATTTTTCCAATAATTAAATCTAGGGACTGAATGCGGTTGAAACTTCTGTACGATTAAATTTTAACCGCAACATTGTACCAAATATAAATAATGAAACATAGGTCTGTAGATACAAAGCAAATAGTATGATATTAATCTAAATAATAAAATATCAAACAAAGCGGATTGTTATAGGTAATCATAATAAGAGTAGGCAGTAAATAAGCAACCAATCATTTTTTAATTTACAGAATGTATGATAAGGATGGAAACTACGAAAAGCAAATAGAAATAGTGAAAATTATTCTAAGAACTGGTTACGTTGTGAATAACATAGAGTCTATTACAAGAGGCAGTTTGATACAGCCATGTGCCAAAATTGGCTGTAGAAGTGTTAATCCTGAAGTAAGTTTCACTAATTTCTTTATTTTGTCATCATTAGAAATTTTTGCATTTGTTTTCAGATCATAAACTTGTTTAAATTTAATAACTTCTGTCCTCGATGAATAATTTTAGTTAAATTGTTTATTGGAAATTACACAATTATTATTATGTAAAATGATTTGTTATTCTCAAAATATCCGCTTTCATAATTATGATGTCTTGGTAAAAACAGTCTATCACATGCAATTATATAACTTATAGGTACTCTTTTTCACTAGACTTCACGACAGATTCTAGATACGGAATACCAGAATTGTGGGTTACAATCTCATCGACTACCGTGGAATGGGGTGACTTTAGTAAATTTTAAAATTCAAATGTGTTTTTCTCCTTATACAATAATGTAAAAAAAATATAAAAAAAATGGGAATATCGGTTTTGTTCATACTACCGAATCCGCTACTAAAATATTTTTTTTCATCAATACATTTCGAGAAAATAAATAAAATGTTCGTGATCAAGTTTATACTATGATTGGGGTTACTTTGATACCCCCTCTTTTTATTATGGGGTTCGATAGTATCCCTGATTTAGAGTAAATCATCCGAAGAAACCAAATTAATCCGTCCACAGGTTTGGAATTTAGAATGATTTTTATCTGGTTGGGGTTACTTTGACAAAGGAAAAATAAGAGCATTTTTAGAAAGATTTATTTTGTTTTAAATAATTTGTTCGTATGCCCTTAACTTTTATCTCTGGCTTGTGCTGTGCTATTTTGCCATATATTATACTTAAATAGCATTATTTGATAATTTTACACAGTATTTTTATAGAAATTATTTTATTTATTTTTCAGAATGGTTTCAGTCAATTTTAACTAATAATTATGGTCAGGTCTTATTACCAATGAAGTATAAATGATCGATCAGCCTATTTTAAGTAGATAATTGAAAAGGTTAACACATTTTACTAGTACGAAATGATACAGATCAGTTGATCAATGTAGCCCCGTAGTAGTGATCAGAGACACCCCTAGCCGAAAATACCGCCAAAATAAAATAGTCGTAAAGGTTATCGTTTTTTATGAAATTGATTATTATAGATTGATACATTTCTGATATAGCAAAATTAGTAAAAAAAATGTTTTTGCTATAGTTTAACGACTACTTTAGAAGTTATTCATGGTATGAAAATAACCATAAACAACTTCTTATGTTTTTTATTTTTTTACTATCAAACCAGAAGCACGATCGCGCTACAATAATTCACATGGTTGTAGTGTCTATCGATGCTGCTAAATGGAAAATAAAAATGTAATAAATGCGTTCAGAAATAGTACTAGTCCCAGTTTTAGTAAGAAAAGAAGTTTTTATCAAAGTAACCCCAGGACTCAAAGTAACCCCATTTTACGGTAATCATTTTTTTTTTATTGTGGTCCTTTTATGGTCTTTAGGTATATTGGCTTTAACAAATTGTTCATAACTTTCATATTCTATTACAGTTAGCAGACCATGCGTACGGGCCACTTCAGAAACTCAATGATGTGTTTACAAACGATCTTTCAAAAGGACGTTTTTATGGATTACCATCTTACACCAAATATAGAGAACGTTTTACACATCCATCCAAATGTGGTTGCAGTAAATATAAAACATTTGAAGATTTATCTGATGTTATGGAAGATGAGGTAATGTTACTTATCCCTACTAATATTTTAAATGCGAAAGAAACTCTGGTACGATTTCACGCTAAAACTACTGGATTTGGTACAAAGAAAGTCTGGAGCCTAAGTAAGGACATAGGCTACTTTTTAACCGACTGCAAAAAAGGAGGAGTTCCACGCGGACGAAGTCGCGGGCAGAAGCTAGTAGTAAAACTAGTAAATAAGCAAAGAAATATTTTTGGAAACACACGTATTGATCTTATCCCGATTTGAACAAAACAACTATAGACACTAGACAAAGTCGAGTACAAACTCCCGATTCAAAATGAATTAGGTATTTTTAAAAGTGACCAAGGGTTTCACTTTTATAATTATTATCTCATTCTATTTAATGAGCTCCTTCGAGATTTCCAAAAACTAGGTAAATAAGCTCCTACGAGATGTTATTAAAAACTAGGGTTTTGATCTAGTCCCAAATTAAACATACATAAATACATATAGACATTGACATCTGCCCCTAGTAGGATTTGAACCTGCAACCTTCAGTTTCGTAGTCAGAGGCTCTAGACCAACAGGCCGTCAATTCTGTATTTTATCCATAGAGGAACATAAAAAAATACCAGTTTTCTTACTTTATGGTTTCTTTCAGAGTATTAATCTTCTAAAGGACTCCTACGATGACGTAAAGGATGTTGACCTTATGGCGGGTCTATGGCTTGAAAATCCAATAGACGGTGGTTATGTACCTACCACTTTTTACAAAATCGCTATCGATCAGCTGATTAGAAACGTCAAGTCAGATAGGCATTGGTACGAAAGATCTAAAAGACCAAATGCTTTCACTCCTGGTAAGTATATTTATGGAAACAAAGAATTTCTTGTTTTGGAAACAACTCTGTTTTATTTTATTTGTGGACGTTTCGAAAGTTTTACAGTTTACATATTCGCAGCCGACTGAGGTGACGATAGTCATTAAAAAAATACGCGAGTTAAATTCGTTGCAGTTAATTCCAATTTGTAATAGTCGCAAAGGAATCGGTTTTATATCATTTACTTTTTTCTTTATTTAAATAGGTGACTGTGAAGTAATAAATGTTTTATTTAATAACTTTACTTAAAGTATAACGTTTTCTTTTATTACAGAACAGTTAAAAGAAATAAGGAAAATGACTATGTCAAGAATATTGTGTGATGTTGGAGATTGTGTGAATGAAATCCAGCCTAACGCTTTTATGCTACCTACGAAGGAACTAAAGTAAGATATTATTTTATTTTTTACATAATGTTAAAAATAATAATAATAAGTACCTACGTAATTATAACTATTTCGGGATAATTACATCAGTAATATCTGTTGAACGGTTTGATAAAATTTGGTATGAAGTTAGTTGACAAAGCGGATTAACATAGTATTAAAGAGTAATTTTTATCCGACTACGCAAAAAAGGAAAGTAATTTTGTATAGTTCTGCTTTGCCTGTAGGATTACGATGCAAGAACAACTGATTGGTTTTGAAATATCGGGACTGTCGTCGAATTAATTTTGACGCAATCTTAAAGTCACAGTCTCCAGTTTTTATTTCCATGTTTATCACAAAATTAAATTTTCGATTTTCTGGTCCATTCTTGTTGCCATTTCTGCTCTTTTCATCTTTCACTGCTCATTTCATTACGTAGGTACACTTCAAAAATATTAACCGACAACGTATGGTTTCTTTACAGTAATGAAGTTCTGAAGTGTAAGGACATTCCTCAAATAGACCTACGAGCTTGGGAGTGTCCATGTTGCAGTTGCAATGAAGCACCAAGCTGTAAGGAAGAAGTACCTGGCTGCGAGAATAAGCAGCCTGTCTGCAGGAAAAAAGAAGATAGCTGCGGGAAAGAGGAAGCAGGGAAACCACTTCTGGATTTAGATGTAGAAGTCAGTCTTGGACTTTGATGTATTTCCAATTAGTTAATTACCAATACAGTTTTTATTGCTTATAAGAATCTGTTAACAGAATTTGATAAATATCGTATGGTGTCATGAAATAATATGCTAATAGATCCCTTTAAAGCAGACTGCAGAAATGAAAAAGTTTTGAAACATCATCATATTATAATTGTTTTATTCATATGTTTTAGTGTGAAAGCATCAGGAATTGAATTTTATGCTTTGTTTATTCCAAAGTTACAGTTGATTTTTTAAGTTCATAATAAAGTTATTTTTAAGTTACTTAATGTTTTCGTAAACGCTATCTCACTTTTACCACTATCAATCTCTTTTTTCTGAAAGTGATCTGTTTACAGCTGTTGGCCCTGGGGCCGTTATTGCTACACCGGACGAATTTATATTATTGGTAACTCAACACCTCAATCTTCTTAAAATGGCCGATGCAGGTAGTTATTCGTTTCTTTCGGTTGTTAATAGCGATTGGCACATGTCTCGGGGACACGAAAGGCTTGAAAGCCTCCTCTCAGGAGGCTCGCCACGCGTCCGGTTTTGCAGTAAAGGCCCATTATTTGGCCAAATGTGCTTCAATATTCAGTTGGAAAAAAAAACTCGGCCAAGATATTTGTCGCGCAAGAACCTGTCACTGTCACTATCCGACATCTCGAAAATGTGACAGTAATAGAAATTTCCCACGCGACATATTCCTTTTAAACCCGTGCAGTGAAGATTTCATATTAAAAATTCTAAACAAACTAATCCATAATAATTTCTGATGCCTTCGCGGTTATTATACATTGGAATGAAACAATTTTAAACGGATTTAACTCGCGTATTTTATTTTACTGGCTGACGTTACGGAGCCTTTATCGATTCCATAATCATAGCACGGCTGAGCTGACAATAGTCTTATGCTAAAGTAAAATACGCGAGTTAAATCCGTTTAAAGTTGTTTCATTCCAAACTAATCAAGTTAAACATTTTCTATTCCATGTTAATTATGCGGCGCCAAAAATTACGTTTTAATAGTATTCGAGGCTCGGCTCCGTATTCCACGTCATTAGCATACTCCTCTGTATATTCGGAATTAATTCAGCGAATACGATACGCTTAGAGAAGAAATATTAATTAAAACTGACTAAGAGTGGCAGAGAGTATTTATTTTAGAAACAGACAGGTAAGAGCCTTTTTTATATTAATTAACGGTCCTGCTGAAACGTTCTGTTTTGAAGGCATAACAGCAGACTAGTTCTCAACTAGCACACGAGTTCTATATAAGTTATGTAAAGGCTGTATAAGGGTGATTGGTCTTATTTAGCTTTTGTACTACTTATATAGGTAGAGCTTGTATGCTGCTTGGGTTTCTTACGGCGTTTTCTTTCAATACCGTTATTTTTATTGGAAATAGTAAATAGTGATGTTGGGTCTTATTCACTTAATAAAGAAATTGCATTTGCATATACATCATCAAATTCATCAGCAATATCGTAATCATAACACTCATAACAATCTTCATAATCTATTTCAAAAGCAATATCATGATAATAAACATAATCACAATCACTATCGCGATGATTTTCACTGTCGCTATCACCGTCAGTATCGCTATAACTATTATCATCAATATCAGAATCATTATCGCTACCACTATCAATATCATTATAACTATCACTATCACTATCTCAATCTCAAATACAATCATCATCATCTATCACATTATATTACCCGTCATTCTGCCATACTGATCCAACTCTTTCTAACTATTCGTCTATTCACTGATATCTCAATCATAATCACCATCACCGTCATCATCATCAATCTCATTCTGCCCGTCATTCTGCCATACTGATCCAACTCTTTCTAACAATTCGGCTATCACTGATATCTCAATCATAATCACCATCACCGTCATCATCATCAATCTCATTCTGCCCGTCATTCTGCCATACTGATCCAACTCTTTCTAACTATTCGTCTATTCACTGATATCTCAATCATAATCACCATCACCGTCATCATCATCAATCTCATTCTGCCCGTCATTCTGCCATACTGATCCAACTCTTTCTAACAATTCGGCTATCACTGATATCTCAATCATAATCACCATCACCGTCATCATCATCAATCTCATTCTACCCGTCATTCTGCTATACGCATACAACTCTTTCTATTTACTTATCTATACTTCAATACTAATATAATAAAGAGGATAGGTTTGTTTGTTTGTTAGGATTCAATAGGGTCCTAAAGTAGTGCCTACAATCTATTACGCAAAATAGGCGCAGTAGAAGTCGTCGTGTTGCGGAAAACAAGCCCGCGAAAATCTATACCTATACCTATAGGGTCCAAAACGACTGGACGATTTGAAAAATTCTTTCAATGTTGGGAAGCTAGGTTCACCCAGAGTAACATAGGCTAGGTATAGAATGTTGAAAAAAAAATAAGGGATCCGCGCGAAGCCAGGACGAACCGCTAGTATATTATATTTAGGTATCTACTGTGTTTGAAGCGTGGCTTCTCTATGTTACTACTCTATGATTTAAGGGATTTGCAGAAGATTTGCATATTTCTAAATTGTATGCGGCCGCCATGCTTTGTTTGTGCTGTTATGAATTATATTTTATCACCGCTATGACACTGTAAATTATGAAAAATTTCAAATAATAACTTGTTAGAAACTTTTGATGTCGTTTAATAAATATCTTTGGACAAATCACTCCAATTAATCTAGTCCCTAACTAAGCAATGCTTGTACTTTGGGAACTAGACAACGGATAAACATATAAATTATACAAATAAGACATCCAAGACTCAGGTGCTTATCACACTGATATCTGACCCTAGTAGGAATCCAACGCGCAACCTCCGGTTTCGTAGTCAGCGGCTCTAACTAATATACCAACAGGCTGTCGAATGTTAAATACTAATAAGTAGGTACACAACTTCTATATAAACTGAAAAATCGCTGTATAAGAGATAAAAGCATTCCTTCATGACGTTTAATGATACTACGGTCTTTATAATCAGTAACATACCTATTTAGACTGTAATAGAACTGCTTGGTAACAGACGTATATTGCTCTAAAACATAAGTAGGAAAGTAAATAAATTTAAAATGTTTAACATTGATAAATACAGCTGGATTTTAAGTCTAAATCGGATACAGAATAAATTGTTGTTACATAATAGGTAGATTATGACACAGGTGTGGTGTTTGAAAATTACATACGAGGTATCATGAACAAAAACACGGTTAGTTATAATGATATTATTATATGAGTAGTAGACAACGGAGAAACATAAATAAATAGGTACCTACATAATATGAGAAATAGCTATGACTTTACAACAAATGCTCGTGCTAATCACAACATTTGCCCCTAGCAGGATTCGAACCTGCAACCTCTCATATCAACAAGCCATCTACAAGTAATTTTAATAAGGTTAAATTCTTTCAAAAATGCATAATTAATTATTGTAAGTACAATATAAATTAAATTAAGTAAATAACTGTTTAAAATATTGTTATCTACGCAAATAAATGTCGGCAATGAAAAATATACGTTCTATTTACTTTAATGCAATTTTATTTATTATCCTTGTACAATTATGGGGTAAAAGGTTATAAGTATCATACTGAATGTGAAGAACTTATGTCATTTTTCATTAAGACTAAAAAATATTGAAACACAAAACTTCACAATTTTTGTAATATTTAGCAACCGTAAAATAAATTTAATTATATCGACGCCCCCGAGCAATAAGTCGGTAATGTGATATTATGGACATTTTATTGTTTTGCGAGATTCGTAATCTACGCATTAGAATACATCATATATATTTTTTTCAGATTTTTTATAAAGAAATTGAAAAAAATATTAAGAGTGACGTGTTTATTGTAGGGAAACTGCAAATCCAAAATTCTACAAGAAAAGTGTCGTTACATATTAATACAAATATAATTATTGTTTTGATATTTGGTAAGATGCGATTACCGGATTATTGGCGAAAATATTTTTTATGCCGTTTTTGGTAAACGATAATACTGTACTAAGTTGAATAGACTTCACATGGCATTATCTATTAACAAAGTTTTATAGGGAGTAAAATATTTCGTAAATATTCGTAAAGTTTACTCGCGTACTTTTTAATGTCAAATCAGATCATGCCACGAATTGTTACCTACAATACCGTCTTACTTTTTGCCGCTCAGCCATCGTAAGGTATGTTTATCTCTGTCTTCGAATAGAAATTAGAAAGTAATAGATACATGCCACGCCCCATCACGTGTCTGCTCTCGCGCCGGCAACGCGTAATGTTTGTTTACATAAACAGTTGCAAATTTCTGTTGACCGCAGGTGACGTAATTACTTTTGATCGCTGCGTATTTTATAGAAAAAGTGTTTGTGTTTACGTGTCAGTGTAAATCTATTGAATATGTTACATAATACATGTTCATAATTAATAAATAAGTGCCATGGAACCAATAAGACGCAAAGTTTTAAAAAATCCTCGTGTAAAACGAATGCTGCTTATGGTTGATAATGCCCAGAGTAAGTACTTAAGTTAACAATATTTTATAAGTGAAGTACCTATGTAGATAATAAAACGATAGTGTTTATTTTACCTACGTACCTACATACCTAACTATGAGTTCCTGACTAGTGTTTTAAATTACCTACTAAGATAGTATTTTATGTTTTGCGAGTAGGTAGGTAGGTACATAAGATATATAATTGAAACAGAGGTAAACAGACACGGTTAGTGTACCTACAGCTTGTATTATTTCAGATGAAAATGCAAAATCTGATATACTTTTAAATGGTGCAGGCACAGGGGAAGAAGTAAATCGCGGTAAGTAATGTTTTTACTCAAGGTGTGTACATATTTCGTGTCTTTTGTAATATTAAGTATTTTATGTTGCTGTATTTAAGATATTATTTTATTATGAACTAGCGGCTGCCTGCGACTTCGTTCGCCTTTACCTCACTTACCTATAAAAAAACTAAACATAATAGACTCGGGGTGAAGTTCACAATTAGCATGAAATATCTTGTACGGTCACGGAACTTAATTTCCTACCCTTTTGACAAAACGGTTGCTTGAAGCCTTTAGTGTCATCAGAGGCGATAAGTCATTAGTGACGTAAAGAAAAATAAACCTTATGGTTTTGAAATGTCAAACTGACTTTGAACCTAAGGTGGGTAGGAAATTAAATTCTTTGACTGTATATATTATTTAATGATTTCAGGTGAACATGGACAACCATATACACATTTAGACAACTCAAGCACAAGCGAAGAGGTAACTGGCGGGCATGTTACTCATACGTTACAAGGTTTGTGGGTATTTCTACAGATAAGTACAGTCAGCTGCAGAGAAAAGGGACCCCCCGTCCTGGTAAGGATTGACTTATTTCAAAAACCTGTGGTTATTTTTGAATAAATTTGAGTTTATGCGTAGATAATAGTAATATCTTTAATTCACAAAAAAATATATAAATCCAACCACAGGTTTTTGAAAAAAAAACAATCCTTACCAGGACGGGGGGTCCCTTTTCTCTGCAGCTGACCGTACCTAGGTACCTATCATTGCAGAAAAGTAATTTTGTTGATTTTTTTGTTATTACAGATGAATGTTCGAAATCAGATGCCATTTCGAATCCCAACAATCCAACTTCAGGCAAACCTTCTTATGTGCAAGATCTATTAAAATACAATTTACGAAGTAAGTACCAACGAGCTTACAATTATTAATTGTTTAGAGTCTTTTAATATGCAACATTACTTACTTATACGATTAAGGGCTGATTTTTCAAACGTCAGATAAAGTTTATTCGTCAGTTAAAATTATCGCTTATCTTTTTAATGTCATAAATTAGAGAAGGAAAGTGATAGTTTTAACTGACGAATAAACTTTATCCGAGGTTTGAAAAATCAGCCCTAAGTATCTCATTAAATTGTGTGGTATTTATTCCCCAATTATTAACCACGTTAACTACCGATCCTGTACCTAGTGAAATGCGTAAGAAATTTCTTTAAATACCTTTAGGTTTATCGCAAACTGGTTTGCTTTATACTACTGTGTCACTTGTTATATCAGACATACCTCGCCAAATTGTGCAGTGACTGACTGACTGATTAACCTAAATAAAAATTACTTACAGGTTTGCCGGGACAAAAATACCTCAACTGTGATAGTGAATCAGCTGATGAAGATTTTTCGCCAGACTGCTCAGAGTATATTCCAAGTCCAGAAAAAACTGTTAGCCTTAGCTCGAACGATAGCATATCAGGTTTTAGCGGAAACTCCCAGTATATAAACAAAGTTTTAGAAACAGGGAACTCTCCTTCAACTGTATCAAATTTGTCGCTGTATTTAGGGAGTGCAAATTTCGTAGCCTCTCCATCAGTAATATATAAAGTTCCTTCAAATGATTCTCCTCTTCAAATAGGAGCACGCACTCATGGAGAAAACAGCACCCATGTCACAGATCTAGTTACAAAATCAAGTAATCAAAATAATAACGTAATAAATAATGAAACGTTATTGATTACTGAATTATCAAAAGAAACATCTGATAACTTTACAACGGATCTAAACGAAACATTACGACCAGAACAAGATCTGCAAAATGAGTGCTCAATTGTAATAAACGAAATCGATGTTACATTGAGTGACGGTACACAAAATGTTTGCATTGCACAAATAATGATAATTTTGAAAATAATTTTCCTCGATCAACCGAATTGATTGAAGTAGAAGACAACTTAAATGAACAACAAAATCTTTCTACACTTGAAGAAAATAACAAATTGACTAGAAAACGTAAACAAGATAAAACTCAATGGCGGTGTAAAAAAAATAAGAATCTTAAAAACTCTGGAGAGGCATACGAAGGTTGTAACTCGAAAATAAAATATCCTAAAAAAACGGTAGGTGCTACATGCACGTGTAAATTAGATTGCGGTAAAAAAATTAATTCATTAGACAGACAAAATATATTTGATAAATTTTACAGTCTCGCTGATCGGGAACAGCAATGGCTGTATGTGGGTAAACACACTAAGACCGAAAACATCAAACGAATGACGTTAGAGCGTAAAAACAATCGTACACAAACGATTAAATATTATTTTAAATTAAATGATGAGGAGGTATCGGTATGCAAGACTTTTTTTTTAAACACGCTACAAATCGGAGAACAACTGGTGTATACAGCATTAGAAAAATTTAAATCGGATGAAGGTTTAAAAGATAATAGGGGAATCCATAATAACAGACCGCGAAAAATGAGTGCTGGTACAGAAGCTAGTATTAAAACGCATATTGGATTATTTCCAAAGGTAGAATCGCATTATACAAGAAAGACTTCAAAACGAGAATACCTGTCAGAAAATTTAAATATATCAAAAATGTATCGCTTTTATACGGTATGGTTTTCAGAACAAAATTATGATAATGTTGTAATGGCAACAAAACGGCAATACGAAACAGTGTTCAACACAAATTATAATTATTCATTTTTTAAACCTAAAAAGGATCAATGTCATTCATGTTCTGTATATGAGCTTGCTGATGCTGCTAAAAAAGGCTCTTTAGAAGAGAAACACAAACGTCATTTAGAAAGCAAAGAGATCATTCGACAAATCAAGAAGGAAGAAATTGAGACAGGTGATAAAAACAATTGTACAATAGCGATTTTTGACCTACAAAAAGTTTTAAATATACCTCAATCAGAGGTGGGTGTATTTCATTATAAACGAAAATATCCTGTATATAATTTTACAGTTTTTGATGCCCTACGCAAAATAGGCTATTGTTATGTATGGCACGGTCAGGTAGCAAAGAGAGGCAGCACAGAAATAGGGAGTTGCTTGTTAAGTTTTTTTAAAACTGAACGCGAGAAGGGTGTCACATCATTTTCTCTTTACTCTGATGGATGCTATGGGCAAAATAAAAACCGATACATTTTTGCCCTCTACATTTATGTTAGCAAATTATTTGGGATATCTATTACTCACAGGTTTTTCGAAACTGGGCACAGTCAAAATGAGGGAGACTCAATGCATTCATGTATTGAAAGAAACCTAAGAAATAAAGTTGTGTATACTCCTGACCAAATATTTAGCATTATTTTGAACTCCAAGGTAACTGGCGAAAAATATAGAGTAAATCAACTGCAGCAATCTGATTTTTATGACATCAAACTACTTGTAGATCCTATTAGCTGGCGGCGTGACCAAGACGGAAACATGATCCGCTGGTCTAATGTGATGGAGGTGAAAGTTACTCATTCCGAAGAAAACAGACTGTATTTCAAGTATAATTTTGAAGATTCATATTCAGAACTAAATTTACAACCTGCCACGAATACCAGACGACGGGGAAGGCCACGTACACAAGGTGCAGCTATATGCCCAGATAATGTTGAGTTACAACAAGCATACCACCGCCCAATTCCAATCACCAAAGCTCTCCACTCAGATTTAATGAGTTTATGTACAAGTGGGGCAATTCCAGAATATTATCATACCTTTTATGAATCATTATCATATACTGATCAGATAGACAATGACATCATTAACGAAGATGTCGATATGGACGAAAATTGTTAATCTTTGAGGTGATGTTTTATTATTCCAATAACTTGTTACCTATTTGTTAAGTATAAGTACATTTAATTTTTATAAACCAAAAATGGTTATTTAATGATTATATTAAGTAGCTGTGTGATAAGTAGGTTTTTTATTCTTTACTATATGCTTTAATTGTTACGGGTAATAAAGCAATATTGATTATTTTTGATTATTTTAATGAATAAATCTTATTTTACTAATTATTTCTGACTGTTTCCTTTTACACCTTGATATTCTTTTATTTCGATATCATTCAGTATTGCACGGTTACTTGAATATCTTATTATTATATCTCCCAGAAAAACAAAGCTACGACACATTGCAGTTATTTTGCCCGGTTTTAAATCACTATAAAAACCCAGGTAATGGTATAATACGTTTAGCCCTTCAATCTAAAAAAACGTTATAAATGTCAATATTATACAGTTACAAATCAACACTTTGAAAAAAATTACCACAATAATCCGGTAAATCAGTATTACTAGGAATAATTCTTAACTCATTATCAGTAAAATGCATTTTTTATCGTTACTCAATATTTACTGCATATTATAAAGTATTGTTATATAAATTATACTCCTTAAAAAATTAGCTTTCATTTGACATATAAATTTATTTAGTGCTACAACTGGATGCAGAGATATTCAACAAAATCAGTAAATATTTTTTCCTGTAAAATTTACTTTTTGCGATTACCGACTTATTGCTCGGGGGCGTCGATATTGTTATACTTACACTTGTTGTAACTGAAAATATATCGAAGGTATGTATTCAGCTGAACACCTAATTAAGTATATTATTATATATTATTTTATTGGTAAGTATATTATTATATATTAGTATATTATTATAAGCTGTGGAATTGTGGATACCTATAATTAAGTGACCATTAATGTTAGTTTAAAATGTATTAAATAGATATAAGTTATAATGTATCATTTGTTGGTAACCCTCAACAAATAAATAAATAAATATTTTTTAAAAATTGTAAGTAATGCTATGTTTTTATATTATATAATGATACTTACCTACTTAATATTTGTTCTTCGTATTGCCGATCCCAGTATTAGCGGATGCAATTAGACATAAATGCAATTAGAAGTGTGATTATTGAGAAACACATGTATCTAATCTAATTTATAAATGATTTATGGGTTCCCTTAATAAGCGAGTAATTAATTAAAAAAAACTTAAACAACTTGAATAGTTGTTTCATTCCAATGTGTAATAACCGCGAAGGCATCAGAAATTATTAAACAAAATCCATAATTATTTCTGATGCCTTGAATTATTACATATTGGAATGAAACAACTATTAACGGATTTAACTTGAGTATTTTATTTTATTGGCTGACGTTTCGGATTCTTTACAGTTTCCATAATCGTAGCACGACTGAGCTGACAATAGTCTAACGCGCGCATTTCATTTCAAAATATGTCCATATTTTAACACAATATTGTAACTATACAGGATGAGATACCCTACTGCGTCGCATCTGTCTGTCTGTTGGCCTTACAAGCACACAACATGTTTCTACTTCAATACGACATCGATACGATATCGATAAGAACCTGACATTAATAGTGATGGCGATTGTCTAGCATTTTTAGGGTTCCGTACTATACTAATATAATAAAGAGGATTATTTGTTTGTTTGGATTGAATAGGCTCCTAAACGACCGGACCGATTTGAAATTTTTTTTCACAGTTGGAAAGCTACACTATTTCCATGTGACAAAGGCCATAAAGAAAAAGGGATCCGGGCGAAGCCGGGGCGGACCGCTAGTAAGTACCTAATAAAAGAATTGTTCAATAAAGATACTCTTATAAAATAATTTTTGATGCCTTCGCGGTTATTACGCATTGAAATGAAACAAAAATGAGTAAGTAACTGATTTAACTCGCGTATTTTAGTTTTACTGACGTTTCAAATACGTTACAGATCCCATATTCGTTACCGAAGTGTTTGACTATTGTCAGCCAAAAATGCACGAATTAAATCAGTTTATAGTTGTTTCATTTCAATCTATACTAATATTATAAAGAGGAAAGATTTGTATTTTTGTATGTAATGAAAAAACTCAAAAAGTACTGTACCGATTTTCTTAATTCTTTAACTATTGGGAACATACATTCACCCTGAGCAACATAGGCTATAGAATATTTTGAAAAGAAATAGGGATCCGCGCAAAACCAGGGCGAACTGCTATGTGTAATAACCGTGAAGACATGATTTCTGTTGCCAACGGATGATCGATTTTCGAACGTCATTGATCATTAAGTTGCTATCGATTTTATATCGATACTAGCGGTCCCGGCAGACGTCATCCTGCCCGTTCGAAATTCAAATTAGGTAACTTAAGTTAGACAACGTTTGTATGGGAAAAGAAAAGGGCTGTTTTTAGGGTTTTCCCGGCAATTATTCGATTTTTTCTCGCCGTAAGAACCATCCTTGGACTTTAACGAACATTTAAAAAAAAAAATTGGCCAAATTGGTCCTGGCGTTGTCGAGTTATGCGCTTACCAACAAATTTTGCGATTCATTTTTAAATATAAAGATTAGCGTTAATTTAAGCTATCGATATTACACCAATATCGAAGTAATATCGTATCGTTCTTCCCGTACTGGCCCTTGTCTCTCGAATGTGTATCGATTCCCATACTCTGTGATATGAATACATAATATCCTCACAGTTTGAATATTAAGCGAGCCTCGTTTGTTCCAGTCAGAGGGACAAATGGCTTGCTTTTAGAGATCGTGGCTAGTATAATAAAACAATATTTATTTATTTACTACTTGTAACTTGTTTGAGCATAATAGTTACTGCTCCGCTTAGGCGCGTGCGGTGAGGGTCGCGCATGTACCACGTCAGGGTAGGCACTCAATACATTTATGCCATTGTGCCTATGTAGAATGCACGCCCCTGGCTCCGCTCCTATTGATCTTAGGTAAGGCGTTCGTGACGTCACATCTCAAAATTATTTATAAACAATTCATTATTACACTAATTTTTGATGCCTTCGCGGTTATTACACATGGGAATATAACACTAACTAGGTAACGGATTCAACTCGTGTATTTCATCGTTAACGCTTTAGCGTTAGACTATCGTCAGTTCACGGATACGAATATGGGATCTGAAAGTTTTCAAAACGTCAGCATATGGAATAAATTACGCTATTTAAATCCGTTACAGTTATTTCATTCCAAAATATTATTTGTCTATAGACAGTACCTACTACAAATGATTAACACTTGTAGTATAACTACCTACTCGTTAGTTTAATATTAGTAAGTACCTACTGGAAAGTCTTCATAATTTACCTCCACGTTTCGTTAATCAAAACATCATATTATTATATTTAGGTACCCATTTTAATTAAAAACATAACATAAACACATCAAAAAGTAATATTCCTCAAATTAAACAACTATTCAACAAGAACTCGTTAAAACTTGCAAAAACTTTGAAAGAGTTGCAAGTCCATTTTCTACCAAAATGGAAGCGCTATTCATTTCTACCAAATCCTACCAAATACGGCAGTTATTAACTGCCACGGTTGAATCGCAGGATAAGTCGAAATATTAAAGTTGCCCAAAGAAATATATTGCTCGAACAAGGAATTAAGAGGGCTGTGTCAACACGAGTTTAATACAAGTCAGTGCAGTGGAAAATGTACGCTTATTATATTATAGTCTTTTCTGAGGGTAAATCGAAAATTGGTGTTTAGGCAGTCTCTTGTGTATAACAAAAGCTGAGGGATACGCTTTTCCGTCTTCATATAATTTTTATTAGGTACTAGCAGTTCGGCCCGGCTTCGGATCCCTATTTTTTTTTCAAAATATTCTATAGTCTATGTCGCTCAGGGTGAACGTAGCTTCCCAACAGTGCAACAATTGTTCAAATCGTCCAGTCGTTTTGGAGCCTATTCAGTATTCAATCCAAACAAACAAACAAACCTTTCCTTTTCATTATAATATTAGTATAGATATATATATATTGCAATGTATTCTCATCGATACGTTAGTATTATTGGATAAATCTAAGAAACCTCGCTCAATCTTAATTTTACTTTGTAGCGTTTTGGAAACTACTAAAATACGATAGTTAATTAAGTTGTTTCATTCTAATGTGTAATAACCATGAAAAGCCCAGAAAAAGACTTAAGTTTATACTTAAATTTGCACGTCAGTGTACACATCATAAAGTAGACTCGACGGTTGGTTAGGTTTGTTGATCTTTGGGACTTATTCATTGATACAGAGTTTCATTAATAACACATTGAAAATTAAACCATAGAATATACAATATAATATCTAACACTATACTTATGTATCAAATATTGCGTTAAAAACCATACATGTCATTATAATAACATAAATATAATTTATAATAAATGTCACTGCAACATCAGTATAGGTAAAGGTCGGTCGCGGAGCGCAGCGAAAAACGGACGTTGGCCTTTTTCTAGTTGTCTCTGTCGCACGTGCGTAGTAATATAAGTGACCTCACGCTCGCACAGTAACCTTGTCAAGGTCCTTTATCCACATCTTGTCATATCGACGTCGTCTTTTATTTTTCCATGTCGACAACGAACCAATATCGACACGACAAACCTTCTCCATGCCTACAACGTTCTAAATATTATAACAACAACATAATATTGGATTGAAACAACTATTAACGGATTTAACTCGCGTACTTATTCAATTTTTTAATTGTAAATATATAAGTGTCCTAAAAAATGACTTTCTACGGCGTTACTTCTCAGTAATGATGGTCTTTCCGAAGCGCTAGTAACGCCCCCTATTAGGTTTTAATTGTAATGTATAAAAGTATTTTTTTTTGCGTAAAATGTAACATTAGTATTTCATAATTCAGAATAGGGTAGTTTTTCAAAATTTGTAATTTAAATATAAGGTAGTTTGCATAACTGTATAAATCACTTTAGCGTTAGACTATTGTCAGCTCAGTCGTGCTACGATTATGGAAACAGTAAAGAATCTGAAACGTCAGCAAATAAAATAAAATAAAAATACGCGAGTTAAATCCGTTAATAGTTGTTTCATTCCAATGTGTAATAACCGCGAAGGCATCAGAAATTAACAACATAATATTTTCGAATTGAGAGTTCATCATAGTTTTTTTTAGTCTTATCTATAATGCGTGAAACTTTTGGAGTTTTTGATGCACTCCTATTCAGTTTTTTATTTAACAATTACCTGTACGACCCATGTCGTTTAAAGAAAAACTGAAAATGTCTAATATTCCGTTCAAGTATTACGTAATACTTACTTGAATATCTATCTCTAGTAGGATTCAAACCCGCAACCCCTGGTTTTGTAGTAAGGGACTTAAAAATATATCTTTGATGCTTTTATGCTATTATTGCAAATTGTAATAAAACAACTGTAAAGGAAAAAGTAATAGAAGAAAAAGGAGTTAAACTAGATAAGACTAAAAGTAGTGAGACCAGGCGTTTTAATCAAGAAGTTATATTAGTTCGCTTTAAATGCTAATGACTCTTAGCTAATTATAACATTGCGGTGAAAAACTCAATTGTGTTGAATAAATTTCTCAAGGGGACATCTTTCATTTTCTTTTATAATCCTAGATCATGAAATTATAACTATAATATTATTAATTGGAATGAAACAACTATATAAGAATTTAACTCGCGTATTTTTATTTGCTAATGTTTCGGATTCTTTACAGTTTCAATAATCGTAAAAATCACTTTATCGTTAGACTATTGTCAGCTCAGTTGTGCTACGATTATGGAAACTGTAAAGAATCCGAAACATCAGCTAGTAAAATAAAATTAAAATACGCGTTTATGTTATAACCGCGAAGCTTAGAGAATACATAACTGTTCTGTATTCTCTAAGCCGCGAAGGCATCAGAAATTATTTATTACTAATATTTCCGGCAGACGTCGTTTGGCCTTAAAACATGGGTACATTATTTTTGTATCTACTGTTTGAGCAGGTCAATGACGATCACTAATTATAAAATATTAAAATTCTAAAAATATCTATCAATGCCTTCGTGACTTCGTCTGTTCACGATAAGCCTCTTTTTTCCCCTTAAGGTGTGAATTTTCAAAAACTCTTTCTTAGTGCTCACTAACTTTATAAAAGGAGCCCCCGTGCAAAATTTCATCATCATCATTTTAGGCTCTTCGTTGATGTCAGTGATCAAGTCACTTTCTCCTTATATATGTATACCTATATCTAGAATCATCGCCATCTGTGTTAAAATTGTAACAATAGGTAGGTACCAAAAATACAATTGACGTAACGATATATTGAATAGGTTCAATGTTGACCTTATAATTAATATAAATAAAGACAGCTATTTAAATGGCAACTGTGGTAACAATTTTCATTCCGCTAAAAATTTCACACGGTCCACATTTCCTTGTACAAGATGTGGACATTTATTTTGACATTCGCCATATTATTTAAAAGTTATGACGCTATACATTACGACTCTTATACTGGTGAAGAAATATCTGATGAAGATGTTCAACGACATGCCGCGGAGAATACGACATTGTAAGTATTTGATACGAAATTTAAACTTGTTATCCTATATAGACTACAAGCCCATGAAGAAAAAAAATCACGTGAAATGACCCACCGTGAGTTACAGTTAGTAGGCTAGGACCATATTATAAAAGAACTTTAAACACTATGCTGTCATTTTTTAGCGGTACAGGTGAGAGTACCTACGTGAGTAATTAGAATTTTTTAGGTACAAGTGAGGAGTTAAGACTAATTATTAATGTACGGCGTTTATGGGTAAAGTATCTGTGTAATAATATGTATATTATTATACAGATACTCAAGGGCGTGCACTCCATATAGGCACATTATTATAAATGTATGGAGTGCCTACCCTGACGCGGTACATACGCTACCTTCACTGCACGCGCCTGCAGATACTTTACCCATAAACGCTAATAATTGTCCCACTGCTGGGCACAGGATACTAGGAATTTCTAGAAGATTAGATCCGGCCACGTTAACAACATCAACGCAAAATCTTGTTTTATAAGGCAACTAGCTGTTGCCTGCGACTTCGTCTGCGCTCGATAAGCAGCAGTTCTACCCCCTTAGGGGGTGAATTTTCGGAAATGCTTTCATAAAAGGAACCTATGTGTAACATTTTAAGTTTCTAACCCTTATAGCTTAAACCCTGCGTTGATAATTATGTCAGTCATTAGATTAGCTTCTTTCTTCTTATTAACCTGTTATAAGTTTATTATAAGTTAGATAGGTATATGAATAAATGCCCCTATTTCTATTTCCCTATTCCTTGGTTAATCTATACAAATATTATAAAGAGGAAAGGTTTGTTTGTTTGGATTGAATAGGCTCCTAAATGACTGGACCGATTTGAAAAATTCTTTCATTGTTGGAAAGCTACATTATTCCCGAGTGACATAGGCTATAAAAAAAGGGCGAAGCCGGGGCGGACAGCTAGTAGAATAAAATTTGTCTTCAACGCTCAAAGTACCTACTGAATTTGCTTGTTGGGATGTAGTTGTAAGAGGTCTCTGACGTTGTAAGGCTTGCTTTATGATTTTTAATATGATGTCTGTTGCTTTGTTTGTGTATTTTATTTAATATATTGCTTGTAATTGCAGCTGGTGTACCGTTAACATCGAGCCTTGTGACCCTAATGAGCCAAGGCGATTAGATGGCTCTTGCAATAATTTTGATTACCCAACTATGGGGGCCATGCATACTCCACAACTAAGACTTCTCCCTGCCGACTATGATACAAGTAAGACAACTTTACTTAAGTAAGACTTTGTAGGCAGAATTTGAAAAAGCCCTATATACCTAAACTTCGTAGGTCAACTTAGACTTGGAATCAAACAACTTTAACGGAACTGACGTTTCAGAGCCTTTACAGATTCCATAATCGTAGCACGACTGAGCTGACAATAGTCTTATGCTAAAGTGATGAGTACATTTAATCAAGTTGATTAGACAGATGTTTTCGGGATGATAGTTCTAATTATTTCTTTCCCTATTCCAGGTAATTCAGATTACGATGAAAGATTGGACAAAACCGGCAATCCCCTGCCAAATCCAAGATGGGTTCGCACCATGGCGTTACAAGAAGGCCGTGTGCCAGATACTAGACTTACGCAACTCGCAACTCACTTCTTTCTCGGCATAACGGCTGATGTCGTAGCCGTTCATGACACTGGTAAGAAAACAAATGACAATAGAAACGTGAAACTTTGAGATTTCGCTACAAGAAAACAAATGACAACAGCAGAGTTAACTTTGAAAATTTGATTGTTGTTCTAATGTAGAATTAAGTCTAGCTGTCCAGTTTCAACAATGAGAGACAGGTCATTCTACACAACCTATCTAATTTTACAGACTTGGCCCCTAATTGATGCTTTATTTGGAAATGAATACTAAAGACAAATTTCTAATCCTTAACTTTGTCTTATTCATTGGTGACCTAGATGTTTATGGGTGTATAATTATGTAGACTTTATGTATTAGCATATTATTATATTTCTACGGTTGATTTACATTCAGTTAAAGAATTCTTAGTCAATATTTAGTAAACTCTTTGGATCTCATTTATTTTATTGACGACTGTTATAATATTAACCATCACCACATAGTTAATATAAAACAAAGTCGCTTTCCGTCGTCCGTTCATATTTATGCTTAGATCTTTAAAACTACGTAACGGATTTTGATGAGATTTTTATTTAGTAGACAGAGTGATTCAAGAGGAAGGTCTACATGTATAATACATGCATAATACCCCCTAGCGGGTGTCCAGTTTGATATATTTATTAAAACTAGAATACGTTCTTTTGTTCCGTGCAGTAAACTACATGTTTTGGACAACACACTGCTGCTTGCCTGGTGGAGAATCTGACAAGAAATGCGCTCCAATAAAAGTGCCAAATGATGATCCTGTGCTCCGATTCTCTGATGTGAGATGTCTCAACCACACTAAACCTTTCACTTTCCAATCAACAGGATGCATTAAAAACAAAACTGCTATGCCACCTGAGAGGGTAAGTAATATTGAGGGAGGTAAATTAATAAGTAATAAGTTAGTGATCTTGGATATCATAATGTATAAGTAGTATGACTGAAAGTTTGTAAGTGAAAACTGAGACAGGAAACATGAAATATAAATTAATAATGAAAATTAGATTGACAAATGAACTTACTGTATTGGAGTGTTCCTCTTTGTTATGATGTTATTCTACTGTTTTGTTTACTTAATTACCTAATAAGGATATCAAGAAGATTGCAGGGGGTTGCCTTAATACAGTATAAAGTCAAACTCAAACTCAACTCAAACTCAAATAATCATTTATTCAGGCTAGGCTCTTACAGGCACTTGTGAATGTCAACGTTAAAATTAATATTCTTTTTCGATTCAGCAAAAAAAAACCTCTTGAGAAGAATCGAGAATAAACTCAATGAGGTATAATTTTTTCAATATAATAATATTACAATTTCACTTAAGAATAAATTATGTACAAATTACAATATGTATGTACTTAATCTAATTACATTTTTTTTTTTAAATTATAGGAGAAAATTATAAAAAATAAAAAATAACAATAGGTACTGGAGATGTATAAGGTCTCCAGATGTCAAAAGACTAAATTAAATTTACTGGAAATGTAAAGGTTTCCAGGAGTCAAATATAAAATAAAATTACAGGAGAAAAAAAAGAAAAAAATACACAAAGTAAAAAAGACACTATGATGTCTCTAGTCAGATTCGTAGTCGAGTTAAGGAATATTTTAGAATTCTGTGTACTTTTACGGTTTGATACTTTTGAAGAGGTTAATTATGTTTTTGAAATTATTCTTATTTATATTCAGGTCACAACAGCAACACCTTTATACGATCTGTCAGTGCTCTACGGTAGTGTGGTAACAGAAGAATCTTTGACAAGACTCAGATTATACTCAAAAGGTCTTTTGAAATACGAAGTTGAAGACGGCCGCGTGTGGCCACCTTCTTTCAAAACCAAACCAGATGCATGTGGCCTGAACGAAGGATCTGAGACTAGATGCCATTTAATTCGTAAGTACTGTTTTTTTTTCTTGAACAGTTTGAAAGCACTACACACAGATGGCGCTGAAGCGACAATTTCGCATAAACAAGAAAGTATCAAGGCAGAATATTGTGGTGGCAAATTTCGTTCTCAATCAGTGACACCCATAGTGTAACTGGATTAAAGCACGATGCCATATGTATAGGCGTAGTGTAGGGTCATATCGATCGAATTTCCATGGAATTTAGTTTGAAGGTCTGTTTAGAAATTAGTACGGTAACCAAAAGACTGTCGCGCAGGACTTTTTCCAAAAAGATAATCTTTTTTAATATGTACTTAGTGCCTATGAAGAATAAGTACCTATATTATTATAGAACTCGATTTGTTGATTATGAATATCCGTTGAATTAAAATCTTCAGTTACTTTGTATTATTTATAATCATCATGATGATTTTTGCAGCTGATGACGCCGGTAACTCGCTTTTTGGTATAAACTTGATGGTGATTTGGTTCTGGAGGAATCACAACCGTATTGCTACTGAGCTCGCCAGTTTGAATCCTTGCTGGAGTGACGAGAGACTCTTCTACACTGCCAGAGACATCAACATTGCCACGGCTATGCAAATCTATCTTCATGAATTCCTTCCGATTTTATTCGGTAAGTCGCTATAAAGAATCAAGTTTGCATTACATTATTTTCTTAAAAAAAATAAGAAACTCCTCCCAAGCTTTAACTTTGACCCACATTTTATATATTATGTTTTTTTGCAGGACAAAATAATTTAGAAAGAGATGGTATCATTTCACCATACTCTGGCCACAGAGACACATACCGAGAAGATGTATTGGCTCAACTATCTGTAGAATATACTTATGTACTGCGTTGGGGCCATATCATGCAAGAAGGCAGATTAAAGTACGTATTAATTTTATATCATCATTAGCATCATCAACAGCCTTTTGCAGTCCACTGCTGGACATAGGCCTCTCCAATTGCACGCCACTGTGTTCAATCTTCGGCTGCTCGCATCCAGCTCCTGCCAGCTATCCTACGAAAATGAATTTATATAATCATTTTTAATTCTTTGATTGCTATTAGACATTAGGATAAAACATTCGAAACAGATTTAGCTAGCGCAAGGGGTTGTAGTTAACTTGTAGTTTTCTAAAAAAAAGATAGTTTGCATAATATAAAGTAACTTTAGTGTTAGACTATCGTCTGCTTAGATAGCTACAGATATAGAGTAAGATCCCAGAGCGATCTGACGTAACTTATTTTCTGACGAATGAAACCTTAAGATTTCAGTAGCGTCTAGAGTGCCTTGAATATCTACGGGCTTGTGAAAACTGTCAGCGTGACACCAGGGCTGGTAACAGGTGAGAAAGGTGACTAAAAATAAGAGTTATCTTACTTATTTTCTCATGGCTCATTTTTATATATATCATGTAGAATATTATTTTGAAGTAATGGATATAAGTGTCAGACACTTGAGATTGACCAGAACTTTTGTCAGACACTTTTAAGCTACCCAAAAAATGGATCTCAAAGATGGATGAACATAAGCATATCATGTTTAGGCTCATTCGACTCGGTATGACGAGCACTTTCTAAATAGAATATGATGATGGTAGTGTTGATGATGAATCCTGAAGACTACTATGGATCTCGAAGTTGGATGATCATAGGCATATCGTGTTTGGGCTTATTCGACTCGGTATGACGAACACTTTCTAAACACATGATGATAAATACCCCACATGTAAAGGTCTGATGAAAAAAAAATGCTGAGTTTCAGTTCAATGTATGGGGAACCCCAAAAATTTTGTTTTTTTTCTGATTTTATTTTAAAATCTTAATGCGGTTTACAGAATACATCTACGCACCAAATTTTAATAATGTAGCTCTTATAGTTTCGGAATAAACTGGCTGTGACTAGAGTACCCGATTACTTGAGTAATCGGTTACTGAGTAATCAAATTAGTAATTGGATTACATTTGTAATCGATTGACGCCAACACTGGTTGAAACAGATAATGTTCGTCATAGCGAGTCGAATAAGCCCAAACACGATATGCCTATGATCATCCAACTTCGAGATCCGGAGTAGTCTTCAGGATTCATCATCAGCACTACCATCATCATGTGTTTAGAAAGCGTTCGTCATACCGAGTCGAATAAGCCCAAACACGGTATGCCTATGATCATCCAACTTCGAGATCCATAGTAGTCTTCAGGATTCATCATCAACACTACCATCATCATATTCTGTTTAGAAAGTGCTCGTCATACCGAGTCGAATAAGCCCAAACACGATATGCCTATGATCATCCAACTTCGAGATCCATAGTAGTCTTCAGGATTCATCATCAACACTACCATCATCATATTCTATTTAGAAAGTGCTCGTCATACCGAGTCGAATGAGCCTAAACATGATATGCTTATGTTCATCCATCTTTAAGATCCATTTTTTGGGTAGCTTAAAAGTGTCTGACAAAAGTCTGGTCAATCTCAAGTGTCTGACACTTATATCCATTACTTTAAAATAATATTCTACATGATATATATAAAAATGAGCCATGAGAAAATAAGTAAGATAACTCTTATTTTTAGTCACCTTTCTCACCTGGTACCAGCCCTGGTGTCACTCTGACAGTTTTCACAAGCCCGTAGATATTCAAGGCACTCTAGACGCTACTGAAATCTTAAGGTTTCATTCGTCAGAAAATAAGTTACGTCAGATCGCTCTGGGATCTTGGACCAATATTAAAACAATAAAGTTTCCGATACATGAATTTGCTCAGCAATTCCTTAATAAAAATAATTTGTTTCAGGATGTATGATACCGATGGATGTTATCTTAAGCAAATACCTGTAACCAACATGACTTATCGCACCGGATACTTTGCTATCGATGACAATATTGATTATATTACTCAAGGAGTTTTCAGGCAGGCTGGTGGAAGGCTAGATTACACTGTAGATCCTGATGTAAGTGTACTAAAACAAGTCGTTAATAGGACACATCTTTTTTATATTATAAGCGCAAAATTTTGTATGAATGGACGTGTGGATATTAGTTTTCTCGCAAATATTACAGATTCCTGAATGGATTTTATGAAACTTTACAGTAATATAGGTCATGCATCCATGCTTTTTAAAAATATATAGGTATTGATTAAAAAACTTCATATGCAATACAATAAACTTTGTAGGATGATACCACATCAAAATACATTGGCTAATATAATACGCATTTGGCGTTTAGCTAAAGTTATTTTGTTTTGGTCAGCAACAGGTTTTAAATATAAAAATATATTGAAGTAGGTACATGTAAAACTTTGTATCATTACATAAATAGATAGGTATTTTAACTTACATAAATAATTAGGAGTTTGAACGTTCTAGAAATTTGTAAAAATTATATTTTATTGAGACTGAATAAATTTTGTGTTTTTTATATAGATTTCCGAAGTAGGACTTGGAGGATTCCAAAGGGTCACCGATCTGACAGCATTTGATTTGCACAAGGGAAGATTATTCGGATTCCCACCGTATGTGAAATACAAGAAATTCTGCTCCGGGAAAACAATTAAGACCTTCGATGATTTAGCCGAGTTCGTTGATCCTGAAGTAAGCTGTCATAAATTCACTATTTAAAAACCTTTCGCATCTAGCCATCATCCTCACCGTAATAGATACTAAGAGAAAGATAGAAAGAAATTATTTCGAAAATATATTCCAATATTAAATATTATTGGGCACGTTATAATTTAAGTAATAGATAATGAAAATATGACACCCGTTTTCCAAAATTTTGAACTCCAAAAACCGTCTAATGGGTATTTTCGAGACTTACCCACTGAAAACAAAATATTAGCGTAGTGTAAAATTTCTTCAGTGCTTGACTATCGTTAGAATGGGAATTGTTTTGTTCTTGATCATTTATTATTTTAAACAATTTTAGAGAATCGAAATCCTAAAGGATATATACAATGATGTTGAGGATATGGATCTCTTGACCTTATTGTGGTTCGAGAAACCTTTGAAAGACGGAGTAGCTCCACCAACTTTCTATTGCGTCGTGGCAGAACAGCTCATCAGATCCATAACATCTGACCGACATTGGTATGAGAGGCCTAATCGACCCAACGCCTTTACTCTGGGTAAGTTTTAATCGCCCATATAATTTAGAAGAAATTGGCAAACTGAAATTACAAGCATTATAATTTTAATTTCTGATGCCTTCGCGGTTATTACACATTGGAATGAAACAATTATTAACGGATTTAACTCGCGTATTTTTATTTTATTTTATTAGCTGACGTTTCGGATTCTTTACAGTTTCCATAATCGTAGCACGACTGAGCTGACAATAGTCTAACGCTAAAGTGAATTATACAGTTATGCAAACTACCTTATATTTAAATTACAAATTTTGAAAAACTACCCTTTTCTAAATTATGAAATATTAATGTTACATTTTACGCAAAATATTTTACTATTATACATTACAATTAAAACCTAATAGGGGGCGTTACTAGCGCTTCGGAAAGACCATCAACTGAGAAGAAACGCCGCAAGAAACTCAGTCGGAAGTCGCTTTTTTAGGACACTTCTATGTTTACAATGAAAAAAAATTGTGGCAATTAAAAATTAAAAATTAAAAATAAAAATTATACAAAACCAAATCAGAAAATTAATTTAAAAAAATTGAAAATGAAAACTAAGTCGCATGCAGTCTTCTGTCCGCTTCGAATTTCAATAGGGAAGATGGTTTCTCCGTTCCAGCAGCTTGGGATCCAGTAGTCCACCTCATCAAATCCTAATATATTATATAATATTTTTTCATTGTAAACATAGAAGTGTCCTAAAAAAGCGACTTCCGACTGAGTTTCTTGCGGCGTTTCTTCTCAGTTGATGGTCTTTCCGAAGCGCTAGTAACGCCCCCTATTAGGTTTTAATTGTAATGTATAATAGTAAAATATTTTGCGTAAAATGTAACATTAATATTTCATAATTTAGAAAAGGGTAGTTTTTCAAAATTTGTAATTTAAATATAAGGTAGTTTGCATAACTGTATAATTCACTTTAGCGTTAGACTATTGTCAGCTCAGTCGTGCTACGATTATGGAAACTGTAAAGAATCCGAAACGTCAGCTAATAAAATAAAATAAAAATACGCGAGTTAAATCCGTTAATAGTTGTTTCATTCCAATTATAAGCATTAGCTTATGTACCTACTGAAACAAGTCTTAAGGCGCTCTCTTGTGGACAACATAATATTCTGATCGGAAATCTTTTTTCGTCCCAACATAATTTTGTATTGTCTTCCAAAGTTTAACTATCTACAATTTGTTTATTATTGTAAAGGTTATAAAATAGACTTTTTATCTATCTATCTAAATCTTACCAATAATTCGACGCACATGATGTTTGCAAAAATGTAGAATTTGTCCCGACCTGACAAAAAATCTTTGTATATAGTTCGGGCTGTTGTCACCATATTTCGTCCCGCAGCCTCCGCACTATTCTCCTGTTAAAACGCAGTCGCCAGGGGATTCTATATAACTTTACTGATGGCGAATGTTACTACTATCATGGAAGAGTCAGAATCATCATCCTATATGAATCTTGAACTCATTTTAAATTCTTCATCTTTGGGCTCAATTCCCATTTAGAGCAATTTTTTGAACACCTTAACATAGAACTATTTTTATTTTACAGAGCAATTATTGGAAATAAGAAAGGCTTCTATTTCAAGATTTGTATGTGATGTTGGAGACAAAGTGACTGAGATTCAACCACGCGCTTTCTTCAAAGCAGGAAAAGAGTAAGTACTTAATACTGATTTCTAAGTTTAGAAATACGATGTGAAATCGATAGTAGTCAGTTGAGATACTTAAGGTAGGTCGCTGTTCAGGAGTATATGCCTTTCAGTTGAAAAAAACAGCATATAAATTTAAATGGATCGGATAAACTGAGGCGAAGGCCCTTTTTAAAGAGTTAGGCCGGCGTCTGAGGGACAGGGGTCTTGATCCTCGTTCGGGGTCATTTTTGGTGCAGCAGGTATCAATTGCTGTACAGCGGGGCAATGCGGCCGGAATTATGGGCACGTTTGAGCCGCGCATGAATTATAATATATGTTTAGATGCCAATGTTCTGAACGAAGCATGTTGCGGATATGGTTTATGTATTTAGTATAAGTATATTCATTCTGACGAAGCTTGTTGCTAATTTAATGTTGTCTCAACCTATATTTTTGACGAAGCCTGCGTGTGGATTACATCTATAGATATGATTGCTAATAATTATGATTAAATAAAGATATTTTGGATCGGATAGTGATAAAATATTGAAAATTTATGTTGCCAACCAGTAGGAAAATATTTAAGCACAAGAAATGACTTTATAGTATGATCACAGGTGTTTTCATTGAAAGATAAATATACATTATGATAATTTACTTTAAGTGCGGATGCAATAAAATTTACATTATTTTGTTGAATTTCATATTTTTAAATATGGTTTTGTTTCATTTACGTCATTCAGTTTTGTATTTACATATTGATAAAGGTGATGAATAACGCAGATGTTTTGATTGTTTCTTCGAATATTAATAGTTATTTTCTCTTGTTTTCAGTAATAAAATAGCTAGCTGTGACAATTTGGAGAAAATGGACTTGACCAAGTGGAAAGATCCGTCTTGTATGGATTGTAAACGGATGTAATAAAAAAGAAAGTGCCCCTAACTTTAAAGCTTTTTAAGTTCTTGGTTTTAAAAGGTTTTCGTTACATTTCGTACATCATAAAATCAAAAATTTGTATGATATTTGTATGATATCGAATTTAAAAAGACTTCATTGTTTCTTGTAATGCGGTAAGCCACTGCAGTTGGCATAGCCGAAACCTATGATAATATAATAAGCTATAGGTAACTATGTTTTTAACTACTAGATAACTGGCAATAGTGTGTCATTGTGAAACATTTAATGTCATTATTTGATTCTTGCTTAATTAACAAATAAACAGTTTGTCATTGGAAGTTTTTGTTTTATTATCGCTTTAGTAATAAAATTAACTCGATCCACATTTTTTAAGGGTTACATATTGTAAAATTATGTGTTATATTGTTATAAAAAAGTATGTCAATTTTATCATTCTGCCTACTAGTCAGTAGGTAGGTATAACATAAATATCTAATATATAAAATTTCCGTGTCACGGTGTTTGTTGCCAAACTCCTCAAAAACGACACAAAATTTCATAAAAACGTTTTAAAAAAAATTAAGTGCATATCGGGTAGGTCTGACAATCGGCCAATTCTACATGCTCCTAAAATGATTAAAATTCCATACCAATCTGACTATAATAATTAATAATTATAATTAAGATGTTTGCATTTAAGGCCTCCAAGTTAGACCTCAGTGGACCTCGACTTCGAGACAGTACTGAGCTTCGGAAATTAATTCGGCTGTAATAATTGAAATTCTATTTACAATAGTAATCAATTCTTAGTACATCGCTTGGTGCAACTTTTATACCATAATGATAGTCTGTTGTTACTATAAGCTTTTATATCAATGAAAATCTCTTTATCGTACAATATACTTAATAAATTCAGACATTGAAGCAATAACAATGGAAATGTATAAAAGCTTAGGCTTTTGAATAATATGGATTTGATAAGGGTTTAAGGTTAGGTAGGTAATACTATGGGGGAAATAATTTTTGGAGAGGATTTGGTAGCCCTTGCATATCTCGGAATGTTCTTGCTTGTTTTTGTTAATGTAATAATGAGTATTGAGATATGCTATCTCTCACTATATCTATAGACCATAGAAAAAAACCGGTCAAGTTCGAGTCGGACTCAAACACGAATGGTTCTGTTTGCAACCATGCTGTAATCCCTCTACTGATCTGAACCTCTTATAACATAAGTCATCTGACTGTCTGTTTATCACTAGACTGTATTTATAATGACATTTTTGTACAAAGACAAGAGTAGAAAATTTTTAACCCCCAGTGGGATTCGAACCCACGCCTATGCCTTTACTAGCGGCAGCGTGCTGAACCATTACACCATAGGAGACCACTATCGAATTTCGATTGATAGATCGTAGTTAATATTAGGCGGTATTTTTCAAACTCGTATTACACCTTAAGATTATATAAAATAAAACATGCTAACCTTTTATATTTTTATTTCGTAATGAATTTATTTCAAGTTCGACATTGTTTTACTATTTGAGGTCCAAATTATAAGTAAACAGAAATAAGAAATTATTTATTGGATAATACAAGTATCATCAGTCCAGGCTTGTAAATCTATTGATGGAATACTTTTGCAGCTGCGCAAAGGATTGCTGAAAAAAAAATATGCAAACAATTATTACCTACAAGATGTCATAAAAAGAAGAGGAATGATAATTACGGGGCGGATGATTTAAGTTGATATCTATAGGTACTAATATAAGAAAGAGAAAAGGTTTGTTTGTTGGTATTGAATAGGCTCCATAACGGCAGGATCGATTTGAAAAATTCTTTCCGTCTTGGGAAGCTACGTTTACCATGAGTAACATAGTCTATAGAATATTTTCAAAAAAAAATAGGGATCTGTGCGAAG
This sequence comes from Polylopha cassiicola, assembly GCA_038024825.1. NCBI lineage: Eukaryota > Metazoa > Arthropoda > Insecta > Lepidoptera > Tortricidae > Polylopha > Polylopha cassiicola. The sequence continues at coordinate 11,948,720 of CP149052.1, read as the reverse complement.
CCGCGGCAAACCGCTAGTAGAAGATACAAGTAATTATTATCACCAATAAACCTTCAAATGAAAGGAATAATGGATATAAGAATAAGTCGATAAATTAATGTGTTAAGCATAGTTTGTGGTAGGTATACTTACTCAGGACTGATCCTCTCAAAACCGCGAGCTTGTATCTGCGTCACGGAGTCACCGACGTCACAGAGAAGTCTCGATACCGACGCTTTTCTTATTTCAAGAAGTTGTCCTAAAAAAAAACATTTCATGAGAATTTGTTCGAATGAAGCGACAGTAAAGTAGAAGAGTCAAGAACATGCTCAAGTGGTATCTGTGAACCAAAAGACTTAGCTTAAGTGACCTTGGAACGCGAGCAACAAGCATTACTGCACTTACCCAAAGTAAAAGCATGAGGTCGATTCTTCCTCTCATACCAATGTCTGTCTGATACAATGAATCGCTTGAGTTGATCCGCCACTATGCAGTACAGAGTCGGTGGGAAGTATCCGCCCTCCATCAGTCGCTCCACCCAAAGCCCGGATAAAAGGTCTATGTCTTCTGGATACTCGTATAATTCTTGCAACAATTCGATTCTCTGAAGAGAAAGAGTTTGTCACTTGTAAGAAGCATCTTTCAAATAGCAACATGATTTGGACATGTTTTAAAATATCGAATGATTCAAATCTCCTCCAATTTTGTGGTTTTTGAACAATATTTGTCGTCTTGTTGGTCTAGTGTGTACAGACCCGGACTACGAAACACAACTGGAGGTTGCGTGTTCGAGCCTGCAAGGTGTGCTTGTGCTATGTTGAACACAAGTCTTTGACGTTTATAAGTAGCTATTTGTGTATTTTAATCCCTTGTGTACCTAGTACACGTGTCAACTCTGCTTAGTTTGGGACAAGGGTACCTAGAAAAGTAAGGGATTTGACATCCGTGAACGACTGTCACGTACGTCACAAACGTTCGCGGATGTCAAATCCCATTCATTTTGGTTGTTTCGTTTAACGTTAACGTTGAACGTTGGCACCTTGTCTGGGCCCCAAGATCGATTTGGTGTAGATTATCCAAAGTTATCGTTGACGTTAAATTATTGCTTAACTTGCCTTAGATTAAAATAAGATTCAACAATGAAATAGCTTAAATTAAAAACTATCGAAACAATACTAACCTCGGAATCGATGGTGTCAGCAAAATCGGAAAAACTCTTGTATTCCATTCCCGAACAATACTCCCTATATTTTGTATAAGGGGCAATTCCTAAATGCATTGCTTTGGCTAAATCACTGGTGGTCAGGTCGGTAAGTTTTTGAAAGCCTTCCAAAGCAATTTCACCTATCTGGAATAAAATATAGATAAATTAGGTAAGAAGAGCCTAAAGTCTCAAACTCGATCAATAAAATCATTAAATTTTAAAAGCAAACCGACTCTTATGAACTTACAACTGGATCCACCAAACTATCGATGTGGGCACACGGCTGTCTAAAAGCACCTTGAGTAATACCTCGCATATTGTTCACAACATAGCCTGTACGTAAAGTCAGATTAGCTATGGATATTTGATTCATATAGTAACCCTTTTCGTCAAACATCCTGGAAACAAAAATAGGATAGTTTACGAACATCATTTACATCGTTTCATCACCAAGCCCAGCTGATGCTCTATCATGGCAAATTTGCTCTATTATGTCGAGTGGATGTCGTCTGTTAATTCTTCATGTCAACAATGAAGCAAATATCGACACGACAAACCTTCTCCTTGTCGACAATGATTTCAATATTATGTCCACAAAATGTCGACTTGCCTGTTCATCATAGACTTGCATCGCTTTCCAAGTGTGTCCAATCGCTTTGCAAATGTTGTTTACCCAAATATGTTTTTATAGTATTAATATACCTACATACTTTTGAAATAAGTACTTACTTGACTTTACTTTCCTGCATTCCATGCACCCAACGCATTGAATAAAAGTATTCAATAGCTATTTGTGGCAATACGTTTTCATCATACAAATCTCTGTGTCCTTGATAATTTGTCAAAATTCCATCTCTGAGAAGGTTGTCACGACCTGTGATATAGATAAAATTTACAAGAAATATTAATATTCAGGAAAGGCAATTAGATCTTATCTTTGCGTAATGTTTCTTTGATTTGATGTTATTTTACTTAGTCTAGCGGACACTATTTTGAATAGGAAGCGAGAGCATCTTTTATTTAAGAACAATGTATTTTGACTTTTATACTTGACAACAACTAAAAAGAGGCTGTTTATTTTAGACTACAGCCTAGGTCCCGCAAGCGTCTTCGATTCTTCATTCCATGGACATATCTCCACAGCAATTAAGACTAATAATCTTTGACTAATGTTATTGAATATAATATAAAGTATTCTTACCCACTAAAGCGGGAAATAGCTCGTAAAAAAGAATCTCCACATAAGTGGCAATGTTAATGTCTTTAGCAGTGTAAAAAATTCGTTCATCATCCCAACAGGGGTTGATTTTAGCCAGATTCTGAGCAATATGATTGTGGTTCCTCCACATCCATACGGTCAGTAAATTTAATCCCAGAAGAGTGTTTCCACTAGGGTTAGCTGAAAAAAAATACAAAAAATATCTCAAGTACAGTTCAGAATTGATGATATCTCTTTTTTAATTGTTTTGAAACTTTTCATTAGTATCTTCTTCTGACCTTCATTTTTCAGCTTGTAAAAGCCTAAACTGAATAAATATAATATATTTTTGATTAAGTATTCATTTTACAAAACACGAGAGAATTCTTACGTGTATCATAGCACCTAGTTTCATAAGGTTTTTGATTTGTATAACAAAGGTTGTCTTGAGATTTCGATCCCGGCGGCCAAAGCATTTCATTTTCTACTTCAGTCTTCAACAAACCGTTTTTGAAAGTTCTTATTTGCGCCAATAGATCATCACTTTGTCCGTATATTAATGAAAGATCAATGAGCGGTGTGGCCGAGTCAATCTAAAAAAATAAAATAACGGTTGGTAAAGTGGACAACGATGTATCTTGAAAAAACGGCACTTCTGACGGAGGTCGTAACTAAATGTAATATGAGCTGACTAGCTGATATGTATTAGAGTGCCTAATAAGATCATCCTTAAGATATTTTTAGAAAAACATATAGGTAACTTTGTATTGACTTTAGCGTTAGACTATTGCCAGCTCAGTCGTGCTACGATTATGGAAACTGTAAAGAATCCGAAACGTCAGCAAATAAAATAAAATAAAAATACGCGAGTTAAATCCGTTAATAGTTTTTTAAATCCAATTTGTATTTATAATTTTCATGTTTGTCAACGATATTTGTACTAAGAAAAGTATTTTAAAATATCGAAACGTCTTTACGCCGGGCACCGTGTTTCCAATTACACTGTAGGCATTGCTGATCTTTGCGGCACTTTCCACAGAAGTGAAGCTGAAGCGACAAATTCGATTGTAAATAAGAAAGTACAAAGACCGAATTAAAAGAAGAGAATGTTTGATGACTCATCAGTGTTCCCTGTAGTGTAGTGGTCAGCATGCTGCCGCGCGTAAAGTAATAGGCATGGGTTCAAATCGTACTGATTCTCGATTTTTCTACTCTTGTCCTGGTACAAATATAATTATAATTGGAATGAACAACTATTAACGGAATTAACTCGCGTATTTTTTATTTTATTTTATTTGCTGACGTTTCGGATTCTTTACAGTTTCCATAATCGTAGCACGACTGAGCTGACAATAGTCTAACGCTAAAGTGATAACGCGAAGGCATCAGAAATTATAATTATAATTATTATAATTTCAAAAAAATACCTACTTTGCTAGGTGTTAGGTTAATATTGTCTCTGATGCATCCCGATGACTGGAAAGTCCTAGGTTTCGTCATGTTCAGACATCTCATATTGGTGAAGCGCAACACGGGATCGTCATCAGGTATTGCGTTAGGAACACACTCTGGGTCTGACTTGCCTCTTGGTTCGCAACAGTACGGTTTTTCAAAAATAAAATTTACTTAAACAGAAAAATATAAAAATAGGTAAGACGTAAGGTCGACTTTGACCAAAGCAAGGGAAAAATTAAACCTTTGCTTTGGACTTATCTATTTGCGCTGTTTTTTTATATTTCATTATATTATTATAATACTCTTCAGCAAAACAAAACTAATCACTTGAATAGTTTTATAGAACAAAAAAAATAGACATTGAAAATACGGTAAAATTAAAAGATTAGGACAATTTTGGGATAGACCCTGAAAACACACTACCTATAATAAAAACTTACAAGTATCTTGTATAGAATTTGAATCGGTTATGCTGAATAACAGGAAATAGGTAACGAGATGAGTGAATACAGGACTGGAGAGAGTTCCGTCGGGCAGTAGTGTGGTGCGCACGCGCCGCGCCAGTGGCAATGCGCTCCCACTCTTCGATCTACGAGGCTGTGTCACTGAAAAATAAGATTATATCAAGGAAAACTTTCCATAATTTTAACGAAATTTATTTTTCAGAATAGCTAAAAAGTGACTGCTAATATGGTTTTTACTTCCACTTCAAGGCACTAAATTCAAATATTCTAGTTTTGGTTACTCTTTGCGAGAAACCCTTACCATAATAATTTCTGATTCCTTAGCAGTTATAAAACAATTACTTTGGCTTTCCTATCCTATGTATGGTTAAGTTAGGTTAAACTACGTATTAGATTTGATGCGGTGTTTCTTTTGTAGATAAAGTAACAGTGCGATTCGAAAAATTTATATTATTATATTAGATGGTCAGTTGTGTATTCATCGTGCGCAGACGAAGTCATGGCAAACGCTTATTTTATATATTATGTACATAATTAATAATGTATTGTTATCTTCTTAATTTTATTACCTTTATCAAAAGCAGCCGGCTGTAGTCTGATCATGGGTGTAAGACCGCCACCTCTTATAGGGTTCTGCAAATTATTACAAGTTCCATCCACACGTCTCCATTCGTCTGGATCACAATTTTTTACTTCTATAGTGCACCAGCTGTCAAAATTTAAAAGTATATTTGCAAAGATGATTTTGAAAAGTTGCCAAATTGTCAAAGTGACATCGTTTCATTGTCGCGGTGGTCTGTCATTACACGTTATGGAACAAATCTATAAAGATGAAGAGTTTGTTTGCTTGAAAGCGGTGATTTTAAATACGACTTGTCTGATTTGAAAAATTCTATAAGTGTTAGATATATATAGCACTAGCGGCCCCGGCAGACGTCGTCCTGCCCGTCCGATTGTTTCGTCAAAGATCTGTCAAAGTCTTCTGTCACTTACCGTCAACCACTTTGTATATGGGGTATAGAAAGATGTTGGTTTTACACTTTTTCAAGATGTTTTTTAATTTTCTCTACTTACAAACCTACCTACTAATTAGCCAAATCGGTTGGTGCGTTCTGGAGTTATAGCGTCAGGAAGGAAAACCCGACTTATTTTTATATAATAGATATTTATCGAGGAAAGTCTATAGTTCACGCTCGACTAATAGGAGCGGAACAGTAACTAATCCATGCCTAATCCCAAACTATTGAAGCGCTTATGGGTCAAAATCAGAGAGGTGAGCATTTTAGGTTTTCAAATATCTGAGAAATTAAGTTTTCTTTTGAAGAAAACTAGCAAGTGGAGTCTGTTGTGTCATTTGTCATGAACCTTTCCTGTGAAGAGGCACGCACAAAATTATATATTTTAGAAATTCTATCAGTTAATAAGAAAACTTCCAGGTACAAAAGTCATTTCGGGAACACGTAAATATATATTTTTTCTAATAATATAAACCAACGGATTCAAGAATTACCTTCAAGAAATTGAAATTAACATGTTCCTAAATCGTAGAATGTTCTTATTTTGTATATTTTTATATCGAAAACATTTATTTTTCGAAATACTCTACATAAACTTTCAATTGGTATAAATTTCGCTCCGAATTTTTAATTTATTGTGTACATTTTTGCACTACATTACATATTAATAATATAAATACAAAGGTGTTAAGGTCATTTCATATTGTACATGCAAGAATTAAGTATTACATTACTAATTAGTGATTTATTTTTCGTTTTTGTGATGTTCCCGAAATGACGTTAACGTTCCCGAAATGAACGTAACACCCAAATATGAATAGAAATAATAAACATTTACAGTATTATACCTTTATTAAATAAACATTACTGCGGTTTCGATACTGGGATGGCGGTCCATCTGAAAACACGTGAAGGGTATTTCAGGTGAGCCCATCCTATTTGCCACTGACGCATTTTTGAAAAGCATCTCGCTATTTAGAATTTTTCGGTAGTTTATCAACGGTGTCTTTTAGTTGGGTTGTCAAAAACTCTCCGAATAAGAGACGTTTTCGAACTTCCGGAGTTGTTACTCCGGAATGAAATAACAAGAGGATGTTCTGTTGAACATCCTCTTGTTATTTCATCAACTTTGCTTCCCTATCTTTCAGTCTCTTCATCTCTCTTTGTTACGGTGTCATTTTATTTAAAAACTTGCGCTTTTTGCATTAGCCTTTTCACGATATATTCTATAAGCTATACTGTCCTTTTTTGACTTCTTTTTCTTTTTTTTTATCGTTTTCCATGTTGCTCGTACTAAATGAATACCTAAAACCAAAACTTAGAATATTTATGCTTTTTAAAAGCATTAAACTAGCATTAAGCCCGAAAATTGTCATCTCGGGAACGTCCGCATATACGAGAACGTTCCCGAAATGACCGTTCCCGAAATGACTATTTGACAAATATTTTAATGTTGCACTTGACGCCGACATGTTAGCTACTGGTTTTTGAGATTATGAACAAGTGAGCTGTAATATTTATAAGAATTTTTGCAAAAAACATGCAAATTTTCGAAAAACTAATCATCACCCAGCGTTCCCGTAGTGACAGGGAATTAAAGTACGCTTCACATATATCAATTTAAAAGGGACTTACCTACAAAATCAATTATATTTTTCCGTCAACGCGATACACGCCTTTTGCTTTGACTAGCGAACTTTACACTGTTGCTCGTTAACGCCACCTAGCGTGTGTTCTTGTATTTATATCGATTAGTATCCATCGCGTTCACGGAATGATATAATAAACGTCAGACAGTATTTGAAGTCAAAATATGAAGAAATTACACTGCTATTAATGTATTTTATACTTATATTTTTAATTTGATGAATTATCATAGTGAATTTTAAGATATGACAACTTTAAATCTTATTTTTTAAACATTTTGCAGTTGTTTGATTTATGAAACATGGTATAAGGACGCGTTCCCGGAATGACTATTTAGACCTTTTTTTGTATATTGAAAAATAAATATTAGTAAAAGAAGTGAAATAAGCTAAGTGCCGTGTAATTATGGACAAAAGCTTTATTTTTAAATAACAATTTATGTAATATCATGTGATTTTATTCACAAAAACTTTGTCAGAAGCATAATGCTCACCTCTTTGATTTTGACCCTTATCTTCATGATCTTTTGCTGGATTGAGAATACAAAAAATACAAGTCCAATATTTTTTGGTAATTTTTTTGATGGACAAAGAAAAATAAATGCCTATTGATCAAAACCTTTATACAAATATCGTCAAATTTTATTATACCTTCAATGATTAAAACAAATAACATATTGATACTTACAAAGTGGCATTTATTTTTTCATAGTATTGTTTTTCTGCTTCTAAAATTTCATATCCGTAAAATGTTTGATACAGGGCCTTGTCTCTGAAAAAAAAAATGTAACACAATTATGTATAATTTTATATTCATTACTTACTGTTAAACAAACATGGGAATTATGTTAGTTCAGAGCTCAATTTATATTTGCTTTAGTTAACTTTATTCGATTCTTTAGCGTTAGCGAATGTAGAATTACTTTTTCCACAGAAAAAAATATATGGGCCATATTATATTATGATTATTAAGTGTGTAAGAATATTATTTAAAACCCTATCTCATTTTCCCGTGCATATTTAACTAATTAGATACTCAAAACTGTAACTTTATTTCTACCATTGGAATGAAACAACTATTAACGGATTTAACTCGTGTATTTTAATTTTAGCGTTAGACTATTGTCAGTTCAGTCGTGCTACGATTATGGAAACTGTAAAGAATCCGAAACCTCAAATAAAATAAAATAAAAATAAGCGAGTTAAATCCATTAATAGTTGTTTCATTCCAATGTGTAATAACCGAGAAGGCTTTAGAAATTATTTATTTCTATCTGCAAAAAAAGTGAAAATCAACTTACTTTGGTACAAGACCCGGGCACATAGCGTATACATTTTTGAAAAATATAAAGAACACAAGAACTACTTTCATTAGTAACATTATGGAAGGAAAGTGAAGTGCCTAAAGTTATTTAGCACCGTTTATATATTTTCCCGTGTATTTTCACAAATGTTACTTAGCTATTGAAAGAAAATTGAACAAACGCACTTTTTGTAATGTAAATGTCTTTTCCGTTGCATATAATTTGTCTGTTGCATTTCTATTTACTTAACACTTATCGTTATATTTTTGATATTTCACACATCTTAATAAATTACTAGCTTCTGCCTGCAACTTCGTCTGTGCTCGATGAGTAGGTACTTTACACAATACCTACATTATAAAATATAGTCTACTAGAAGTTCACTTTTTTAAAAGCCTATGTCATTCGGGAATAGTGTAGCTTCCCAACAGTGAAAGAATTTTCCAATCGGTTCGGTCGTTTTGGAGCCTATTCAATCGAAACAAACAAACAAACCTTTTTTTTATTATAGGTATTATATTAGTAGAGATATGTTATTTTAATGCATAAGCTATGTTATTATGATTTTTGTCATTAAAATCCATTCACTAGTTTTTGCGTGAAAGAGTAACGGACATAATAATATATTATATCCAGACATCCATATATTCTTACAAACTTTCGCATTTTTATTATTAGTAAGGATAAGGATGATTAATTAATATTGTTAATATGTTAATTTTGACTTTCACAAAGTCTTAATTATTGTCATTTGTGAAATAAGTAGGTAGGACATTATGGACTGTTAAAAAAATTAAATTTAATTATGAATTATTAGTTGGAATATTTATGTTGCTCCTTATGTACCTATTCATTTGCTTAAATATATTCACTCAGCTTTCATACCGTCATAATGATCTGTTGTTACTATTAAGTTTAGTGGGTATATTATTCTCTATTATATAAAAATAAGTCGGGTTTTCCTTCCTGACGCTATAACTGCAGAACGCACGAACCGATTTGGCTAATTTTGGTCTTGAATTATTCGTGGAAGTGATGAGAAAATTTAAAAAAACATCTTGAAAAAGTATAAAATCAATATCTTTCTTTATTTCCATAATTATACAAAGTGATTGACGGTAAGTGACAGAAGACTTTGACAGATCTTTGACGAATCGGACGGGCAGGACGACGTCTGCCGGGGCCGCTAGTTACCTATATGTATGTAAACACTTTATTGTATTTTTTTTAATTTCAGATCCCTTCGCAGTTATTACACATTTGAATGAAACAACTATTAACGGATTTAACTCGCGTATTTTTATTTTATTTTATTTGCTGACGTTTCAGATCCTTTACAGTTTTCATAATCGTAGCACGACTGAGCTGACTTATAATTAAGACTAATAGTCTATAAAATATTCTAAAACAGTCTTGACTTGAAAATAAAATTTGCGCGAGTTAAATCCGTTAACAGTTGTTTCATTCCAATGTGTAATAACCGCAAAGGCATCAGAAATTATTAAATAAGATAGTCAATATATACCTACTAAACTCTCATTGAAGTGTGGGTAAGATGAGCCCATTGGTATTTATTTCCTATTTATTAATTTATTAATGGAAGGTTTATCACTCTGTTATAAGAATTTTTTTTTCGATCTGTATACTGAAGCGCAGTTGGCCAGGCCTTTACTGCAAAACCGGACGGGTGGCGAGCCTCCTGAGAAGAGGCTTTCAAGCCGACTATCCCTACTAATATTATAAATGCGAAAGTAACTCTGTCTGTCTGTCTATTACGCTTTCACGCTGAAACTACTAGACCGATTTAAATGAAATTTGCTAAAATGAAAGTCTGGAGCCTAAAAAAAGACATAGGCTACTTTTTAACCGACTGCAAAAAAGGAGGAGTTCCACGTGGACGAAGTCGCGGGCAGAAGCTAGTAAGAAATAAAATACAATGTTACTCTTAAGATATTGGGATCGGTCAGTACTAGATTATTTTTAATGAATTTTTGTGATATCTTATGTATATTGGATAATAATATAAATTCCAATTAACTTAAGAAGAAATAAAATAAAACATGTTATTCTTATTAATTTTATTTTGCAATGAATCTATTTTAAGTTCAATATTGTTTTCAATTTTTGAGGTCCAGATAATAATTAAACAGAAGTTAGGATTTTTTTATTGGTTTACGCAAGTATCATCAGTCCAGGCTTGTAAATCTATCGACGGAATTTTCTTACAGCTGAGCAAAGGATTGCTGAAAAAAAAATCGAGACATTTTATATTCAATACAATAGGTACATAATATTGACGCAAAGCTTTGTCGGCGAACAAAATACAAAATCAAAATCAAAAATATATTTATTCAATTTAGGCTTTTAAAAGCTCTTATGAAGGTCAGAAGAAGATACCGATTCCGAAAAAACCTCACTTGAGAAAAAACAGCAAGAAACTCAATGAGGTATCATTTTTTAAAAAAGGAGCGATTTAGATCCTTTTAATATTATTACTTTTTTATAATCTGTTTGTGGTATTCCTTTTGTTTCTACCTATTTAAGTACTACAGATCCAGTAAGGATGTTGGCCGCATTTATAAAAAAAATAAAAATGTTCTTATATTTTAAATGTCATAAAAATAAGAGGAATGATAAACGAGGGACGGGTTAAAGTTAATATAGAAGTAAAAGTGATTTTTATAGAAGGACTACTTATAGTACCAATAAACGCTAAAATAAAAGGAATAATAAGTTTGAAAAGGATGTTGAAATACTGACAAGGCCTTTGGTAACCAAGAAGCCAATAAATTAAAGAGTTGAACAGAATTTGTGGTAGCTGTACTTACTCAGGACTGATCCTCTCAAAACCTCGAGCCTGTATCTGCGTCACGGAGTCACCGACGTCACAGAGAAGTCTCGATACCGACGCTTTTCTTATTTCAAGAAGTTGTTCTAGAAAGAAATGATAATTGTTAAAATTTAGGAGAAAGCAAAGTAGCTCTTAAAGCTAATGAAATCAGTAAATGCCAGCTGTCAGCTGAAAAATTCTGCATTGCGATTGAGCATGGGTGGTACAGCCATTGGACGTCATTTGTTTAAAATTGCTTTATAATGACTCTAGGTAAGTTATCCTCGTTTGACTTGTGAGGTCAACAATCCCAAGGACATAATTAAGCAATCAAGATCCTTTCTTCCACGTGGTATTATTTAATTTGCCATCCTCGTCGCTACTGAAGAAATCAAGCACATTAGAGTTAGCTGGCTATTTATTTTAGAAATGACGGTTGCTAACACAAACTTGCTTTGCGTACATTACAGAAACAATGATTACTTATGTTCTCAAATTATATAAGAATTTACTAACCCAAGGTGAAAGCATGAGGTCGATTCTTCCTCTCATACCAATGTCTATCGGATACAATAAATCGCTTGAGTTGATCCGCCACTATGCAGTACAGAGTCGGCGGGATGTAGCCGCCTTCCATCGGTCGCTCCACCCAAAGCCCGGATAAAAGGTCTACGTCTTCCGGATACTCGTACAGTTCTTGCAACAATTCGATTCTCTATAGAGAAAGAGTTTTGCCATTGTTTAAGGGAATTTTTCAAACAACAAAATATATCGGATTTGTTTCATACTATCAAAACGTATGGAATTATCACCTCAAATGTCTTAAGTAGGTATATGTATTTAGGTATGCATTTTTATCCATTGTGTAGTACCCATAGTACAAGTTTTAGTTTGTTATAGATTGTCCAAAGTTATGTACCTATTTATTATGAAAACCGTCAAATTATCTCCAAGAGACATAAAAGCCGATGAAATAACAATACTTTAAATTGAAAATTATCGGAATAACACTAACCTCAGAATCAATGGTGTCAGCAAAATCTCCGAAACTCTTATATTCAAATCCAGAACAATATTCCCTGTATTTTTTATAAGGTGCAATTCCGAAATGCATTGCTTTGGCTAAATCACTGGTGGCGAGATCGGTAAGTTTCTGAAAACCTCCCAAAGCAATTTCACCAATCTGAAAAAAAAATGTTTATAAATTGGGTAAAAAGATCCTGAAGTCTCAAAATTTGAAATATAATTGACGTTTAATTTTAAAAGTCATGCGAACTTGACTCTTATGTACTTACAACTGGGTCCACCAAACCATCGATGTGGGCACACGGCTGTCTAAAAGCACCTTGAGTTATACCTCGCATATTGTTCACAACATATCCTGTACGTAAGGTCACATTCGCTATAGATATTTGCTTCATATAGTAACCTTTGTCGTCAAACATCCTGAAAACAAAATTAATTTACATTACAATGATATTTATTATTTAATCAACAATTTTGGGTGTTGACGTGAACTGCCAGATAGAGGTCTGTCTCAAGGACATTCACAACAGCCGTTCAGCGCTTTCCAGCAACCTTTGAGGGTTTTCCCATTAATAGTCAACACTTCGCCACTTTCTGGTCACCCAACCATCAAGTTCACTCTATATGAAATAACCACTACTATTTAAGGCAATTCTCAAGTGAGCTTAAATAAGCTAAAAAAATCACTCATGCAATTTTTGGTTACCTAATTTCGTTTTATAATAATGTACCAACAAATTTTTCAAATACTTACTTTACTGCACTTTCCTGCATTCCATGCACCCAACGCATTGCATAAGAGTATTCAATAGATGTTTGTGGCAACACGTTTTCATCATACAAATCTCTGTGTCCTTGATAATTTGTCAAAATCCCATCTCTGAGAAGATTATCACGGCCTGTGATATAAATACATACAGTTTAAAAAAAATGTTATTATACCTATGTATTAGGATCTTCACCAATCAATTTTCACCTTTGTATCACGGTTCCTTTATATTACAACAGCAAACTTAGCATCCTATACTAATCAGGGATGAGAGTATCTGTTATTAATGAAAAAGTTGCTTTTACTATACACAAACCAAAAAGAGGTTGTTGATTTTAAACGACAACTTAAGTCTTATCTCAAGAGTTTTCCTCTCTTCACTTCATAAGTCCATCTAGTTGACATCAATCGTAGACTTATGTTATTGAATATATAAAGTATTCTTACCTAATAAAATTGCAGCCAGCTCGTTAAAATAAATTTCATTGAAAGTGGCTATGTTTATGTCTTTAGCAACATAAAAAATGCGTTCATCATCCCAACAAGGATTGATTTCAGCCAAACTCTGAGCAATATGATTGTGATTCCTCCACATCCACACGGTAAATAAATTAAAACCAAGAAGACTGTTTGCACCAGGGTTAGCTGTAAGAAAAAGACAATTAATTCATAATTATACAGTTCAGGAACTCAGATCTTATTACTAAATGTTTTCAATCTTTTGATTTTACAAAACAGAAGAAAACTCGCTTACGTATATCATAGCATCTAGTTTCATAAGGCTTTTGATTTGTATAACAAAGGTTGACTTGAGATTTTGTCCCTGGGGGCCAAAGCATTCCATTTTCCTCTTCAGTTTTCAATAAACCGTTTTTGAAAGTTCTTACTTGAGCCAATAGATCATCACTTTGTCCGTATACTAATGATAGATCAATGAGCGGAGTAGCTGAGTCGGTCTGAAATCAAAATAATATTATGATATATCTGCGGTTTAGTATATTTTAATGCAACAGGTTTTGTTTTCTATAAGTACAATCATTATATTCCTGTGAGGAATGCATGATCTTCTAGTCCGAGACTGGCACCAACTTTTAGATAGGTATTTGAGATAAGCTGAAAACTTGTCATAGAATTCTTCTATTATAGGTACCAAATCACTACGCAGATCTGGCTGAAGAGTAAGATGCTAAATAAATCCTAATATTTTTTTTACGAAAACGTATCAGAGGAAATATATGATTTTGATATGTTGCAGTTTTAAAGTGTTTAAAGAATTAAAAAAAAAGCCTTAAGATTTAGTCGGGACCTTAAATTTGCAACTTTATACAATTTTAACGGTATGTTGTAAAGTACTCATCGTGTGCAGAAGCTAGTTATCAATATTTAAGAAAAAAATTACTCTGTTAGGTGTGACATTGATATCGTCATTGATGCATCCGGATGATTGGAAAGTTTTAGGATTTGTCATGTTCAAACATCTCATATTGGTGAAGCGCAACACGGGATCGTCATCAGGTATTGCGTTTGGAACACACTCTGGGTCTGACTTGCCTCTTGGTTCACAACAGTATGGTTTTTCAAAAATAAAATTCACTGTAACAGAAAATTAAATATGTATTTTGGGTTACAAATAGTTATCTAATAGAAATTTGGGGGAGACATAATAATATGTCCAGCAGTGGACGTCTTTCCGTTAATAAGATGATTTATGAATAGAAATTTGAAGTAAAGAAACACATCAAGATGTCAGTTTCAATATTCAAGAGTACCTACTTAACCTTAGATATCATTATGTCTAGGTGTTACATTTTGAAAGTTAATTTCAGCCTCCCTTTCAATTTCCAACCAAACCAGTAAAGACTTCTGAGTTATACGTAGTATAAAGATCTCGATTATTTTGGTCCCAGAATTAAATTTAGATAGAGCAGCGGGACCGATTTCACTAATTCTTTTTTTTATGTTCAGGCACATAGATTCTCACAAAACAATAAGAAAGGTCGAACAGAAAATGAGAAAATTTGACAACTATCAAATCGATTGCAAAGCTCTTAGCATTAAGCGCTGCTTTGCCGGGAGCACTATGAACTAAAAATTATCAAATTAATCCGTGTTTTATACCTAGGTATATATAATTATACAAACTTACAAGTATCCTGAATAGAGTTTGAATCACCAAGGGTGAACACCAAGAAATACGTAACGAGGTGAGTGAATACAGGACTGGAGAGAGTTCCGTCAGGCAGTAGTGTGGTGCGCACGCGCCGCGCCAGTGGCAATGCGCTCCCACTCTTTGATTTACGAGGCTGGGTCACTAAAAAACAAGATATTATAAAAGAAAGCAATAGCTAAATTTTTCATCAATTTATTCTTCCAAATCACTACATAGTATAAAACAAAGTCGCTTTTTCTGTCCCCAAATCCTTATGGACGCTTAAATCTTTAAAACTACGCAACGGATTTTGATGCTGTTTTTTTTTTTTAAAATAGAGTGATTCAAGAGGAAGGGTTATAGCACCCGTGTGAAGCCGGGCGGGTAGTGACCTAGTGAGTAGGTAATATATATATATATATATTAATCCTAATCTGTTTATTATTCCGTCTCTTAGGCATTTACTTCAAACATCCATGTTATAATGGTGAAGTGGGTTGACGAAAGAAACTCTGCCATAATAATTTCTGATGCCTTCGCTGTTATGAAATGAAAATAAAACGCATTTAACTGGAGTATTTGATTTGGTAAAACAACTATAACGGATTGAACTCGCGTATTTTATTATAATTGCTCCCATATTCGTAGTACTGAAAATAGTCCAACGCTAAAGAAATTTTTCAACATATCTATTATTTAAAGCTTAAATTATACTACTAATCTTGATTAAAATCTTTCCTAAATTTATGTATGTCTAGGGCGAATTGGATCTTGGTCCATAACGACATTGAAAATATTGTACTTATCGTGTGCAGACGAAGTCGCGGGCACAAGCTTGTTTTATATATTACCTTTATCAAAAACAGCCGGCTGTAGTCTCACCATGGGTGTATGACTCCCGCCTCTTATGGGGTTCTTCAAATTATTACAAGTTCCATCCACACGTCTCCATTCGTCTGGATCACATTTTTTAACTTCTATAGTGCACCAGCTGTCAAAATAAAAAAATATATTCGATGATTTGTCACGTCGACACGTTGTCATATCGATATCGTTTCAATGTCGCGGTGGTGTATCATAATACTCATGACTGTCAAACTATACAATCCCCACATAATATAAAACAAAGTCGCTGTCACTGTCTGTCCGTCCCTATGTATACTTAAATCTTTAAAACTACGCAACGGATTTTGGAGCGGTTTTTTTTAATAGATAGAGTGTTTCATGAGGAAGATTTATAGCATCCATGAAAAGTCGGGGTGGGTCACTAGTATATATACAATTATTTATTAATTAAAAGAGCTAATGTCAAGGGGGTAGACTAGGTGCCAACGTTCAAAGTTAACGCTGAACGTTGGCACCAAAATGTATGGTATATGAATCCGCGAACGACTGTCACGTACGTCACAAACGTTCGCGGATGTCAAATTTGTTGAACGTTGGCACCTTAAGCCCTAGACAAGTGCCCAACGTTCAACGTTAACGTTAAACGTTAGGACCAAAATGTATGGGATTTGACATCCGCGAACGACTGTCACGTACGTCACAAATGTCAAATCCCATACATTTTGGTGCTAACGTTTAACGTTAACGTTGAACGTTGGGCACTTGTCTAGGGCCCCTGGTCTAGTAATGTCTAGGCCCCCCTGTCTATTTGGCCGTTTAGCAAAAATTTTTCAAGGTTCGATAGCCAATTTATCACGTGAAAGCCTATTTATCATCACGCTGAACTAATAGGAGCGGTACAGTAACTATTGATGATTAAAACAAATAACATATTGATACTTACAAAGTGGCATTTATTTTTTCATAGTATTGTTTTTCTGCTTCTAAAATTTCATGTCCGTAAAATGTTTGATACAGGGCCTTGTCTCTGAAAAAATATAATAATATTAATATTATTATGTACCTAACACAATAATTTTACAATTTATATTCATTTATCAACAACAAGAACTGTAAAACATGCAAGTGAATTATATAAATTATGAAGTTTAGTTTTTACGTAGCTTTTATGAGCAAAAATATAGGGAGAGAGACAGAGAGAGAGATGTTGAAATTACAACCCCCGATTTTACGTCGGGGGTTAAAAATTTAAGATAAAATTTGAGAAAAATACTGAGGAAAACTGACCTCATTAATTTTCGTGAGCTCTTGTCAACATTAGCTTAAGTTAATTTCATTCTATTCTTTAGCGTTAGCGAAAGTATAATGACTTTTTTTGGAAAATTATTTGAGGCATACTTGACAATATTTAAGTGGCAATTCATTTGCAACTTTTCAAAAATGATGATCGAGGTCCAAATAACTTATCTCAATTATCCCGTGGATAATCAATTAGTCAGATACTCAGAACTTTTGTTCTATTTGCAAGAAAAATTGCAAATAACTTACTACTTAACAGCTTGTTACTTACTTTGGTACAAGAACCGGGCACATAGAGTCTACATTTTTATAAAATAAAAAGAATACAAGAACTGATTTTATTAATAACATTTTTGAAAGAAGTGCAAGAAGTTATTTGGCACCGTTTATATACTGTCCCGTGTATTTTCACATCTGTTTAATTGTTACTAAAAGAAAAGCGGCAATTCAATGTACTTTTTGTTATGTAAATTTGTCTTTTCGGTTGTATGCAATTCGCTTGTTGAATTCCTATTTATTCGACACTTCTCGGAATAGCTCGGACAATTTACACTATATCTATAAAATATTATAAATTATAGGCTATTAGTTATCCTAATTTAGTACTTATGTATGATAGTATAAAACAAAGTAGCTGTCGCTGTCTGTCCGTCCCTATGTATGCTTAAATATTTAAAACTACGCAACGGATTTTAAAGCAGTTTTTTAATAGATAGAGTGATTTAAGAGAAAGGTTTATAGCATTCGAGGAATGCCGGGGCTATATAATATAGAAAGCTATATTATTGTAAAGTATCATTAATAGTACATTACGCACCTAGGCCAGTAAAATAAAAAATGTCTCAGATCACACGTAATTGTCGTCCGAGGCGAAGCCGAGGTTGACAAAAATGTGATCCGAGGCTTTTTTATTTTACTGGCCGAGGTCAGTATACTATTTTTCTGTTCGACGAAGCCAGAAAGCGGCAATTTCATTTAGCGCAGCGGCCACAAAGTTGGCGCTTTCTGGCCGGAGAACAGAAAAATATATTCAGTAGGTGTTGCGTGAAAAAGTAACAAACATAATTATGCAGGTATGTTTGTTACTTTTTCCCGCAACGTGAAAGTTTGTAAGAATGTGTGAACTTTCGCGTTTATACTATTAGTATGAATTTGGCTTATGTCTGCTTCTTTATATACGTAGAAATTATCCTTAATTTCACCCCTATTTAAAAAGGAATGATTGGGTTAAATAAAAACTATAATAATGTTAATTCCTTTTTATCGAAATTATTTGGAAGTATAAGAAATATCAATTAATAGGTATCTGCTGTCTGTATTTGAACAACTGTATTCAAATTTAATAAAAAAAAATACATATGTAATATGTGAATTGTTCTGATTAATACGTGATGCTGATTAACTGCTGATTAAACTGAATTTGTATAGTTAATAGTTATATATGACATAGCATCAGTATATAATATATGTATGTAATAATTTTAATGAAACTTTGGAGCACTTTAATATGAAAATAGTTCGTATATATATTCATGCTCTATTATTACAGGTGCTCATATTCTCGAAAATATTTTTGAGAATCAAAAGATTTACTTGAACAGTTTCTTATATATTGAAGACATAGTTACTGTACACAAAATTGTTTTTAATTTAAGGCTCTTTTAGGTACATCATTTCTTTTCAATCACTACCGCCGCAACAAGATAAAACCACATAACGCATTCAAAGAAAAAAACATTTTAATCACAGGAATTCTTTCCCACTGACAGGAGTGAAATATTAAAGTAAACCAGGCTTTTGTTTACACCCCTAGCGTGTGTTTTGTTTCCTTGTACAATGTGTAATTACTTGGCACTTTTTTTACGTGCCTTTTTGGCTGAAACACAAAAGGACCGTCGACTTTGTGTCATTTTGTCGAGGCGTGGAAGTGTCATTTATCTAATATGTACACTGTAAATCGTTTCTAGCGGACAAAATATTTCAGCACAAAAGCCCTGGAATATAAAGCGAGGGTCGCGGTAGCTTCTATTAAGCCTTTGTACAGCCTTAATAGAACCTAAGTGCTCCTCGATTTTAATAATAATTATATATTGTTAAGTACCTATGCATATTTATTACCTAATATATATTTAGCTGTCTCACTGAACAACGTAGTTACCAGGTTTTTTAAGAACCTTTTTTGTGTATTTTTTCCAAACTTCCTATTTCCTGGACTACAAATATTTCAAATCTAAATTTATCCAAATCGGTCCAGCCGTTCATTTTTACATATTATGTATAGATTTTAAAATTTATATTTCTACAAATTTTAAATGCATTCAACAATTAAACTACTATTTATTATTTTTTTCTAACTGTAAACGCCTACTTTTGACTTCGTCATTCTTCCATGGAAACTGTAAAGAATCCGAAACGTCAGCAAATAAAAGAAAATGAAAATACGCGAGTTAAGTCCGTTAAAAGTTGTTTAATTCCAATGTGTAATAACCTCGAAGGCATCAGAAATGTTTCCGATATTTCATTCCAAATTCCAAATGAAAACATATCAATTGTGATCACAAACCAAGTGCATTATACAAAAAGGAGGCAATATCCTTATTGCACTAATAATATAGTTATTGCAGCAAGAAGTGAACCCATTAAAAGTTGTAATAGGATATAGTAGGTCTTATTGAAAGTTAGTTAAGGTTTAAAGTTGTACGCTAGGATCTGTTAGTTAAGTAAACTTTCAGGTATCTTATTCTCTAGAGTAAGTTGTGTGTTTGAGAAACCGAAACCGCAAATTTTCATTTTTTTTTTAGATACTGTATATATTACAATTATATGTATAAAGACTGATATCTATTATTATATCTTGCATGTACTTACCTAAAAATAGGCATAACGATAGTATTTTTTGTCAGTCAAAAAAAAAAAACTATTTTTTATTTTCTCAATCTAACAATAAATGACAAAGACAAGCACTTCGAAAGAGAGAGTTCGTGACGTCATAATTATTATGGAAGCAGAAATGAAAATAAATCTATATTAAAATCAAAATCTAAAACATATTCATTTAATTTAGGCTTTTGCAAAATCTTATGAATGTTAGGAGATACCGATTCCGAAAAAAAAATCACTTTTCAAACTAAGTATCTACATAATTAGGTGAAAACAATTTATCCTTCCAAACTATATAAATGAATAAACAAAAATAAATCTATCGGTATTAAGACAATAAAACTAATACCAAATATTGTATATCTGAAATCCCTAGCAAACTCTTTGTAAGGTTCCAACAAGGACAAAGTGATGTCTTCACAAAAGACAGTTCCTTTGATAAAGACTCGTTTAGGTTTCAAAGACAATCTTGGAAAAATGGTGCTATCGAGAACCTTGTCTCCACATATCAGATTTATTGGTATATCTTGTGTTAGTACTTGGTTGATTGAGATAGATAACACAAGATCTGGTACCTACTTTTTGAGTAGGCATTTGAGGCAAGGTGAAAAATTTACATATAGCTCTCCAACTAAATTTAAATGACGGTAGCGGAGTACAGTGAAAAACTGACGAAGGTTACTGTGCGAGCGTGAGGGCACTATTATTACGCGCGTGCGACAGAGACAAATAGAAAAAGGGAGAAAAACGACCGTTTTTCGCTGTGCTCCGCGACCATCCTTAACGCTATTATAAAACTGTAAATGTGACTGATGAGTAGCGAGGCTAAATCAAACCCTATTTTCTTTTTTACGAAAGTTTTAAGACCCGATTAGAGCGTCTGGCTTTTTATTATTTACTAGCGGCCCGCCCCGGCTTCGCACGGATCATCTTTTTTATAGCCTATGTCGCTCGGGAATAGTGTATATAGTCCCAACAGTGAAATAATTTTTGAAATCGGTATAGCCGTTCTGGAGCCTATTCAATCCAAACAAACAAACCTATCCTCTTTATAATATTAGTATAGAAACATTAAACTGCACCATTAGATATACATTGCTTCAAGTATATTTTCGGAAAAAAAGAGGTAAATCGCTATTTTTTTTGTCCCCTTCGTAAAAAGAATTAGATACGGCAAAGTCTCCCAGAAATCCCTAAACTTTGGCAAGAACAAAGAAAGTCCCGGAATCCCGAGTAACTTCACAAATATTTAACCAGGTGTGTTCTGAGGTAACCCTTTATCAAGACGCGAACTGTTAATTAGGAGTTTTAGGGAATACTTCCTAATTGATTATATAGTATACTAAGCGTCAGAGTTATCTGACCGCCAAGTTTGAAAAAAAGGCTCGCTGGACAGACGAGCTTGAGATTCAATATTCAGAGAAATGCACGCTACTTGACGTGCATTTCTAAGACTATTCAATTCAGTACCTTTTTTGTGAAAAAAATTGTTAAAAATCCTAAAAACCTTATTCTCATGAAGTTTGGCAGGACAATTAGGATCTATACCACATGCAAACCTAAAATGCAGACCTATCTATATTTATCTTAACTTATATCTTTGTAATACATAATAATCCCTACTAGTATTATAAATGCGAAAGTCACTCTGTCTGTCTGTTACGCATTCACGCTAAAACTACTGGACGATTTAAATGAAATTTGGTACAAAGAATTTCTGGAGCCTAAGAAAGAACATAGGCTACTTTTTAACCGACTGCAAAAAAGGAGGAGTTCCACGCGGACGAAGTCGCGGGCAGAAGCTAGTATATTTTATAAAAGTAAAATAGTTTGTATATCCAGAATGACTAACTAATGGATACGCATAGCCTAAACCGCTGATCGAGAGACCTGGAACACAGGTCCACCAAAAACCCATCTACAGAGATGAGATTTTTGTATGACATAGGCATCCTATAAGAAAGGATTTTCCGTACCCATTTTTACCCCAATGGGAAAAAAAGTTAGGCATACATCTGCGAAGGGCAAATATATTTGGGAATTCCGAAGACAGTAAAAATAAATAAAAATAAGTAAGAGTAGATACTCTGAAATTCCGAAAAAGGCTGCAAATAAATGAAAATAAGTAAGAGTAGGTAACATTTGTTACAAACCTTTTGTCAAAAAAAGAAGGTACGGAAATCGAATTTCCTAATCACCCTGTTGCGAAGACAATGATGGTACAAATCACCCCAAGAAATGTCAATCACACAGCTAATTGAATGAATGCTTGATTGAATTTCTCCCCGGGTCTCTGGGGAATTAATAGTTTTTCCCCAGTTTGCGGGTATCACCTGGTAGTGTAGTCTCGTGATACTGCTGTTTTGGGAGTTGGTATTTTTGATATTTATAACTGCTTATATGCAATCGAATGCAGAGAATAGCCAAATTAGTAGGTTGGTACATACTATTTTTTTTTGCGTGTCGTTAAAAAACGATAATACATATATTCTCAAAAAAAAAACCTCCAAGCTTTGTTATGCATTAGCATAAAATATAGGATATACATACATACATAAAATACATACCAAGTATGTACTTAGGTAAAAATTATGAATATTACAAAATTAATCTATTTAAATTGAAATTATTGAGTTTATTGGTCAGAAGGTGTAATATAACTAAGTCTTACCATTAAACCAACAGATAAAAATAATTTCTGATGCTTTCGCGGTTATTACATTGGAATAATAAAATATAACGCATAAACTCGCTTGTATATTTACTTCAGTGCTAGACTATCGTCAACTTCTCTGGTACGTATATAGGAGCTTAAAAGCTTTCGAAGCAATTATTACACAAGTTAATCGGTAATTGTTTTATTCCAATAAAAAAAGAAACGGAAATAGGCAGTTCAACCGATTCCGTAAAAATAATACTTTACCTTAACCCACTCGATGTCGGTATTCGTATTTTATCCGGGGGAAAAAGTCCCAAATTTCCGATAGTGGTTAATTTATTTACTTACCAATCCCAAGCGACCGGAACCCGGTTACGGTAACCGAGTATTGAAATAGGGGTGTGAGGTGAGATTGCAAAAAACTTTTACTTCAGACACATTCAAGGAAATGTATTACTTTTGAAATGAAGCAATTAAAACGGATTTAACTTTCTTATTTTGATTTGCAGATCTTGCGAAAACTTAACTGCCTTAAAATTTAACTGAAACATATTTTTGTTGTTACTTGCAATTTTAATTCTCAATTAATTAAAAAACATATTTTTTACATTTTTTTCTTCATATCTGATAAAACTATGCTCCATATCAAATTTCAAGATTCATAGTTCACGGGAAGTACCCCGTAGGTTTTGATTCCCTTGCGGTTGTCGAAATTTGCATAAAAGGCTGGATCCTTTGATTGCAATGTCTTAGAAGTTTTTTTTTTTTAAGTTTTAAGACCTGAGTATTTGAGATGAATTTCAGCTTGATACCTTCACGGCTTCCTGAGAAAAAGAGTATTGACAGAGAAAGGCCAGACGGACAATAAAGGGATTCTTAAGGGTTCTATTTTTTCTTTTTAACCCTAAAAACGTGATAGGTTTTGAAATCGGAATGCAACAATTGTAAACGGATTTAACTCGCGTATTTCATTTTATTGGCTGATTTTTTAGCATAAGACTATTGTTCGCTTAGTAGTGCTACTTTTTTTTTTTTTTTCGAACTGAATACTGAAGCGCAGTTGGCCAGCTAATGGGCCTTCACTGCAAGCCCGGACGGGTGGCGAGACTCCTGAAAGGAGGCTCTTAAGCCTTTTTATTGCTACTATTATGGAATCTGTAAAGGACTATAATAATATAATCTATAATAACCGCGAAGGCATCAGGTATTGAAATGTTTTTCTATAATTCCCAAGATAACTTGTAACTTACAATGAGGTAATCTCACGAGCCCAAAATAGCGATTTGTATCAATTGCCAAGTAGGAAATGAAATAAAAAGAAAACTTCTTCCCGAGAGGCCTCGATTGAATTAGTTCTGCGATAGTTTGTTACGGAAACTGATTTTCCGGAAATTGTGGGCTTTTATTGGATTATTTTTTTGTACGGTCTTATTGGAAATGTAGGTATTAATTGGTAAATAAGAATTGTATTGGACAATGTTTATTTTAATTTAGGAGTTTATTAACGGTAGAAGTGGGGTGTAACGGTGAATTATGAAAAAAGGTAATTCTTGATAATGGGAATATATAATGATAAACATACAAGCGTAACATGAAAACTGTCATATAAAAGATAATATCTAAATAATAATATCAAAGTAACAATTTTTGAAACTTATAAAAATAGAACCTTAAAAAGTACCTAATAGGTAATTGAAATATAACAAAATAGGCCGTTTAGCTAACATGCCAGTTTCACAATATTATATTTGAATCTTTTCATGTATTATTTTTTATCACGTGATTTTGTATTGTGTCATTTAGTAAAAACTTGCTCAGTACATCGCCTCTTTAATAGCTTAGTGACACAAACCGAAAATGTATGTACACCATCAAAGATTGTAAGTCACGTTCAAATTTGAATTTACATAGTGACACATTTTAAGTTAGGTCACTATTCTACATTAACTGACTAGTCATGATTACTTGAATATCGTGGTTAACATACTATAATTATAGTAAACCATTATTAGGTTTTATGTTACTTAGTCCATGTTTTACACCTAAGTACTTCAATGTATAGTACATAATCAAAACCAATTAAGTACTTGAAATATGAATTATTCAACCTGTCATTTTATGGCGCCTGTCATTTAATTATTATGTCAGATAGACAGCCGGCCTATGATACTTGGTCACGTCGATTTGTATATTTTATCGTTATAGTGTAGACTGTAAAGGACAAGAATTTTTTTTAGTGCGTCAGTGAGATTATTAATAGTACATTACGCACCAAGGCCAGTAAAATAAAAAATGTCTCAGATCACATGTAATTGTCGTCCGAGGCGAAGCCGAGGTTGACAAAAATGTGATCTGAGGCTTTTTTATTTTACTGGCCGAGGTCAGTATACTATTTTTCTGTTCGACGAAGCCAGAAAGCGGAAAATTCATTTGGCGAAGCGGCCACAAAGTTGCCGCTTTCTGGCCGGAGGACGGAAAAAATTATTGCACCTGTATTTTTTCTTCTTTAAACTTTAGAGATACACATGCTTATGCATTGGGACTAAATTCGACTGGTTGCTGGTTTTTTGTTTTGTACACTTGTTTAATGTTATTTATTTGACATCTTGTGACCTTTTCAATCTTTCATTTTAGTTATTTCTATGTAGTATTGTGTTCTTAACTTTTCTTATATATTTAGTCTGTAAGAATACATTTTACCTAATTATATATTTGTAAATATCATCTTTTCAAAGAGTTTATTGCCGTTTCTTCTCATTTAAGGTTTTTTCGAAAACGGTGGTAATAAATATCATCTGATTTTAAAGTCAAGTTTTAAGTTATTACCTAATAAGAGATCGTAAAATCCAAAATTAAATAAATACATTTTTGATTTTGAAATTATTTATTCGGCTTTCTGGACGCGCTTGTCCACAACTCTATATTATTATTATAATACTAGCTCAAATGTAACTGAACCTACATTTAATTGCAACACGGTGTATTGTAATAAATTCTTTAATAATATAATAATATTATGTGTTGCTTTTGATAAAATTCACTGTCGAAGGGTCGAAAACAAATGATTAATACGTACCATGGCGCTATGGTAATACTATAATTATTGCTTGTAAAGGTATGATTGCAAGCTGCAATTATTTCATATTTGGTTTAGTATATTCATACTAGTTCATTAACGATATAATGGACTATAGATCGGAAACACATTTAGATAATAATTTCTGATGCCTTCGCGGTTATTACACATTGGAATGAAACAACAATAAAATAAATTTAACACGCGTAATTTATTAAGCAACTTAAGAAGTTTCGAAAACTTACAGTTGGAATGTAACAACTTTAACGGATTCAACTCGCGTATTTTACTTTTATTGGCTGACGTTTCGGAGCATTTTTAGATTCCATAATCGTAGCACGACTGAGCTGACAATAGTCTTATGCTAAAATTACTTTACAGTTCCCATATTAGTCCAACGTTAGACTACCGTCAGTTTTGTTAGATCCGTTATAGTTGTTTTATTCCAAGATATATAAATATAACACGTCAACCTCGTCCATGAAGGGTTCAACATATAAATGTATATAGTATTTAATACCCATAATAACAAGCAGTACCCATCGTGTCTCAGTTTATAAGGATCAACACGGAGGGACGGCGTTAAATATGCATTTGGTTTAATACCCTCTTTTGTCTAGTTTGGGACAGTTATTACGTCATCAACATATTTACTATTCACCAGATATACTACTAGCTACCCGGCTTCACATGGGTGCTATAAACCTTACTCTTGAATCACTCTATGTATTAAAAAAATAAAGAAACCGTTGCGTAGTTTTAAAGATTTAGGCGTAAAATATGCGAGTTAAATCCGTTAAAGTTTTTCATAGCGGTTATTATACATTGGAATGAAAGAACTGTAACGGATTTAACTCGCGTATTTTATTTGATGTCATTTCTAAAACATATGGAAATAACCTGTTTTCTTCGGACAGTCAGTACATTAGATAATTTAAAATATTATGATCGAATGTAATAAAACTATCAAGGGTTTCACTCGCGTATTTTACTTCATTTGTTGACGTTTCTTAAGTTTTACAGTTCTTATATTCGTAGCACGACTGAGCTGACGATAGTCTTAGGCTAAAGTGAAATCTTCTTATATATAAAAATGAATCGCAAAATGTGTTGGTAAGCGCATAACTCGACAACGCCTGGACCAATTTGGCCAATTTTTTTTTTAAATGTTCGTTGAAGTCCAAGGACGGTTCTTACGGCGAGAAAAAAATCGTAATTGCCGGGAAAACCCTAAAAACAGCCCTTTTCTTTTCCCATACAAACGTTGTCCAACTAAAGTTACCTAATTTGAATTTCGAACGGGCAGGATGACGTCTGCCGGGACCGCTAGTTATTATTATAAAAAATTAACCAGCCAAAATGTTAGTAATAATGTTCTCAAATATTCATCCACTCATAGTTTATGAGTTAAGTATTTCATAACAGTGAGCTAAAATGAATATTTCTCTAAAGCAAAGTCAAAGTGTTGGCTCAAAGTTTTCAAAGTATAACGATAGCTTACACCTACTGTACGGTACAAGGCATAAGGTACCTAACTAATTTATAATATTATAAATTGGAATGAAACAACTATTAACGGATTTAACTCGCGTATTTTTATTTTATTTTATTAGCTGACGTTTCGGATTCTTTACAGTTTCCATAATCGTAGCACGACTGAGCTGACAATAGTCTAACGCTAAAGTGATTTATACAGTTATGCAAACTACCTTATATTTAAATTATTCAAATTTTCAAAAACTACCCTATTCAAATCCGAAATGTCAGCTAATAAAATAAAATAAAAATACGCGAGTTAAGTCCGTTAATAGTTGTTTCATTCCAATGTGTAATAACCGCGAAGGCATCAGAAATTATTAATATTATAAATGTTATAAAATAATAATCTCGCATGCTACCTCATTACTTTAAAAAAAATATATATAAGTACATCAGCAAATCATAAGTATTTGCTGATAATAAACCAATCCATTCTTGAAATATAGAAAATAGTAATTAAGCCCAGTCGGCTACGAATATGTGAACTGAAGGTTTTCGAAACGTCAGCAAATAAATAAAATACGCGAGTATAATCATTGTTTGATTTGAAGAAATGTATTGAAAGGTAATGCTGTTATTATTTATGAAAAAAAAATCGCACGGCGCCATCTTGTATTTACTGTACTTCCGACTCCTTTTAACCCCCTGAAAGGATATTTTTTGGGTTAAAAACTTTTACTTCCCCCCGAGACTAAAACTGTATCAACCCAATTATTACGTCATAATATTAGAGGGTGATTTCTTAAATAACACCCTACACAAGTAGTGACGTCATACCGCTGTAACTTTTACCTTAAGGCAAAACATTAAAGACAATACAAAATTTAATTAAACTTTAGTCTGGATAGTTTATTGGTTTTCTGCCTTTGTTTTATGAGCGGTTTTAAGTTTTTGTTACTCTGTTGAATTTTTAACAAATATTTGGAGTTTCTTTAACGCTTTTAAACTGAGTTTTTATAGTAACGTAGGGTTAAGTTTTATATAATTAATTCTTAAGCATTTTGTTTTAAGGTTGGAAACTTTTTGATACTTTAAGCTCGCTCTGCAACAAATAGTCTGTCACAAATGACGTGTGTCTCAGCCAAAACTCCATCTTCTTTTGTCATTATTTATATCTATATTATCTTTATTAATATAATAAAGAGGAAAAGTTTGTTTCGTTTTTTAGTTTGTTTGGATTGAATAGGCTCTAAAATGACTGGTCCGATTTGAAAAATTCTTTCACTATTGGAAAGCTACACTATTCCCGAGTGACATAGGCTATATTACATTTAAAAAAAGTGTTGATCCGTGCGAAGCCGGGGCGGGCCGCTAGTCGCACAATATAATAAAAATGTTGAAATAAAGGCGACATTTTATTTTGCATTTCCTATAAACGTCGAAAGGCTATATCAAGCGAAGCCGGGGCGGGCCGCTAGTCGCACTATATAATGAAAATGTTGTAATAAAGGCGACATTTTATTTTGCATTTCCTTTAAACGTCAAAAGGTTATAACAAGTGAAGGCATTGTTAGAATAGATATCGTTCCTCCATCGATATGCTTTGATACCCAAGATCTGTCTCCGACGTTCAATCAATAAAATACATAGAAACGTTAACAGCCACCCTAGTTATCCCTTTAGAGAGAGATAAAGTTTCAAAGTAGATACAGTCAACAGAATAGGAACAGTAATTAAGCTGTCGAGGGGCCCTAGACAAGTGCCCAACGTTCAACGTTAACGTTAAACGTTAGGACCAAAATGTATGGGATTTGACATCCGCGAATGACTGTCACGTACGTCACAAACGTTAGCGGATGTCAAACCCATGCATTTTGG
This sequence comes from Polylopha cassiicola, assembly GCA_038024825.1. Taxonomy (NCBI): domain Eukaryota; kingdom Metazoa; phylum Arthropoda; class Insecta; order Lepidoptera; family Tortricidae; genus Polylopha; species Polylopha cassiicola. The sequence continues at coordinate 11,919,563 of CP149052.1, read as the reverse complement.
TGCTAACGTTTAACGTTAACGTTGAACGTTTAACGTTGGGCACTTGTCTAGCCCCCGAGGTAATCTGGTATATCGAAGAGTGGATTCAGGAATCCTGGGCCGCAGAGAGCAATATTTTTCTAAGCTTAATTAAATTACTATCTATTGAATAGAATTTGAGTGTGTCCCCTCCCTTGACTACAAAAGTCTCTTGGTTGGGTACCTATGTCAAAGTAGGTAAGCGTTTCTATAAAAGGATGCGTCTGTAAGATAAGGAGGCGTAGACAAGGTGCCAACGTTCAACGTTAACGTAAAACGAAACGACCATGTATATATGTATGGGATTTGACAACCGCGAACGTTTGTGACGTACGTGACAGTCGTTCGCGGATGTCAAATCCCATACATTTTGGTGCCAACGTTCAGCGTTAACGTTGAACGTTGGCACCTTGTCTAGGCCCCTAGGTATTTAAAAAACGTCAAATATTCCAATTCAAATCGTTTATTACTAGTCTTTATAAACCGGAAAAGAAGGACTTCGTACCTATTACGTTTGTTGTAAGTTTTCCTCCTTAAACATTTATTTTAAAATGTTTTTAGTATTTTCTGTTAGGTACAGCGGCAATAGAAATACATCATCTGTGAAATTTCTACTATCACAGTTTATAAAATAGGTACAGCCGCGAAGCCTCGATGGAAAGACGGGCATGAGCTATGTTAAAAAATACGTTTCAAAAACTTTTTAGCCTCTATATTATTATTTGTATTCGACTAAGCTGGTCCAAACTAAAACTTCACATTATTTCTCTAATATGACTTACTGTTATAATTCTACGGAATGTGATCTCCGCTGAAGTAGTACAAAGGCTCCATTGTGTCTCCGAGATGGCGGGAAATGAAAATGCGTTGCGTAGTTATCGACGTCTTTAAATGAGTCTTCTTAAGTAGAATAAGTAGAAGGGTGAGTCTTAGTTATCGATGTGAATACTACTTTAGTAGAATGCCTAAGTAGAATGGTAGGTATATCTGCTTTCCAGACAATGCTTGGTGACCTGAGTGGGTTTATTATAGGTTATATTCTTTTTTAGGTATTAGAAAAAATATGTGTTGATGGTTTATTTGAAAGTCATAAGTAGGTAAGTACCTATAATAATATTATGATAATATTTAATTATTATTTAGTAACTATGTAAATGTCAGAGTTAATGATTTCTAATGACTTCGCGGTTATTACACATTGGAATGAAACAACTATAACGGATTTAACTCGCGCGAATTAAGTTTATACTGACATTTCGTAGACTTCACATTTCCCATGTCGTAGCACGCTGAAATGGTGGTAGTATTTGTAAAATATACGTGAGCATGTAACTCACGTATAATCGTTAACAACGAAAATTATAAAAGTCCTTTTTTTCTTCTTTTGTTTAACAAACACATTTTTTTTTCATCATTACACTTAAGGGTAAATTATATCGGATTAAAAAAACAGAACTTCATAAAATGCCAAAAACACATTTGCGAATATCGACCTGACAAACCCACTCAACAGTCCAGCAAGAAATACATTCAAATACAAATAGAACCCAAGATATCCGTGTAAAGGTAAACAAACTCGACCCGTCACAATTGAATACGGGGACAGCTGTTGCGAAAGTATTTTACCAAATTTATTCCAAACCCCAAAAAGAGTAAATTACGAGAAATATTGTCCGCCAACTGTGGGGAATATTTTGTATTCGATCTACTTAGATATGTCAATTTGAATTCTGTCTCTTATTTTGGAATGAACCTTGCGTATTTTTATTTTAGCATTTGACTATTGTCAGCTCAGTCGTGCTACGATTATAGAAACTGTAAAGAATCTGAAACGTGAGCCAATAAAATAAAATAAGCGAGTTAAATCCGTTAACAGTTGTTTCATTCCAATGTGTAATAACCGCGACGGCATCAGAATTTTTAAATTATTAAATGCACTTTAACTTTAGTCTATTCAAGAAAATATCAGCAAGGAAATTATCCTGAAATTCCCCAGACTTTGGGAATTTCTTAGAACCTTCCCCCCCACCATTGTACTAAAAATCAATACAAAACCGATAATACCGCGAGGCGCCATTACGTCTATATGGGAAATCCCATAATTATACCCTCTTCCCTCGGGAATGATACTTATGTTACAAATTAGGGGATTTTGTGCGAAACTTCCACTCTAATAGTAGTTTAGATTATAAGGGAAGAAAATTTAATTGTACACAAAGCAAATTGTTGGAATTTGCTTACTTAACTCAATAAACTTGCTATAATTTCTGATGCCGTTGCGGTTATTACACATTGGAATGAAACAAACAGATTTAAGTCCCGTTTTTTATTTTATTTGCTGACGTTTCGGATTTTTTACATTTTCCATCATCGTAGCACGACTGAGCTGACAATAGTCTAGCACGAAGGTTAGCTTAACACTTTAGTGGTAGACTATCGTCAACTTAATTCCAATGCAAATAATTTAAATTATGGAAACAGTTTAATTTCAAATGAAGTAACTTTTTTTCTATCGTTTGGTTTGTTTACCAATTTTACACGACTTTTTTTAATAGACAGAACACACTAAAATCCTGAAGACTTAGAAAATCAAACCTACTTCTAGTAATAAAACCTGAAGCGAAGAAACCAGATAAATAAGCACTAATAAAAGTTCAGAACAAACAGTAATCCGCTAACTCCTCAACTTGGTCGCTAATCAAATGTAGACTGTACCGGGATCAACTGAGCTTTTAGTTGACTGTACTTTTGAGGGATTCCTAGTAGGTACTTACACTTTTGTTTTATTTTATTTCGGACTAGCAGTGCCCGCGACTCCGTCCGCGTGGAAAAGTTATTCTTCATATAGGCTTCATATTTTCTCCGTTTTTTTACACATTTTCCACTGTTTCTTCGCTCCTATTAGTCGCAGCGTGATGTTATATAGCCTGAAGCCTTCCTCGATAAATGGTATATCCAACAAAAAAGTTTTTTTCAATTCGAACCAATAGTTTCTGAGATTAGCGCGTTTAAACAAACAAACTCTTCAGCTTTATAATATTAGTATAGATTCCTACGAAACTAGATCCAAATCGGTACGGTAAATACAAAGGATTTAACTCGCGCAATAATTTCTGATGCCTTAGCGGTTATTACACATTGGAATGATACAACTATAACGGATTTTAATTTTTCAAACCGTACAGTTCCTATTTTCATGGCACGGCTGAGTTTACTATAGTTTAACGCTGAAGTGATTTTTACATTATGAGAACTATCTTATTAATGAAATTGCATTTAACAGTTAAATCTAATTATAAAATTTTCGAAACATCAGCAAATAAAATAAAATACGCGATTTAATTCCGATAAAGTTGTTTCATTCCTATTTAACTCGCGTATTTTATTTTATTTCCGACATTTTAAAACTTTACAGTCCCCATATTCGTAGACAGTAAAATGAGATAATAATAAAAGTATATTTGTTTCATTCCAACGTGTGCTAACCGATGCAAAACCAGAATTTTTTCCATAATAATTGTTCCATTCAAAAATATATAAATACTTATGTATAATAATATGTACAAACAATAACATGTCGATTTCCAATACAACCTGGATATTCTAATATACGCGTTCACTGAACCGTGTCTCCCCTTTACTCAAAAGATATTGAATTTTATTTCCACGAAACGAAGGCAATATAGGTACTTTGCAAATTAATATTTCAATTATGGTTCACTTGCTGCGATTTTTTTGTTAACAAATTGGAATAAAATAACTGTAACGGAATATTGTAATATTTTTTAAGATTTTGCTATTAGATATTGGAATAAAACTACTGTAACTGATTTAACATCAATATAGAAAATGATTACGCAAGTTCAATTATTTAGCGTAGCTTTGTTTCAAATAACAAGGACATGATAGAACCAATAAGTAATTTATATTGTACATACATTTTGGAACGATAAAATTTCCGAAATGTCAACAAATAAATGATTAGGAATTCAGAAGGTTAGGAATAAATTTTCGGATTTTCGATAATCGACATTAAAAAATTTGTTCAACTTTGGCTGGGTGCGCCACGGTTTTAATGACTGGTAAAGGTCATTGGAGTCACTGTGGTAGACCGGGGGAAGACTGCCGTCATCAGTGGATAACTTTTGGTTGATGATAATAATGACAACTGTGTCGATGACATCACTAATTAACATGGTACCTATTGTGAATTTTGACAATTATTCTTGAGTAGTTTATGTATTTCAGGATGTATGTATGAGAGTGTATGTAGATATCATGTGAGACGGGTCATTACACCGCGCGTTGAGGACTCACGCAGAGATGGGCACTCTAGGAGTTCTCTAGTGATGAGGTATAAAAATATCGATATTTCCAATAAATAACATCCTTGTGATATAATTATTAACTTTGGTCCTGTGGTACACTGAATATAGCCGTGCCGATAAAAAAGAACACGCTAAAAAAATAATCACGCCAATTTAAATAAGTAGCTTATAATGTAGCACTAAAAAGTTTGTATTAAGGTACAACGGATAATAAATAACGGAACTGCATTTTATTTAAATTCCAGATAAACATAAAAACTCAAGGGTTAAAGTCCAAAATAATAATTTTCACGTATATTACACGCTATAACTTCTACCCCTAGCAGGATTCAAACCCAGCTTTATAAACAACAGAGGTGCTTCGACCTCTTAGCTAACCGGTCGTTTCCGAAACTTATTGTCACCAAAAAGTTCGTCATTTTCACAATTTCCGATACGATTCACTTTAATCGATTTGTTGCATTAGTCAGCTAAGTAGGTTATCCTTACCTAAATTCAGATAGCGTGCGACCCATATACGTTTATAAACCAGGGCTCAATTTTCCATTTCTGAATCTAGGTCGGCTGGATATCGATATTCGGTGCATCACTGGTGCAGTGTCGCAGGACGTGTGACGCTCTTGAGGTAATTGCTGCATTTCACACTGCATCCGTAGCCGGATTCTGAAACTGCAGTTGGCATTAGAAGCTTAGATTCTGAGACGGGTAAGCTTAGAAGTTCAGAGATCTATTTCGGAGTAATTAAGAGGTTGACAGGTAGAAAGTTACAGATGTCAGTATATGTAACATTTGCGTTGTAAATCAAATATTTACTCAATTTTTTACAAGCACTTATAAAGGTCAGAGATAGCAAATTATGTGATAAGATAAGATAGATAAGACGTAATCGAAAAAGTATAATAATATTATGTTATAATAATATAGTATTATAGTATAAATGCCCAGACGAAACGCTTACAACGCATCGCTATTGAGAAATCTTACTCCGCCTAAATTGTGCAATGGAACCCGACTTAGAGTAACTTCTTTACAAAGAAACTTAATCGAAGCTGAGATTCTTACTGGATGTAGTGCAGGTGAAACTGTATACATACCACGAATACCAATCATCCCCAACAATTTCCCATTCCAATTCAAACGGACACAATTTCCAGTGTCCGTTTGCTTTGCTATGACAATTAACAAGTCTCAGGGGCAGACACTAAAGGCTGTTGGAGTTGATCTCAGGTCGAATTGTTTTTCACACGGCCAACTATACGTGGCTTGCTCGCGGGTTAGTAATGCGGATAACCTTTTCATATTAGCCCCAGAAGGAAAAACTGTTAATGTGGTTTATAAAGACATTTTATAATTTACATTTGAAATATTAAATACATACCTATATTATATTGTTTATATTATTTGTCTGTCTATCTGTGTGTTCCGGCTAATCTATAAAACAGCTGGACTGATTTGGACGGGACTTTCACTGGCAGATAGCTTATGTAATAAAGAGTAACTCATTTTAGAAAAAAATCTTTAATTATCCATACTTATGACCCAGTACTTAAATTCCACGCGGACGAAGTCGCGGGCACAGCTAGTAATATAATAAAATTAGTTAATAAATCATAATGCATTTACTTTTTAGAGGATTCTTGATAAAAACTCAAAAGTTGTGAAGAAGGCTGTGCTTAATGTTTATAATATCCTATGACTTATATGTATTACAGCAATTTTATTCCAAAGTGTAATTACGACAGCGGTTGTCATAAATTAAATTCGTTACAGTTAATTCATTCCAAACTCATTCATCTATTTTGTAACAACTATCCAAAATACGGCTTCGAATTTGTCGCGTCGACGCATCTAATGAATTCGGGGCAAGTTGCCTGCCTGCGGTTAATGCTGGTGGCAATTACAGGTAGTAATTGAACTAGTTGACGACCAAGTCTTGTGAGTTGTTGAGTTAGCTGTTTGGTGTTGTGCGACTGGTTGAGATACGAGTTGATTGCTAATTGGTTGGATTGGTTTGACTTTGCTGCGATTGTCACTTGGTTAAAACGGTTTTTGACTTGCTCTTGTTTTATTGTCATTCTACTCAAAGTATATGAAGTTGGAATTAAATTACTGTAATTGATGCAACTTAGCATTAATCTTAAGCTATAGTTGTTTTGTTCTAATATGATATTTTTTCGTTATAATCTGCCTAAGCCTAGCCTATGTCAAATCTGGAATGATGTCATTCTAATAGTTTTTGAAATAGACCTAGTAGTTTTTGAGTTTATTCGTTACATAACCACATACTTACATATAAATCCTTCTTCTTTATAATATTAGTACAGATTAAGAAAATGGAAAAAAAAAACACCTGAAGCAACCAATGAATTAGCAACCAATCGACACAGTCATTAGTTTTCAGGAAAAACAAAACACGGAGAATTTAAAAATGGCCTCTTTTGCGTAGACGTTTGCATTAACACAAGTAGCCACTGGCATTCCGATTAGAATTTACAAAACACAAACTGCATTTGCTATGCACTTTACGCCCTTCCTTTAAGGGTCATTTTGGGATAGCTAATAGTTAATAATATTGGTTTGTTTTAGCATACATTAGCATGTGTTGAGTTTGTCGACGTCTGCCGACATGCCGTATCAATCACGATAAAGGAGCATTTTGTACTGTGACAGTGCCTTAAGGTAAATGCAAATTATGTTAAAATGGACGCTAGTTTTAAACGTAGTCTATTTTTGTACTAGCTTCACGCTGTATGATTATACTAATTGGTGTTTTTAATATTTATTTGTTGGTTAGGTTGTCAAAATAATTGGTTCCAATTCATGATTTTCTTTCATTATCTTTGTTATTTATAACATACCTACTTCATTTACAATTATTTATTCTTGCAATTATCCTTACTTAATTATTTCTAATTATTAACGTAATGTAACAATTTATAAAAGACTAGCTTCTGCCCGCGACTTCGTCCGCGTGGAACTCCTCCTTTTTTGCAGTCGGTTAAAAAGTAGCCTATGTCCCTTCTCAGGCTCCAGACTTTCTTTGTACCAAATTTCATTTAAATCGGTCTAGTAGTTTTAGCGTGAAAGCGTAACAGACAGACAGACAGAGTTACTTTCGCATTTATAATATTAGTAAGGAAGTAAGGATATACATTTATTATTACAAATATTATTACGATACCCATGTTTACATAAATCTGAAAAATGACAAATCGTAGTATTAATTATAATGAAATAAAAAACAAAGGCTGTATGAATGCAGGTAAGTATGTCTATTAGTCTTTCCTGTTATTGCGTTATCTATTACTACTGAATTAATAATACACATCAGAATGACACATAGGCTATCCCTACTTCCCTACTTATATTAATATTATAAATGCGAAAGTAACTTTGTCTGTCTGTCTGTCTGTTACGCTTTCACGCTAAAACTACTGGACCGATTTATATGAAATTTGGTACAAAGAAAGTCTGGACCCTGAGAAAGAACATAGGCTACTTTTTAACCGACTGCAAAAAAGGAGGAGTTCCACGCGGACGAAATCGCGGGCAGAAGCTAGTAATTTATAAAGATATAAGTAGTGTAAATTATCCAAAATATAACTATAAATGTCAATTAAGTAGGAAAAAATTGCCATGTGGGAGCTAATTTGGCGTATGCTACAAGAACCATTAGAGCTACACATACATTCTATTAAATACTAATTCTGTCCAAACGATGTTGCCAGGCTAGTTCAACGCAACAACACTGTAATAAAATTTCACATTATCGATCTTCAATATACCGTTTTAATTAATTTCAATTACTTACGATCCGAAGGACTTCGTTATCTCTGTAGGGTCCTTAAGAAGTCACTTCAAACGACAACTCCATTGTTTCAAGTCTCAGTTCCAGCTGGAGATTATAGATTTTTCCTTATTTTTGGACCATTGTTCTGACTTGGAATGAAGATCTAAAGAAATGGGGAGTAAATGTGATTTTTCCTGTAAATTTGTTTATAATTTAATTGTGATATTGCTATTGATTTTGTAAAAGCAAAAGCAGCATTGGTATTACTTTAGTGTTAGACTATCTCCGGCTCAGTCGTCTTCGAATATGGGAGCTGTGAAATTTTCGAAACGTCAGCACTTACAATAAAATATGTTCGTTCTTTTTATCAACAATAATCTATCCTTCGTCATAAGACGAAGGATAGATTAAAACGGTAATTAGCAATACTATAAAGTATCTCATTAGAGTATTGCTAATTATCGTTTTATTATGTTCTATTAAACGTCTTATTTTTTTTCTATAATAAATTATGTAAAAATTAAAAAACTAACTAATAAAAAAACAATATTTATCGAAAAGGAAAGTTTAATTAGTCGTCATAAAAGAAAACGGATTTTAAAAAAATGCACTAAATCCACAATATTCAATACTTCAATAAATCAATAAAAGGAAAACGTCGACGTTTATTGTAGGTTAAAAAAACCACGCACCAAAGTATAATCAAATAAGACAGAAACTAGTGAAGAATAACTACAGTAAATAAGTTCCACTGTACGCTATTTACTGTACACAGCTACACGTACATACTGTAAATAGTGGATTATTTGTAACAGTAAATCGAAGCAATCAATGTGCCCGTCACGTCAGCCGTCCGATTCGCCTGTAGCAGACTCGTGATCTGGACGCGACGCGTGACCAAATGAGATGTAGTGGGAAATGGGAGCGTAAGTGGTTATTTTAAATATTTGCTAGGAAAAATAAAATAAAGATTTTTTCGGAAAAAAATTACTGTCAGTAAACAGTTTTGTTACCTACAGTTATTTTTTTCCATGTAAAAGTATTAAAAATATTATACAAAGTTATTACTATCATCGGCTTAGTCGGCTATGAATATGGGAGCTGTATTTTTTTCGAAATGTCAGCAAACAAGATAAAGGGTTAAATCCGTAATAATTATTTCATTCCAAAGCATAAAAAATATTAACGAAATTCTACTACCGAATATTTCTCTGCGTTGATAATAATATTATGTCTGAAGAAGTCAGCTTCTTTTCATGTACCTATGAAATTGTTTACAGTTATTTTATTCCAATCAAGTAATTAAATAAAAAAGCAATTATTTCCTGCAGAAAAAATTACAAGACAGTAAAACTTTTTTATTTGTAAATCAACGATCGCAAGTCGTTAAGTTCCTTACAAATGAAGACGGACGCAAACGAAGGGAACGCTAAATGAGGCTGATAGATGGACGGACTGACGGGATTAATGAAAAACCATTATGTAGCAAAAAACCTTTGCTTCGTCGTAATTTAGTGGCTTGTGTGATTTCCTAGTTTTGCGTTTCATACAAACTTTTACCCCACATTTTATGGGATGAAAATTTATATGAAAACACAATAATATAGTTTTAAGTTAAAAAAATAATTTAAGTAGGTATATTGATGATTGACAAAACGATTTCATAAATATTTAATAAATTACTTACATCCTCAATTTTATATAAAACGCTTTTTTTTCCATCAGAGTATTACCTTTTTTTTTTTTTTTATAACTGACCCTTTGCAGTTGGCCCTAGGGCCGTTACTGCTCCACCGGATGAAAGGGGAGCGCTCCGAGGTGCGCTCACCCTGGAGTATTACCTACTCACTTTTATTTCAATGAAAATCTCACTCGTTATTTTATCACTATTTTTCATTAGTAATAAAATACAAAATAAATTACATACAATCTAATTAAAGACAGCTAAGAACCATTCATTTTCTGTTCGTGACAAACGACAATTAGAAATTTTAAAAAGCACTGCATATTGCATTACTGGTTTGTCAGTGAAAAGTGTTCGAGCGGTTGCTAGCCATCGATAAATCTTAGAACGAGTTGAATCCGAAGGTGTAATTAAAACGTGGAGATTAAATAGACCCCATCCGTTTGAGGTTGAGGAAGAGAATTGGTCCAAGAGTAGAGCCTTGAGAGACACTTTGTTGAATTTGTAAAAGTGATGTAATCATTAGAATAAAAATGAAGAAGATTCCATAATCCACTTTATGAATTTAGCATAGGACAGTAAGCACGACTGAGCTCAGTCGTGCTACGATTATGGAATCTGTAAAGGCTCTAAAACGTCAGCCAATGAAATAAAGTCTCGTTTAAAGTTGTTTCATTCCAATGTAATAACCGTTAAGGCATCAGAAATTATTATCATTAAATTCGGTTGAACCGTTTCGGAGGAGTTTGGAAATATCGCGGACGCAAGAACTTAATATATTTTTTATATAACTGTTATAGTGATAGCAATAGTATATTGTTAAATTAACTGTAACAGGATTTAACTCTATAGTTTTGAAAACTTAACTGGTATTTTAATAGTACATTACGCACCTAGGCCGGTAAAATAAAAAATGTCTCAGATCTCATGTAATTGTCGTCCGAGGCGAAGCCGAGGTTGACAAAAATGTGATCTGAGGCTTTTATATTTTACTGGCCGAGGTCAGTATACTATTTTTCTGTTCGACGAAGCCAGAAAGCGGCAATTTCATTTAGCGCAGCGGCCAGAAAGTTGGCGCTTTCTGGCCGGAGAACAGAAAAGTTTGTTCCTTGCGCCACATAGTTTAAACGCTAACCCAACTACTTGTCCGAGACTAAGTAATTAATGCTTTCATGCAACGAAGTAAACACTTAGAGGACAGTTACTAATTGTGATTGCTAATTAATTGTGACCTACTTCGCTTAGTTTATTACCTAATTTAATTCAAGAATATATAATGATAATACAATTTATGACTTTTATTTCAAATGTTAGTTGTTTTAGTTTTTCACAAAGCGAATATCTATACTAATATAATAAAGAGGAAAAGTTTGTTTGGATTGAATAGGTTACTAAACGACTGGACCGATTTCAAAAATTCTTTCACTGTTGGGTAGCTACACTATTCCCAAGTAATATAGGCTATGAAAAAAGGGATCCGGGCGAAGCCGGGGCGGGCCGCTAGTGTATTATAATTATTTAAGAATGCTGTATGCGTTTTTCATGCTCTCTGTCTTCTTAAAAGATTGACTGGTCGAGAATGCCGTATACCGCCTTTTGTACATTCAAGTTTTTTTACGCAATAGAATAAATAAAAATATACATAGTAAAAGTGTGTCATATTTATCAAAGTTTTAGAACTATCAAAAAAACAGAATGCTGCCGTGCTAACGATAAACTCAGTAAGCATGCCTCAAACTTATTTGTACTTACTGCGTATATCATTACCACGGCAAAATGGCGATCTATCTAGTTTATATAAATCAATACAATAACCTTAATCTTCATCAAGATTTCGACCGTATCTCTCCATCGTTTAATAAGTCGTCTTTAATTACGTAACCTAAATTTTAATGCATTCTCTTAAGCTTCTTATCTTTTACAAAATAACCCAATTAGGATCTTATCTTGTATTTCGTAATCTCGAAACGTGGGTACAAAGGAATTTAATCTTCGTTAAAAGCTTATCATCTTCTCCTAAATACTTGTCACTGACATAATCCCGTATTAACACTATTAAATTTTATAAAATTAGAAACCTTATTAGATTCTTATCTTAGTTTTGAAATGAACCTTTTAGTGGATTATTTCGATTCTCAGTATTTATAGGCAAATAGAAATTCTAGATCAAAATAATTTGTGATGCTTTCGCGGTTATTGTGAATTGGACTTTAACGACTATAACGGTTTTAAGACATTTAAATATTTTTCGTTTAAATGTTGCTACATCGTCAATAATTAATATTTTGAGATGCGGTATCTATTTTTAAAACTTCCATGTGACGTTTTTATATTTAAAAAAAGAAAACAGTTCAATTTTTACAAAGAGCAATGGACAATTACTTTGCTAATTTCCGCCAAGACTATCCAATGTTGGCAGTTCTGCTTCACGAGTCATCTTGGTAGGAATTAGCAAAATTCTCTTCAGTCTTTGCATGAATTTCCGCAAAGCCTGAATCAAAATTTAAATGTGTTCGAAATGCTTAAAAGCCATACAAGGATTGTAAATTACAATCCTTTTCACTCGTAATTGCAGTCAAATTCGAACCCGGGGTAAGTACCGCCATATTTAAATTGTGCCGTGTGCGTACTTATTTATAAATTTGGGACGTGCTGATTTTTTAATAGCTGGGGTAGAGGGTTGCGAAGGGTGACAGCCTTTGTTTTTGTTTTTATTGTCTATGGACCGTTATCGATTTTTAAATTGGCACCCCTGGCCTAGAGAACGTGTTTGATCAAGATGTGCAACTTAAAAATATAGCCTAGTTTTGAGTTTAAATTTTTCTGTTTCGGTAAAAGTTAATAAATTTAAATATCAGTTAGCAAGGTAGTTTTATAAACCTACATATCTGTGCCTGGTCTTAAAACTAAGTGTACATACACCTGTGTTATTTAAGATTTAATGTGCCGTAAAATAATTACTAGTATATATGTATTCTAATATTTAAAGATGTCACGTAAATCGTATCATAGTCTTTGTGGTCACATTTCGAAACAGTTCCACCGATTTTTATCAAATTATATAATATGATGTATGAAAATAAGTCTTAGAGTATGACCAAAACTACGTAAGTTTACAGAACAGCTAGTTATAAGTACATATTATTATTGAAATGAAACAACTATTAAAGGATTTAACCAGCTTATTTTTATTTTATTTTATTTGCTGACGTTTCGGATTCTTTACAGTTTCCATAATCGTAGCTTGAGCTGACTATAGTCTAATGCTAAAGTAATAGTTGTTTCATTCAAATATGTAATAACCGCAAAGCATTATAAATTATTAATTATATTACAATTTGTATATTTTACATTATTATTACACGTCAATCACTAACTTTTACTGAAGCTCTGTGTTGCGAACTCCTTGCTGTGTGTAGGGTAAAACAACTAGTAACTGGCCACTTAAGCGACTTGGCGACTTTGAGTTTATATTTTTATCTAATCAGGGCATTCTATTACTTCTTTGTGATACTGACGTTTAAAAAGAATATTGCTTTTCAATATTCTTTGGTATTTTTTTAAAATAAAAGACGTTTTCGTGAAAATATTTTAATTTTAACAAATAAGTTCGGAATTTACCAGTAATTGGACACAAATTTTAGTAACTGGCCCTTAGTAAATTATTAATTGGCCAGTATGCACCAAGATGCATTTTTTGCTTATAATAACTAATTATCTAATTATTAATCACAGCGCTCGATAGGAACTGAATACGGTTAAATTATTCTTATATTTTCATTAAAAACATATATAAAAAAACATTTAATAATACTAATAATGGCACAATTAGAGATCACATTACTTTAAAAAAAAATTACCAATACAAAAAACGCTTAACGCGTAGAGAAGCTAGCTATAAAACTAATAGCCTTGTTTTTTAGCTTCTCTATGTAGTGACTGAAGTAAATCATTATCACAGTCATCCGAAGAGTCAGTGTTGCTTTCTTTGTAACAACCATGGCACAAGAAAGTGTCGTCGTCGTCGTCTGAAGGAATATGAATTCGATGACGTACAGGAATACAATTTTGATGATAGGTTTTAGTACACTGGCTGCATTCAAGAACCTTTCTTGTTATAGGACTTAGACAAGAATCACAACATTTCACCAGTTTTTTGGCTTTGATAGCCGGTGGTATTACATTCAGCGTTGGCAGCGGTAATGTTATTGAAGGTGAAGCCACGTCTTTCTCGTTTACAATTTTCCTTGGTCTTTTCTTTGGAATGTTTTCTTTTTGTGCTTTTTTCTCTGCTCTTAATCGCTTTCTTGCTTCTTTTGCAGCCTCTTCCTCTTGTTTCTTTACTTGCTTTGCCTGTATTAATTCCACATAGCTATTTGATGTCAGAGCAAAGGGTGTTTTTTGTACTTGCCGCTGTCCTTGGCGTTTTGGTGGTTCTGGTAACCTTTTTTGTTTCAAGTAATCGGCGAGAGACATATTAGATATAATATTTATCTTTTGTTTTGGAGCTATCTGTTCGGATTCGAATGAATGTTCATCGTTAGTGGATAGACTAGCCTGTATTTGTAAATCCTCAATTTGCTCATTATCTTCGATAACGACATTCGCAGCTGCTTCCAGATTATCGTCGACCTCCTGATTCTGTTGTGTAAACTCACCTGTACTTTCGTCGAGAATTGTGTTCTTATTTCTGTCAGCATGCTGAAGGTTAGAAGCTGTAACTTGTTTAGAAGAATATATGCCCGTGTCATAAGATGATTCAACAATATCGTTGTTGTTCTGTTCATGAAATCCATGGAATTTCTGCCAAAGTCTATAAATTGCCTTAAAATTGTCATCAGACTGTTGTAGTGAAATATAATTTACTGATTCACACTTTTCAATTATAGATTTACTCACAATAGTACAGAAATCTGAGTAGGCCAGCACAGGCATGCTGTCAATTGAACTTGCGGTTGGTACAGGGGTCATAAGTTCTTGTCCTGTCTCATGTGTCGAATTCAATGGTATACATTTGCTGTAATCAACATTATCTGGGTCAAATGGATACAAGCCACAAATACGAAATCCATTGACTAAAGTATTTTCTTTTGTACTGGAGTCTATAACAGTTTTTAACAGAGGTGCGAAGTTTTCTTTTGTTAAATTTGTCTGATAATTATTAGCAGCATGCCATGCGCGTAAGGCGATTTTCCAACCAGCCTTTATAGGTCGAAATGCGGCGACGTCTGCAGGTTGTAAAATACGTGTTGCATTGGGATAAAGGGCCACTAAGTGTATCTGTAGATTTCGGCAAAGTTCGGACACTTCAATTGTTAAATGTGTCTTATGACCGTCAACAAACAATATAACTGGCAGAGGAATATCGTTGGTCAGAAGTTGTTGATGAAAACAATTAGCTATGTAGTCACAAAAGACAGCCGCAGTCATCCAGCCATTATCACTTCGACCGATGCCCCAACCATTAGGTACACTTATAGCCACCCGATCAGGAATTCTTTTGAAAGGGTAAATAATAAGAGGATTACAAACCTGGCCAGCAGCAGAAAATGTAAATAATACTGTTATATTTTCTTTTGAGGAACCTTTTTCGATTTGATATACGTTTTTGGCGCCTTTTTCTGCTAAAACTTTCCCAGTTTTCGGGCAAACATTAAAACCTGTTTCATCTGCATTAAAAACTCTCCGGGGATCTGCCATAACCTCTTGTAAGCTTTCTTCTTCAATATATTGCCCAATTTCATTAAACCATTTTCTTATATCTTGCTCTGAAACACAGGCACTAGCATTTGTCACTCCTTCCGAGGTCCGAATTGATATATTTGGATGACGTTTTAGAAACGCTTTAAACCACACTTCTCCGGGTTTGTCATCGCGAAAAGGATTTGGTCTCGGATTTGCTTTCAGAAAATCTTTAACACAGGTTTGTACATCTTCTTTTTTCATAGGAAACCCACGTTTTGCTGATTGAATAATAAAATTACACAGCTCATTCTCTTCAGTTTCATTTAAAACTGGATCAGGTCCAGACTTAAACTTTGAAGTAGGGTTGCGTAGCTTAAACTGAACGCTACTTCTTGGTACGCCAAATTGTTTAGCGGCTCCCCGAATAGAACCACCACCCTCTAGGACAAATTTAACAGCATTATCTATAGCTTCTTTATCATACTGTCGTTTTTTCGGCATCTTGCAAGGGGTTACTTAATCCTAACCATGGACACCTGTAGAAAAAAAATATCGATTCAGTAACTGGCCACTCAACTGGCCCCCTATGCCAGTTTCTGCATACGATCGAATAAAACTACCAGTATTTTTGTATTGAAATCTATACTCTTTGAACTTTATGAATAGGTTTGAATTTTGCAAAAATACGAAGTTGAAGAATTTTACTAGTAACTGGCATAGGTGGCCAGTTTCTGATTTTTCTCAAAAATAAACATTTAGTAACTAGCCACCCCCCTAAAATCCTATTTTAATCAATTTCAGGCAAAAAACAAATCAGTTTTATATTACTCACCAATCCAGCTTCTCAAATAATACAGCAGAAATAAGTACACTTCCTTAATTAAGCCAGAAACACACTTTTTAGTAACTCGATATCGTTAACATTTCATTAAGGATTGACCGTTCTTGTCGAAACAAGTACGCCGACTACCAACAGATAAACAATAATTTTGGCGCTAATGTTAATAGTGAACAAAATTTGTACTAAAACGAAAGCTTATTAATGTACTAATGTAGTCCACTGTCTAGAGATGGCGTTGGATGCAATACACTCTTATTTTAAGCAAACGAAATGTATAGTGGCCAATTACTGCACGGGGCCAGTTACACCTCGATCTACCCTATATAGTTTTATAGTTTTACTTTTATTGGCTATTGCCTTTTTTTATAAATCGATTGTTTTTGTATTGTCATTTAGTTTAGTTTTGGATTTGATTGTGTTCTGATATTGTGTTGTACTGTTCATTGTAAAGTTACCTAATTAAATCCCTATATTCCATTATCCTATTGTTTTTAGTACAGTCCATTACTCACCAACATTTGGTCCATCGACGGTAAAATTTGAATCACATTTTAACAAAATTTTCATTTTACACGTATCGTTCATTTTTGTTTTCATTTTTAGTTATCGTTATTTTCATTTTGTTACCACTAGATTTCGCCTCACTTATCTAGCTTTCATAATGTTACTGCGTAGCAAAAGCAAGAACCTAATAAGTGTCGTTCCAGAAACTAGCCAAGCCGAACTTCCATCTACCTCGGAAGCACAGCCTGAAGTCCGTGCAGGCGACGAGGAGGTTGCTAGCAGTATGCGCTCCTGCAGCTCATCGGCAACTCTCAAATCACGCATGGCTGCCGCGGAAGCTGCGTTCAAGCGCCGCCAGTACGAGAATTTGAAAGCACTCGCCGAACAACAAGCCGCGCAACAACAAAGCCTAGCACAACAGCTCGCGGAAGTTGAAGAGGCTGAATTTCGTGCTGAGCTCAAACAAATAGAGGCTGAAGCAGAAACTGAAGGTAGTCGTAGAAGTAGGCAAAGCGCCACCAGTCGTTCGAGGACACGCAAGTGGGTACAAAATGTTTCTAATTTAACTTTACATAACGATACACACAACGAGGTAAATATTGCACCAGAGGTCACATAGATTAGTCAGCTGTGCAATCTTCCCAAGGCAGGCGTTACTTATCCTCCACAGGTACCTGGGCCGGCTGTTGCTGACGCATCGCCACCCACCTTTGTGGGTCCTGAGGACTTTCGCCCCCTTATGCCGACGGTCGAGAACCAGCTTTCTACCTCACTCATACAAGCAATCGCCGACACAGCGGCTGCCGCTAAAACACTAGCAGCCAACCAATCTAAACCACGACCAAAGATAGAGCTAGCTCAATTTACGGGCAACCCGTCTCAATGGCTACAATTTAAAAAACTTTTTGATACCACTAAAACTTCCTATTTCCCCGCAGAGAACGTCGCGCGTTTACAAAACGTGCTGCGTGGCCCCGCGCGAGAGGCCGTCTCGTCGCTGCTCGTCACAGCGGAGGACCCCGAGGAGATCATGCGCGCCCTAGAGCGTAGCTTTGCGTGCCCGGAAATGATCGTCCTCGGCGAAGTCCAGATACTCAAGTCTCTGCCGCGGCTCGGTGTGGACCTAAAGGAGTTAGGTACAATAGCCAACAGGGTACGAAATAGTTTATCTACTATGAGTTTGCTCAACCAACGCGAATATATTTATTCACCGGAGCTCTTTCAAACGATCTTAAGTAAATTAAATCCTATCATGAAAATGAGATGGTCTGATTATGCTTCGGATACGTTTAGCTCCATTAATATTCCAAAACTGGAAGCGTTGTCAAACTTCCTTACACGTGAGCACGAGCGACACGTTAGGTTTGCTCTACCAACCGATTTAGGGCTCTCGCTAGCAACACAACAGTCACACAAACCATTTAAACGTGAAAATATTCATTCTGTTTCTCATAATAACACTAAAATTAGCGACAAAACTAAAGAATGCGTTTATTGTAAGAATAAGCACGATATTAAAAACTGTAACGAGTTTAAATCTTTGTCAATTGATGAGAGATGGAACTGGTCACGCGAGAACAAGGTTTGTTATAGATGTCTCAAGCGTTCTTCACATCTATGGAAAACGTGTAATGTGAAACCTTGTGGTGTAAATGAATGTACATATCGTCATCATCCGCTTTTACACGGTAGGCAGAACCCGTTAACGTCAACGCAGGCACCCTGTACGCAGTCGTTCAACAACGCTGTGTGTGCTGCGCCCTCATGTGACGTTCCCTGTTCGTCGTCTTCAACGGCGGCCACTACTACGGTGTCGGAAGAAAAGGTAGTCGTCTCCACCACAGGTATTCAGTGTAATAATTATACACAAACACGGTCTTGTACATATTTAAAAATTGTGCCTGTTACTGTGTCCGGCCCCTCTGGCAAATATGATACTTACGCTCTTCTCGATGACGGCAGCACCGCGACGCTCATTGACTCAAGCGTAGCTGCTCGTGTAGGTTTATCGGGACCCGAGGAGCTTATATCAGTAAACGCTATTGGTGGTTTACACAAAAATACTAAAATAACATACGTCGATTTTTACATACAAGGTAAACACGAATCTAATGTTTATTTAGTTAACCATGCTAAGGCAATGCCGTCGCTTAATTTAAGCGCACAGACATTGTCAAAGCATTCTTTACAGTCATATAGCCATTTATGCGACTTAGTTGACTTTTTAACATATAGCGATGCTACACCTACTGTGCTTATTGGTGCTGAGCATTGGCATCTATCGATGTCGCACGATGTACGCTCCGGCCAACGTAATGAGCCCGTTGCTTGCCACACACCGCTAGGTTGGACGCTGTATGGAGTAGCTTCGAATAAATCTCAACACAGTGAATTTATTAACCACTGTCATGTCGACTACGCTAGGCTGACAGATACTCAACGTTCGGAACCTCTTAAGAATAAATTAAAACTTAATTCACTAGGTATCTGTAAACGTGAAACGCTCCATAGCAAGCAAGATTTGCGAGCTATCGAGTCTTTAGAGTCTACCTTTCGTTTGTCATCAGTAAAAAAAGATGCGCGAACGTTCAAGCCCTTTGAGGCCCATCGAGTTGGCGAAATTATCAAAAACTCACGCGTTCAGGATTGGCGATGGGTTCCAACTGACTTGAACGTTGCTGATGATGCTACCCGAATAAAACCGCTAAATTTTATTTTGGATCACCGCTGGTTTACCGGTTCTAAATTCCTTTTTGATTCCCCGGAGGATTGGCTCACCGAGCCAACTGATCATCCTCCAACTGAGCAACCTCTGGCCCAAGCAGAACTAAAACGTTCTTCTGGACTAGTGGTTGGCCATTTGATAGTAACCAGTAGTAACCATATGTCTCATTTCAGTGATTGGCCGCATTCACTTCATGCCACTGCTCGGGTCTTGCAAGCTGCGGCTAAGTTCCGCTCAATTCTGAACAGTAGAGTAGATGTCACTGGCACCGCTGTCAGAGACCGCCGACGGGCGATCGCACCTACATCCACCACTCTACCGCCTATATCATCAGAATTAATACAAGCCGCAGAAAGGCACGTGCTGCAGCGAGTGCAACTAGATAACTTCCGTGAAGAACAATATATCCAACAAAATGACCTGCTTCCCAGAACCAGTTGCCTATTTAAGCGTTCACCCAACCTTCTGGACGGTTGCCACCCTGTCGCTCGTTTGTTAGTTCATAGAAAAGCAAGACACGCAAACAACGAGATGGTGATAAATGAAATGCGGCAACGCTACTGGCTTCTTCACATGCGAAACACCGTAAGAAGCGTAGTAAGCCAGTGTTTAGATTATTTTGGCCCACTAAACATTTCCATTGGACGACGACGAGAAAAACGCTATGTCGCCCTATTTACTTACATGACTTCCCGAGGCATCCACTTGGAGCTGGTCCATTCCCTATCGGCTAATTCGGCCATAATGTGTATACGCCGCTTTATCGCTAGGAGAGGGACACCCGACACCATTTATTCGGATAATGGCACGTGTTTTGTCGGTGCTGCTCGTATATTGAAACAATTTTATCAAACGGAAGTCGAAGATTTTGTGGCCAACGTGGGGTCCAAATGGAAATTTATTCCTGCTGCAGCACCATTCTTCGGGGGTTGTTGTGAACGCCTTAACCAGTGCGTGAAGGTGGCGCTAGATGCCACGCTTCGTGAGAGAGCACCGAATGAAGGAGGAGACGATCATGACCTACTGCGGAACGACTGGAGGAAGGCCCCGCGGGCACGTGTCGGCTACATTCCCCGGACGAGAGAGTGGTGGATGTAGCCACCGCAGGGAGTTTGCTTCGCCGACTCCTAAAAACTAGACAGGCTACCTGCATCAGCTAGTGTGGTAGTCTGGCTAGTCTGTGCACTTTCGTGCACAAGGGGGTGGGATGTTGCGAACTCCTTGCTGTGTGTATATAGTTTTATAGTTTTACTTTTATTGGCTATTGCCCTTTTTTATAAATCGATTGTTTTTGTATTGTCATTTAGTTTAGTTTTGGATTTGATTGTGTTCTGATATTGTGTTGTACTGTTCATTGTAAAGTTACCTAATTAAATCCCTATATTCCATTATCCTATTGTTTTTAGTACAGTCCATTACTCACCAACACTCTGAGTATTATAAGAGCATATCTGGCTGCTTTTGACTTGCAAATAGCAAAATGAATTAAAGCTGGACATACAAACTCCATTCAATATACAGATATGCACATGTCGATTGGAGGCACTGACATATTTCAGACGGCCAGTGAATGGGGGACTTAGACGTGACAAATCATTGAAATCGTAACCAGTTTTTGTAAAAAAAAAATTGTTATACCGAATTTGAAAATACTGCATGTTATACTTAACATTATCGTATCCCATTAATTATGTATTTATTTATGTAGTGTAATATCTTCCTATTTTAAGGTCAAGGCTTCTAATTCCGGCATATTTTTGAGCTAGATCAACTTTGGTTAAAATTTTGAGACGTTTATTTTTAACTATTTACCCATTGCGCGCATCTACTAGACTAATAATTTACTTGGCAATCAAATAATAGTATGAAATTTCCTGTATCTAGGTTGCTTAATTTATTATATATTTTTTTTAAATAATAGTCAGGTAGACGGAGTTTCCCGCCCGAGTGGGGCTATTCCGTCATGCAAGCAGTTTCCCTAGAACTACGCAGTTTTTTCAAGTCTTAGCTAGCGGAAAATGAAGACACGTCGATTTCAATCAAATATGTGTTATTAGACCTTAGATATAAGATTTACAATAGGAGTTATCCGCAAACACAATTTTTTGGGGCTATTCCGGCATGGTTTGCCAATCAGATGAGCTCAACCTT
Organism: Polylopha cassiicola; assembly: GCA_038024825.1. Classification (NCBI taxonomy): domain Eukaryota; kingdom Metazoa; phylum Arthropoda; class Insecta; order Lepidoptera; family Tortricidae; genus Polylopha; species Polylopha cassiicola. The sequence continues at coordinate 11,897,837 of CP149052.1, read as the reverse complement.
TTAAAATTTTACTAATATATATATTTTTTGTATATATTATTTCATAAAGTAATTATTTATGTATTTTGCAGTCCGGAGTATTTTCGTACTACGTTCTATCGAATTACCTACTAATATATTTCGTCACAGCTAAGCTTATTATTGCCAGATTGACAAGTGTACCTATTTTAAAATGTAATACACTAAAAAAAGGTTGACGATGTCTGGAATCGGGAAATACCGGCATATGACGGCTTTGCCCCTTAAAAAATAGACGGAATTTCCCACTTGACTATTTTGAAGTTGTTAATTTTTCATGGTGAATTACTAAAAACTGTCGGAAGTTTACGCATCACTAACAGTCAGACACGGTTAAACACATCATAGACGTTGTAATAAGCACACAAATAAGCCTAGAAGTCTAACTGTTTCATATTTATCTTCGATCAAAGTGCATAGTACTGTACTCGCACTTCGACTTCGAAACGCAACTGAACTTTGAAAGCAGATATTTTTCTTACTTCATTGCACAGCGTCATGGGTGTCTTTTAGTTTGAATTAGAAAACCCTACTGCTTTACCAACTGAGCCGGCAGCGGCGAACTGTGCTTAGATTCGCCAAAAACGTGTACGTGACGGAATTGCCCCGTAGACGGAATTAGAAGCCTTGACCTTATATCGTTTTTATCATATTATGTGTATTATTTATTTGCGCCTACACATGCTCTCTGTTCATTTCAAAGGTTGACTGGTAGAGAATGCCGTATGGCATTAAGTTCGCCTTATGTACATAAGTAATTTAGTTTTTTTGTGCAATAAAAAATAAATAAATAAATGTTAAATGATCGGTTTTCATAGAAAAGATACAGAATTAAAACTGTTTTTGTATGTATGCTATGCAATTGGCTAATCGAAAGAGTTTTTTACAATTTAAATGAATATTTTCTATCATCTTGTATATACCATAAGACTATTGTCAGCTCAGTCGTGCTACGATTATGGAATCTGTAAAGGCTCCAAAACTTCAGCCAATAAAATAAAATACGCGAGTTAAATCCGTCTAAAGTAGTTCCATTATAGTACCTAGTTACAATATATTTCTTGTTATAATCTTACTTACATTATATGCCTATACCTAAATGACAACTGTTGAATTTATGCATATTTTGTTCACCTTATGTAACACAAACAATAAAATATTATTTTCTATTCTAATTATCCTCTAAGTATTTTTTTGTCATACGTAGCGTAGGGATGGTTGTAGGCAAAGACATCATTGTACAAATATTTTGCCAGTCTACCGCATATCTTTACTCTTCCACAGGTATTGCCAATCCAATTTTAAGTCAATGCCAGAATTCGGTACTGCCTTCGTATCGCCCTCTGATGCATTTCAAATATAACTTCGCAACGTGGACCCACGATTTTATGGAATTGAAAAAAAGCATCAAAGAGGAAGTGGTAACTTTCCACTTTTGTTTTTTGTTTGCAAACTCCGGCGGACTTTTTAAATTACAAAATGGAGGTTTGGAGTCCTTTTTTCGAAAAAAAAGACAATCGCGCCGGCACTTTGTCTGATTGTTTTTTCATGATATTTTACCTAGTTCGCTTTACAGTTGGTTGGTAACAAACATTTATATTCAAGTGAAATTTATATTGTGAAATTCACTCTTTTAACCGTTTTACTTTTGTTTTATAATTTTACATATTTTTTTAAAACATAATTATAATATATAGCGGTCCCGGCAGACGTCATCCTGCCCGTTCGAAATTCAAATTAGGTAACTTTAGTTAGACAACGTTTGTATGGGAAAAGAAAAGGGCTGTTTTTAGGATTTTTCCGGCAATTATTCGATTTTTTCTCACCGTAAGAACCATCCTTGGACTTCAACGAACATTTAAAAAAAAAATGGCCAAATTGGTCCAGGCGTTGTCGAGTTATGCGCTTACCAACACATTTTGCGATTAATTTTTATATATAAGAAAGATTAACTAAAAGACTTGCTCGCTTTTGGTTTATTTAATTAAGTTCTTAAATTATCTATAATAGCTTCTGTCCGCGTCTTTGTCCGCATATGATAAGCATCGCCGTTTTATCCCCCTCCGTTCTCCCCATAGGAGATGAATTTTCAAAAATCCTTCCTTCTCTCCCACACTATAAGATCCCCGTCCAAAATTTCAAGTTTCTAGCCGTTAATACCCTTCAATGATATGTCAGTCATCAAATCATTAAGTTTTTTCACATATTATTTTAAAGATTATGATTAAAGCTTGGGTTATATTTTATTTTTCAATTTTTTTCTAACAAATCCCTACTAATATTATAAATGCGAAAGTAACTCTGTCTGTCTGTTACGCTTTCACGTTAAAACTACTGCGATTTAAACGAAATTTGATACAAAGATAGTCTGGAGCCTGAGAAAGGACATAGGCTACTTTTTGACCGACTGCAAAAAAGGAGGAGTTCCACGCGGACGAAGTCGCGGGCAGAAGATAGTATTATAAATGCGAAAGTAACTCTGTTTGCCTGTTACGCTTTCACGCTAAAACTACTGGACCGATTAAAATGAAATTTGGTACAAAGAAAGTCTGGAGCCTGAGAAAGGACATAGGCTACTTTTTAACCGACTGCAAAAACTGTTCCGCGCGGACGAAGTCGCGGGCAGAAGCTAGTTCCTAATAAAACTAACTTATTACATTGCTTCACACGCTCATTAGAAACGTCGACTAATTGAAGACACATGGTCTAGCGACACGGGGTGTCCCCAATTAACGAAGTCAAAACTAATTAACAAAAAATATATTCTAAAAAGGCCTAAGTCAAAAACAGCTGCAATGCACTTAGGCTGTTTTAACTAACAACACACGTAGCAAAAAGGACGTAAATATTATAAATAAACTAATGACATTGGAATGAACCAACTGTAACGGATTTGAATCGCGTATTTTATTTTATTTAGTAACGTTTGGAAAACTTCACATTTCCCATATTCGGAGCCTGATATTCTAAAAATAAAGTATTATGTCATACATACTATCGTTGGCTCAATCTACTTTCGAAACGTTTACAAAATGACAAAAATAAAATAAAATACGCGGGTTAAATCCATTCTAGTTGTTTCATTCCAATGTGTAATAACCGCGAAGGCATCAGAAATTATTATATTGTCGTTGTTTTGTTTCATTCCTATATATTATATCTTGACCATCTCAATATGAGTAAATATAATTTGACATAATAATGTATTTTTTTATACTTACCTAATGTAATTTGTTCATATTACCTATTAATTCTTTATTTTTGTTCTGACCATCTCAATATGAGTGCAAATAATTTGACATAATAATGTATACTGTATGAATTTTGAGAAATAAATAAATCTATGTTGTTTGAATATTTTCAGCTTAAAAGCTCGAAGATTTTTCCAAAACAAAAATAAACACCTAATTACCATAACAGCGCGAACAAAGTACAGACCCGTAAATCAAAATACGGGGTCCAAGAGACCCATATCACAGTCCTAATTACTGGACCCTTGATGAAGGTTACAGAAATTAATCCATTTAAAATACATTCTCTGACCTCCTGTAAAGTGTTAAATTGACCTGTATGTTTTTTTTTAGCTGACCCAGTGAATATCGTAACGCGTTTTTTTAGTTTCTTTTTTCTTATTTTTTTTTTAATTCACTTACCTATAACCCTTACTTAGACTTTCACAAATATTTCAAGATCAAAATAGCTTAGGAATAGAAAGCCGTTCGCGAATTTTAGCGATACCAAAGATAAGTCATTTATTTTTCATTTGACAAAAAATTGAAAATATTTATTAATTTAATGTTGCAAATTGCTTCGTTGTTTTGACGACTGAAGATAAATCTTTTGATGATATGTATATTATTATATATTTTAACATTGACGTTGAAGTTTTAGCTAATAATTGTATTTTTTAAAATTATATACTTACTCGTAGTACCTACATAATAATATGTTCTTTAACTCTGAACTCATTCTACCTCCTTTATATCCAATAAATACCCAGTACCTATTAGAGGCAAGCTGCAGTCCACTATGTAACTACATTGTATCTGTAGTCCACACCCGCTATCGCACCATCAGATTCTGATCTGATAAGCAACTCGCGACTTCCTTGCAGGGCTTTCAACCACTTTGGATAATAAATAATAATAATAATAATAATTTATTCAACCAAAGGTAACAACAAAATATTATAATCACTATACACTCTAATAGGTACTTATGGATAGACACAAGATATTAGATAGGTACATTTAAGTAGGTATAATGATGTCCTTTACACCCCGTACTAGTTGAAAACTTTATCACGGTGGAGTAAGACTCGTCATTCGTACTGTAAGTAATAAAATAGTTGTTACTCGTAGAAAGTATATTTTAAAATGGTTGACTTAATAATAAAACAAAGAAATATTATAAAAGATCATAAACAATTATAATATAAAAAGGACTGACTAAACAAACCAACAGTATTGGAATGATATAACTATTAACGGATTTAACTTCCTTATTTTATTTTACTTTATTAGGTGACGTTTCGGATTCTTTACAGTGTCCATAATCGACCAGCTATTTTATTGTTTTAAAGTTAAAATTACTTATTTCTATTCACGAATATATTAGCTATAGATTGAATGTAAGCAGGACTAGAATCTTAGCATAAGTACATAAAATCCTGGCAAAGGAATCGTCTTAGAATGTTAAATGCATAATAAGTGAATACAAGTTTTAAAGTAAATAATCCAAAAACAAACGAAAAAGCTGACAACCCTATAAAGATAGTGCATCTAGATCAATATCGACTGCAGATGCAATCAACTCAACACCTTCGGGCTTAGCCTTATCTGCTAGATAACTTTTGATATTAGCGGTTAGTTTAGTTTTACTATTATTTGATCAAACTACCTTTGCAGTTGTAGAACTTTATCTGAATAATAGATTTCATTAATTACTGCCGCACTTACTGGTCCGTTTGGTATTTGCTGTTCTTGTTTACTAGGACTATAAGTATTTTAGTTTATTTGAACAACTAGGTTTCTGTGTATAATTAAGATTCTTATCGAAGATAAGTTAAAGTTACCTAATGGAGTTAAAGAACAATGTAGGTACCTATGTAATATTTAAAAGGATAAACTGACTTAATGATTAACAACGCAGAGCCTAAACGATAAGGGTTAGAATCTTGAAATTTTGCACATACATTCCTTTTATAATGTAGGGGAGCACTAAGGAAGGAGTTTTGAAAATTCACTCCCTAAGGGGGGTAAATAGTGCGCAGAAAAAGTCGCGGGCAGATACTAGGTAAATATCTTAATCGAACCTATTCAATATTTCAAACTGGAACAAATATTGTTTCAGGATTGTATATTTTACCCGTTTACCATAAACATATTTTGTAGATAGAACATATAATTGAAATAGTACTAAAAAGTAAAACGGATATCAATTGATAAAACGCCAATCACAATTAAAATGTAACCCGATCCAACTCTTAAAACGTGTACTTAAATTTGAAAGGATAAACGAACAGAACAAAATTCAAAGCGGTTGAAACCCAAAACGAGCTCGATAGAACGCAAAATTAAAAAAACCGCTGGGAACAAGAATAGTCAATAGTCACTTCATATTGTGTTTGCTAAGTAAACCACGTGAAGATCTGTGGTATCAGGTTACCATGTCACCAGAAAACGGTCTAAAAATCGACGAAGAGGACATTTCAATATCCAATGCTACTATAGAAGCAGATAGAGTAGACCTAAGTGAAGAGAAACGCGCAGTGAATGTTGATAAAGACGAAGCAATAGATAGTATGAAACGTGAAATTGGTAAAGTAGTGATTGGTGAAAGACCCACGCTTCCCGCAGGAGCGCGGTTGTAAGTTGACTGAACTTAACTAACCCAAATTGTTGACAATAACGCCATTGTCTTAGTTCAGGAATTCCTTTGACTATTTTTAATTCACCACACATTGTTTAAACGGCACTTTTGTGTTCTTTATAATTGTCAACGAATTGGAATTGTCATTGTTAATTTTGATTATGAATGATTTAGATTTTTACGGTCTGTTAGCTTACTAGTCAGAGCTACGAATCCGGAGGTTGCGGTTGGAACCCTGCTAGGGGCAGATATTGTGTCAGAGTGCTCAGCCTTAATTAGGATAGAGCTTCTACCCGCGACTTCGTCTACGCTCGATATGTTTTACCTTATAAGAGGTGAATTTTCAAAAAATACTTCCTTAGTGCTCCCTTAGGTTATAAAAGTAATCCCTGTGTGAAAAATTACAAATTTGTAATTCTTATAGTTTAGGCTTTAATAACTAATATAAATACGCGAGTTAAATAATTAATAATTAAAGTAGTTGTTTCATTACAATAATTAGGTATAAATAAGACACTAAAACAATTTCCAACATATTTCTGTGAATCACTAAATTAATCTAAACCCAGAACATATCTTAGTCCAAATAGACGTATATATTTCGTGTTAATTCTATCTAATTAACTCGGAACGTCCAACCCGTAAACAAGAAGGGGCAACAAATTTATCGTCACTTTCAAAATTTCACTTTACAACCGACAAAAGAAGATGACACGTGTCGTGTCTCGGCGCCGTGTTGGCGAGTGTCCAGAATTCGCACAATTGCTTGCTTTTATTTTTAGAATGGGGAATACTGCTTTCAGGTAAGTTTTAGCATTTCGTGCTTTCAAGGATCCATTTTGTTTACGGCGATTTGACTGTGGAATTTTATGTGTTGTCTAGTTTGGGAATAAAGTTGAGATTTTTTTTAAGTTGAAGTCATAAGAATTTGTTATTTGCTAGCATCGTCCTGTCCGCCAAAGCATTTGAAATATAGCTTTGTTATACTGATGTATTGAGTTCTTAACACTTACCAAAATTTAAAATATTAGCTCCTGCCCGCGACTTCGTTTACGCACGATAAGCACCTCCGTTTTTACCCCTTTATTAGGTCAATTTTCAAAAATCTTTGCCTAGTGACGTTATAAAAAAACAACTGTGCAAATTTTCAAGCTTCTAACCCTTATATTTTAGGCCCTGCGTTGATATTTCATTCATTAAGCCAGTTTCTCCTTTTATTTATTACTAGCTGTCCGCTAGCTTCCCAACAGTGAAAAAAGAATCAGTATAGTCGTTTTGGAGCGTATTCAATCTTCTTCTCTCTTATTTTATTTCCAACCGAAATACAAAATTATTTACAAGATTTCATTAAACCTGTCAACCCATAACCGTCACTTATTTTGACAGCCCACAAAATGAAACGGAATTTCACTGAAAACACAATTGTGTCACTTTATAAAGTATACAGTTTTCAGCAAGTGACCGCATTATGCAAAACACGTCAGCGGCCGACGCAAGTTAGAATCTGTCTGCTTTGTTTATTCTTGCTTGGTTTGCTTTGACATTGTTGTGATTTGAACATTTTATCGTGCCCTGTTTACTTGAGAATATATAATACTAGCTGCTCGCCCGGGCTTCGCATGGATCCCTTTTTTTATAGCCTATGTCACTCGGGAATAGTATAGCTTCCAAACAGTGATAGAATTTTTCAAAACGGTCCAGTTGCTTTGCAGCCTATTTAATTCAAACAAACAAACAAACCTATCCTCTTTATTATATTAGTATAGACATAGATATTGTAGGTACTAATATTTAAAAAAAACTTGTGCTTACTGATTTTGGGTACATATTTATTGTTACGTGATAATTTTTCAGGCGGTACTATTGATTATAGACCTGTCGACGAACTTCTTTTTTTTAATAAGATAAAATGGGCGACCAAGATCTCGGAAAGTAACGCAATCTTTTACCAGTTTCGAATTAGTACCGTCTCAATCAAAACAATAAGTTGACATACGTCAAAATACCTCCCCAGAATTTGACAGCTAAGGGGCGTTTTCTAATCCTAAAATAAGAACAGAAATTGCCAGAGACGTTTTTCGATAACACAGGATGCTATAATTAAAGTTCGTAATTACTGGCAGATGTGACGTCAGTCTGCAATTATACTCGATTTAATTTGAGGTAAGCATGTGTGATTTGTGACGTGTCATTCGGTTATTGGTTGTTTAATTTGTTTTGAATGTGGGGGTGTTTTTTTGAAATACTGCACGCTTATTAAAAACAGACTAGGCGTGACGATGTAACGAGACTAATTTTTATAATGGTTTCAAGATTTCAAGTGAAAAATATTATTTATTTACAAATGCAATCCTTACTAATAGGTACTTATTATAACCATGGAAGTTTGTTTGTAAGGATAGATGTCTGGATGTAGGTATGTTTGTTATTTCACGCAAAAATGAATGGAATTTGATGAAATTTTACTATAATATAAATCAGAATAACATAAAGGCTATGTATGGTACTTATATTGTAAAGCTGAAGAGTTTGTTTGTTTGTTTATTTATTTGAACGCGCTAATCTCAGGAACTACTGGTTCGAATTTAAAAATTATTTTTTTGTTGGATAGACCATTTATCGAGGAAGGCTTTAGGCTATATAACATCACGCTGCAACCAATAGGAGCGAAGAAACAACTTGGAAAATGTGTAAAAAACGGGGAAAATATGAAGCCTTATGAAGAATTACTATTCATTAAGTGACAGTTAGAAGACTTTGACAGATCTTTGACGAAACAATCGGACGGGCAGGACGACGTCTGCCGGGGCCGCTAGTATTCTATAACGATATTGTATAAATTAATCATCGTGCGCAGACGAAGTCGCGGGTAGAAGCTAGTATAATACATAATATCAGTTTCTGATTATTTAATATAAATAATACCGTAACGGTATTTTAAGTATTTTATAGTTTTGATATTCGTGAAAGAGAAAAACCTCATAGTAAGTTGTTCATAAATACTTTTCAGCAACAACAATCTAGTACAATATTACTTTAAGGTTGAGTAGAAAATAAATATAATAATTTCTGATGCCTTCGCTGTTATTACACATTGGAATGAAACAACTATTAAACGGATTTAACTCGCGTATTTTTATTATATTTTATTTAAGTAATGACGTTTCGGATTCTTTACAGTTTCCATAATCGTAGCACAACTGAGCTGACTATAGTCTAACGCTAAAGTGATTATGGAAACTGTAAAAAATCCGAAACGTCAATAAAATAAAAATACGCGAGTTAAATCCGTTTAATAGTTGTTTCATTCCATAGGAAAAAAATAGTTCTAATTTCAATTATTTTTTTAAGGTTTGGTCGGGAACCGATCCTATAAATAACCTAATTTATGGTTTGTTTATTTAAAATACCCAAAGAAGTCCATAGTTTATAAGATGGAACTGCAGATAATCTAAGGTACACCGTACACGACTTGTGGTGGAATCCTGCCAGCTCCTTGTGACAGCGCCGCCATCTTGTGACGTCATTCTTCACTGCACATGCATGGTAGTGTTTGGTGCATTCTGTAGAAGATCGCGGGTTTCTTAACATTTATATATATTATATTGAAATGGCTGTCGCATGTACTGTAATACTTATGATGATCCAGTCTTTTATTTTTTGTATATTTTTTTCAAATCTCTCCTTCCCTTCTTTCAATATTAAATTTAGCCAAATCGGTCTAGCCGTTCTCGAGTTTACACGCGAAACCAAAGGACAACTTTACTTTTTTTTAGCGTTAGACTATGGTCAGCTCAGTCGTGCTACGATTATGGAAACTGTAACTAATCCGAAACGTCAGCAATTAAAATAAAATAAAATACGCGAGTTAAATCCGTTCATTGTTTCTTCCCAATGTGTAATAACCGCGAAGGCATCAGAAATTATTAAATATTTTTTTACTACCTACCTTAGTCTGTACCAAGGGCGTGCATTCCATATAGGCACAGTGTCACTAATGTATGAAGTGCCTACCCCGGCGCCATACTTACGCTCCCCTCACTGCACGCGCCTGCAGTCTGTACCTTGTTACTTGCAGTATGCACTAGTTAGTTGACAGTCGATCAGATACCTGAAAGGCTTTACCGGAGATTGCTTCAAGATACATACGTTAAATGATTAACCTCCTCGGTATTTAGAGTATTTTAAAGATATTTATCCAACAAAGCTTGAAGTTAATTAAAATTAATTTGCTGCCGCTAGTACCTAAAGGCATAGGGCGTGGGTTCGAATCCCACTGGGGGTCTAAAATTTTTCTACTCTTGTCTTTGTACAAAAAAATATATCATTATAATTAAAATTAATTGCTTAAAATATTTTTTATGAGTAAAATATCGCCTAATTATGTAAGCTGTAAATTATTTAAGTGTTAGACTAGGTATGGTTAGTGTTGTTGTGCTACGAATATGGGATCTGTTTTCGAAGATCAGCCAATAAAATAAATATCCGTTATAGTTGTTCTATTTGTGCAATAACCGCGAAGTAGTAAGTATAGTACCTATATAAATAGCCCTAAGTTGGTATTATATTGCTTTTTTTTTGCAAAAATTTAGTGTCAGAACATTATTACATCTTCCATTTTTACACAAAACAATTATTATTATCACATACTTATATTAAAACATTATTTTAAAGTATAATTAAAATATTTAAGAGTTACATAATATATCACTAGTTTTTTTTGTATTAAATAGGCTGCAAAACTACTGGACGATTTTAAAAATTCTTTCACGTTTGGAAAGCCACATTCACCTTGAGTAACATAAGCGTTAGAATATTTGGAAAAACATAATATAAAAAATAAATAAGTACCTTCTTATAACATTTCCTTCCCCTTCACTACCATAATGACAGAATACACATGTCCCTCTAGAAACATCTATAGAACCACCACGCTGGTCCAATGCGGGTTGGCGAATAATTATAACGCTACTCGTAGTCTATTTATTTAGGAGTCTCCGTTTAAATTCACGTGTATTCAAATGCAAGCAAATATAGCTCTCGAGTGCATTGCAAACAAGGCTGCGTTTTACTTAATTGCAAGTTTAATGACTTTTAATTCTTATTGTTGTTTAAATACGGTAAATGTTTGATGACGTTGATTGGATTTTGTAATTGTCTTTATTTGGGTTGGTACTCAGGTGCTTGGGTAGGCACATATATTTGGGTAATGTGTCCTATACGTAATGCACGCCCCTGCTTTTACTGTTGGTACATTGTCCGGATTTTTTTTTATGAATCTTTCTTATGTAAAGCATTGCAATAAAAAAAACGGTTTTTTTATTTTGGCGTAGTAGGTACCTTCTAATTTCATGCCAACGCTGTTATTACCTACGCATTGGAATGAAACAACTGTACTTTATTTTATTATTTTATTGGCTGACGTTTCGAATACTTTACAGTTCCCCTATTTATATATCGACTGACCTAACGATAGCTGATGATGTCAAAGAAATAAAATGCACCAGTTAAATCCGTTATACATAATTGTTTTATTCTAATAGTACGAGTAGTTTTGGAGCTATGGACAGACAGACGATCAGACAGTGATCTTATTACGGTTCAGATTTTTTCTTACGAAACCCTAAAATGTGTATAATATTAACTACAAATAAAAAACAAACAAACAACTTAAAAAGAACTCTTTTCAAATCGCATAAAAGTACAAAAGCATTTAAATATCCATGCGTCTCTTAATTAAAAACAAAAATGCAAACACCATTCGAATTTTAACCATATCCATTATCATTTAAAGTGCATTATCCAAAAACAAGCCGTTGTCTACTAAACTATTTAACATACAAATGAACGTAAATTTATTATAACAGTTTAAAGGTAATTAAGAAAAATACCGTTAACTCTTGAGTTATATTTATTGCTTTCAAAGTATGTTTTTAAATATATGAGCTTGTCTTAAAGTAATTGATGTTGCTTAATGATCAAACACGATCTTTAATAATAATTAGTATGTTTATATCTATACTAATATTATAAAGCTGAAGAGTTTGTTTGTTTGTTTGAACGCGCTAATCTCAGGAACTACTGGTTCGAATTCAAATTTTTTTTTGTTGGATAGACCATTTATCGAGGAAGGCTTTAGGCTATATAACATCACGCTGCGACTAATAGGAGCGAAGAAACAGTGGAAAATGTGTAAAAAACGGGGAAAATATGAAGCCTTATGAAGAATTACTATTCCACGGGGACGAAGTCGCGGGCACAGCTATTTATAATAATAGTTCTTATATATATAATTATATCCCTACTAATATTATAAATGCGAAAGTAACTCTGTCTGTCTCTCTGTCTGTTACGCTTTCACGCTAAAACTACTGTTATTAAATCGGTTAAATGAAATTTAGTACAAAGAAAGTCTGGAGCCTGAGAAAGGACATAGGCTACTTTTTAACCGACTGCAAAAAAGTTGGAGTTCCACGCGGACGAAGTCGCGGGCAGAAGCTAGTAAGTAATATACCTATCGCATACCTAGATCTAAAGGAAACAAAACATAATACCTGATGCCAATAAAATAAAATAAAATACGCGAGTTAAATCCGTTTACAGTTGTTTCTTACCAATGTGTAATAACCGCGTCTCGGCAAGCGTAGTGTAGGACGTCCTCAGGCAAGGTGGAGTGACGATTTGCGTAAGATGGCTGGCAGGAGCTGTATGCAAGCAGCCCAAGATAGAGCACAGAGGCGGCAATTAGAGAGGCCTATGTCCAGCAGTGGACTGCGATAGGATGATGATGATGATGATGTGTAATAACCGCAAAGGCACCAGAAATTATTGTTGCGTATCTTATTTATTAGCTACGTAGGTATAGGTAGGTACTTTACCGTTAATATTCGTTTCCGTTCAAGATACAAACCATTAGTACTACGTAATAAACAAGAAAAACATTTCAGCGTTATCGCGGAAAATATTCAAGAACAAAATACAACCCTCCACATTAGGGTAAAGCTGCCATTTGCTGTACCTTTGCGCTTTTCGAGGGGCACCAGCTGCGACTCGCTTTTACATTATCGTTACTGTTTTCTTGTTATTGCCTCCCTTTTTTAGGAAAAAAGGTTGTAAGTTAAGCCACTTTGCTCTTTTCACTGTGACTGTTTCACAATATTTAGATAAGTCTAGTATGGTATTCGCGATTTTAGCAGATAAGGTGATTATTTAATCCCTACTAATATTATAAATGCGTTAGTAACTCTGTCTGTCTGTCTGTCTGTCTGTCTGTCTGTCTGTTGCTCTTTCACGCCTAAACGGCTGAACGGATTTTGATGAAATTTGGTATGGTAATAGATGATAACCTAGAAACGGACATAGGCTATAAATAATCACGCCATCGTTCTTAGGGGGAAGGCAGTAGGCAGATAACTAAATTGAGATAGTGATTTTTAGTCGTTTTGGTTGGGACTTTTGCTCTTTCACGTCTAAACGGCTTAACGGATTTTGATGAAATTTGGTATGGTAATAGATGATAACCTAGAAATGGACATAGGCTATAAATAATCACGCCATCGTTCGTAGGGGGTCCGGGTAGGCAGTAGGCAGATAACTAAATTGAGATAGTGATTTTTAGTCGTTTTGGTTGGGACTTTTGCTCTATTGCTCTATTGCTCTTTGCTCTATATATATATTATAAATGCGAAAGTAACTCTGTCTGTCTGTCTGTCTGTCTGTTACGCTTTCACGCTAAAACTACTGGACCGATTTAAATGAAATTTGGTACAAAGAAAGTCTGGAGCTTCAGAAAGGACATAGGCTACTTTTTAACCGGCTGCAAAAAAGGACGAGTTCCACGCGGACGAAGTCGCGGGCAGAAGCTAGTATTCATATATTTACGCTAAACAACCATCAGCTCAGTCGTGCTATTATGGGAACTGTGAAGTTTTCGAAAATTCAGCCAATAAAATAAAATGCGTGAGCTAAATCCGTTTATAGCTGTTTCATTTACTAAGTAAAATATTACCGAGTACACTATAATTTATTAACAAAAAAAGGATTTATCAAATAAATAAATAATTTATTCACAAACATTGAAAGGTATTTCACATTAATGAACTACCTACGCATTGACTTTATAATAATATTTTCTGCATAAAACTTCTTCAGATTTTTATTTTACATAGGTACCTAAACTGATCTAAATAACAAACATCCTTAAGCATACAAAAAAAAAACAAAAATCTTCAAAATTTAATATCCAACTTCCATTAGCAATTTTCAATCACAAACCAAACATATTCCTATATAAATCAAAACATCCTATCCTGTAATCAGTATCCATAACCTGTCCAAAATTAATCTGGGAGAGTAGAGCAATCTCCTAAAAACCTGGCCATTCAATTTGGATCGGCTGGCGTGTTATATGTACCTTTACCTCAAGGTATGAATATTAGGAGTTATGGTAAGGTATAGATATTTGACGTATCGTATCTTGGTGAGTGATTTTGGTATGAAATGGAGTTTTGCTTTTACGGTTACCTAATTTGTAAGTATTAGGTACTTTAGCGTTATACTATTGTCATCTCAGTCGTGCTACGATTATGGAAACTGTAAATCCGAAACGTTAGCAAATAAAATAAAATAATTTCTGATGCCTTCGCGGTTATTACACATTGGAATGAAACAACTTTTAATGGATTTAACTCGCGTATTTTATTTTATTTTATTTGCTGACGTTTCGGATTCTTTACAGTTTCCATAATAAATTTGAACAATTACCGGCTTGTTGGGAAATCGGCTAGAATTTCATAAAAACCTAGCGACCCGCTCCGGCTTCGCCCGGTTCCCTTTTTTTATAGCCTATTTCACTCTAGAATAGTGTAGCCTTCCAACAGTTAGGAGCCTATTCAATCCAAACAAACAAACCTTTCCTCTTTATAATATTAGTACAGAAATGTAATTTCCAAAAATAGCCATTTCACTTAATTACCTAATTGCAATCAAACCGGTGCAATTACGGTAATGCACCGATGCAACTGCAGTATTTCGGTCACGACCGCTTCGCTATGCGCAGCCCACGGTAGGGACAATGGCCAATTAGTGGGCATGTCGCCTACGCCCACTGCACTGGAAATGTCGCTTTTACTTAGTCGGTGAAAGGGTTAACGAAGATTCAATGATTTTGTACTATTTTAATAACAATGTATTAGAATAAAACAATTGTAACGGATTTAACATACTTTTATAATAATTTATGTTTTCTATTTTTGCTATTTTTTTTTTGCAAACGTTTCGGCAACTTTAAACCTCCATATTCGTAGCCTAGTCACATACGATTAATAAAGGTGGAGATTTTTCGAATTGAACGTTGGCTCCAAAATGTATGGGATTTGACATCCGCTAACGACTGTCGTACGTCACAAACGTTCGCGGATGTCAAATCGCATACATTTTGGTCGTTTCGTTTAACGTTAAAGTTGAACGTGGGCACATTATCTAGGCCGCCTGGATGAGAGAATCAGACCAAAAGAAGATAGTGACAGGTATTCTTAAGAATCTGCCATCCTGTGCATAAAAGCCTAGAAAACCGACTCTTAATTCAAAGAAGGTCCTAAACAAAGGTAATAAATCAAAATTAGTATTCCACCAGCAAATCCCTGCGAAACATCAGAATGCAAAGCTGGGAACAATATCGTTGGTCCAATTTGGTTACAAGAAAGGTCGGGATGGCCATCTTACTCTTTGGATTAATTAGAATTGTAAATGATCTAAGACGGACTAGCATTGGTTGAGAAGTTCGAAATCTGCATTATGAAGATGGGAATCTTGAAAATGAAGATGAAGATGGTTTTGAAGATGGAGCAGTTGTGGACGATTTGGATGATGAGTTAATGATAGAAAGTTGTGTTGAAGATGATTTTTTTTATGTATGAAAATACACTTCAGTGTAGGATTATCGTCAGTTCAGTCTGCTACTAATATAGGAACTGTAAAGTTTTTCAAGCGTCAGCATGAAATACGTACACTCGAGTATAATTATAACAAATATAAAAATGTTTACTGTGGATAAAAAAAAGAGGCAAAAACGTACCTTAGCACCCTTGTAGTTGTTTTCAATCATCAAGTAAGATATATGGACCGTGTTAAACATTCGTGTGTCAACCCACAAAAAATCGGGTTTTGAGTTATGAATGCAGTTTTATTAAATAGATCATGAGGAATACGGCAGTGCAATCCATTTCGTTAAAAAAAAATCGTAGAATATTCTAGAGCACAAAATTGGTTATTGCTTTTTTCCTATGTCAGATTTGTATTTTTGCATTAATGTGTTAAGCCACATATAACGCATTATTGCTTATTTCCCATGTCAGATTTGTATTTTTGCATTAATGTGTTAAGCCACATACCTATTACATTAATGCAAAATTCTAATTTGTTGTTTTAAAACGAATAGGTACCTATACATAATAATTATGCACTAATTTTTAGAAAATGTAATAAAATAAACAACTAACGCATTAAAACTTTAATGTAAATACTTATTTATTTAAAGTTTTTATTGTTGTATAACATGTATCAAATAACATTATAAGTTCTGCTAAAAATGAGAAATAGGTACCAGTTAACACTAACTTATTTTTTTATTACTTATTATTATTTTTATCATATTAAATAAAATATTTTAGGGTTCCGTATCTTAAAAGGAATAAAAATTAACCCTTACAGGATTACTTTGTTGTCTGTGTGATCCTTTACCTCAGGAACGCGTGGAGGTAGGTATCAAACAAAAATTCATAGTAATATCAAATACTCAGGACTACCGTCCCTTGAAATTGTAACATAATTACAAAAAAATCGCCGACGCAATCAAAAGAGCCGCCGTTTATGCCGCGATTGATAAAAGTTTTTAACACTCGCTAGCGAATCAAAACCTACAGGGTACTCCTCGTGAACTCAGGATCTTGAATTAATTTAGTAGGTGCGAGGTAACGTCATATAGCACGGATAAAGAAAAAAATACGAAAACCATACATTTTAAATTACATCATTAAAAAAATATATACCTACAGGTTATTTATAGTACGGAACCCTTGGTGCGCGAGACTAACTCGCACTTAACCGATATTTTTTTATAATATACATCATTAGATTTAAACGTGTGTGATAAAAATTAGAATATTATAATAAATAATAATATTAAAGAATGTACGAATTGTCGCCACAATTTATCAACTCTTCGAAAAATGGTTTTTAGGTGGTTTATTAACTTTTTAGGTACGGAAGTATATATTATTGGTTTAATTCAATATGATAAAATAATGATAATAAATCAATTTGGTTGAGCTTTTAAGTAATTGAAATAATATAAGTGTTAACTTGTTGTACCTATTTCTCATTTTAAGAAGAACTTATAATGTTATTTAAAACATGTTATAACAATAAAAACTAAATAAATAAGTACTTACATTAAAGTTTTAATACGTTAGTTGTTTATTATTTTACATTTTCCAAAAAATAGTGTAAAATATATTCATTATAAAAGAACAAATTAGAATTTTGCATAGTGTTATGTGGCTTAGCACATAAATGCTAAATGTAATAAACCTTATAGCCGATAAGCATTAACCATTTTTCTGCATTTTCTATTTAATTATGAATTTATTGAAATAAATACATTTATATCCTTAATCTATGCACTTCAACAAAAAAAATTATACCACATAACAATATTTTTTTGCTTAAAATAAGCGGAAAAAGAAGAATGTTCTCAAAAAACTTTAAGCGCCGATATCTCAAAACTAGCTTGGTGTGGGTTGAAACACTAATGCTAAACACGGACCATATATAAATCTATTTCAATTATTTTATTGCTAGACCTGAATAAATATAGATCAAATTACCATATTTTTAAATGGGTTCTTAGTTTTTAAGCCAATAGCAAAGATATAAACAAGTCAAAGCAAACGAATTTCTCGTTCCCATCTCTAACCATAACGTTTAGTTAGTAAACAATCCTTTCGGAGATTAAGACAAAATTGAAACACCCCCAGAATATTTATAAGGGTTAATATTTATAGAAAATTCGAGGAACCTTCCGTCTGACTTATTGCTTTTTGAGGAAATTACGTCAAATTGGGCCCTGTTTGCGTAATGATTTTGAGAACAACTTTACGCTTTTTCGAGTTCAGCGGAGAGAAAAATTACTTTACTTCTTTGAAAATGTTTTGTTGATTTTTGGCAATTTAATTCGGTATAATAATATGCGGATTCACAATCTGATATCAATGATAATTGATCGGTATATGTTACAGATTAACAATTTGATGATAATTTCAAAGATATCTGTAATAATAAAATAATAATAATAATAGTTGTTTCTTTAAGTCCATTATCATAATTATTATTATTAAATATTGTAAATATATATTTTTTTTTGTATCCTGACTAATATTATAAATGCGAAAGTAACTCTGTCTGTCTGTCTGTCTGTCTGTTACGCTTTCACGCTAAAACTACTGGACCGATTTAAATGAAATTTGGTACAAAGAAAGTCTGGAGCCCGAGAAAGAACATAGGCTACTTTTTAACCGACTTCAAAAAAGGAGGAGTTCCACGCGGATGAAGTCGCGGGCAGAAGCTAGTTACTCTTTCACTTAAATAGGTATAAACAATATGAATTATGAATGCGGTTATTCACAACATATGATGAAGAAGGTTTTATAATATTTGTACAATCCCGTAAAATATGAAAATCATGTGTTATAATAAAAATATATGGGTACTTAGGCAGAATATTTTTATACTGTGATAATTTATGTTATTACGTATTATTTTTAGTAGTATTGATACTTAAAATGTATGTTATTTAATTATAAAAAAAGAACAAAGACTTATTATATTTCACGGTATAATTAAATGCAGACGAAACCGCAGGGCAACGTTAGATATATCAAAGTTACTTTGTTAAACCTTGCTTTATTTTTCAAAATTTACATGTCACTATAATTCTCTATTCCAAAGCTAGACACAACTTGGCAATACACGTAGATCGGCACAATACGTCTGGACGTTATTTGCTTAGCTAGACACGTGCCTTATTTATTTTCATACCTAAACAGGCATAATACTTCGAAATGAAACAACTTTAACGTATTTAACTCGCGTATTTAATTTTATTGGCTGACGTTTCGGAGTCTTTACAGATTCTATAATCGTAGCACGGCTAAGCTGGCATTACTGTCAAAAATCGATAAAGTTGTCGACAACGACACATCTTGTCATGTCGATGTAGTCTCTTATTTCTTCATGCCACGAATGTGTATAATATGTGCATTCAAATATATAATAAGCTACCTAATGAAATTAAAATATTAAATAGTACTAATTTTAAGATAAAACTGACAAAATTGCTCAATTAACATTGTTTTTATACAGTTAAAGAATTTATGGAATTTAATGATAATATACATACCTAGTTTTAAGGAATAATGACATTGTACCATAATAAAAGAAATATTTGCATGTCTTAAAATTGACTGAATACTGTAACAACACAATTTATGTAACCACCATTTTATACGTATTCTTGCAAATAAATATTTACTTACTTACTTACATGTGGACAAAGTAACTTCATGAAATATCAAATATTATATAGGGAATAATAATTTATTAACATACCAATATAAACAGTTATATAGTTAAGAGACAATATCCTGTGAATGCCAAACTAGGCTGAGCCTGTATCTTGGGACCAACTGAGTCGGTTTACAATTTTGACAGTTGCGCGGTGAATTCACTAAGACAGATAAAATGTAATATTAATGAAATAAATGTAAATATTTTTAGAAGAATTAATATTAACATTAGGCAAAATATATCAACTCGACCTTCTTGTCGACAACGACCGCAATATTATCCAAAGTTTATAACGCAAATTACTGATTGTTTCAAATAATTCACCAAATATATCAAGTATAATCCAAACAGTATAAACGTCACCGCGACGCACTCAGATCGGCAAATATTGTTACGACTGTACAAATACACGAAATGTATTAAGAGTGGGAATCCATCAGAACTAGGAAAATCCCTACTAATATTATAAATGCGAAAGTAACTCTGTCTGTCTGTCTGTCTGTTACGCTTTCACGCTAAAACTACTGGACCGATTTAAATGAAATTTGGTACAAAGAAAGTCTGAAGCCTAAGAAAGGACATAGGCTACTTTTTAACCGACTGCAAAAAAGGAGGTGTTCCTCGCGGGCGAAGTCGCGGGCAGAAGCTATAACTAATAAATATTAATTCCTGATGCCTTCGCGGTTATTATACATTGAAATAAAACAACTTTAAACGGATTAAACTCTCGACATGCTACGATTATGGAATCTGTAAAGGCTCCGAAACGTCAATTAATAAAATAAAATACGCGAGTTAAATCCGTTTAAAGTTGTTTCATTCCGAAATATCTATTAATTTCTGGTGCCTTCGCGGTTATTACATTTTATTTTACGCGTATGTGATTTAACTAGTGTAATTTAGCGTTAGACTATTGTCAGCTCGTCATGCTACGAAT
This sequence comes from Polylopha cassiicola, assembly GCA_038024825.1. Lineage (NCBI taxonomy): Eukaryota > Metazoa > Arthropoda > Insecta > Lepidoptera > Tortricidae > Polylopha > Polylopha cassiicola. The sequence continues at coordinate 11,877,388 of CP149052.1, read as the reverse complement.
ATGGTAACTGTAAAGTTTTCGAAACGTCACCAAATAAAATTATTACTCAAGTTATATTTTTGTAGCATTTTCCGTCAATAATCAGGGGATGGGATAGATGTTATTTCTTACTCAATAGAATACAACCTAATTTTGTAACCTACTCGTATACAATCCTATATCTATGTATATTTATATACTTAGTTAAAAACATAACAGTGGATGTAATATCCTCAGAATTAAACAACTATTAACGGATTTAACTAGCGTGATTTTATTTTATTTGCTGACGTTTAGGATTATTTACAGTTTCCATAATCGTAGCACGACTGAGCTGACAATAGTCTAACACTAATGTAATATCCTTGTTTAGAATAATCTTTTTATTTGAAATACAAGAGACATTATTTTAATATCAGATGGATGTACACTCTAACTGTTGCCAATACAAGTAATGTAAACTATTTGAATGAGATCCAAGAGTATGTTTACATACATACATACACATGTACCTACAAGTGAATATTGTAACTGTCATGTCCATACATTTTCAACTAAAAATCTAAACTATCTACAAAGCTTTTTATTCCAATCTACACTACCAGGCGCGTGCAGTGGGAGAATGTAAGTATGGCGCCAGGGTAGGCACTTAATACATTACTGACATTGTGCCTATAATATGGATATGGAATGCACCCCCTTGTACACTACAGAGGAATTATCTTTTTATATTTTTTTGTGTTTTGATGTTTGTAATGAATACCTAAACTCAAAAACAAATGGGCCGTTTTCAAAAATTCTGGTAATATCTCAAAATATATCTCAACTTTTAGGATTCGCACACATTATAATATAGGTGCCTAACTAAATTTCAAAACTAGCTCTAATTTTTCGAGTGCAACGTTGTAACCATGATCACTGGCTAATACAACTCAAAATAATTTAAATAGTTTTCAATACTGTTTCTTACTTTTTATTCCTTATTACCATTTCAACGTCTATATGAATAAAAAACAATGTGAATCCGACAGTTGCAAGACTTGAAAGATCATTGTTAATGTATGGAAAAAGGACAAAGACATCTGTCTGACTTTCCTTGTCTTTTTCTAGGATATTATGTTTAAATTTAATTTATCTACGTGGAAGTCGCTATTGATCGAACAGTGATATTTAAACGAAGTAGGTATCTATATAAAAGTTATAGTTTATTAAAAAAATATATTCGATTGGCACTTGTTTTTTGAAATTTGATAACCCTAAATAATCACTTCAGTGGCTTAACTGTAAATTTTATATGTAATGTTATCTATAAGTACTACTAATATTATAAAGCGGAAAGCTGTGTTTATTTGTTTGGATTGAATAGGCTCCAAAAAGACTGGACCGATCTGAAAAATTCTTTCACTGTTGGAAAGCTACACTATTCCCGAGTAAAATAAGCTATAAAAAAAGGATCCGGGCAGAGCCAGGGCGAAACTTAGTGGATGTGTTGGACAACGTAATTCCTTAGTCCGATCTATTTCAAATTTTGCATAAACATTCTTTAACAGCATTATTGATATTCATCAACGGGTTTTAAAGCGGACGAAGTCACATACAAAAGCTAACTTATAAATTGAATCCATTTCGCACCAGTCATTTCCCACACAATGACATATTTACAATAAACTATTCATAAAGCAAGCTCCAGAAATACCAATGCTATTGAAGTATTGAACCTTCAATGGAGTATAGTCAAGGAAACTTCATAACGCTCCGGCATGTAATATTCATAGCGAACCGTCTAATACTTGAATCGATACCGCTTCTGTATTTGAACACTTGATTGCAACCTTTGTATCGGATTTATGATTTGGAAGGAATTGTTATGAATATAGTGAGTTTTCCTGCGTAATTGTGTTTGGAATGATCTCATCGTTATCAGAAATGGGGGCCTAGACAAGGTGCCAACGTTCAACGTTAACGTTGGCACCAAAATGTATTGGTTTTGTCATCCACGACTGTCACGTACGTTCGCGAATGTCAAATCCCATACTTACATTTTTGTCGTTTCGTTTAACGTTAACGTTGGCACCAAAATGTATTGGTTTGTCATCCACGATTGTCACGTACGTCACAAACGTTCGCGGATGTCAAATCCCATACATTTTTGTCGTTTCGTTTAACGTTAACGTTGGCACCAAAATGTATTGCTTTTGTCATCCACGATTGTCACGTATCACAAACGTTCGCGGATGTCAAATCCCATACATTTTGGTTGTTTCGTTTAACGTTAACGTTGAACGTTGGCACCTTGTCTAGGCCCCATCATAATTTCGCAGAAGGTTCCGGAATCAGCCTATAATTGTCGAGTCGACATCTTGTCATGTCGATATAGTCATCGTGTCACTCGGGAATAATAGTGTAGCTTCTCAACAGTGTTTTTTTTTAAATCGTCTCAGTGGTTTTGGAGTCTATTCAATCCAATCAAAACAAACCTTTCCTCTTTATGACATTAGTACCTATAGATTACTATAGATAAAACGAATTTGCTTTAGTTTAGACCGTAAATCAACTTACCATTTTGGATTTCTAGTTTCTAATCGCAAAACACTAGTATTTACATTGGAATGAAACAACTATTAACGGATTTAACTCGCGTATTTTTATTTTATTTTATTAGCTGACGTTTCGGATTCTTTGCAGTTTCCATAATCGTAGCACGACTGAGCTGACAATAGTCTAACGCTAAAGCAGCTAATAAAATAAATTAAAAATACGCGAGTTAAATCCGTTAATAGTTGTTTCATTCCAATGTGTAATAACCGCGAAGGCATCAGAAATTATTACACTAGTATTTAGTTTAGAAACAAAATACGTAGTTTGCATACTTTCTCTAAAGACCATTTTGGTATCAATTATCTTAAATTGGAAGTCAGTGCTAATATTGTCTCCGTAAAAGGTAGCTTGAATAAAGTCCTTCTTAGGGCCTCGCCGTCTATACGTAAGTCTCTGTCGATTTGTATGTTTATTTGTTACCCATTCTCGCCTTTGTTTTGGTTGGTGATCTAATTCGGCTGTTTTATACATATTTTCTGCATTGTATTTTTTTATTTATTTGTTTTTTTTTACTTAGAAGTCATAAAAAATATAGGTAGGTATATGTAATAAACACTTAGATGCATAAAATCACAGAATAGTTAAGATGAAATTTGAAAAATGTGTAGGTACTTACCTACTTAATTTAACATCGATCAAATTAAGAATAATTATAAATATTTATTATTAATGTTTTATGAAAATTAAGAGAATTTTAAGTAAGTAAATTGATATTAACAGTATTATTACTAACTTTTGTAAAATTTTAAAAGAAAAAAAAATACTTGTAGTAATTAGAACCTACTTTTTACAAAAAAAGATTTAATATCAATGCCTTACAAATAATATATAATAAAATCCTTAAAATACTACTTAGTAGATATTGTATTGATTTTTTAATTATTTTTTTTGGATGAGGTGTAAAAAAATTTTACTCTAAATGTTTGTATGGCGGCCGGTTCAGCTGGACGTACTAGTATAATATCATTAACTATACTTCGTGTCACTACAACTGTCTCATTAAAGGTGTATTTTAATAGATCTCCACTAAAAACTTAAAATAAGTCTTACTGTGTTCGTGATAAGCACCATTTCGAATTACTTGATAACTTGCTTTTACAAAATAAAACTATTAAAAAAGGTACCTACACTTGCTTAGGTTGAAGTTTGGCAACAAACACTGCGACACGAGAATTCGCGCTACTTCGTCCGCGTGGAACTCCTCCTTTTTTTGCAGTCGGGTAAAAAGTAGCCTATGTTCCTTCTTAGGCTCCAGAAATTCTTTGTACCAAATTTCATTTAAATCGGTCCAGTAGTTTAAGCGTGAAAGCGTAACAGACAGACAGACAGAGTTACTTTCGCATTTATAGTATTAGTAGGGATTAGCTTTGTTAGAAAATTACAATTTCCTAATCCATTATTTAAGTAATGATGACGATATTTCACTTTAGTAACTTCGTGATTATAACAATTTAAAAACAAAAAAGCATTATTCAGTTTTAAAACGACAATTTATTAAATTTAGACAAATCTTACATATCCGAAACAAATCATTAAAATTTTCACTATCATTATTCAGGAATAAACAATTTAAATAAAGAACATAAAACAGAAGTACTATTAGACAGATCGAGTCAATAAAACCGAATGATTTGTACCTTCCATTAATGCAGGTAAAACCGGGTCAAAACACAGGTTGCCCAATCAAAATCACTAATCAAGCTGGCAATACCATGACAGTAAACAAACATTAAGTTTCAAATATCTCTATTATATACAACATTAAATATACAGCTGTTACGAAGCGGTTCAATAACATAGTATATGTTGTATGCAGGGATTTAACTCTATGTTTGTATTGGAATGAAACAACTATTAACGGATTTAACTCGCGTATTTTTATTTTATTTGCTGACGACTGAGAATAGGGTAGTTTTTCAAAATTTAAATATAAGGTAGTTTGCATCTGTATAAATCACTTTAGCGTTAGACTATTGTCAGCTCAGTCGTGCTACGATTATGGAAACTGGAAAGAATCCGAAACGTCAGCAAATAAAATAATAATACGCGAGTTAAATCCGTTAATAGTTGTTTCATTCCAATGTGTAATAACCGCGAAGGCATCAGAAATTAAAAAAAAAATCTATGTTTGTACTTAAATCAACTCTTGCGCATAGTTGAATACATTCATAATTATAGTGTTGCTATGGTAAGTTTCGAAAGGTTATGCTGTAAGTAACATTATCTATACTAATATTATAAAGCAGAAAGTTTTGTTTGTTTGTTTGGATTGAATAGGCTCCAGAACGGCTGGACCGATTTCAAAAATTCTTACGCCGTTGGGAAGCTACATTATTCCCGAGTGATGTAGGCTATAAAAAAAGATGATCCGTGCGAAGCCTGGGCGGACAGCTAGTCTTAAAGATAAATAACGTCCTTAACATTGGAATGAAACAAATTTAAACGGATTTATCTCGCGTATTTTTTTTATTGGCCTACGTTTCGGAGCCTTTACAGATTCCATAATCGTAGCACGACTGAGCTGACAATAGTCTTATGCTAAAGTGAATACGCGAGTTAAATCCGTCTATAGTTGTTTCATTCCAATTTAACAACTTCATTTGTTTTTGAGCTTGGCTCGAATTTCAATTGTTTTGTTCTAAGTTGCATTACTGTACGTAACTTGTATTATGTACATACGAAATTTACATAAACCCAAGTTGAATGGATTCTAGTGGCTTTAAACCATGTTTTTACTGCCACAAAATGGCGCATTTGAATTAATATGTCGATGTATTATGCTTATGGGGTTTAGTTACTTGTGACTTGAGGATTTCTAAAATTGTTATTAGTCACGAAAATTGAAATCTAGTAATAGTCATTTAGTTTTAATCTAACACTGAACTATCGTCAGCTCAGTCTTCTACGGATATGGAAATAAATATTTTTATTCTCTTAAAGAAAAAATGATTAGCGTTTTTGAAGATATGGCATGTCGTTACCATAAAGTTCACGGACACAGTGGAAAAAAACGGGGAAAATTCTTCATAAGGCTTCATATTTTCCCCGTTTTTTACACATTTTCCACTGTTTCTTCGCTCCTATTGGTCGCAGCGTGATGTTATATAGCCTAAAGCCTTCCTCGATAAATGGTCTATCCAACAAAAAAAGATTTTTTCTATTCGAACCAGTAGTTTCTAAAATTAGCGCGTTCAAACAAACAAACATTCTCTTCAGCTTTATAATATTAGTATAGATATTAGATATATATTATACACCTAATAATATTATTATGCAAAGATACGAGTAAGACACAATATCATACAAACACATGCATACCTGTAAAATATAGGCAAAATTTATTTATACCAGCCACAGACTACCAACGTCGTCTACACATCGGCTTATAATTAAATGAAAATACAGTCATTGCCCACCGGTGGGAATAACTGGCTGTTACACTAAAGATATCTATCGAGATGACCAGATCACGAATAAACGACGCTACAACGACTCAATCTGAAGTATCTGATTACAGGACTATGACGGTATCGAAGGTAGGTCCTAAGGCATAGACTTTTATCGAGAAAAACAATGTGATTAGTGATATTTGTACCAATACAAAAATAGGAAAAATCAAGAACCTCAATGGGATTTGAACCCACACCTAATACCTTTACTCGAGGTCCTTTAGACAAATATCATTATGATTAAAACTAATGATACATATTGAACCACGTATGTACCTAAGCGTAATGTAGGACGTCCTCAGACAAGATGGAGTGACGATTTGCGTAAGATGGCTGACAGGAGCTGGATGCAAGCAGCCCAAGATCGAGCACAGTGGCGTACAATTGGAGAGGCTTATGTCCAGCAGTGGACTGCATTGGGCTGATGATGTACCTATATCGAATATTAATTGATACATCGTATTATAATCAATGTGTTTATCATAATTACCTTCTTTTTGTTTTTTTTTTTAAATATAATATGTATATAGTATGTCACTTGGTCCAGTTTTTGAGCCTATTCAATACTTAAAACAAACAAATCTTTCCTCTTTATTATATTAGTATAGATCTTCTATTATTGTAGTTGTGGGCTATTATGTAAGCCCTTGTTTAATATTTAAAATTGCTAATGCCCATTGACTCCAGGAAGTTCTAGATTCTCTGGACTATGTTTTGTTCTAATGCTACTGTTACACATGCTCTTAAATAGCATGCTATTGAGTATGCTCAATGTGAGCTTGCTTATGAGCAGTTTACATTTGCTAGCAATAGGCGTGCTAGTTTTATACGATACTAGCATGCTTAATAAGCAAAACCTGTCCAAAACCTGGCTAAAAGCACGCCCTCCACCCGCGCTGTAGGTAGCATGCCCAATAATTGCACGACCGTTGATTTTTTAGCAAACTCAAAATGAGCATGCTCATTACCAGCGATGTTTTGACACACATAGGTACTATGTAGTAACAATTGCTCAATAGTAGCATGCTTTCGTGCTAGTAATCAGCATGTGTAACAGTATTGGAATGAAACAACTATTAACGGATTTAACTCGCGTATTTTTATTTTATTTTATTAGCTGACGTTTCGGATTCTTTACAGTTTCCATAATCGTTAGCGTTAGACTATTGCCAGCTCAGTCGTGCTACGATTATGGAAACTGTAAAGAATCCGAAACGTCAGCTAATAAAATAAAATAAAAATACGCGAGTTAAATCCGTTAATAGTTGTTTCATTCCAATGTGTAATAACCGCGAAGGCATCAGAAATTATTATGTGTAACAGTAGCTTAAATTTTTGAATCCACTCTCCTCCACCAAAGTCCCTAAATTACAAAATCACCAAATGACTTGTAATTAATGATTATTGAAGGAGTTGATGTTTTTGTTACTTGTCCCATACTGAGAGGATTATTACCGACGCCCACGGGCAGTCCTCGTAAGGTAGTTAACAGGAGAATGTCTTCTTTAACCGACGTCTACACCTTTATTACTCCTTAACATTTTATCGTGTTTATGTCACAGGAAAGCTGAGCTATGTGTTTTTATTTGTTATTTCTAAAAAGTATTCTATAATCATTACCTTCCTTGTCACCATCACTACCGCCATTAACACCAGCGTCATCCTCATCATTATCATGATGATCATCAAGATATTTGTTGTTTCTAAAAAGTGTCCCATCATCATTACCTTCTTTGGCACTATCACCACCGACTTTAACGCCAGCGTCATCTTTATCATTACCATGATGATCATCAAGATGGTAGATGACAAGTTTGTTGTACAGATTGACTCCTTTCTTATTTAGTTACAATTGAAATAATGTAAATGAATCTTAAAATGATAATACTTATTGTTAACGATGGAAGTGGGCTCTACTGTAATGGCGAACTATGAAAACACGTATGTAGATAATCAATGGAAATTTAATACTTTCTTTGCTTAATACAACAACTAAATAGAAAACGAAATATACATCAAAATGTCAATAGTTTAAATTTATATAAAAACTAGCTTCTGCCCGCGACTTCGTCCGCGTGGAACTCCTCCTTTTTTACAGTCGGTTAAAAAGAAGCCTATGTCCTTTCTCAGGCTCCAGACTTTCTATGTACCAAATTTCATTTAAATCCAGTCCAGTAGTTTTAGCGTGAAAGCGTAACAGACAGACAGACAGACAGCCTAGTTACTTACGCATTTATAATATTAGTAGGGATAGAACAATATAAAAAGTAATAACTAGGTATAGAAAACATATCAAAGCATTTACTAACCATGACAAAGTTCATAGAAAAATTTAACAATTTTAAATTAGAAACTTTTCAAAAATCCTATTCATTTAGAATTTCCGTAACGTGCGTATTCGAACTGTCTCCAAGTATCCACAAACAATCGAAAAACAACTTTACACCTTCGTAATAAAGTCTTTATTAAAATCTTTGCGGCTTGTAATTTATTAGCTGATTTTCGTTAGGTAGTGAAAACTTTTATTAGGTCATAACTATTGATATCTATTGTTTCAACACTATGAGAATGTTCGAGTAGGCAGTAATGCCTTGATACCGTTATACTTCTATACTAATATAACAAATAGGAAAAGTTTGTTTGTTTGTTTGGATTGAAAAGGCTCCTAAACGACTGGACCGATTTGAAAAATTCTTTCACTGTTGGAAAGCTACACTATTCCCGTGTGAGGGGAAAAAGGGATCCGGGCGAAGTCGGGGCAGTCCACTAGTTTTGTAATACTCTTGTTTATAAAATTTATTCATGTGTTTAGTTTTGACGGTCGAAAACAAATAAATTGTTAAAAAAAATATTATGTCAAAATATGATAACGTGTAAATGTGTACCTACCTATATAGGTTGGTATGTAGGATTCAATCACAAGAACGACACAGGAAATCAATTTTTTTTTAAAAAGGTTAAATCCGTTTATAGTAGTTTTATTCCAATGTGTATTAACCGCGAAGGCATCAGAAATTATTAAGGTGATACATGCTGATCTACTCTTTACGCAAAAACTACTGAATGGATTTTGATAATACTTTAAAATAACATAGCTTATACATCAAAATAACAAATTAACTATATTTTATAGCGACATTGTGTAAAGTGCTAATCGTGCGCAGACAAAGTCGCGGTTAAAAGCTAGTCTGTTATAATTGTTTCATTCCATAATAATATGAAACAACCACAAAAGCAAACAAATCATTAAATTTATTATTAGCTAGTCCTACTACTATTATAAAGGCGAAAGTTTGTAAGTATGGATGTATGGATGTATGGATGCATGGATGTATGGATGTTTGTTACTCTTTCACGTAAAAAGTACTGAATGGATTTGAATGAAACTTTACCACAATATAGCTTATACATCAGAATAACATATAGGCTATATTTTATAACGATATTGTGTGAAGTACTCATCGTGCGCAGACGAAGTCGCGGGCAGAAGCTAGTTTACAATAAAATCTAATTGCAGCACCAAATCCTAGACCACTTACAAACGTGTTTTTTGTCAGATTAAAGCGAAACCGGTTCAAGAGGTTTCTCGTAACAAAAAACTAACAACTTAAGTTAAACTTAAACCCTCCTTAGCGAGCTAAGGTTCTATTTGTACTTGTCTTAACTCTCTTAAGTAACTTGAGGTGGCTTGAGAGATTAGGTACTAGTCTAGATTGAGTGTATTTAACACTAGGTTTAAAGTACAAATGTACTGGTTTAAAAAGATAAAAGACATTTGAATGACTGTAAACGGATTCACTCGCGTATTTTGTTTCATTGGCGTTTTAAAAACATTACAGTTCTCATATTCGTAGCTCAGTCATGCTACGAATATGGCAATGATGATAGTCTTAGTGTAGAGTTGATTTCACGAAGGTGCTCAAGTTTGTTTGAAGCTGGCAGCGACACCAAAAATAACAGACGTTACAACAAAAATAATAGTCGTTATTGAAGACAAAATTACTTACTATTTTTTTCCATTGCGCTATTGTTTTTTGTTTGCCTGTTTATTTTTTTTCGGCGTAAATTTTTGAATACCAATTATTTCTATATATATCAATTAATGTTAGGTATTAAATTATACGACTTTCGAGTATCGATCGAATATCGATTAATGCATCATAAATAATATTATAAAGGTTATTAATTTGTATAAAAATTGTCTTCAGTTTTTTACAATTTATCTATTATAATTATTTATAATGTAAGTCGTTAGGGAGATGACAATATCTTTCACACGCCTCAGCGTTAATGGTCCAAGTTTTCCAATAACTTTTTTTTAATATCCAATATGAATTTATGATTAATCGGTGCCATTAAATAGAACGTGTAAACTCGTCCTTAATCTCATCTGGAGCGAAAAGTATCAATATTTTTTGCCATTTAATAATTGACATAGTAAGAAAAGTGTGCAGTAAAGTAAGATGATTTTTTTTAAGTTAACGTTTTTAAAAAAAACAGGTCACATATTCGTAGTTGAGCTGACGATAGTGTTACATTTTAACCTTTCCAAAATCTGTCATAGTTGTTTTATTCCAATGTATTTTTAACCCCCGACGCAAAAACGACGGGGTGTTATAAGTTTGACGTGTCTGTCTGTCTGTGTGTGTGTGTGTGTGTGTCTGTCTGTGGCATCATAGCTCCCTAACGCACGATTTTGATTGTTATTTTTTTTTTTCTTATTATATTTCTTAACTAATTTAAATCAATATATTATAATAAAATAAAATAAAAGAGCCTTTTATTTTTTACAGAAAAAAACTAGTTTAAAAAGTTAATCAAATCATTTACTTAGTAGTAAATAGACCCTAAAAAAGTAGGTAAACTAAGGACCTACTTTTACACGTCACTTAAATCTAGCGCTTTAGAAATTCATTTTTGCTGAAAAGAAACGCCGCAAAAAAACAACAGGAAATATTTTCAAAGTCAATTTATACAATTTGAACTTTCATACCTACTTACAAAAATAAAAACTTTTTATATACTTAGTAATATTTGTCTCTATTAGTATGGTGGAATTACATACAAATACAGTGGTCGAATTGGCCTTTTATTTTTGCAAAAACGGCAAAATCACGTGACTTGACCATAAAAAGGCACCTACCCAACATGTCTTCCTGATAAGGTAAAAACTTACCTTATCAGTAAAAGATAACTACGATGCACATTTGAATAAAAGCGTGCTTCGATATCTAAAATGCAGTTTACAAGATGCATACAATGTTGCAGTACTGTTCACGCTTCCACTGCAGTTTGTTGTTTTTCTCGTGTCACTCGACTTGTTCGCCGTGTAGGCGATATTATACGTGCATTTTAAATGCAATTTATATGCAATCGGCTAATCGACAGAGCATGGGTCCGACTATGAAATGCGATAAGTTGCCTTTTAAGGTTTTAGGGTTCCGTATTAATTATTTAGCCGATTTATAATCCCATTGCTGAGCTTAATGCAAAATAAAATATAGAAAAATAATTTAGTATGTAACTGAAACAAAATGTATTAATTATGTAAAACAACGATGGGTGAAAATAAATAAAAAAATATCTTTGGATAATTCATACCAGTCCCAAACTAGGCTAATCTTAGTATCTAAGTACTATAGCTAATATACATACATAGATAATATAATTATGTAACACGTCCAAGACTCAGGTACATATGCTCGTACTCAGCACACTGACTTTTGCCAATCACGAATCAATCTACGGTTGTTTAATGCTTACAATAGAAACTTTATTTAGTTTGGGACTGCAATAAAATAATACAAAAACAAAGTATGCGAGTTAAATCCATTATAGTTCTTTTATTGCAACGCACTAATAGATTATACAGTTTTTGAGTAGTTAATTTTATCAGGGTCATGTGATAATATACCTAAAATATTGTACGGAACCCTAACTACGTATCAACTCGGACTTGTCCGTTTTTTAATGATCTCTGCCGTGGTAATGGATTTGTCAATGTTTTATTGCGAATAAATTTGTTTTATGTTTTTTTGTTTATTGTATTCATTTCAAAGATATATTCGTATATGTTTTGGATTAATAATTGCATGGGATGCATATGTATGATTTAATGTTGATTGTTAATTACTTGAAGATGACACCGTAAATGGAGTGATTTTTTTCATGGCGTTATAAAAATATCCCATCAAAAAAAACCGTGTCTATAAATATTGGATTTGTGTGAAAATTATAGCTTTTGCCAAAACAAAATTAAAAGATAATAATTTTTGATGCCTTCGCGGTTATTATACATTGGAATGAAACAACTTTAAACGGATTTAACTCGCGTATTTAATTTTTATTGGCTGACATTTCGGAGCATTTACAGATTCCATAATCGTAGCACAATTAAAAGATGTTGATAATAGTCTAAATGTCTTCGAGAAAAGAATATTACAGCTTTTTGAATTTCATATATGGATATAAGGATATATGGGGTATCGTCAATGATGAGATCGGCGCGAAGTCAAGGTCACATGATGTTTATTTAACGGATCCAGCGAGTAATGTAAACATCCCACACCAGGACATACCAAATACATTTAATACGCATTTTTTGGGTGTAGCTACAAAGTTTGCATTGCGAAGTGATAAATCGATATGTATGCAGTATGTATGTAAACATTTGTGCAACATTGATGTACCTGCGTTCTCACTGCCAACCGTCACCCGCGATGACCTGAGCAAAATATTGCAGTCAATGTTGGGGTCGGGAAAAACAGTGGATGTGTATGATGTGTCGATGAACTTGTTACTATGTATATGGCCAGTTATCGCTGACATATTGGTGGCTCTCGTAAACAACATGTTCGAGTGTGGTGTATACCCTGAGGTATTAAAAAATACCAGGGTGTGCCCCGTTTATAAAGGCAAGGGTGACAAGTGTGATGTCAATAACTACCGACCGATTTCGATTGTTCCCACTATTTCTAAAGTAGTGGAGGCCCTTCTATCGTCACACTTAATGCGTCATCTCGAAGAAAATGACTTACTGACTGACAGACAATACGCCTACAGAAAAAACAAGTCGACGACGATTGCAGCACACCAAATATTTGACTGTATATTGACTGGCCTGGATGAAAAGCATAAAATGGCTGCTATTTTATGTGATTTATCCAAAGCCTTTGATGTGATTTCGCATGAATTATTATTAAGTAAGTTAGATTTGTATGGTATTAAAAATATTCCCCATGCATTGTTTGCGTCGTTCCTTATGGGACGTAAACAAGTCGTTAGGATGACGATTGAAGGCAAAATCACTACCTCTGAATCTGGGTTAGTGTCATTGGGAATACCTCAAGGATCCGCGTTAGGGAATACGCTTTTTCTATCATTCATCAATGATTTGCCATCGTCCATTTCCATTGGCCTGTCTGTGTTGTTCGCTGATGACACTACCGTGGTGGTCAGCGCTCGTAACTACGAGGAGCTGAGTCTCAGGATACGTGAAGCCAGTGAACAACTACAGACATGGTTCTCTGCAAATGGACTGATATTGAATATGACAAAATCAAATGTGATAGTATTTAATGGAAGAAGCGTTAAATTACCCCCATGCATCCTGAACAGTCCAATGCCGCTATGCAGTGAGAGCAGGTTCCTTGGCTTTATGCTAGACTCGAACCTCAACTGGAAGAGCCATGTCGACAAACTTTGTGATAGGTTGAGTAGTGCGGTCTTTGCGTTGCGTAAGCTTAAACCACTGATCTCTGCCGATGCACTTAAACAAGTGTACTTTGCACATTTTCACTCCATCATGTCGTACGGGACGCTCCTCTGGGGAAACTCCACCGAAGCCGGTAGGGTGCTGGTGATCCAGAAACGAGCGTTGCGTGCTCTTGTTGGGGCGAAACATAGACAGTCGTGCAGAGACGTGTTTATTGCTCAACGCATTATGACGCACTACTCATTATACTTATTCGAGTTATTAATGTTTGTAAGAAATAATTTAGATCAATTTAAAGTGGTATGTATCTCTGGTAAAGTAAGTCGTTTTGCTGGACGTTTGAGAACGGTCCCCCGTCGCATGGCCCTTGCAGAAAAGAATCCCCGTGTTCTTGGACCGAGTCTGTATAATCGCCTACCTGACGTGATAAAGAACGAGCCGTCTGACGAAGCATTTAAGCGCCAACTGAGAAACATTTTATTGGAAAACCCATTTTACTCTGTTGACGAATTTAATCAAAAATATAAATAAATTATTTTTATTATTAATGTTAAATTACTTGACACTAAAAGCCATTTGACATTATATTATGCATAATGAAATTTATTGTAATAAAATTATAATTTTTGCTGATACTGTAAATACTGTAAGTTAAATCTGTATTGACGATCTCAATATGAGTGAATATAATTTGACATAATAATGTATTTTTTAATGTTATAATGTAATTTGTTCATATTATTTTTCTTTATTTTTGTTCTGACGATCTCAATGTGAATGCATATAATTCGACATAATAGTGTAATTGTACTGTATGAATTTTGAGAAATAAATAAATCTAATCTAATCTAATCTAATCATAACTTGGCGGTTGCACTGCGGTGCCAGTGTATACATAGTATGATACTGGGACTATTAAATAAATATTTTACTAGTATAATAAACAAATAATACAAGGACAATATCCATTGCATATCTAATATTTATTATACTGAGCTAGTCGTTTTGTGTCTAGGAAATAACTGATTTACAAACCAGTTGTTATTTAATGTAACAAGGGGCCCTAGACAAGTGCCCAACGTTCAGCGTTAACGTTAAACGTTAGGACCAAAATGTATGGAATGTGACATCCGCGAACGACTGTCACGTACGTCACAAATGTCAAATCCCAATTTGGTGCTAACGTTTAACGTTAACGTTGAACGTTGGGCACTTTTCTAGCCCCCAAGGTACCTATATATTGTTAATATACTGATGTAAATTAATATTAAAATCTATCGAATATCCCAATCCATATTACCTATTATGATACAGTGATATAATTGTACCTAGCTTAATAATTAATTGCAATAATTTGACTTTGACTTTAATTACCTACATCTTTGACTTTGACTTTGACTTTCATGACCAAAGTCCTAAAACCAATAACATATTATCATAATTTAGTATTTTATTTAGTTTTGGTATTTATTTACTGTTGAAGATCCATACTAATATTATAAATGCGAAAGTAACTCTGTCTGTCTGTCTCGCTTTCACGCTAAAACTAAATCTGATTTAAATGAAAATTACACACAGATAGTCCAGAGCATTAGAAAAGATATAACTTACTTACTTTTAATTTTAAAAAAAAAGTAGCTTATATCTTATCTCATGCTCTGGATTATCTTGGTACCAAATTTCATTTTTTATCCAAAAATGTTGTTGTATATACCACGCGGACGGAGTCGCGGGCAAAAGCAGGTACCATATTTCTGTAAGAAAAGCACTGGTAGTCACATCCATAACAGTTGTTCCATTACAAAACTACAACATATCATACCATACAATGTTATCTGTGTTTTATTGGCGTTATAAAATATAAACTGGTGACCGCATTCCAGGCCGCAGGCCGAGCGTGATAAGTGTTTAATCAATTTGCTAAGCGGTTTGCAACTGAGCTGTGTAGAATTGCCACTTGGAATCTTAAATTATCTAAGAGTTATGTTTGGTCTAAGGCCTAAACTTTAGGTACGTTACCCTGATGACCTAACTAGGGTCACTGATTACCCCTCCCAACGATGAACTCGCGCTAGTTGGCGCTACGCTGTGCTCAGACTTGTCACTTTGAAATTCGGCGTTCGAGACAACTACCAGCTGATTGTTACCGTAGAATAGAAGTTTTACCCCAGTTAAGAACCAAGGGTATAAGAATTAAAATATACAACATAAAGATCTCAGGTTCGTAGACATTAAAAAATTATACTTCAGTTGAGTTTAATAGCGATTTGGAAAGACCATCATTCTAAGACTAAGAAGAAACGCAGCTAAAAACACAAAAGAAGAAACTCTTATTTATATTGAAAGTCGATACTATTAAACCGGATTTTACTAATAATCTATTATATTTCTTTTTGACGTTTCTTTTTACAGTTCCTATATTCTACATTATTTATGAGTTTCCGCATTTTTTTAATTTCCTTAAGTATATTTACTAAGATGACGTCAAACAGCAACAAAGTTTAATTTAGGTAATATATCTTTTCCGTCCTCCGGCCAGAAAGCGCCTACTTTCTGGCCGCTGCGCTAAATGAAGTTGCCGCTTTCTGGCTTCGTCGAACAGAAAAATAGTATACTGACCTCAGCCAGTAAAATAAAAAAGCCTCAGATCACATTTTTGTCAACCTCGGCTTCGCCTCGGACGACAATTACATGTGATCTGAGACATTTTTTATTTTACTGGCCTAGGCGCGTAATGTACTATTAAGGAAGCTAACACTTACTTACTCATAATATTGTTGGTTAACGCTTAATTTTATGTTTTGTGCCACATTTATTGAATTATAGGAGTG
Organism: Polylopha cassiicola; assembly: GCA_038024825.1. Classification (NCBI taxonomy): domain Eukaryota; kingdom Metazoa; phylum Arthropoda; class Insecta; order Lepidoptera; family Tortricidae; genus Polylopha; species Polylopha cassiicola. The sequence continues at coordinate 11,860,817 of CP149052.1, read as the reverse complement.
ATAATTTTATATCACAACTGACATGTTACCAGCTACTAGAAATAATCATTTTTAAAGGCCAGTTGTTCAGATAAATATCTTTGATCAGTTTCTAGTTAGTTTCGGTATTGAATTCCAATTTAATAAATATATTAAGGCGTGATAATATTGTATCGGAGAATTTACTGATTACTAAGCTATGTTTGATGAAAATCGAGTATTTTATCCCGAGACTAGCTATATGTCAGCTTTGTACACGTTTTCTATTTGTAGGTATCCCATTTTATTTATTATATTTTTTTTTCTGATGTTTTGAAAGCTTTACAGTTATCACTCGGGGATAGTGTAGCTTCCCAACAGTAAAAAAAATTCGAAATTGTCCAGTCGTAATTATGGTGCCTTATCAACACAAACAAACAAATTCCTCTTTTTTATATTAGGTTCCTAGTGTAGAGAACAGTTTTCACTCATTAGTCGTCAATACCATTTGTTTTTTTATAATAACAATGATATTTTTGTACAAAGACAAGCGTAGAAAAATTTTAGACCCCCAGTGGGATTCGATTCCTTAGTCGGTCCCTAATTGTTTCGTTACTTACGAAGTACTAAAACTAAGTTTTTTTCTTATTTTTTTTTAACTTTTTTTTTAATATTTCAAGTTGCCTAATTAAAGAGATATATTGCCATATCATCTAGTTAGGTATATCAACATCTGTCATATTTACAAGCCGCCACCCGCAGCATCTGATAGCGCGTAACGCGGCTGCTGAGAGCAATCTGTAACAGGATGGTGTTATCTTATCAGTACCCTTTATGAGATGCAATGACGATAGAGGAACGAGGTAGAAACGATAAAGACTAATGATTTACTCATCGTCAATCTGTGTAAAATTATAATTATCTGGTTAAATATTGTGTGATGCCTGTTTTAGGGTAATTGTTTTATTACCCCAAAGGCATCATAGGCGGCATAGTGGAATAAATAAAATAATTTAACGAATAATTCGCGTTTTTTTTTATTTGCTAACGTTTTGAAAACTTTACAGTTCCTATATTCGTTAGGTACTACAGACCGAGTCATGTCATGTCAGTGTCGTTATTTCAGTTTGCTACGAATATGGGAATATTTTTCTAAATGACAGCACACCTAAAAGTAAAATTATTATTTTATACAGTAAAAATTAATTCGGTGTCGAAATATGTTTTTTTTTCAATTCCAACCCGTTTTTTTTCGAAACTTAAACCTCATTCTAGGTTAAGTGCGATTAAAAAAAATGTACACGAAAATAACTTTATACATACTAATGATTCATAATATTCTTAAAATTTATTTTAATTAATGACAGAATTTTAAATTTTAAATATGTAATTACCGAATTTCGCTAAATACCTATTAGACATCAATAAGAAATGTCTTAGTAATCCAAATTGGTATTTAAACAATTACGTTTTGTTGCATCAATACTTCGATATTCTTACAAAACAATTACCTCAAATTCAACAAAAGATATCAAACTTTCTAGTTAAACGCCTTTTATCCGTAACATCAAAACATCAAATTAAACGCAACAACAGTGGACAATGTAATTAAACGATAAAAAAACGCGTGACGATACAAAACGTTTCATCGTTTTAATTACGTTTGCGTGAATAACCCCAATTGTCGCTCATAGTATAATCCAGTCAATTTAAGTTGGGCTTATTTTGTTAATTTTTGTTACAAATTAAGTGCCTTTTTAATTTGTTTGTATTATAACGATATAATTGCGATAATTAAAGTAAATCTTGCTTGTTATCTAGTTACACCTTTTAAGGGAATTTGTATCGCCTTTTAAAATGTTATGGGACGTGGTTCTCAAAGTTTTAAAATTCCCAGTGGGATAAAGATATGTAGTTGGGCAGTGGGCTTTAAAGGTAAATAAAGGAGTTTTATAGAACATTTTTATATGCAAAACAGTAAGTATAAAAATTTATAATATTATTATTTAGTAGTACAGTCATGCTATAATCTCAAAATACATTTTCAGTAAAACTTTGTGATAACTGTGGTTAAAATTATAAGGTAAATAATTTAAATTTGTTATATTATTTATTGACCAACATTTAATTGACGTCAAAAGTATTTTTTTCTGTAAGAGCCTTATATATAAAAATAAAAGCAATTGATAAAAAGAAGTCAATCATATTTTTTTTGTTTATTAAAAGTACCTAAATCACAACTTAAAAGTATACCTAAGCACGTTTACATAATTATAAAAAGATTTCTCGGAATCTGCTACGAATATGCAAACTGAGAAGTTTTCAAAACGTCAGCACGAAATGAACATATAAATAAACCCATAGTACTTAATAGTTATACATATTTTAATTTTTACATTTACCTACTTAATTGTTTTTTTTTGTCACGCAAATTTTGACAACTTCTGCTTATCATATTAATTTAAACGTCAATTTATAAATATATATTTATCACCTACCAAGAAATAAAATAATTAGGTTAATTTTCGCTCGCGGCGTCAAATACAATTATACCATTTGCGACTTTATGTAATTTTACAGGAAATTACGCAGTTGACTGTACATATTGTGAATTATAATGAATTTTCTCAATTATATCACCTACTAGAAATTATTCTAGTAATCGAACTGGAGTCTACTTGAGATATATTTTATTTGCTGACGTTTCGGATTTTTTACAGTTTTCATAATCGTAGCACAACTGGGCTGACAATAATCTAACGCTAAAATACGCGAAAATAAAAATATGCGAGTTAAATCCGTTAATAGCTGTTGTTTTATTCCAATGTGTAATAACCGCGAAGGCATCAGAAATTATTGAAATACGCGAGTTAAATCCGTTCATAGTTGTCTCATTCCAATGTGTAATAACCGCGAAGGCATGAGAAATTATATATGGGTAATTTTCAAAACTTGTCCCCAAAAATTTCCTTTTTCTTAATAGAAAATTGACCACTGTGTTACCAGAGGTTACCACGATGTTATCCTTAATACTTGGGAAGGGTAATAGACCTTTGTTTTTTTTCGTGGATTTTTGCAAAACGTAGAAGTATGTTACTACATACCTCCCTACCTATATTATTACGTATTGGACTTTTTTTTGAGATTTCGTCGTTTGTTGTTAATAATACACCAATTAAATTCAATACAATAATAGAAATTCATTTACCTACACAAAATGACCCATAATTTATCGTTTAGTCAGTATGAGCGTCAGACCACTGTGTGTAACCATACTGTGTTATGGGATATCTATGTAATGTCATAGTATAGTACGTCCAATCAGTCGTTCAATAAGACAGGCGTAATCAATATTTAACACGATATGAGACTACAAGTAAGAGGCGGGGTATTGTTTTCAATTTACTTATATGGAATAGGTTTGTTTCACTACGCTTTGGGAATTTAAATTTCATAATTTTTGTGAGAATTATTACACATTACAAATAAAAAGTTGTAACCGATTTAATTGCGTAAGTATATTAATTTTATGTTGACGTTTTGAAGACTTAGCAGTACCCATATTTATACCTATATATACCTGAGCTGAAGATAGTCTAACAAGTACCTATATATTTAAAATTATAAACTACACTTCACTACATGAAATAAGTAAAATTTATTTAACTAAGTGACATTTACCCAGTACATAATCTTATTTTATTAAGTACCTATTCAGATAAACCGATGTATTTGTATGCCAGAAAAGTTGAAAAAAATCAGATGCCATAGTTGTTATTCTCATTGAAATTATAACGGATTCAACTCGCGTATTTTACTAAAATTAGGTAGTTTACATTATGTAAAAATCACTTTAGCGTTAGACCATCTTCAGCTCATTACATTCGTAGCACGACCGAGGTGACGAATATGGAAACTGTAAAGAATCCGAATCGTCAGCAAAAAAAATAAAACAAAATGCGCGAGTTAAATCCGTTAATTAATAGTCGTTTCATTCCAATGTAATAACCGCGAAGGCATCAGAAATTATGTCTAATTACTTGATAATAGTGAAAGGGCCCCAAGTGGAATAAGCTCCAGGTTAACACAAAGACACGAGGCACTAGCTAGTATAATATTAATGGAACCAGCCCACACGGTGTCGGCTTGTCTGTCTGTACTGTAACGATGACATGAATATTTTGTACTCGTGATTGTTAAGTGTTAATACGTACCACATTAAGTTTCATATTACTTTCCTAAGGGGTTGAAAAGGGGGTGAAAATTGGAATGAAACTTTTTTGAAATTCTCCTTAAAAAGTTATAACTTTAATATGTTTGTAAATTGTTAATGGGGTGAAATGGGATAAAAAATTAATCCTATGCATATGAAACTTAGATAAGTGACATTCGCTAATACGCTAGTATTTAATGAAAGATGTAAAGATTGGTGGTTACAGCGTGTAAAAAATCCTCTAGATGCGCTAGTGTAGAATGAGGTCCAGCTGTCATGTTCCACCAATCACAGGCCAGCAGCTTGCCTCTCATTGGTGGAACATGACAGCTGGACCTCATCCTAAACACCCCTTCTTGCGGATGTGGTACACAAGCGAACATAAAACCAGAAGACTTTTGTAAGGTTATGTAAGTTCTACATTTTATATTATACTAGCTGTGCCCGCGACTTCGTCCCCGTGGCATAGTAATTCTTCATAAGGCTTCATATTTTCTCCGTTTTTTACACATTTTCCACTGTTTCTTCGCTCCTATTGGTCGCAGCGTGATGTTATATAGCCTAAAGCCTTCCTCGATAAATGGTCTATACAACAAAAAAAGAATGTTCGAATTCGAACCAGTAGTTCCTGAGATTAGCGCGTTCAAACAAACAAACAAACTCTTCAGCTTTATAATATTAGTATAGATTAGAGAATTTTAAAATGTCACTGCTAAAAAGTAGCTGTACAAAAGAATATAAGAACGAAGTACCTACCTTCTTAGTTTTAAAACTTACAACTGAATTGGAGACTTAGCTTTTTCTTAGTCTAAACATAAGTTAAAACTCACTGCAAGCTTGGACCGTAGAAAAACCAACGTTAACCAAAGTCCACCGAAGCGACGTTGAATTTTTTATAAACCTGCCGGTGCACCCCTTGTGAAAACACTGCCTTTATAGAGACTAATAAACGTCTGGCGCGACGATTCAAAATGGCGGATGAGGCAGTTTGACAGCTGTCAGATTGTTTCATTCCAATCATTATATGTATTTAGAAACTATATATATTTTTGGTTCCATACCAATTGAACCAAAATAATCGACCGAATTTCGATTGATACATCGTATTTAATATATACAGTGTAATCTCACTAATCCGGCACCATTAAAAACCGAAGGGTGCCAGATTTTTGGAATGTTCTGATTACTGGATTATAGTGAAAAAGTCGTAGGTGGGTGAATCTTCGAGCTTTTGTCATTGTCCTCTACATCTATATCTATAATGTTTGCAAATAATATTATTAAGTATCGATTGAAATAATATTTGTAACAGTACCGGGGGATAATATCACTCAAATTTTTGTTACTTTTTGACTCTGTTCTTAAATTACAGATGTAGAGGACAATGACGGCGTCTCAAATGCTCGAAGATCCACCCAGGTAATAAATAAATAAATCATTTAGAGGAAATAAATGGATGTAATGTATTAAAATAATATGTATTTATAGGTGCCGGATTATTGGACGTGTCGATCTATCGAAGTGCCGAATTACTCAGATTACACTGTACCTATCAAAAGTTATGACATTTTTATTTATTAGGTTAGTTTCGTTTATTTCTCAATAATTACAAAATATAGTAGGTAACATTTTTATGTCAAAATACACGCTTTACTTAAGTTATAAGCCATAATTTAGAATAGGGTAGTTTTTCAAAATTTGTAATTTAAATATAAGGTAGTTTGCATAACTGTATAAATCACTTTAGCGTTAGACTTTTGTCAGCTCAGTCATGCTACGATTATGGAAACTGTAAAGAATCCGAAACGTCAGCAAATAAAATAAAATAAAAATACGCGAGTTAAATCCGTTAATAGTTGTTTCATTCCAATGTGTAATAACCGCGAAGGCATCAGAAATTATAATATTATATTACCTATACTAATATTATAAAGAGGAAAGGTTTGTTTGTTTGGATTGAATAGGCTCCAAAATAGGACCATTTTGAAAAATTCTTTCACTGTTGAGAAGCTACGTTCAGCCTGAGTAACATTCGCTATAAAATTTAAAAAAAATTAGGGATCCGTGCGAAGCCGGGGAGAAATAGTATATTACATAGGTGCGTAATATACTATTTCGCCTATTCCAGTAAAATAAAAAATGTCTCAGATCACAGAATAGTCGTCGTTGACAAGAATGTGATCTGAGGCTTTTTAATTTACTGACCGAGGTCAGTATACTATTTTTTTGTTCGACGAAGCCAGAAAGCGGCAACATCATTTAGCACAGCGGCCCGAATGTTAGCGCTTTCTGGCCGGAGGACAGAAAAAGTATTTTATATATTTTGCCGCATCCAAAAACTACAATTCCTTAACACCATCTGTTAGTTCCCAAGGTATGTAAACGCAATTTTAAAACCCCGCAAAGACGCCGTACAGCCTAAGGCTTTTAATTTGTATGGAGCTGTATTAATAATGTAGGTGGCCAATATGTGGCTTAATAAGGGTGGTAAATAAGCTTTATTTGCAGGTTAGTTGAGGGTTTTGTTGGAATAATGGAAATTTGAGGGCGTTTTGTGTACACGTGTTTTGATTTTGTGTATGGTGGTGTTTTAATGAAATGATTTGTATTATACTTTATCCTAATCCTAACTAATATTATAAATGCGAAAGTAACTCTGTCTGTCTGTCTGTCTGTTACGCTTTCACGCTAAAACTACTGGACCGATTTAAATGAAATTTGGTACAAAGAAAGTCTGGAGCCCGAGAAAGAACATAGGCTACTTTTTAACCGACTTCAAAAAAGGAGGAGTTCCACGCGGACGAAGTCGCGGGCAGAAGCTAGTTAAAAATATTTAGGCTGTTAATTTAACTAATATTTGTATATGCGAGTTAATTTTTTTTTTCAGCTGAGCTGACTACAGTCTAACAATATAGTATTTTTCAATTTGCAAACTAGGTAGGTAGGTATATTATTATTAGAAAATTGAATACTTACTTACTGGGTAGTACTTTTAAAAATATTACGGAATAGTTCCTCATTGCTTAATATTTCTTTACATTTTTGTCAATTAAACAACTACTGTAGTTACAGCTATTAATGATAAGTTTCTACTTAGAAAATATTACCTCTCTCACTATTATATAATACCGCGCAAGGGCGTGCATCCCATATAGGCATAACGTCAGTATGTAGTGCCTACCCTGGCGCCATACTTACGCTTCCCACACTGCACGCGCCTGAATATCGAGTAAATATAAAAATCAAATAAATCTTAAATCACCTGTACAAATAACTTTCTCATCCATTTTACCTCTAATAATAACATAACAATTTCTGTATGTTCGTCATCCATCAAATACCGAGAACAGTTCCCTACAACAAAATACGACTGGGGGCTTATGCAAGTGTAGTAATACCCAGACTACAAACATGCTATTATTGTTTTAAACTTTGTTGACTACAAAATAGGGTCGATATTTTGAGCAAGGCCTTGTAATCTGGTTTTATAAAACTCGCATAGAGTTTCTGGTATTTTTTTTTGCTTTATTAACGATAATTCTGTTAAAACAAAATGAATGAAACTAAATATTATTAAACGTATTTTTTTATTAAGTTTTTAATTTGCTTGAAATAAATAATTTGAACACGAAATTTATAATATTACTAGTTGACCTGACGAACTTTGTTCCTATTTAAAAAAAAAATATTTTTTTTCTACACAGACCTCCTGAACAGACCTTCTCCAGTCGATCAAAAGCTATGCATGTAGGTACATACTTACAGACAAATTTTAATTGTTATATACAAAAAAAAAAGAAATTCAGATACAAAAGCATTTTCATATTTTTGCTGCTATCCAAATTCGAGCCCACTACCTCTCACTCAGTAGTTCTCTCCACATTGTCCGTCATATTCTTAACCTAATTAAAGTCATTGGAATGAAACAAATTTAGATGGATTTAACTAGCGTATTTTATTTTATCTTACTTTAGCATAAGACTATTGGCAGCTCAGTCGTGCTACGATCATGGAATGTGTAAAGACTCCGAAACGTCAGCCAATAAAATAAAATACGCGAGTTAAATCCGTTTATAGTTGTTTCATTCCAATGTATAATAACCGCGAAGGCATCAGAAATTATTAATTATGGTCGTCACAACTACAAATACAAAGGTACTGAACTATTCTTTGTATTTGATGGATGATGTACATACAGATTTTGTAATGTTATTATTAGATTATTAGAGGTAAAATTGATGAAAAAGTTATTTGTCCATCATATTCTTAACCTAATTAATGTCTAGGTAAAAGTTTTTCATAAATGTCCAAGCAATATCCATCAATGTTTGGCTCGTCATTGTCTCTCCCTCGCTCAATCTTCCTTAACGTTTAATACTGAGAGTATACCGTCAATGTAATGGTCACATCAAAACAAATATACCACTAATGAACCAGGTAATCAGTATTTTTACTAGGTTTTTTATACCTGTTACTTGAGTATTTTTTACATCTTTAACTTGAGTATTTTTTGCAGTTCCCGTATCTATAGTGCGTAACGCCTTTTTTAAAGCATATTTACTCTAATTAAGTAAATTAGATTATCAAGTTAATGTAGTTAATGTAATCTTCTTATTACATTTTTCATTTTTCATTAACATTATTATTTTTGTAAGCAAAACTTTAGTTGTAAGTATATATATTTATTACTAAAATAATTTATGGGTGGGGTCCGTGGTATAGTTTAAATTGTAAAAGTGGTCCGTGACTGCAAAAAGGTTAAGAAACCCTGCTATATACGCTGCAGGCTAAATTGATAGAATCGCACTACGCTAATGAAATCTACATTATAGAAAACGTTTCATTTTCTACGTGTCACTTATGTAACTAGAACAATAACAAAAATCATTTTCGTTGGTGACAAAGTAGTCAAAATAACCTAGTATTTATACCAATGAAAAATACCATAACATTTTTTCGGAAAAAACTCCAATTCATCCCCATCACGACCATCCCTTTTGCCCTTATGCCCTGTCCCACAAGATAAAAAGGGACAAATATATCACGTGGCGGTGTTTTATTAAAATTGATTGCTTGGACGTTGCCTTTATCTTATACTTGCGATTGATTCTTCATCAATCTTTATTCGCGGGTATTAAGTTTTTTTGTTTTGCTTTTAGTTAAGAGGGTATTGTTTGTTTGGGGTAAAAAATGAATATAATGATAAGTTCTTTTTCGATATTTTTTTACTACATAAATAAAGGTTTGTAACTATAGTAGGTACTTAAGTACAAGACAAAGTCGCTCTCAGCTATATACGTCCTTATGTATGATTAGATCTTTAAAACTACACAACGGATTTTTAAGAGGTTTTTTAATATATATGTATTAATATATTGATTCAAGAGGAAGATATTATAATTATGGCACGTGCAAAGCCGGCGCAAGTCACATTTTTTTTATATTATTATAATGAACTATTTTTTTATTAATTTACGAACAGCTTTACATAATAGGTAATTAATAATAATAATTGAAAATGTTTCGAAAAATACCTAATTATTATTATGTACCATTGTAGGTAGGATTCATAAAACATTATACCTACATAGTTCGTTCACGTTATTTAAAACTAATTAGAATAAAACTACTGTGAATGTAAAGTTATCGAAACTTGAGCATAAAATTAGATTCAGTGGGTTTATTCCAATACTTAATTATCATTCATAAGAACTACGAAAAATACACTTTGCGTTCTACTTAAGTAGCAAGCATGTTATTTAATAAATAAACACTAGTTATGTTCTCGTAATTGACTTTGAGATATTAACAAAACGCTAAAATTCCTTCGAAATACCATATTTTGCTTTTTTTTATTTATTGCAGAACAGAAATAGTCCTTTTAATAAAAACAGTTTTATTTTTTAACCTTAAATGCATGTCACGCTCCTTTAAAGATTGCCTTTTGTTTTTTTATTTTTACAATCTGTTGAGAGATTACATTTTCGACTTTTGTTTTTTTATTGGCGCTTTCGAAAGCTTTTCAGAGCTTTTGTGTGTTCTGTCGATCATCAAAAAGTTATTGACGTATTAATGAATCGTTTTCTTTTAATCTGCGAAATAAACTTTAAGTGATTATTTTGATGTTCTAAAGGAATAAAAGAAAAAAATCACATTATAAGAATTATTAAGAACTAGCTTAATTAGAACCTAATTACGGCTAGTAAAAGTAGGCTACCTATATCCTTGCTCAGATTCTACACTATCTGTCATGCCTATTGCCGTATATACAGAATATCCTTACTAATCCTTACTAATAATAATATTATAAATGCGAAAGTAACTCTGTCTGTCTGTCTGTCTGTGACGCTTTCACGCTAAAACTACTGGACCGATTTAAATGAAATTTGGTACAAAGAAAGTCTGGAGCCTGAGAAAGGACATAGGCTACTTTTTAACCGACTGCAAAAAAGGAGGAGTTCCACGCGTACGAAGTCGCGGGCAGAAGCTAGTTACAAATAAATGTATAATAACCACGAAGGCATCAGAAATTATTATCTTATTAGTATTGGAATGCAACAACTTTAAAAGGATTTAACTCGCGTATTTTATTTTATTGACGGTTCGGAGCCTTTACATATTCCATAATCGTAGCACGACTGAGCTGACAATAGTCTTATGCTAAAGTTATATCCGTCTATAGTTGTTTCGTTCCAATGTACAATAACCGCGAAGACATCAGAAATTATTGTGTTATTGGAATGAAACAACTATTAACGGCTTTAACTCGCGTATTTTTATTCCAATGTGTAATAACCGCGAAGGCATCAGAAATTATTGTGTTATTGGAATGAAACAACTATTAACGGCTTTAACTCGCGTATTTTTATTCCAATGTGTAATAACCGCGAAGGCATCAGAAATCATTGTGTTATGTTTGTCTTATGTTTTTCATCATCGATGTGAGGGAGGTATTTCTCGTAAGCCGTTAACCTGTCCCCTCATTAACGCGCCGTAACTAGCGCAGTAAACTTAAATGGGTTTAATTTGACGATTTATTTGTTTCCATCGTTAAAGGGAGTCCGATAAGAGTAGGAAATGTAGACGCGACAGCATTATTTTAGTTATATGTAAGTAAATACAAATCAAATAATGTATTTGTTGGTAAATATAGGTACTTTAATAAGCACTTTCATAATTATGTTATTAAATGCAACAAAATGCATTTTAGTAAGAATCGACCACATTTGGATATTGTACCCATTTTATTTAACGCATAAAAATATATCGCTAAATAACTGACTGGCAATGGATTGGAATGAAACAACTTTAAACGGATTTTACTCGCGTATTTTATTTTACTATTGTCAGCTCAGTCGTGCTACGATTATGGGATTTGTAAGGGCTCCGAAACATCAGCAGCAGGAATTCCAATGTATAATAACCGCGAAAAGAAAATAAACTGACATCATTTACCGTATCTACACAATTAATCTTTGCCAAACAAAACTAAATCGACTGCACCTTTGACTGTCTGATTGACGTTTTTAATTAACAAGACCGTTTTGGAGCGATTTTGTTTTAAAAGTACTTACTTAAAGTTCTTTTAGTGGCGAGTGATCGATCGACCCCGTTGGTGACGTCACTTCTCTAGTGACGTCATTAACGCATTATAGGAAATGTAATGAAACAACTGTAGACGGATTTTAATTTATTGGTTGATGTTTCTTTGAGATAAGACAATCTACAGTTGTTTCATTCCAATGTGTAATAACCGCGAAGGCATCAGAAATTAAATTAAGCATTATAGGATTTTTTCTTCTGATCTTCATAAGAGCTTGTGAAAGCCTAAACTGAATAAATATGTTTTTGATTTTGTTTTTCGAAAAGGAATTTAAGTTTATAAAGTGAGTTTCCAGTTGTCCCAGACTTAAGTGATTTTAGGAAAGATGAAATATTTAGGATCTGTAGGTAATATAAAATAAACTTAGAGACCCTATATCTCATGGTTTTAAGCTACCTCCCACCAATTTTCAGTCTAACTAAAAGGAGTTTCTTTGATAGATATTATAAAGAAAATGATTTTAGTTTAACTATTTGCAACGAAGGTTCTTATCGTGCGCAGACGAAGTCGCGAGCAGAACTTAGCTATTATTATTATGATTTTGTTTTCTTTTAATCAATGCTAAGTCTTATTTTATTACACGTATCGATTACCCAAATCCAAACAGTAAACAAAATCGTATTTAACGTAAAAGAGAAAGCAACCAAACCCATCCCATAAATAAGAATCACTTAAGAAAATTCTAATGTAAACTATTTTTCATTCCCTCGAATTTCTAACTCGGTTCGGAAATGTTAAACAAACAGACGGCGCGAAGACAAATCGGTACTGTGTTACAAAATATATAACAATACTGGGTATGTTATGGTAATGGGGTATCCAGAAATGTAAGGTTACTTGTTTTAAATAGGTCATGTCGTTTGTTAGTTGGAAGCCGAAGCTTGAAAACAATAAAATTAAATTTTGGAATGAAACAACTATTAACGGATTTAACTCGCGTATTTTTATTTTATTTCATTAGCTGACGTTTCGGATTCTTTACAGTTTTAATAATCGTAGCACGACTGAGCTGACAATAGTCTCACGCTAAATAGTTGTTTCTTTCCAATGTGTAATAACCGCGAAGGCATCAGAAATTATTAAAATTAAATTTGTTAAAAAAAAAGTATTGGAATGAAACTGTAACGGAATAATTTCTGATGCCGTCGCGGTTATTACACATTGGAATGAAACAACTATAATGGATTTAACTCTGTTAGTAATGTAACAGTGTAAGAAAATAAAGTTTGAAACAACTATAACAGATTTAATTTAAGTACATCTTTTATTTTATTGGCTGACATTTCGAAAACTTGACAGTTCCCATATTCGTAGCACGACTGAGCTGATAATAAACTATAGTAATCTTTGTAAAGATTCCGAAACATCAGTCAATAAAATAAAAAACGGGAGTGAAATCCGTTTATAATGGTTTAATTCCAAAATGTTAGATTTTCGTCTGCTCAGTTGGTTACGAATATGGGAACTGTGATTATCTAAATGTCAACAAATTAGATAACGGATTCAACTCGCGTATTTTTTTTTATTTATTTAATTGGAATGAATCAACTATGAACGGATTTAACTCGGAAAAGACAGCAAATAAAATAAAACTAGTGACCCGCCCTGGCTTCAACGGTCCTATAAACCTTCCTCTTGAATCACTCTATCTATTAAAAAAAACCGCCTCAAAATCCGTTGCGTAGTTTTAAAGATTTATGCGTACATAGGGATATAGGGACAGAAAAAGCGACTTTGTTTTATACTATGTAGTGATACGCGAGTTAAATCTGTTAATAGTTGTTTCATTCCAATGTGTAATAACCGGGACGGCATCACAAATTATTGTCTACTGTGGTTTTGTTCTACTGTAGTTTTTTTCCTCTGTGTCTTAGTTAGGTTCTCTTGCCTTTGACATTATTTTAATTCTCTCATACATATTTAGAGGTGGCATGCGTGAGTCACGATGTATGATGACTTGAATTATGTTACACGTTTTGGTTCATACAAATTTAATCAACTGGTTTAAGTTAGCCATAAATAAAATTTATTTTGGGTATTGATTCATAATAACTAGGTATTTTTTATTTTATTTTTGAAGTTGAAAAAAAATATTATGTACCTACCTATGTGTTTTTATGTTAATATTTGGAATTGTTTTGATTTTATTTCTTAATGTATGTATATGGTATCTAATATATACCTAATTATTATTTTTTATTTCTAACCTATTAGCATGATTTTATTTATTATAAAATAAAACAGGTGTAGGTACCTGTTAATTCAATAACATATTAGTAATTCTTTATTGTGCATATTAATAACCATAATTATGATTACCTTTAAAAAATAAATGAATAATGAATACGTGTTATTTAATTAAACTTACTTTTACTTATAAAATTAATCCGAATAAAAAAATATGTGGTAAATTGACGTGTCTTAAATACCTGCCTATTTTAAATAACACATACATTAGCACATCAAAAAACCATTTCTAAATTAGAACCCAACAAAAGTTTCTAAAAATTCTTAAAAATCAAATTCTCATCAAACCGTCATTATTCTCAAACAATGACAATAAATCATCACAAACTACTGTACCCGGTTGAATAATGGGATTAGTAGGCCGTTTTTCGGTGTCCTTTATACCCAAAAGCCTTACAAAGGTCTTTTGTCACGGCCCATAACTTTAATATACAGCTTTAAGCTTATTTGGGCGGGCTATCTCTGCCCTTTTATAAAAAAATGTTCAAAGACTTTGCCTATTTTGGTCGTAAGTGTTGCTAATTTAAAACTCATGCATATTATAAGATTTATGATATTTTTTGTGGGTGGCGTGATTAGAAAAAGTTTGCGGTTTTGTTAAAAGGCCGATAATATCTAGTAGGTACTATCTTATGCCTTGTTGGTACATGTTGGAATGAAACAACTATAAAGGATTTAACTCGTTTATTTTATATTATTTGCTGATCCTTACTAATATTATAAATGCGAAAGTAACTCTGTCTGTCTGTCTGTCTGTTACGCTTTCACGCTAAAACTACTGGACCGATTTAAATGAAATTTGGTACAAAGAAAGTCTGGAGCCTGAGAAAGGACATAGGCTACTTTTTAACCGACTGCAAAAAAAGAGGTGTTCCACGCGGACGAAGTCGCGGGCAGAAGCTAGTATGAAATATTAATGTATCAATCAACGTATAAATTAATTAGCTTACAAATACAAACTTACATCAAATGAGCCTACTAGTGTTCCAAAAACTATCATTTCTGAGAAGAAATGCCGCAACTCAGCAGAGAGTATTTTTTAAGTTGTATGTACCTAATAAAATTTATGTTGACTCTAAAATTTTAACATTAAACACAAAAACAAAATCAAATATTTTAATTAATAATAACCCCCTTAGGATTTCATAAAGTGGACAACTGAAATATGTTTTTATTTTAGAAAGTTAGAAAGTTTGCCTAATGTAATATCACTTTAGTGTTATCGTGCTCAGTCAGTTAAAAATATACAATCTGTAAAGTTTCCGACTTACACAAATAAAATAAAAGACTTAAATCCGTAACAGTTGTATCATTCCAAAGCATTACACAGCCAATATACCTACATCCAAACCAACACCTTACTCTGGAATTATTCAATGTTTGCAAGGGACGCGGCGCAGTGTAAACACGGCTTTTGTCCCAAACATCCCAAATCACATACTCGTAATGTGTGTTTAATGTATTAATGACTTAAGTCTCAGGGGACAGTAATTGTTCTTAATGTTTGCGTGAATCTTGGTAGCGTTTACGGTTTATATAACGTTTGTACTTGTTATGTCATTATTTATGTGCTGATTTTACAATAGGAATGACGAGTTTTCTTAGTCTGTCAGATAGATTTTTGAAAATTATTGAACACGTATTTTTTCTTTTCTCAATCCTACTACTATTATAAAGGTGAAAGTTTGTAAGTATGGATGTATGGATGTATGGATGTTTATACTACTGAATGGATTTGAATGAAACTTTACCACAATATAGCTTATACATCAGAATAACATATAGGCTATATTTTATAACGATATTGTGTGAAGTACTCATCGTGCGCAGACGAAGTCGCGGGCAGAAGCTAGTCAAACAATAAATGACAAAGATAAGCGCTTCAAAAGTTCGAAAGTGGTGGCTCGGGTACGATATAATATAAATTGTACATAGGTACAAATATTTTTTTCTGTCCTCCGGCCGGAAACGAAAACTTTGTGGCCGCTTCGCTAAATGAAATTTCCGCTTTCTGGCTTCGTCGAACAGAAAAATAATAATAATATACTGACCTCGACCAGTAAAATAAAAAAAGCCTCAGATCACATTTTTGTTAACCTCGGCTTCGCCTCGGACGATTACATGTGATCTGAGGCATTTTTTATTTTACTGGCCTTGGTGCGTAATGTACTAATAACTATATGTACTTAATTACGGCTATTTTAGGGATAGATACTACGATGGATCGTTTTAAATTGCGAAAAATAGTAACTTCCGGAGAACTAAATATATATTACGATGTACCTATAATCTAAATTCAATTGATATAATTAATTTAAATGACAATGATATCTGTACCAAGAAACCATTAAATTTTCGAAAAAATCCTATTCATAATTTAATTATACAATTATACATGTCCTGTCCATCTTTGTATCAATTAACTCTCCAATAATATCTGGTGCCTTCGCGGTTATTACACATTGGAATGAAAGTTTCATTCATAATTATGAACAGATTTAACTCGCGTATATATTTTAGTTGCTGACGTTTCCGAGAATCCGTTCATAGTTGTTTCATTCCAATGTGTAATAACCGCGAAGGCATCAGAAATTAAAGAGCTAATTGGTACATTCCAATTAGCTCTTTGCTTGAAAATAGGGCCTTATCTAACAGGTACCTACCTTTTATTAATGACGATATCACGAATTCCCTCCACTAAGCATATTTTAAACAGTCTCGCTTCCGTCACGTCTCACGACTGTGTGGTCGTAAGTAATTTTAAAGATTAATGAAATAGAAGCGACATTCCATTTTGTTTATGTTTATAATTGCTATCAATTCGCTTCTATCTTCGACCTTATTCTTTAAGCGGTCCGCCTCGACTTCGCATGGATCACTATTTTTTTTTCAAAATTCAACATCGACTATGTCACTTACGAATAGTGTAGCTTCTCAACAGTGAAAGAATTTTTCAAATCAGTCTACTCGTTTTGAAGCTTCATCGTTATTCAATACACACAAACAAACAAACATTTCCTCTTTATTATATTAGTAGGTATAGATTTTAGGTATATTATGACCTAGTATCCAGAGCCTTTGACTACGTAATTAGTATTTAACTAGCGTATTTTATTTATTATCTGATGTTTCGAACACTTTACAGTGCCCATATTCGTAACACAAACTAAGCTGATAAAAGTCTTACGCTAGGTAATCGAAAGGTTTAATTTAATCATTTTCAGTCTATGAATCCTTTGTCTCTTATTCTTTTATTCTATGCTGCGTCGCCATTTTGTCGCTGTGTTTGAAGTGTCAGCGCGTGCGCAAGTAAACTATTAAAAACGGTATTTTTATGATTTTGAATTTCGAACGTTCGGCGTTTGTTTTATTTTTGAATACAATGGTGCAGTTAATCATTTTACTGATTCAACGCTTGTGTTAATTAGGTAGGTACCTAGTGTATGATTTTTTTAAATAGGTAGGTACCTACTATTTTTTTTAATCAATAAGTAGTTGATTATATCTTTGCGGTAAAATTGATAATAAGTTACATCTTAATCAAAATAGAGAAATATTTATTCAATTTAGGCTTTTACAAGTTCTTATAAAGGTTAGAATATGCGACCGCTTCCGAAAAAACCTCACTTGAGAAGAAACGGCAAGAAACTCAATATCATGGCTCATTTAGTTATTACATAAGAAACTGAATGAGGTGGATATTTTTTTTTAAATGCGAAATAAAAAAAAATGCATACAAACTAAAAAAATAAAATAATATGTTTTCCCGCAAAATGATAATAAATTACTTAAATATAGTAGGAGAGCTATATGACAAGTTTTCAGCTTGCCTCAAATACTTACCCAAAAATTGGTGCCAGCTCTTGAAATAATTTATTGAAGTTAAATAATTGTACTCTTACAAATTCACTCCCTTTTTTATGAACTGTTTGAGAATAATTAGAGTGTTAATAGTCGATGACAATAGTAAGTATTGTGCCCTCATGCGGGTCACACTTGACTTAATAGTGTTGCCAGAATTTACATAAAAAATTACGTTTTATGAAGAAATGTAGTAATAATATTGAAATGGATTATTGACAACTACATGATTTTGGAAGATTCTTTTACTAATTAGGTACTTCATTATACCTATATTTTAATTAAGAAGTAGGTATTTAATAAAAAAATCTCTTTTTCTTGTATTTATTAACGATAAAATTACTTACTTACTTAGATTGTATATTTTATAACACGTGTTAAAAATTACGATAAATGACAAACCATTTTTGTAGACTTACAATTTATTGATTATTTCAAACTACATAAAAAGATTTGGTATTATTTTTTTCATTAAAAGAAATGGCTACAAAACTATTACAAATGAACGCGAGTAAACGTTTACAATGAAAAAGAAACAAAGTTAAAATAAATAAAAAAACTGTTGGTAACAAAACTGCTTCATTTTAAATAATATACCTACCTACTTATGAAATACGGCAAAACTTTTAAAATCAGCCTTCAAAAAATTATTCCTGCCCTTAATTTTAGCAATATCCAATCAACCCGCCATTTTAGTTTTTTTTTTTCAAAAAAACTCGTGTTTAAAAAAAACCGACCGCCATTTTGATTGCGCATGGCAACATTGGCTCATGCAGATTTACGTGTCACTTGTGACATGTCATTAATCATCGGCCCCGCTCATTAACACAATAAAGCTCAATTAATGTCACTTTGACGTTTAAACAACATTTTTATCGATTTATTTATTACAAGATCGATCAAGTTTCGTTGTCATTTTTGCGGGATCGCTTAAAAAAAATAGGTAAGTGGGTACTATTGATTTTATTTCGATTAGTTATTATTTTTTTACCTTCTTATAGGTACTAATAGGTACTAATATAGGTAGGTACTAATAATTCGACTATGGAAGTATCAATTGCTGTAAGGGACAAAATCCAGTTTTTCAGGAGAGCGAAAAGAAGTTTTTGTGAAAATTAATCTGGTCATAACTTTTTTTCTATTGGTGCTATTTTGACACAACCTAGAGCAAAATTGGTTAAAATTTCATCGTTTTTTATCCTATGACATCATCTCAAGTTAACAACGTATGGTTTCGGAGTTAGCATGTCCTTTACCTTAATTTTTTTGTTACAGTTGGCGTTTACTTTAAAAAAGCTTAGATTTTATGTTTTTACGCGTTAATGTAACTAACATGAGTATGGAAAACAATGAAAGTCATTTTAACGTAAAGGTCTTATGTAGTAAAATTTTCTTGGAGTTTATGTATCAAGCACCATTGAATTCACTACTCTATTAATGAAGAATAAGGATGACTTTTGTTTAAAATATTTTTCTTTAGTTAAAGAAGTTAATAATCAGAACTAAACACCTTTGAACATAATTTAGAGTATACATTCCTTAAGTCGACTAGTAGTTAATACCATAATTTATTGAGCGATGAGAAGGTATCCACCTACCTACATATAAAGTAATACACAATCAGAATAATATTAATATAGCTTTATTATTATTTGTTGAATCAATTTCTGTATTTTTTTTCCTTTATATCTATGCAAACGTTACTTCCTACCACATTTTAAGATTCTGAGTTTACGAGAGGTACCCTGTAGGTTTTGATTATCTTGCGAGTGTCGAAAATTGTGTATATAAGTTTAAATATTTCTTTTTATGGTTCCATACCTCAAAAGGAAAAACGAACCTTTATTTTATATAATGTGGCGAGAAATTTGTAGTTTTCGCAATTTTTCTTTATCTGTACTAAAAGTGTTGCTTCGTACCAATTTCATGATTCTGAATTCACAGGAGGTATTCTGTAGGTTTTGATTTACATGTGAGTGTCGAATATTAGGTTTTGTATACTCCTAGACCAGTGGTTCTGAACCTGGGAGTAAATCAACTATTCTAAAAGGGGAAGCAATGAACTTTTATTATTATTGAGTTTGTGGGCCCATTTGTGGCGCTTCAACCAGTCCTGATCTATTATACCGGCCCTTTTTGTTGTCTACTTTCTGGAGTCAACGGGCATAAATAGTGAATTCACTATTTATGCCCGTTGACTCCAGAAAGTTCCAGATTCTTTGGGCCGTGAGTACTTGTATCTCTTCTGGGAGCAGCACGTTTCTACCGAGATGGACACTTCTTTTCCGCATGAGTGGTCCACAGGAGCATAGTCAGGGCTGTCTTCTCAGACTCTTCGCAGAACCTACATGTATGGTCTTCCCTCAGGCGCATGTTTGTTGAGTTTGTAGTGACCGGTAATAATTGTGGTTACTGCACAGGCATTTTGCCTTTTGAGCTTTAGCAGTTCTTTATATAAATTATTGCAATAGCCTTTATGAGTTTTCCTAATTGTTTCTGTTCATACTTAGTTATCAGTTCCATTACTTTTTGTTTATATTCCTCGTTGAGTACTTCATAGACTTGTTGCTTGATGATACCGCAGACTGGTTTAGAGCCTATTAGAGGAATATTGGTACCTTTTTATGTTGGAATGCCCTGGAACTCATCTAAGTATGACTTTTTTGGTGTTAGCCAGGGCGTTTAGGTGATTCTGACAGAGTCAAACTAGTTTAGAGCTACATTTATTTAAAGTAATCCAGTGCTAGTAGGCCTGCTTGACTGTCAGAGATAATGTAGTTGTGCTGGTTTTGGAGTTTCCTTTCAATGCTAATCTCTGCAGAATTGTTAATAAAATAGACTTCTTCTTGAAAGATTGAGGCTATATTTTTGAGGCTGGCACTAATGCCGAGTTTTGGTCCTTCTCCATAAATACCGAACCCTGACTCTTGCTTTTTTGGATCACTCTGTATACCAGATATGGCTACCTTGTGGGAATGTTATTAGGCCGTTAAGCCATTGATTCCATTGAGGTATGTCTACAGTGTACAAAGAACTTAATAAGGAAAGGTAAATTTAACATAAAAATACATGTATTGTTTGTATTTTAAGGCCAGGGTAAAATCAGTTTTCCTACTGAGTCCCACGGGTGACAATATTTAAAAAGTTAGGAACCACTGACCTCGACTAATAGGAATACGTTGGCCACCATACACGGAGCGGCTATTTTATTTATTTATTTATTCTTTATTGCACAAACAAACTAAATTATGTACAAAAGGCGAACTTAATGCCATACGGCATTCTCTACCAGTCAACCTTTGAAATGAACAGAGAGCATGTGTAGGCGCAAATAAATAATACACATAATAATATTATGATAAATACGATATAAAATAGGAAGATATTACACTACATAAATAAATACATGAATTTATATACTTAATAATAAATATAGATACACAAAAATACATAAATAGCCACAATGACTATGTGGCTATTTTAAAAAAATCCAACGCACGTGATGGTAGTTCGTTCTATTCACTCTTATTAAGTATTACCGTATGTTAGAAAGAGAGAGTCCGATTATAATCGTTATAATTTGTTGATGTAAAAAACAAAATACACTCTCCAGTTATTATCATATTAACGTAAAGGCCAACACGAATCGCATATTCACTTATTTTTTAAAGTAATTTACATTTAGTTAAGAAATGCGAAATTGCCATTAATGTATAAGCCAAGTTTTTAGTGTTTGTGCTATACGTTAAATAATTTGAATGTAAATTAAGGATATGTCTTTTACATCACGAAATGAGAGAAAAATCATTTTAGAAAAGGTAAAAAAGTGTAAGGTAAACGACATTTTTTTCAAGATATCAAAATTTCAATGATACCATTCGAAAGAGCACAAAATTCTGAATACAACCATATAAATAACTCATTTTCGGCAAAATGTCCTTTACATTAATTGATACTTCCATAGTCGATATTATAAATTCGAAAGTAACTCTGTCTGTCTGTCTGTCTGTTACGCTTTCACGCTTAAACTACTGGACCGATTTAAATGAAATTTGGTACAAAGAAAGTCTGGAGCCCGAGAAAGAAAATAGGCTACTTTTTAACCGACTTCAAAAAAGGAGTTCCACGCGGACGAAGTCGCGGGCGGAAGCTAGTAGGTTATAAAATAAACACATCTAGCTAAAAATATATTACTCCTACCTTCATATAAAGAAATTGCTGTCCGCTACTCTCGCTAAAACTTTATATTGTATTTTATGTATCAAAACCAAAATCAACAAATTTGACCGATTTTGATTTTGAAATATTCGAGGAAGTCCAGGGAAGATAAGAAATAAATAATATATCTATACTAATATTATAAAGCTGAAGAGTTTGTTTGTTTGAACGCGCTAATCTCAGGAACTACTGGTTCGAATTCAAAAATTCTTTTTTTGTTGGATAGATCATTTATCGAAGAAGGCTTTAGGCTATATAAAATCACGCTGCGACCAATAGGAGCGAAGAAACAGGGGAAAATATGAAGCCTTATGAAGAAGTGACAGTTAACTTTGACAGATCTTTGACGAAACAATCGGACGGGCAGTACGACGTCTGCCGGGGCCGCTAGTAAGTAATATTCAGTGGAATTGTTTTAATAACTTAACTATTTGAAATATAAGCAATGTTTTTTACGAAGGCTCTCATTTGGCTCGGCTTTAGCCTCGCAAGTATATTTTCTAATTAGTAACTGTAGGTATTATGAAAAAACTTGTAAATACGAGCGTCTATATTACGTAATCTACAATTTATACTCCAAACCTTCATAAAAAGACTTACAATCGCATTACCACTTTTTACCAGAAACTTACATTCCAAAAGGCAACTATTGTAGGAAGCTATCCAACCATACCACAGTATAGGTTTTTTGTCAATATTCCTAACTAGCGACCCGCCCCGGCTTCACACGGGGGCTATAAACCTTCCTTAAGAATCACTCTATCTATTAAAAAAAACCGCATCAAAATCCGTTGCGTAGTTTTAAAGATCTAAGCATACATACGGACATACAGCGAAAGCGACTTTGTTTTATACTATGTATTGAAGTATATTTGATAACACGACTGTGGTTACCGTCTGGTAATGATCAAAACATGTTTTATTTTTTTGGTCTGTGGTTTTCTAAATAGCGATTGGACTTTTTGCTTATTTAGGGATCAATATATAAATAACTAGTTTCTGCCCGCGACTTCGTCCGCGTGGAACTCCTCGTTTTTGCAGTCGGTTAAAAAGTAGCTTATGTCCTTTCTCAGGCTCCAGACTTTCTTTGTACCAAATTTCATTTAAATCGGTCCAGTAGTTTTAGCGTGAAAGCGTAACAGACAGACAGACAGACAGACAGACGGAGTTACTTTCGCATTTATAATATTAGTAAGGATAATGATATCAATGTATAAATAAATATATAACAACTAGCTGACCCAGCGAACTTCGTACCGCGATTACCTTTTTTTTCATTTTTTTTCCAAGTTTTCTCACCTTTTAAACCTTCCCTGTAGTTCTATAAACATTTCAAAACTTTAGCCAAATCGATTCAGCCGTTCTCGAGTTAACCAGACTAACGAGCACCAATTCATTTTTATATATAAGATATATAGATATATTATTTAGGGTATAGACTTTTGTTTGTTTTAGGACAAAGCTTGTATCAATGTCTTACCAATTAAGTAGTATACTTTTAATGAATATTAATATAGATAAACAGTACCAAAGATAAGTAGTTCTAAAGTTCAATAGTGAGTCTCGTGACGTCACAATATGGTACAATTTATACCTAGCCGTGACGTCACAAGCCCCCACTCTCGAACTTTGGAAGCGCTAATCATAGGCATTTATTGTTTGATTAAGAAAAGATTGTGTCCAATATTTTTGGCAACCTACTTAATGTACAAAGAAAATTTATTCGTCATGCGTATTAAAAAAACATAAAAATAACAATACTTAGGAAATGCAATAAACAGCCAAGGAAACGTTTACGAGTATGGACATAATCATTTTATATCGGTCATAATTTCTACGGAACGTTAAATTCGTATTGTTCGCACTTGACTTACTTCATGATGGTTTATTTACCTCTTTCAACTGGCTTAGAAAGTTGATGTTTGTAAAAAAGGTTTCATTAATCCATACTTCCATACTAATATTATAAATGCGAAAGTAACTCTGTCTGTCTGTCTGTCTGTTACGCTTTCACGCTAAAACGACTGGACCGATTTAAATGAAATTTGGTACAAAGAAAGTCTGGAGCCTGAGAAAGGACATAGGCTACTTTTTAACCGACTGCAAAAAAGGAGGAGTTCCACGCGGACGAAGTCGCGGGCAGAAGCTAGTTTCGTATAAATAATGAGAGTGCGCGGAAAAAGCGTTGCGTTAGTTTTTGGACAGAGATATCAAATCGAGACACCAAGAATTGCCTAATAAAAAATTTATACATACCTACTATAATTTTTTTTAACTTCAATGATTGACTTACCTACGCTATAACTTTAATAATCTCTCAATCGCCCAAAGGTTAACTAGAAGAGATTCCTTAATGAGATAAGTTCGCCTTTGTACATTTATATTGTTTTCATTTCTGTATGTTTTGTTGTTGTGCACTAAAGAGTTTACAGACATACATAATTATATGACACTAACAGACCAACGAACAGAACAGCCTAAACCGGTGATTGTAAAAACCTAAAACTTTTGATGATAGATGTGTTTCGTATTTTATTGTTTTTTTTGTGGTCACTTGCTTCGAAATAATAAACTACCTATACTAAAACCGAAGCCGAAGGCAAGGTCAGGGCAGAAACTAGTTAAATATTTAATAATTTCTGATGCCTTCGCGGTTACTACACATTGGAATGAAACAACTATTAACGGATTTAACTCGCGTATTTTTATTTTATTTTATTAGATGACGTTTCGGATTCTTTAGTTTCCATAATCGTAACACGACTGAGCTGACACTTTAGCGTTAGACTATTGTCAGCTAAGTCGTGCAACGATTATGGAAACTGTAAAGAATCCGAAACGTCAGCTAATAAAATAAAATAAAAATACGTGAGTTAAATCCGTTAATAGTTGTTTCATTCCAATAGTTAAATATTTATTTAAGAAACTAGGTATCAAAGAGAAAATAACTTAAGCTTATTTAGTATCTACACTTAAATAAATTGGTTTCACTAATTAAACCTTTTAGGACCGGTCAGGTATGAAATAACCTAAGATTAACCCATTCAACACTAGAGGCATGAAAGGACCGAAAGTATTACTTCTTTTCAGGTTACAGATAGAATTCCAGATCCAAATTAGTTCTTATTCAATAGGCTAAAGTCTTTTTCATCTTAGAGTTGAATGGCATTGTCCAGCCTCCGTGAGGTATAATTTATATTTGGTCTCTAGTTCTTTTCAGAAAACTAATATGAGATAGGTAATACTTTTGTGTAAAATAATTCTTCTATACAAATAATATGTATAAAGCAGGATTTATTTTTTTTGTTAATATTAGCACAAAACGAATATAGACAGACAAAATAACTAATATTATTATTATAATCCTTCAACATTGCAAGCATTTCATTTTACTAGATTCGAATCCGCAACATTTCTATACTAATATAATAAATAGGAAAGGTTTGTTTGTTTAGATTGAATAGCCAAAACGACTGGGCCGATTTCAAAATTCTTTCACTGTTGGGAAGTTACACTATTCCCGAGTGACATAGGCTATAAAAAAATGGATCCGGGCGAAGCCGGGCCGCTAGTTACTAATAAAGTACCTAACTTATATATGAAGTCACATTTCTAAACTCAATTCTTGGCTATATGACCATTATAGAACTAAACATACTATAAGGAATACTATAACGCGCTTACGCGAGTAAAACAAGTCGTATAATGCAAATTAAAAGTGCAGTCTTCTTTATACCGTGCCCTTATATGCACGTGCCGTTTAAATTCCAAAATTTAATATAGGTAGGTAATACGACCTTTGTATGACTAAAATGTGCTAGTGAACAAAAGTTTGGCAGTTTTTGTGTTGTGCATGAAGTAAAGTGTGGTGAAAGTAGGCAAGTTTTTATTTAGTATTATTATTAATATTATATTTTTGGCATCGACCGCAGCGTACATTGTTTTTTTTTTTAAAATACAGTAGGTATGAATTTTATGTTGCTTTATTTAAGTTTTTTTAAGACTATTTAGTAATAATATAAAGATACATACACATAAGCAAACAAAGTTAAACTTGATATCAATTCTAAATGGAACAATTATAACGGATTTAACTCGCACATATTAATTTTATGCTGACGTTCCAAACCAGACTTGAATACAAGTGCTAAACTATTTTCAGTTTATTAGTGTAGGTATATTCAAAACGACAGCGTAAAATTTAAGAGTTAAATCCGCTATAATTATTTTATTCCAATACCTACGTAACTTATACATCTAATTATAAGTGATTTACTACAAATGACCTTCAAGGTTGTATAAAGGCATTTTTTATCACTACTATAGGACATCGAGCTGAGTTTTTGTTGTACACGCGGGTTGAATGACTTCATTGTTAACATGTAAATTAGTGTACCTATCGATTGTTTTTGTATGCGGTTGTAAGATCGATCCGTATAAGTAGGCTGTTTGTGCCAAGAATTCTTAGTCGATTACCTTGGATCATACTGAGGCACCTTCCTATGTTCAAGTAAATAAATAAATAAATATCTTTGGACAATTCACACCAATTATCTAGTCCCATTTTAAGCAAAGCTTGTGTTATGTGTACTAGACAACGGATAAATATACATAAATACATATAAGACATCCAAGACTCAGGTACAGATGCCAGTGCTCATCACATTGACATCTGCCCCTAGCGGGATTCGAACCCGCAACCTCCGGTTTCGTAATCAGGGCCTCTGACCACTAGACCAACAGGCCGTCAAGTGAGTTCGTAGACCTGGTATATTTTTTTTAAATAGTTTCTAGGCTAGTCGGTTGTCTAGACTTATTAGTTAAGATTGACTTTTGGATTCCAGTGGTCATACACCGATTAACCTTTCCCAATAAAGTTAAGTTTTACCGCTTTAGCGTTAGACTATCGTCAGCTCAGCCGTGCTAAGAATATGCAAGGGCATGCATTCCATACAGGCAGTGTCACTAATGTATGGAGTGCCTACCTTGGCGGCATAGGGGAAACTGGGTACAAATGTGCCACTTTTCATTTAAGCGTCCATAATTTTGTCAGTATGTCAGTTATCTGACAAGTAAGTTGCTTTTATGGTAAAGCATACTTTAAAGAAAACTAACAACAATAATTACTTTTGTCCGCCGAAAAGAAATACAGGTTCCTAGCAACACTAGCTTCGCGCGACGGTTGACAAAACACTGTGACGTCTGTTCAGACACGCATGCCCCTTCTTTCTTCCCTTAAACCGCCTGCGCTATTCCTTATAGTTTCGCTAAAAATAAGCGAGTTCAATCCGTAACCTACTGTTAATAATTTCTGATGTCTTAGCAGTTATTACACATTGGAATGAAACAACTATTAATGGATTTATCTCGCATACCTAACAATTTTGTACACTATCGCATAAGTAAAATATGATATAAGTAGATCAAATATAGGTTATTTTATATAGACAAAGTCTGTAAACAAAACTAGTTGCAACGCAATTAACATGCAATTCCATTTTCGCGTTGATTGCAATGCAAATAGCAATAAAATTGTTATAAAACAATTTCCGATATGAAGTTGTGTTTATTGGCATAGTTACCAAGAGTTATGTTGGTATTTCTGATATAAACGACGATTAGTAGCTAACTTCAGAGCTGTAGTGTGTTCGAATCCGGGGGGAGGGAAATCTATATCTATACTAATATTATAAAGAGGAAAGATTTGTACCATTGTACCTATTTTTGTATGTTTGTAATGAATAGGCTCAAAAACTACTGGACCGATTTTAACAATTCTTTCACTGTTGGGAAGCTACGTTCACCCTGAGTAACATAGGCCATAGAATATTATGAAAAAAAAATAGGGATCCGTGCGAAGCCGAGGCGAACCGCTAGTATTTGTATAAAATGAAGGAATAACACAATTAAAATTGATTTCGAAAACTTTCCACCAAGTAGATTTAACAGGCGTATTTTATTGTATTCGCTGACATTACGAAAGCTTTACAGTTCCCATATTCGTAACGTGAATGAACTGTCGATAGTCTAAAGCTAAAGTTAAGCGTTAGCTTAGTCGTGCTACGAATATGAAAATTGTAATGTTTTAGAAATGTTATTATAAGATTCATCACTTTAGTTTTCGTTCGCGTATGTCACTGTCATATAGTATTACATTCGTTTCGTTCGATTGCTATTAACGATTGGTTTTTTTTACTTGCAACGGTTTTGATGTGCTGTCTATATCGACATTTGTTTTCTGTTCAGTTGTTTATTAATTTTCTTTCGTCTAATTAGCGAAACACGTAAGTACTTAATTAAAGTTCAAGCAACATACAAAAAAACACCCCAAGACATATATTATATCAATGCAGCCTTATATAGATGTTTACGCTTACTTGACCGTAACTTACTAATTATAAAATAGGTAGTAAAAAATAATATGTTTCTATCTTTGGATACAAAGGCTTAAACAAAGAAATAAAGATCAACTTGTGACCTTTTTTGACCTATGTTTTACTGTATAACCTATTCATTTTTGAAAATAGCCTTTTAGTAAAAGGCAAAATATAAAAAAAAGACATAAAAACTTATATAAATTGAAAAGAACAATTTCAGTTGACTAAGTAACTTTAACATTAGACTACCGTCAGCTCAGTTGTGCTACGAATATGGGAACTATAAAGTTTTAAAAACGTCAGAAAATAAAATAACATACGCGAGTTAAATCCGTTATTATTGTTTCATTCCAATGTGTTATAACCGCGATGGCATCAGAAATTATACAAAATTGGCTTGACTGTAAAATAAAGACAATTTGCTACCTACAAATGTGTACCTACATTATATTTGTCAACAAAAAACATCAAAACATGAACCAATAAAATAAAATACGCAAGTTAAATCCGTTGATAGTACATTACGCACCAAGGCCAGTAAAATAAAAAATGTCTCAGATCACATGTAATTGTCGTCCGAGGCGAAGCAGAGGTTGACAAAAATGTGATCTGAGGCTTTTTCATTTAACTGGCCGAGGTCAGTATACTATTTTTCTGTCCGACGAAGCCAGAAAGCGGCAACTTCATTTAGCGCAGCGGCCCGAAAATTGGCGCTTTCTAGCCGGAGGACGGAAATAGTTGTTTCATTCCAATGTATAATAACCGCGAAGGCATCAGAAATTATTACAAAAACATTTTTAATCGCCCTGCTTCCAATATTCAAACGTAAGCAGTAGGTAACCGTCAAATCACCGCCAAAATACGTAAGCGTTATAGAAGTTATAAACACAGCTCTAATAACACTAATCGGCGTTACGGATGCCGTAATGAGTTCGCGACTTAGAGATAATTAGGTGATAAATAGCTATGTAGGGCAGAATGATTCGAGCTTACAAAACGATATAGAACTAGTGTTTGATACTGACTTACCTATTTGTTATTTTTTTTTAGTTAAAATCGAAAATGTAACTGACTATGAACTATAAACATGGGACCATAAACTAGGTAGGTATACAATATTTTATTATGTTACCTAGTACTGATATTTATTTGTCTATGGTATCTGTCACTTATTTTTTCTTCTGTACCTGAGCCTTGGATGTCTTAGGTATAATATATGTTGGAATGAAACAACTATAAACGGATTTAACTCGCGTATTTATATTTTATTTTATTTGCTGACGTTACATATGTATTTATGTTTGTTTATCCGTTGTCTAGTACCCATAGCTTTGCTTGGTTTGGGAATAGATAAATTGATGTGAATTGTCTAAAGATAGGTATTATTATTATTTATAAATACTATTAAAAGTGAAATTTTCATAAGAATGTATGCATGTCTGGATGTATGTTTGTTACTCTTTTATGCAAAAACTACAAAATGGCTTATGATAAAACTTTTCATTGATACTTACAGTTTATAAATGAGAATAATATATAGGCTAAATTTAATAACTTCACCGTGCCCAGACCAAGTCACGGGTAGAAGCTAGTTCTAAATAATGACAAGAATATTTAAAGAAATAAGTGACAGATACCGCTGACAAATATTTTATTGCACTTTGCAGGTTGCAAATTGCATTTACAGTAAACTCACAACTAACTATTAATCAGAATGACGTTCTACAATATTATCATCATTGCAAACTAGTTTGACGTGCATTTCCTTTTCATTCAACATAATGTTATGTTCACATTATGCATTTATTTTAATAGAAATGGAATGCAATCAAAATGCAGACAGGGTTTGTGGTATCCGTGTTTTTAAAATATAAAAATATATAAATTAAAAACTAGGTATGTCTACAAATGTAGGTATTTATATTAATTTGGCTAACGGACTACTCGTAGGTAATAGTACATTACGCACCAAGGCCAGTAAAATAAAAAATGACTCAGATCACTTGTAATTGTCGTCCGAGGCGAAGCCGAGGTTGACAAAAATGTGATCTGAGGCTTTTTTATTTTACTGGCCGAGGTCAGTATACTATTTTTCTGTTCGACGAAGCCAGAAAGTGGCAATTTCATTTAGCGCAGCGGCCACAAAGTTGGCGCTTTCTGGCTGGAGGACGGAAAATATTTTTTATTAATTTGATTTTCTAGTGAATTACGTAAATTGCTAAGGTGTTGTAACCAATACTTCAAATCTTGATGTATCAGATATTGTCAAAATAAAAACTTTTTCATAACTCATAGAAAATCTATCTTTAAATCATTGGGTAGGTAGGTTCCCACACAGCTCTAAAAATCCATATATTTTAAACTATTGAAAAGCTGCATAAGAGTGTTTTCTTAAATAACCTCTGTACAGCTTATAAAGAACTTATGGGCTTGGATATAAGCAAGGGCGTGCATTCCATATAGGCACAATGGTATACGTGAGTGCCTACCCTGGCGCAGTACATTCGTGACACTCACTGCACGCACCTGTTAAGAAATCTCTAATTTGATATTCAATTTGTATCTGCATTGCTTCTCAGAATGCCACCCGGAGCAATTTCAATACGATTTTATTCGCTTATTTGAATAACATTGCAAATGACAAGAATGAAATTTTCTATCCCAACATTTGTACGTCAACAATCGGGGTCAATAACCTATTAGACGTGAGTAAAATCAGTAACACCAAACATCATATTAACATTGTCCAAGTTAAATAGACCTCTACACTAGGAACTTTGTAAATAACTTTGTAACCAATGGAAAGAATGTAAAGGTCTTGTAGATTTGGTTGTTCGTCCATAGAAATGGTCGATTTACTCTGAACAGTTCCTAGAAGATAATTGATTTGGAATTCCTGGTATGTGAATTCTTGTAAATTAGGATAATTTGAGAGCTAGGAAATAACTTAGATAGACTATTGTATATTATTAACTAGAGAGCAGTCTTCCTTTTGAAGTTTATCTGTTAGGTATAAGAAACTTAAATAAATCTACAGTTTAATAATAAGTACCTACCTAGATACTGATTATTAAAAACAGTAAAGATTTGTATTTTTTGTGTGTATATTTATAATGAATAAACTCAAAAACTACTGTACGATTTCAAAAATTATTTCACCATTCGAAAGCTACAATAGTCCTGAGTAACATAGGCTATAGAATATTTTGAAAAAAATTAGGAACCCGTGCGAAGCCAGGGCGGGGCGCTAGTTATAAAATAAAAACATTAAATACAAAGAGGTTCGTATAAAATAAAATACGCGAGTTAAATCGGTGAGTTTCATTCTAAAGTGTAATAACCGCGAAAACATCATTACCTATTCATTTGAAAGTTTGGTAAAATGCTCTTTGAAGCGATTCCAGTAATTCTATGCGATGAAGTAGGTCGCATTTTTCTTGGAAATAAAAAAGTTATAGCGGAATAAAATGGATTCTAGAAGTGGAACGTGCAGTCGATAGTGCTGTTGGAATTCTTGATTATTATTGATTCTTACTATTACAATGAAACTAAGTAATAAGAATTTTAATACAATTTCTCTTGTTTTGAAATTACAAATTCTTTGAATCTGTCAGACCTTGTATTTAAATGTATGTATGTGTATAAAATGGCACCACAAAATAAATACAGATATTAAAGTGATAATGCAAATGTACGAAAGCGAACTTACTCCTTAAAGGGATCTCTTTAAGTGTACAATTAAAGGTGGAATACCTATATAAACAAACTAGCTGTGCCTGCGACTTCGTTCCCGTGGAATAGTAATTCTTCATATGGCTTCATATTTTCCCCGCTTTTTACACTTTTTCCACTGTTTCTTCGCTCCTATTGCTCGCAGCGTGATGTTATATAGCCTAAAGCCTTCCTCAATAAATGGTCTATCCAACAAAAAAGAATTTGAATTCGAACCAGTAGTTCCCGAGATTAGCGCGTTCAAACAAACAAACTCTTCAGCTTTATAATATTAGTATAGATAACAGCTACCTACAATAAGCTGTACTTAATTAAACATAAAAAAGTGTAAAGTAGATATGACACATACACATTATTTATTTTGACTTTCTCAAACGAAAGACACTTTTATTGAACTCGATGTTGCGGATTAGAATCCTGATAGGACGGATTTTATAGTCACTGTGAATAATAAGTAGGTACCTGGTTCTTCATATCTTTAACATTCTGTACCTATATAAAATTCTCTAAGTAGCCAAAGTACCTTTCTTAGTACCTACTAGTGTCCGACCGAAATTTCGGTTTCGTTTTCGGCCAGTTTCGGCCAAAAAAACATGTTTCGGCTCGAGTTTCGGTTTCGGCCAAAAACGGCCGAACCTTTCGGCCGCGCCAAAACTTACAACATCGTACCTTTGTTACCTCTAAATTAGTGCGCTTTGCTCGAGTAGACATGTCAATACCTACCTGTTGTTTGTTCTGCGAATAATGGTAAGTAGTACTTACCAAATTCTATATTATTTTTTTTAGAAACTATTTTCGAAAAAGTAATTCCAAAGTACCGTATTTTTAAATCCAAATCACTGGTGCAATAGAACAGTGACACAATGCGAAATATTCGACTGATAAATAATGCGTTAAGTTCAACATCTGCAAACTTCTGTTCAAAATATAAATAAATACAGATAAAGGATGAATGATGATTAATAAAACAAAGTACTTATTTATAATAAATTCAACGAGAAGCCTATAAAACTGCACACGATACGTTATCACTACATTGGCTTTTGACATTTGTTATCTTTGCAAAGTGTCATACACGCACTTACTTTCCCATATCTTGAGAAATTGCTGTCGAGTACTTGTTACTTTATCCTGTTTGGTTTTTTATGTAAACACGTAACGCGAAGAGAAGATGAGAACCTAGAAAAACTGGTGGTGGTTGGCGTGCAGTGGGGGGAACGTAAGTATGGCGCCAGGGTAGGCACTGTGCCTATGTGGAATGCACGCCCGTGGTTGGTGGCAGGCGCGTGCAGTGTGGTAAGCGTAAGTATGGCGCCAGGGTAGGCACTCCATACATTAGTGACACTGTGCCTATGTGGAATCCATGCCCTTGGTAATCAGGCGCGTGCGGTGAGGGTCGGGCATGTACTACGTCAGGGTAGGCACTCCAGACAAGAACGTCTGATCAAGTTAAAGAAGCCACATCAATAAACTGATTCCATCAAGTAGTGAAGACAATATAAACTCTAGAAGACAAATCGTCAGGGCTATCAGATCACTTTTATAGTAGTAGGGGAGCACCAAAAAAGGATTTTTGAAAATTCACCTCCTATGGGGGTAAAGCGGGGGTGCGTAAGTTGGTGTAAAACTTTTCCGTTTTTAAAGTGAAATAAATTACAATAAAATTCTGTTTTAACTAGTTAGTTATAATTGAAATAAAATATTTATTGTTATTTTATAATAATTAATTTGATAGTTTGTGTGTCGATGTTTAGTTACGATATTTCATTTGTCTAAGACTAATTCCTGTTCTCGTTACGTCAATATAATTAATTAATTTATCGGTTTAGAAATAAATTATTTATATAACGTCTGTTGTTTTCTGATGTAATGTAATAACTTTATTTATGTACTTGCATTGATATACTCGTCTTAGTAATAACTTCATTACTACACAATAATTGTACAACAGACAGATACCTACGCAATCTTATAAGGTTTTCGATTGTTAATCGGAGATACAGAACCCTAAAAATAAACTATAATGGATTTAAGGTTTTGAAAACTTTACAGTTGACATTATCACATTGTCTCAAACTCAAACTCAAATAATCATTTATTCAGGCTAGGCTCTTACAGGCACTTGTGAATGTCAACGTTAAAATTAATATTCTTTTTCGATTCAGCAAAAAAAAACCTCTTGAGAAGAATCGAGAATAAACTCAATGAGGTATAATTTTTTCAATATAATAATATTACAATTTCACTTAAGAATAAATTATGTACAAATTACAATATGTATGTACTTAATCTAATTACCTACATTTAAAAAAAAATATAGGAGATAAATAAAAAATAACAATAGGTACTGGAGATGTATAAGGTCTCCAGATGTCAAAAGACTAAATTAAATTTACTGGAAATGTAAAGGTTTCCAGGAGTCAAATGTAAAATAAAATTACAAGAGAAAAAAAAAAGAAAAAATACACAAAGTAAAAAGACATTATGATGTCTCTAGTCTTACTTATAATTAAAGAGGAATTATTTGCTTGGATTGAATAGGCTCCGAAATAACTGGACCGATTTGAAAAATACTTTCACTGTTGGGAAGCTACACTATTCCCGAGTGACATAGGCTATAATATATTTTGAAAAAAAATAGGGATCCGTGCGAAACCGGGGCGGACCGCTAGTATTCATATATATTTTGATCTATTTCGCGAGTTAAAAACTGCAATAATTTTTTTGACATCTCACATGTCAGTTTAATTCTACAAACATACAACTTTACCTATCAAAATCGGATGTCTCTTATCAAATTTGCAGTCAACAAACAAAAAAGACAAGCACCTACTTACCTGACCTCTAATATTTGCCAAGTCCTTTCTGAGAACCGTTTGGAGTGTTAATCAAATAATCGATTATTTGACACGGATCAATATTTGTGGTCACAAAATCGATTTAAAACGGGCCGAGTGACAAACGTGATTTGAATATAATATATTTTGTATGCATTGTGACATAGTCACGGGAATAGATTTTTATCAACTATATCTGATTGAATTTTTTTGAGAACTCAAGAACGGTAATTCAAATACACTGTATTTCGAGAAATGTATAATTTATACTACTTGGGTTTCTATTTAATAGTTTCCTTGGGCCCTAGACACGTGCCTAACGTTCAACGTTAACGTTAAACGTTAGGACCAAAACGTATGGAATTTGACATCCGCGAACGACTTTCACGTACGTCACAAATGTCAAATCCCATACATTTTGGTGCTAACGTTTAACGTTAACGTTGAACGTTGGGCACGTGTCTAGCCCCCCTTATGTCCTAATCCTAATTAATAATAATATTATAAATGCGAAAGTAACTCTGTCTGTGTGTTTGTCTCGCTTTCACGCTAAAACTACTGAACCAATTTAAACTAAATTTGGCACACAGATAGTCTATACAGATAGCCTGCGAACGGTAACATGCTACTTTTAATTGCTAAATCCGAGTAGACGGAGTTGCGGACAAAAGCTAGTATTGGAATAAAACAATTAATTAATTAAGATTTAACTCGCGTATTTTATTTTATTTGCTTCGTAGTTTGAATCCCTTTAGCGTTAGGAACTGTGAAGCTTTCGAAACGTCAGCTAGTAAAATAATAAAATACCTGAAAACCTACTACTATTATAAAGGCGAAAGTTTGTAAGTATGGATGTATGGATGTATGGATGTTTGTTACTCTTTCACGTAAAAACTACTGAATGGATTTGAATGAAACTTTACCACAATATAGCTTATACATCAGAATAACATATAGGCTATATTTTATAACGATATAGTGTAAAATACTAATCATACGCAGACGAAGTCGCGGGCAGGAGCTAGTTATTGATATGTATCTATTATTGATAGATCTATAAATCTTATGGTATGTATGCGATAACAGTAGGTACCTATAGGAATTTTCGTATTTATTATTATAAGATCTTTTCCAATTAAAGGTATAAACAAGTACAGCTGGTTCTTTCGTGGTATGACGAGTGATTTGTTTATAAAACGTAACATCGGTATTTGAAAAATGGTGTCAATGGGTGATTTCGTTTCTGAACGTTACACAATCTTATGTCCGGGTAAAGCAATTCGGAATTAAATTTTCTTTTTGATACTTTCGTGGTTATTGTACTTTGGAATAAAACATCCCAGTAAAAATGATAAACCCGATTAGAATGAAACGATTGGAACGGATTTAACTCGCATAATTTATTTTATTTGCAGAATTCGAAACGTCAGTTTCGGATTCTTTGCTCTTTCCATAATCGTAGCACGACTGAGTTGACAGTAGTCTAACGCTAAAGTCCCTAGCTTAAAGACTTTAGCGTACGCAAGTACACAAAACAACTATAGGTAACGGATTCACCGGAGTTTATTCTCGATTCTTCTCAAGAGGTTTTGTTTTGCTGAATCGAAAAAGAATATTAATTTTAACGTTGACATTCACAAGTGCCTGTAAGAGCTTAGCCTGAATAAATGATTATTTGAGTTTGAGTTTGAGAGTTTGACCTAGGTATAACGGAGTTACCTATAGTTGTTTCAAGGCATCAGAAATTATTTGCCTAGTTATAATATATTTTTATGAAATTATTTCACGTTTTATTTAGTTTGGGAATAAGCCAAAGGTATTTGATTAATATTTGTGCCAAGACAAGTGTACTTTGAATAGATATGGGTACTATTGTCCCATTTACCAATTGCATCACAATGTTTGCTTTTTATTTATATTAATGAATACTCAAGCACTTGCCTAATCAAGTTCAACGACTACAACGCGAGCGCCCAAATTGAACACTTTAAAGAGAAGTCAAATCATACCAAATCACTACTGTTACTAGCTGCCCGCCCCGGCTTTGCATGGATTTTTTATAGCCTATGTCACTTGGGAATAGTGTAGCTTTCCAACAGTGAAAGAATTTTTAAAATCGGTCCAGTCGTTTCGGAGCCTATTAAATCCAAACAAACAAACGTTACCTCTTTATAATATTAGCCAATCCTTACTAATCCTTACTAATATTATAAATGCGAAAGTAACTCTGTCTGTCTGTCTGTTACGCTTTCACGCTAAAACTACTGGACCGATTTAAATGAAATTTGGTACAAAGAAAGTTTGGAGCCTGAGAAAGGACATAGGCTACTTTTTAACCGACTGCAAAAAAGGAGGAGTTCCACGCGGACGAAGTCGCGGGCAGAAGCTAGTACAAAATAAAATATGTGGGTACACTATCTAAATTTAAATTTGTTTAGTA
Source organism: Polylopha cassiicola (assembly GCA_038024825.1). Classification (NCBI taxonomy): domain Eukaryota; kingdom Metazoa; phylum Arthropoda; class Insecta; order Lepidoptera; family Tortricidae; genus Polylopha; species Polylopha cassiicola. Next base: position 11,823,331 of record CP149052.1, on the reverse strand, counting down.
ACATTTTAAGTCAAATTGCTGATACTTTCTCAGTTTCACTCCCGTATACCTACCGATTTTGATACTGACGATTCGAAAACTTTGCAGTTCCCATATTCGTGCCCGATCTATTTAAAAAAAGATTAGAAAAATACAACTTCCTGTTTTGCAATGTTTTTAACTACGCACTACCAGTTTTAATTCAAGCGGTTTTAATAAAAATGTTTTTTCAACATAATATTATTTTATAACATACCTACTTATAAATATAAACAATGAAATCGATAACACAAAACAACAATTATTTTAAGTAGGTATTGTGTTATTTTCAAGTTAAATTAATAAATAAATTTTGACATTGAAAACAAAAGTTCTCCTCACTTGGCCTTAACGTAACGATAACTGACATGACAAAATTAAGCGACGACTTATTTAGCCCGGCAATTGTTAATTTCCTCCAGTCAACTAATGGGCTAAATCCTCCCGGTAAGTTTGTAATTGGTTGATTGGTTGCCGTTAAAAGTTAGGATCGAATAACCGTTGATTATCCTGGGACTAGATACGGGATCTACAACCGGAAAATAACTATTTTATTTACAAGTAAGTTTCAAGTAAAAAATAAGAATAGATGGTAGAGGGATGAAAATTTAGTCCTCAAATTCGAGGACTCGTCAGTGGTCCCTATGGTGTAATGCAGGGTTTCTTAACGTGGGGTCCATGGACCCCTTAGGGGTCCGTAGCTTGTATGTCAGGGGTCCACAGTAGGTCAGTCAGTCTAAGCATATTTATTAGTACAGAACATATCGTAACATATTTTTTTTTTATTTCCAAAAATATTTATGGGTGGGGTCCGTGGTATAGTTTAAATTGTAAAAGTGGTCCGTGACTGCAAAAAGGTTAAGAAACCCTGGTGTAATGGTTCAGCACGCTGCCGCTATTAAAGGCATAGGCGTAGGTTCGAATCCCACTGGGGGTCTAAAATTTTTCTACTCTTGTCTTTGTACAAAAATATCATTATAATTAAAAACTAATGGTATTAAACCAAGAATATCAATCGAAGTTAAAACATGAAAGTATTTTTATTTTGTTGCCGATTCTCAGACCTACCCGTGCATGCAAAATTTTACAAATAGGTATCGGTTCAGCCATTTCATAGGAGTTTGACAACAAAAACGCGACACGAAAAAAAAATACCTAAAAAGTACATACGCGCAACAATGTATTCTCCGGAAATTATCAAATCAAATATTGGTCATTTAAAACCAAATAACATCAAAAACAGTTAGCTTTTAATACAAATTCAATTTGTTTAAACAAATTGGTCATCAAATTGAAATTTAATAAGAACGTGTTTGGGAGTGGGTCCCCTTAAATACAGAATTTGGACCTTTTCCCATTAACTTTAGAGTATATTTTAGTTTGTTTTATAAAAGGTCTATTGATAATTTGATACTTATTGAATGTTTTGTAATAACGTTTAAGTTCAAACCCGTTATTAGCCGTTCACAACGATGCGTTTTATTTTTGTTTTGGTATACATTGTAAAATTGATTAAAATTTGTTTTGAAAGATAAGTGACACAATTCAAAATGTGCCATTACGTGAATTTAAATTTTAAGGTGTAGATTTAGAACCTGAAATGACACCAATGGCGTATTTTGGTTTGTGTCACTTTTCTATAGTTACAATTTATTGCGGTTTTGTATGTTCCTCAAACTAATTATTTATTTTGGAAAAATGATTACTCATTGAGTTTCTTGCCGTTTCTTCTCAAGTGAGTTTTTTTATTTGGAAACGGTGGTATCTTTTGACCCTCATAAGAGCTCGTAAAAGCCTAAATTTGATAAAAATATTATTATTTTTGATTTCGACTATAGGTACAGTATTTTATTTTGCAGTAAGTAGGTACCATCCCTACCTACTAACATTATAAATGCGAAAGTAACTCTGTCTGTCTGTCTGTTACGCTTTCACGCTAAAACTACTGGACCGATTTAAATGAAGTTGGTACAAAGAAAATCTAGAGCCTGAGAAAGGACATAGGCTACTTTTTAATCGACTGCAAAAAAGGAGGAGTTCCACACGGACGAAGTCGCGGGCAGAAGCTAGTTTAAAATAATTATAAAATATTATAGCAAAATAAAAAAGTTAAAGTTGTGAGATAAATTGATGTGAAAAAACAATATCCCACCATCTCACATATAATTTATAAACAATTTCATTGAAACCCAAAACAGTCACAATAATGAGAAAACAGTAACGCAACGACAGTAGGATGTTTGAAAACATTTCATACTTTTCTGTGAACGGACGTGTTCCTAAATATTTACATAAAATAAACGCAGTGATTGTTTCCTATGACATTTCCTTGAAAAAGTGCAGTTTAGAATTCTGTTGCATACATTTCTTTATGTCACTGTTTTGTAATTTTTTTTCGACACACTTGCTCGTAAAGGGAATATTATAACATTGCATTTCGAGGCAATTTAGAATTATACAGTACAAGGGCTTTTTACTTACAATACCATAATATAAAACTACAATATAATATATCAAGTCAGTATATATTATATAACATCAAACTATAATAATATAATAATACCTATTTATGTCACTTGAATGGGGTAATGTTTTTAATTTCACATTCGAACTCAATTATAATGGATATAATTTATTTTCTGACGTTTCGGAAACTTTACAATTCCCATATTCGTAGCCGGCTGAGCTGACGATAGTCTAACACTTTAGTGCAAATTACCCTTTTCAGAAATTTCAAAATTTAACAACTACCTACCTATAACAGTATTTTTAAGATACCTGCCTTAAAAATACTTTTACTAAATAATAAATATTTTGTTGCATTTTCTCTTTCATAATCCGCTTTGGTATCTTAACATTCTATCACAATATTATAAATTGACTAAGCCAGAACATAATTTACCGATTATTGTATGACTTACCTACTTAACGTTCTTTCTATGTAAACCATACATAGGAACCGTCAAATTTACATGGAAATTTCATTTTGAGTTAATCTTATCATACCGAAGCTTGCAACTTGACTGTTAAGACTAGAAACTTGGCTTATTATGCTAAATAGGTTTATGAATAGATTTCTATTTTCTATAAAAACTAAAGATGGACCTGGAAAGTATTTTCACGTAGGTATATTTTATAAAATTAAATAAATACTGTTGGAATAAAATGGCTGCGATTTTACTTACGTATTTTGTTTTTGTACAAAGCTTACGGTAGCTGCATTACAAAATTAAATGTAATACCCGCAAAAGGATCTCTTTTTGTTAATTTAAATTAATTATAATTTATATATAAATCTATACTAATATTATAAAGCTGAAGAGTTTGTTTGTTTGTTTGTTTGTTTGAACGCGCTAATCTCAGGAACTACTGGTTCGAATTCAAAAATTATTTTTTTGTTGGATAGACTATTTATCGAGGAAGGCTTTAGGCTATATGACATCACGCTGCGACCAATAGAAGCGAAGAAACAGTGGAAAATGTGTAAAAAACGGGGAAAATATAAAGCCTTATGAAGAATTACTATTCCACGGGGACGAAGTCGCGGGCACAGCTAGTTTAGCTATAAATACAAATAGTATTTAGGTACTCATAATATTAACCCCAACAAAAAAAAAACAACAAATATAAAAAAAGGAGTCTTATTCTAAAAAAAACATTTAATTTAATACTTATTAACATGTGTTTAAACTAATACAAAAGCTACAATTCTATTTTTTTCAAAATGAAGGGACTGTCTAGTCCAGGTGCGTGTAGAGAGGTTCGCGCAGGGCAGGCACTCCATACATTTATACCATTGTGCCTATATGGAATGCACGCCCTTGCTATCTAGTTTTCTAGATATTAAGGACCTTTTTGACTACATGGCTGTTATTATGGTTGTTAAGAAAAAACAAGACTATTGATAATATATTTAACCAGGCGCGAGCAGTAGAAGGTAGGCACATCAGTACATTTTCGACAGTAGGTACTGTAAACCTATATGCAAGACCCACCCGTGTGTATCAACATAACACAGGCAGTTGGCATCGTAAGGTCACAGCGATGCATTATGCATACAGTTTCAACCGAGTCCGGTCAGAATCAATCCGTAAATGTGCAACTGTGTATTTAACATAATGATGGTGGAATGAAACAACTTTAACGGATTTAACTCGCGTATTTTATTTTATTGGCTGACGTTTCGGAGCCTTACAGATTCCATAATCGTAGCATGACTGAGCTGACAATAGTCTTATGCTAAAGTCATTTCATTCCAATGTATAATAACCGCGAAGGCATCAGAAGTTATTATAATGATGGTGGTTTTATATTATGTTTTGTTTTGATTTTCAACTGACTTATGGTCATAAACGTTATAAATACATGTACTTAAGTACAAGTGATAGATTTTTTTATTTTGTTTAGTTCACTGACATGTTTCCGATGAGTTTTTTAATAGCAACGCAACATATTATTATAATGCAACCATACACCAAAGATTTCTATTAAATCCACACACAGCCAAAACTTTTTTTATAATTTTGTGCAACATAAAATTCTTTAACCCTACCGTTTCGATCAATTCTATCTTTTCACCATCAAAACCGAAGCTTGATCAAATTAGCTCCACCAATAAGCAGCTTATAAACACAATATGACAGATTGTCAAAAAAATAACAATCCCATACAATCAGTACAATTGGACCCCAGTAGTTGTCCCCTACGGTATCTTATTTTGGCAACGCATGGCGAATTGCACCTAATACTCCCTTCAAATCCGGATAAATAACACATAGCATTATCTCTTCGTATATATTTTACATAGTATAAAGAAAAACAGTCAAGAATGTAGTAAGTGTTGCAAAAGTACTACGAATGTATGGCGCTGTAATGACATTTCGCTTGTAAATACAAAGATAAGATAATGGACTATTTTGACTGAATCATTGACGTCTATTTAATTGGTAAAAGTTTGAATCATTATAAGCACAAGTTTAGTGTTAGACTGTCATCAACTCAGTCGTGCTACGAATATGGGAACTGTTAAGTTTATAAAATTTCAGTAACTAAATTAAAACACACCAGCTGAATTCGTTCTACTTGTTTTATTCCAACGAAAATAAGAGCCGTTCTACTTAGAGCAACATCTATAGAATTTTATGCTTTTCATAAGTTTAAAAACTTCCAAAGCTTATAATAATATGAAAAAAATAATAATCATTACCTATGTAAAATCCTAAAAAGTTGACACCTCTTTAATATCTCAGATAATTAATTAATTTAATATAGGCACAACTAAAACTGTTAAAACTGTGTTAAAACTGTCCTTAACGGTCCACTCCACGAATGCACGAGAACAGCCACGGTACGAGAGGAATGGCGTCGCATCGTGAAGCTTGCCACCACACCGGATTTGACGACCACGACCGCTCTGTCAAGAGTGTGACGACGAAGAAGAAGAGGCACAGAAGTAGACCTAATTAAAAAATATACAGAATCGAATATATCTTCCTGTACTGCGTTTATGTATATTGTGGATTAGGGTAAAGCGATGCGGCGATTAGCAACTGCGTTAACTGAAGCAAATACAAGTGAAATAGCTATAGGTACTGTTCATAAAATATATTATTATGTATATACTAGCTTTTGCCCGCGACTTCGTTCGCGTGGACTTCAGGTTCGTCCCGTCTAGCCTAGTGTCAAAAATTGTAGCCTATGTGTTATTCTGATGTATAAGCTATATTGTGGTAAAGTTTCATTCAAATCCATTCAGTAGTTTTTACGTGAAAGAGTAACAAACATCCATACATCCATACTTACAAACTTTCGCCTTTATAATAGTAGTAGGATAATAATTATATTCACCTTTCTTATAACTTTTCAAACTATAGGTAATAATTTCTAATGCCTTGTTCTGACTTTTGCCTACAAGTTCGTCTATGTAAAAAACTAGCGGCCCGCCCCGGCTTCGCCCGGATCCCTTTTTTTATAGCCTATGTCACTCGGGAATAGTGTAGCTTTCCAACAGTGAAAGAGTTTTCCAAATCTGTCCAGTCGTTTAGGAGCCTATTCGATCCAAGCATTCAAAATTTTCCTCTTTATAATATAGTATAGATATAGAAGTATAGATAAACTTAATATCTATTTTTTAACATCTAGATCTACACCTATTACTGTAATAGGTCTAGACCTAGACGGGTTCTGATAACCTAGATAGGTTTAAACCTAATGTTTATCAGTAAATTTACGTAAGTGCAGTTCACGGCTGCATACAGAAGTCCATTTAAGTTATTGGCAGTGGAAAAGCAAAGTAGCATAAGTACGTTTTATGCAAAATTGCGTCCTTATTTCTATACAGGATGGAAAAAAAGGAAAATGGTAGTTAGGGGACCTCTAGAGTATCAAAATAGATTTTCATTTATATTCACCGATTTTTAGTTGTTTTGAAGTAATCGGCATTTTTGAGATTTTTTGAATATTTTAGTATCGGCTAGTTTAGGCCGTGTTAGTTAATGTTGACTATTCACAAATATGTAAATAGGTACTTTTGTTAGATTTTGTGATGATGGATGAACAATAATGTTTTTTAAAAAAATGTACGATATCCTATTAATGTTACAAGTGGTAGTTAGGTACTATTAATTTGGATGTAGCGAAAAGTTTTTTTTATTTATTAATTACCATTTTGGTCGTTGTAACATATTTTCTGTTTACGTCTAAAATCTTGAAGATATAGGTACCTAGTCCAGAAAGGTTTAATACCTAGAAATATAACCAATATAGTTGAAATATGCAATAAAAAACTAGGCGCGACTAAGCAAAGGTCACTCAATAGCAAACACTGCTTATTTTACAAACAACCGTCCCGCAAATGTGGTTTTCTCAGTTATACCCTTTCGGTGCGCGACCGCTATGCAAATATATTTATTTGCACACTTTTATTACAGTTGAACCGTAGGTTAATGGTAAAATAAAACACCAGGATTAAAGTTGAAATATGGAAATAATTTATTTTCATTAAGTATAAGGTGTTGAAATGAAACATTTGACATTGTGAAATATTTTTGTTAGAGTCAGCTAAGTCGGTTACGAATAATATTGCTTTCACATCAAAATAACATAATAATATAAGCTTTATAATTATATATATATAGGTATATAGATATAGTGTTAAATCCTAATCCTAACTTATATTATAAATGCGAAAGTAACTGTCTTTCTGTCTGTTTGAGTCGCTTTCATGCTAAAACTACTGGGGGCGTAGACAAGGTGCCAACATTCAACGTTAACGTTAAACGAAACGACCAAAATGTACGCCATCGACATCCGCGAACGACTGTCACGTACGTCACAAACGTTCGCGGATGTCAAATCCCAAACATTTTGGTCGTTTCGTTTAACGTTAACGTTGAACGTTGGCACCTTGTCTAGGGCCCCTTATAAATAAAATTAATTTTGGTACCTACACAGATTGTCTGAAGCCTGAGAAAGGACATAGGCTTTGAAAAGGTTGCAAGGGATTAAAAGAGGGAATGAAATGCTGTATGAAATTCCACGCTAACGGAGTCGCGGGCAAAAGCTAGTAAAAAATATATATAACGATAACCGTTAAATAGAAAAAATCTGTCATCTGCAAACTATAGCGTGTTCTTCAAAAACCGTTAGAGCTACACATATATTCTGTAAAGTACTTCAATGCAGACGAAGTCGCGGGCCGAAGCTAGTCATCAATAATTCAAATTACATTAAGCATATCCGGGGTCTTAAATTGTTTACACACTGTCCGTTAAACAATTACTTTGAGAATAAATATATTAACTACCTTTTCAAACTATTATAAACCCTATTATAAAAGTTATAAGGTTCCTTTTCAGGAATATTCAACTTAACTTTGTGTTTCCTCGTAAATTGCTTGAAGACTTGAAAACTATTTAACATTAACTTGTTTGGTTTAGTATGGAGTTGTTAATTTTTATTATTTGTGTGTGAAAGCATTAAGTTTTCATTGAAGTATGTTTCAAGTTTAAGTTGAAGTTAATTTTCTACTTATCAAGCAAATAAAATATACTTATATGTTTTAAGGAACTAATTTGTAAATTGTGACTGCTTCTTGATCGGTGGTTCTAACTTTAAAAACAATTTGGAATGAAACAAATATTAACGGATTTAACTCACGTATTTTTATTTTATTTCATTTGCTGACGTTTCGGATTCTTTACAGTTTCCATAATCGTAGCACGACTGCGCTGACGTTAGCGTTAGACTATTGTCAGCTCAGTCGTGCTACGTTTATGGAATCTGTAAAGGCTCCGAAACGTCAGCCAATAAAATAAAATACGCGAGTGAAATCCGCCTATAGTTGTTTCATTCCAATAATTAAAATTGGTTGTTCCCTTTGGCCTTCAAATTAATAAGTCAAATTAATTAACAAAACAAATATAAAACAACATTGCAAATACAATTTTGTGTCATAATTATTTTTGATTAAGTTAATCGGATTTAATGATAAAATTTAATTGCATTATAATTGAATAATTTTTGATGATGCTGATATTACACATTGAAATGAAACAACTATAACGGATTTTAACTCAAGTATCAATCAATTTCACTGACGTTTCGGATACTTTACAATTCCTATATTCGTAGCCGACTGAGCTGACAGTTCAGGCAAACGTAAAAGTTTTTTTACATTATGCAAAGTACCTAGATAAAATCATTTTTCTTCATCCGTCATTGTGATTATTTATGTAGTTTTGTGTATCTATATTTATATTATTAAGTATATAAATTTATGTATTTATTTATGTAGTGTTACATCTTCCAATTTTATATTGTATTTATCATAATATTAAGTGTATTATTTATTTGCGCCTACACATGCTCTCTGTTCATCTCAAAGGTTGTCTGGTAGAGAATGCCGTATGGCATTAAGTTCGCCTTTTGTACATTAATAAGTTTTTTTTTGTGCAATAAAGAATAAATAAATAAATAAAACACAAAATATATATATATATATATATATATATATATATATAATATTGTAATAGGTTTATCTCATTAAATTAATATGTTATTCTAATATTTAATTGGCCATAAAAATTGCTGATTTTGCTTAGCACTGTTCAAGCCAATATTTCATTTGTTGAATATGAAAGAAATAAAACAATACGTACATAAATACTTTATTGTATTGTGATATTGTTATGACGACTTTTTGTTATTTTTAAACACCACTACTGTATCAAGTTATGAGCGGAAGCGTTTTGTTTATAAGGTTTTAGGATTTTTTTATTTATACCCTATGTCCCAACCAACAACCACTCTAAAGATATCAAAAAGATCATTCCATAGATTTCTTTTGATTTTTTTTAATTGATATATTATCCTGCTATCTGGAGTACAAACGTAATAATAAAGAATCCTACTACTATTATAAAGGCGAAAGTTTGTAAGTATGGATGTTTGTTACTCTTTCACGTAAAAACTACTGAATGGATTTGAATGAAACTTTACCACAATATAGCTTATACATCAGAATAACATATAGGCTATATTTTATAACGATATAGTGTAAAATACTAATCATACGCAGACGAAGTCGCGGGCAGAAGCTAGTTAAGGTCATAAAATGAAGACATAAGTAAGTATACATAACTCAACTTTGTTTTTTTTAAACAGAACAAATTACTAATCAGCAATTTTTTATGGCGTCAACGCGTAATACAAACAAACATATTTTCTTATAACGCGGGACCATTAAATTATCTACCTACAGATGAAACAGTGAAACTCAGAAAATAACATTATAAACCTAAACTGCTGAACCGATGTTGATGGATTTTGGCATAAAAATAGATGGAATAGATTTGGAATGAATTTACTTTATAAAAGAACTAGCGGACCGCCCCGGCTTCGCCGGGATACCTTTTTTTTCATAGCCTATGTCACTCGAGAATAGTGTAGCTTTCCAACAGTGAAATATTTTTTCAAATCGCCCCAGCCGTTTAAAACAACCAAACAAACAAACCTTTCCTCTTTATAATATTAGTATAGACATAAGGTCAAATTTTATACTAATCCCATGTAACATAGGTATGCCGCCACGCGGTCAAAAAATCAACTTTTAATCAAAACAAAAAACTCGCGATTTCTCGTGACTTAAAACAAAAACAGCTGAGTCGTGTATTATGGCGAAATTCCTTGTTATTATTGTATGTGCTTGTATGGTTATTATTGTATGACTGTATGTGGTTGTATGAGCCGTGTATGAATAGAATTGACGCCATTCAAATAGTGCAATATGAATTGAGAGTGAATATCACTCTATTAAAACCTTGTCAAAATGTTGATTCGATTGATCGATAATCGAAATCGATTAAGGGTTTGTTTTTTTGAGTAAAGATTTTTTGTAAATTTATCCTTCCAAGGAAAGGTTAATCTCAGCAATTTCTGTTTTGCGATTATTACGCATTGGAATAAAACAATCATAATGGATTTAAATAGCGTTTTCGAAATGTAATGAAATATATTTTATTTACTTACCAACGCACAGACGTAGATTTGGCCGATCTAGGCGGCCAATATTATTTTTGCATCTTATCATCCCTAAAATGGGGTAAATCGGAAAAAATATTCATTTTCACTAAAATTAATTTAATTCGGAATAAAAATAAATCGGAATTTCGATAAAATCGAATTTATTACAAAAAAAAAAACTCTGAAATAAAAGAAAAAAAATCTCTAAAAAACTAAAATTTAATTAATACATATTCTATCAATGATATAACATAAAACAATAATAATAAAGTGTAAAAATATGTACTAAATAAATAAAAACCAAAAATAAATTATTAAAGTCCACTGTCTTTTTTAAGCAAATCCTGGCAGTAATAATTTGATTGCTTGACGAGATTTTTTTTAAGTATTTGAGAATTTTTGGAAGTCCTCATACTTCAAATATACTGACGTACGCAACAGTCTTAGTAACAAATGACTAGGTTGCACTCTTATCACGAAAACTTTCTTGCAAAATTTAGACGGTAGGTATGAGAAATTTCGGGCTTCTGCAATGTCTTTTGACAGTTGGCAAATTATGCCTAAAGGCTTTCTTTATAGTTTTAGCACCATAGATCATAATTTTGAGCCATGTTGGAGTCATAGGGTGCTCCCATACCTTCAACATGCTGTGTTTCCGTACTCTAGGCATATTCGTCATATTTCTCTACATACATTTTATGTCCACTTGAAATTGCTTACAAAACCACTTTTAATAAGTAAATTAGTTAATTTCAGATGCAAATTAAGTGTTTTGGATAATCGGAGACGCCTACTACCATCGCGTTATTGGTGTTACCAAAGTGGGATTTAGGCACGTATATCAATAGGCCAGTTTCTGCCCGAAATTATTCATGGATTTCCATTTTTTTTAGTTTTTCTAACTCTTTCTACTTTTGGTTTATAGGCTAGATATATATATGCTTTGAAAAAGCCGTATTCTTGCATGTATCACTGTAATCCCAAACTCTAGGGCATCAGAACCTATAGCATTGCAATTTTTCCTATTTTTCACGTAAACATGGGAAATTTTGATCTTGCATATTTTTAAACCAATATTTATGAGTTACCACTTTAAATGCAGACGTTCTGGATGATTATGTAGACAAAAACGACTTATTACCCACGTAGAAAAAAATCACATTTTTAGTAGATAATTCAGTGTGGACTTCAAAGTACTTTTTTTTGCACTGGGCAGGTCTCGGCAGAAACTATTCTATAATAAATAATGCTGAATATATACTTACACAAATAAAATAAAAATGAAAGCAGAGAAATACTGAGAAACATTTCAAATTAGCTTTTCAATTCCAAAATCACCAATAATTTTCTTAAAAAATACTTGTTACGTTTGAGCCCTATTTTAGGACAATAAACCAATAAAAAATACATTAAATTTATATTAGTTTGAAAGATACTTTCCTGTATAATAAGAATCCATCATTTTTTCTTATATTAAAGACGTTAAAATATATTTTTTTAACCTTTTTAACACAAGTAAATTCAAGGCACCGAGAACTGATACGTAAACTTCGAGTGATGACCTAATTTCGATTATCTGTATCTCAGCACTAACATTATCAAACGGGGTAAAAAGGCTGGGGGTAGGTGCCCAGGAATGTCTATTAGATAATGTAATATAAAGCTTATTAGTATGTTGATTTTTAAGATTTAGACTTATGGCCGCCTAGAATGGCAATATCTACGTCTGTGCAACGTGAAATAATCAAAGTATCAGAAATTATTTAAAAAAATCTCTTATTAACATGAATTGTTAAAGAAGTATGTAGCTAACATAACGTTTTTTGTTTTGTTTTGAAGAAAGACAATTAGGTACCTACCTACTTAAAACTTATGTTAATGGGTACTTAATAATACTTAGTTGTTTCATTCCAATGTGTAATAACCGCGAAGGCATCAGAAATTACTATAATATCTCTTTTTTAAATCCAAAATAATATAGATCACTAAAAATTCTATTTTAGTTCTCCACCTGCTGCCCCTACAAACAAACAAACAAACATACAGAACAACAATTAAAATTAATTAACTTTATTGATACAAGCACACTTTAATCCTGTAGGGAGAATTTCAAAAGAAAATATAATTTATGCTTAAAATTTATTTATGTTATTATGGGTTTAAGGCCAATGAAACGTGGGGGTGTCCGGTCGAATCCCGGCAATGGCAAATATTTGTATAGGTACTTACATATTTTTTTAAACATATAAGATACATAATTTCTGATGCCTTCGCGGTTATTATACACTAGCGGCCCCGGCAGACGTCGTCCTGCCCGTCCGATTGTTTCGTCAAAGATCTGTCAAAGTCTTCTGTCACGTCTTCATAAGGCTTCATATTTTCCCCGTTTTATACACATTTTCCACTGTTTCTTCGCTCCTATTGGTCGCAGCGTGATGTTATATAGCCTAAATCCTTCCTCGATAAATGGTCTATCCAACAAAAAAAGATTTTTTTAATTCGAACCAGTACTTCCTGAGATTAGTGCGTTCAAACAAACAAACAAACTCTTCAGCTTTATAATATCAGTATAGATTGGAATGAAACGACAGACGGATTTAACTCGCGTATATTATTGGTGATGTTTCGGAACTTTTACACTTTCCATAATCGTAGCACGACTGAGATGACGATAGATAGAAACATATAAGTTACTAGCGGTTCGCCCCGGCTTCCCTAATTTTTTCAAAATATTCTATAGCCTATATTACTCAGGGTGAACGTAGCTTCCCAACAGTGAAAGAATTATTAAAATCGGTCCAGTAGTTTTTGAGCCTATTCATTACAAACATACAAACATACAAAAATAGGTACAAATCTTTCCTCTTTATAATATTAGTATAGATATAGATCTACGTCTAAAATTAATATGCATTTTTAACAAGTCACCTAATATAGACGTAAGTCCTTTTTGTTTTAAATAAACTATTCCGGTCACACCAATGAGGCAACTAGTGCTAATCGATTTGAACCCTACCATTGTACCCCAGATCACTCAACCGATTCATTTCATTGTACTAACCTATCTATTAACCCCCTCACTATACTAAAACCACTTTAACTTAACACCTTTAAACACCCTTATTTCAATACCTATAAAGTTCACTCCTATTAAACTTAAAGTCAAAATAACTTTGTAAATAGGGACAATGGCATTCTTAACTTTGCGGTTGTTGAGAGCTTTATTATAATGGGATAGAGATGATTTTGGAATAGAGTTTAGTTACTTAAGTGTGTTAGTAATTTTTTATAAAATTTAGGCATGATTATGTCATGTCAGTTAATTTACGAAATGGAGTCGTTACGAATTGTGCTATTGATTTTCTTGTTCCCATGAAATAATTATTAAATGTATCATTAAATATTTTTTATTGCTTGTTTATAATAGGTCTACTGTTTTTATGACCATAAAAACGTAACGAGCCATTTTTAATCGTTCTTATTTAAATATTTGATGCAATTATTGTAGATTAAAAAAATTGCAATCATATGAAAAACTTCCTTATTTGAGTTTAATTTAAGAATATACGTATTTATAAACTGAACTAGCTGTCCGCCCCGGCTTCGCACGGATCGTCTTTTTTTTATAGCCTACTAGCTTCGGCCCGCGACTTCGCCCGCGTGGAACTCTTCCTTTTTTGCTGTCGGTTAAAAAGTAGCCTATGTCCTTTCTCAGGCTCCAGACTTTCTCTGTACCAAATTTCATTTAAATCAGTCCAGTAGTTTTAGCTTGAAAGCGTAACAGACAGACAGACAGAGTTACTTTCGCATTTATAATATTAGTAGGGACTAGTAGGGATAGTAGGGATGTCACTCGGGAATAGTGTAGCTTCCCAATAGTGAATGAATTTTTGTAATCGGTCCAGCCGTTCTGGATCCTATGCAATCCAAACAAACAAATTATTCCTCTTAATTATAATATTAGTATACAAATCGATCTACAATTAAAAACGTGTAAAACCGCTTAAGAAAATTTTCGCAAACTGGCAACATTTCAAGCTGTCAGAAAAAGAAAACATAAATTTCAAAAATAGAACACAGAGCCACCCATTAAAGAAGCGGCATTTAAAATGAGACCTCCGCGGAGATTTCACCGTTCAACTATTTTTATTTCAATAAAGATGGCGGATAAAAAAATCCGCCAATAATAAAATTATCGGGGAACCGCTGGCTATTAAATGCAGGCCGCTCGTGAAATATACGGCGCTATGTTGAAGATATGCCTGTGGCCATAGTACTAGGAAAATAAAAACAATTAATAATTAAGTATTATAGGTATCCTCCTTTATTAGGTAACCTCGTTTCAACTGTAGTACCTATTTAATAATGATAATATATATTTTTGTTTTCCTGTTGCAGTAACAACAAATAATACACAGCCGCGCGGCATGCAGCCTTACACACACCTCAATATTTAAGTACTAATTTTAACTGTTATTGTTAAAGTACCAAAGAACTAAGTACATATTATTTTTCACCGGGATCACCCGTACGGTACACTGACACACAGGCAGCTGCCGCGCGGCATACGGCGTCACACACTCCTAGCACACTCTATAGTGTTACAGCGGCCCCGCCGGCGGGGCTGAACATGTGATAATTGAGTTTTTGACTAATCGCAATTTCTTTTTACACTTTGGCATTGTTTTCCGGCATAAATCAAATCGCACAACTAGATCTAAAATTATTTTCTGTCTTTTCTTTCTTTCTTTTTTTCTAAAAAGAGGATTAGATAATATGCATTACTCTAAAACCTGAAGTTTTGGGTTATGCACATCATCAAATTACAGCAAAACCTACCTACCAATAAAACAGATTTAAGCTAACTCTTCTATCTTTATATAAAAAGCATACATTTTTAAGTACAGGATAACTTGTGCAGTGTAGGTATAGGGCCATATTAATCAGTTTTTCGCATTTCCTGAACTTTTTAAGCACTTTTTCGAGTTAATCCTGTAAGTTGTCAAATCGCTATTTCTCTTTTACTATAGTCAAACCTTAACCGATATCGCTTGATATTTACGCTTACGCTGTGCAGGAATAACGTAGCGCAGAATTCACCTCGCTTAATTCATTTAGCTCAAAAACTGCGCTACGACATGTTAAGCGTTTTATAGGGTTTAGCTTAAGCTGTATGCAATTAGTTCTGAAATAGTTCATTAAATTTGCATGAACAAGGGGATTTATTTAAGAGGGCCTGTTTTATAACGTGAAAGTAAAATTATTTTTCTGTACACCGGCCAGAAAGCACCAACTTTCTGGCCGCTGCGCTAAATGAAGTTGCCGCTTTCTGGCTTCGTCGAACAGAAAAATATTATACAGACTGACCTCGGCCAGTAAGGTCAAGGCTTCTAATTCCGTCTACGGGGCTATTCCGTCACGTACACGTTTTTGGCAAATCTAAGCACAGTTCGCCGCTGCCGGCTCAGTTGGTAAAGCAGTAGGGTTTTCTAATTCAAACTAAAAAACACCCATGACGCTGTGCAATAAAGGAAGAAAAATATCTGCTTTCAAAGTTCAGCTAAATAAAAAAGCCTCAGACCACATTTTTGTCAACCTCGGCTTCGCCTCAGACGACAATAACATTTTTTATTTTACTGGCCTAGGTGCGTAATGTACTATTTAAGTTCTAAATACCTACATAAATTTGTCAGTAAAAAGAAAAATATGAATGAAACAATTATAAAGGGCTAGCTTCTGCCTGCGACTTTGTCTGCGCATGATGAGTATTATACACAATATCGCTATAAAATATCTAAACTAGGTAAGTGTAATATTTTATCAAAATCTATTCAATAGTTTTTGCGTGACAGAGGAACAAACATACATCCAAACATCCAGAGATTCTTACAAACTTTCTTGTTTATAATATTAATTGTATAGGATTTAACTCGCGTATATATTAATTGTAGATACACAAATGTTCTTACTTATGTCAAAAATGTGATTTTAAATCTCATCCAAAAATCTAACCAACGGCTTTTTATATTTGTTTTAACTCTATCAAACAAAAATGACAAAAATTTGTTCTCAAATTTCAACGGGGAACCGAACCGACGTTCTCACGCCACGCCACGGGGGCGCTAATTAATGAGGAACTCTCATTTGTAACTATGAGGGTAGTAGAATGTTAGTGGTTATTTGATATACTAGGGGAATAGGTGTTTGCTTTAGTTTGGTAAAAAACTCTAAAATGTAAACATACTGTGAAATGAAACAACTATAACGGAATAATTTCCGATTCCTTCGCGGTTATTACACATTGGAAGAATACAACCATCCCTACTAATATTATAAATGCGAAAGTAACTCTGTCTGTCTGTCTGTCTGTCTGTTACGCTTTCACGCTAAAACTACTGGACCGGTTTAAATGAAATTTGGTACAAAGAAAGTCTGGAGCCTGAGAAAGGACATAGGCTACTTTTTAACCGACTGCAAAAAAGGAGGAGTTCCACGCGGACGAAGTCGCGGGCAGAAGCTAGTATTTAATGTAAGTGTTTTGCGTAATTATATTAAAATACTTAAGTGTTAGACTATTGTCACCCCAGAGAGCTACACATTTGGGAACTGTTAAGTTTTCTAAGCATCAGCACATAAAATAAAATAAAATACGCGGGTTAAATCCATTATATTATGTAATTTTATTATTCCAATGTGGAATCACCGCGAAGGTATCAGGAATTATTACTTAAACAGTCATTTTACACTAGCTTCTGTTCCCGACATCGTCTGCAAGAAACTCAATGAGGTATCATTTTTTAAAAAAAAAGATACATGATTACTTACAAACGAAACAAATTTATCCTTGGAATGAAATAACTTTAAACGGATTTAACTCGCGTATTTTATGTTATTTGTAAAGGCAAACGTCAGCCAATAAAATTAAATACGCGAGTTAAATCCGTTTAAAGTTGTTTCATTACAATGTACAATAACCGCGAAAGCATCAGAAATTATTAAATTTATCCTTATAAAATAAAAAAATAAGGATTCCTTACACGAAAAACACCAAATCACACGTCACAGTAAGGGCACATCCACACTTGCTCGTTAAGGCCCCGGCACACGTCGGCACGTGCCGCGACGTCACGTGACAATTTCCAACTGTCACTCTGACATCGCGGAGGGTGTCATTATTTGCATGGTGTTATTTTCATTTCGTATTATCTGCTTTTGACGTTTTAATATATTTGATACGTTATAATGGTTTGTTTATTTAGTTTTTTATAAATATTGAAAATTTTATGAATTCGAGTGGATTTTATATCTTTGTACTGATACCAATATTGTATGTTTTGATAGTTAATAGTATTGTTTGCAGCCATTATAGATATAGCTAGAGACGACAATGACGGCGTCTCAAACGCTCTTCGATCCGACCACTTATAAAGGACGGTCGCCGAGCACAGCGAAAAACGGACGTTGCCCTTTTTCTATTTGTCTCTGTCACACGCGCGCAGTAATAGTGCCCTTCCGCTCGCACAGTAACCTTGATCGCTGGGGACAGAGAATATAAACCACGCCATCTACGCGCGTGCGACAGAGACAAATATAAAAAGGGTAACGTCCGTTTTTCGCTGTGCTCGGCGACCGCCCTTTATAATAAGTGTATGATTAATTTTATTATTAATAATATAGAAAAGCGAAACATTTATAAGTATTTTGTAATCAAATTGCGCACGGTAAATTCATCTGAGAAACAATTTAAACAAACAGTGTTGATAAAATTGTGCGTGGCAACAAGCCGAGCAAAATATTTGAAATCTGAGCATTTTAATTGCTTAAGCTTTTAATTCCATAGGTGTCTATGATTTCAAAGACATTTAGCATCAAAACAAATCTAGGCTAGGCACATAAATTCTATGAAATCCTTCGCAAGTTTATTATCAGAATTCCAATACCGCTTGGTTAGGTATTTCCTGTCATTGTGAGATTTGTAAGAATTTTTAAAAACACAGCTGACAATTTGTCACGTAACTTTAAAGAAACGAGTAAATAAATACAACTACGCATACAAAGTGAGAATAACAGTTGTCAAAGTTAAAATTAAAACAGCATAAAAAATGCTTGCTGCGTTAAACTTTTTTTTTTCGAAGATTTAAACGGAGATTTTAATAGAAATCCCTTCACAAAATATTTTTTTTTTCTATTTAAGTAGGTTTTCTAATAATCATTTTTGATGCCTTCGCGGTTATTACACATTCTTTAGCGTTAGACTATTGTCAGCTCAGTCGTGTTACGACTATGGAATCTGTAAAGACTCCGAAGCGTCAACCAATAAAATAAAATACGCGAGTTAAATCCATCATAATAGTTTAATTACATAACGTAATAACCACGAAAAAGGAAGAAAAGAAAGGAGAAAAATATAAAAAAATATTTGATATAATTTCAAATAGATATCTAATAATCAGAAATAAAAAGTAGCAATCTCAAAATGTAAAATGTTTTTTTACAGCTTGGCGAAATGTAGGAAGTTACTACTTTGCTTATGAAAGCTTTCAGTACGAAGCGACTTTGTAATATTAGACCGAAGTTGTGAGAGGTAGTGGGTTCATGTTTAGAGTGAAAACAATGTGTTAATTTTAACAGCTGTTTATGTTGGGGATAAGAAAATATAGTGCTATGTGGGTCGGTTTTATTAAAGACTTTAAATTAGGTATGCCACTTAAGAGGATTGTTACCTAAAATTATTTTACGCTAAAATTTATTAGCACCTAAAAATCTACATATAGATCTAAAAATCTATATTTAGACCTAGCGTAAGCAATATTTCTTAAAAATCAAAACGTACAGACGTATCCAAAAATTATAAAAATCTAACTATATTTACTGGGTGTAAAACGTTATCGCCTTTTGTATGAAAATTAACAGGTTCACAATCCTCTTAAGACTGTAATTTAATTTGTTATGATGGAATAAAACAATTATAAGTGTTAAATTGTTGTTAGTTTTGCTACGAATAATAATATAGAAACTGTAAAGTTTTCGATAAGTCCGCATAAAATTAATAGCCTCGGAATTATTGTAAAAGTTTAATATATGAAATATACAGTATGTAATTATTTGCTATATAATTAAGTATTTTACATTTGAAATATTTTATATTTGATAATGTTGCGACAATTCAAATGTCTCTATAATATTAAATTATTTGTTGTACATTTTAAGAAAATAAATAAATCCATTGTTAGGAAATTAGAAAATATGATTACCTACATATTCAAAAGATTTCTTTTCCTTTTTAATTCCGGCTTTACTAAGCCGGCTTACTAGATATGAATTATAAAACAATTTTCAGTTCACATATGATTGTAGAGGAAAGTATATGTAACATTTTTGGTATAACATAATATATTATATGTTTAAAATACATATAAGAACCGGGACACGTCGGTCACGTAGAGGGACGTGACGTCAATTCTACGCCTCGTTTGTTATTCAATTGTAACTAAATGACACCAAAATGTGTTCAATTTAGAAATTAATGTATTTTTTTTAAATAAATACATCACATGTAATATACATTGTGTTGGAAAAGAACAAATACAAAATAATATAAAACAATTATTTAACAAATAGCATATAATGCTTTCACTAATGGCTTTTTTTACACTGTCCCAATAAGTTCCGGGTAAGCTATTTGCTATTTTATACAGCTTTTACTTTACCAGAAAAAAAAAGCTTTTTTTTTAACTTAAAATATTTATTGGAATGAAACAAAGTAACTATTAATGGATTTAACTCGCGTTTTGTTATTTTATTTTATTTGCTGACGTTTCGGATTCTTTACAGTTTCCATAATCGTAGCACGACTGAGCTCAGTTAAATCCGTTAATAGTTGTTTCATTCCAATGTGTAATAACCGCGAAGGCATCAGAAATTATTAAAATATTTAAGTACCTATAGCAACCCGCCCCAGCTTCGCACGGAACCCTATTTTTTTTTAATATAATATGTATAGCCTATATCTCTCGAGAATAAAATAATAATTTTACTGTTGGAAAACTAAACTATTAACTAAAAATGTCACACGTGGAATGACCTGTCTGATAAATATATCATTATAGATTCCAAAAACTAATTGAACCATTCAAGATACGTCAAAAGTTAATCAAGAGCGTGTCGGCACCAAATTGCTGTCGCTACGTGACGCTGACGTGACAGGTCATTCCACGCGTGACATTTTTCGTTGCTCTATTTTTGACAACTGTATTGTTCTTGAAATAAAACAATTTGGAGGGGACATTTCCACTAAAGCTGTAAACGATGCTTCAAATAGTTTGAAACATTTTTATGTGCTGTGGTAAAATTAAATAGTTATTCATGAGATTATTTTTAGTGTTTACCTAAAGGGTAAAGGCATTCGTCCGTCTGTCACCAGGCTGTACCTCATACCTCATAAACCATAATATTTAACCAGTGGGAATTAAAACAGATGAATTTCTATTGCCGCTATAACAACAAATAATCTATAATAATAATTATTATAAGGCTGAAGAGTTTGTTTGTTTGTTTGAACGCGCTAATCTCAAGAACTACTGGTTCGATTTGAAAAATTCTTTTTTTTGTCGGATAAACCATTTATCGAGGAAGGCTTTAGGCTATAACATCACGCTGCGACCAATAGGAGCGAAGAAACAGTGCAAAATGTGTAAAAAACAGGGAAAATAACTATTCCACGCGGACGAAGTCGCAGGCAGAAGCTAGAAAAATAATTTAAGAGTAGTTTTTAGAGTACCTACGGAACCTTTTAAACTATCTTATACAGCCTGCTAATAAACAGACGGACGAACGATGACGTTAGATACGAAAACCTAAAAACAATCTGAAAAAAAAGTCACCGTGAATTTTCAGTAGGCTTAAAAATCCATTGCAAGGCACGTCCCAATTACTAGACTAATTTATAGTCCATTACATTAAGCTGCAGCTGGGATACAAACAAAGTCTAAGTACACATATATATCATAGTGGTCAATATATAGTCAAAAATGATACTCTTTATTTCCAAGGGCATAAGAGTGTATTTTTAAAACTGTAGCGACATACAATGCAAACACTTCTCTCCCTAGTAAAAGTAATTTGCATATTGACCGTCACATGCGACTGTCCGTTTGTAAAAATACAAGACCAAATCGATTTGGACACAAAATGTGAAGAGTTCTAAAATATTCTACCCTTGAAACTAGTTTAGTAAATTAACCACACTAAAAGGCAGAAGGTTGTGGATTCGGATCCTGTTAGCACCATTTTTTTGTGTAATGACCACAATTTTTACCTAGCAGCAAGTATTGGTCAAAATCAAAAATCTTTTATTTGTCAAGAATAGGCAATATAAAGTTCCTCACAAAAGTATTCTAACTATACTTAAGTACCTTTCGGTTTACAAATATCGTGTAATTATATCGTATACAGTACGGGATTTATTTTGGGATTTAGATTTTATTAATAGTCTTTACTAAATAATTTCTTTATTTTTATCATCATTAGGAAACAAAATCACGTCCTTAAATTTGCTAGTTTTCGAAAATTGTCTCAAATAGGTCTTTGTTGGTATCACCCCACTAATAACAAGGCTTATCTAAGCAAATTGGTGTAACGCAGATTATTCCATAGATATTGTTTTAATTCCTTCGGGAAAAACTCAATTTGTTTGGGGTAAGAATTAAAACCAGAATCCAAAACATAATTCTAATTTACAATAGTCTCAACTATTCGAAATTAGAATTATGTTTAGGATACAAAAAACTGTCGGTGGTTACGATCTTTTATTGTTCAGAACTGTCTTGATTGACAGAAAACCAACGCAAGACCGATTTTACAAGGATTCCCTTTTATCGGTTTTTTCAACGAAAGTAAGATAAATAGATACAGATTCCAAACTGATTGAAATAAATCGAATGATTCTTTACCGGTCTAACACAATACAAAAAAACATTAAAACAAAACACAAATGACAGCTTCAAAAACAAAACAAGCCAAAACAACGCCAGTCCTCCAACCATACCTACAATTACTTAAAAGCAAATTCGTTATACCAAAGTCAAAATCATCGGGGGGAAGTATAAAGGCAACACTTCATATTTGTTATTACGAGCACCGCGCAGGAGGGGTCCATTCATATTCAAATCACTTTCCAATCTACAACTATTATTATCCAGAACGCATTGTGTAGGTCCTTAGGGACCTATATCATTATTCTTCTCGTCCTCCAAATCATTCCCGATGTTAAAGTATTGTGTCCTTTTAGAAGCGTGGGCCAAATAATTGTCACAGGGGCTATTCGATACCGCTTCATATCAATTTAGTACCTATTCACGATCATTATAGACTCCAGGATCAGCTATTAAATCGTCAGCATTATCCAAATTTTATTGTACGTTATAAATAATAGCCGCATCTTCGAATTCTACATCCATTAGCAATAAAACATTAACTAGGAATTCATCGGCGTCTTTGGGAATAATTTATGTGGCTATAAATGCATTTATGTGCGATTAAATTTTGATTCTACTATCGCTTCGTCTAATGTAAGTGGCGCCTGTTTGGACGGATGTCCCGAACGTTAACGGCCCGAACAAACACGTTCCCGAAACCTTTGTTTTTTAAATAAGCAAGGGATGTTTTGTCAGGATTAACTTCGGTAGTAGTAAAATATTGACTTAAGGTTGCGATGGGGTAGTTTTTGCCGTTTTTGCGTTGACTTGTGTCGGAAGAATGCTAGTATATTAACACTATTACGTAAACAGTTGACGGTTTTATAAACTCGTGGTCCAGAAAGGTCTATACAGCAACCAAATTTTAAATGAAATATCTCATTTTAAAGTTTTGCTTTTTTTTGAGTCAGAATATTAGTTTTGGTGTTCAAGAGAATTTTCAAACACAATAAAAAAAAGAGTTTTCATCTGACTATTCCCATCTAAAACACTACCCACAAAAACATAAAGTAATAATTAACAAACCGTTACCGTTCTTTAAGAGAGTAACATAATAATTAATGAAAAAATAGATAACAGTAAATCATTGGAATGAAACAACTATTAACGGATTTAACTCGCGTATTTTTATTTTATTTTATTTGCTGACGTTTCGGATTCTTTACAGTTTCCATAATCGTAGCATGACTGAGCTGACAAAAGTCTAACGCTAAAGTGATTTATACAGTTATGCAAACTACCTTATATTTAAATTACAAATTTTGAAAAACTACCCTATTCTGAATTATGAAATACTATTGTTACATTTTACGCAAAAAATTTTTTTTTACTTTTATACATTACAATTAAAACCTAATAGGGGGCGTTACTAGCGCTTCGGAAAGACCATCATTACTGAGAAGAAACGCCGCAAGAAACTCAGTAGAAAGTCATTTTTTAGGACACTTATATATTTACAATTAAAAAAAAATTTTATGACATTAAAATTAAAATTATACAAAACCAAAAAATTCAAAAAATTCAATTAAATTAAAAATTAAAAAAAAAAAAAAAAAAAAAAAAAAAAAAAAAAAAAAAAAAAATGAAAACTAAGTCTATGCAGTCTTCTGTCCGCTTAGGATTTGATGAGGTGGACTACTGGATCCCAAGCTGCTGGAACGGAGAAACCATCTTCCCTATTGAAATTCGGGTGTTTTTGAATTTCAATTGCCTCGCGAAGCATCCTAGGTAAGTAACGGACTTCCTTCGCAAGGACCTGGGCTTTATCAAATTGGATAGAGTGGTTGGGTTTATCCATGACATGTTCACAGACTGCAGACTTCCGGAAACGGCGGTGTTTCACATCAGCTATGTGTTCCTTCACACGAGTAGCAATACTTCTCTTTGTTTGCCCTATATAAGAGAGACCACAATCACAGTCCAGCTTGTATACTCCTGCATCTTGTAAGGGGATGTTACATTTTACTGGTCTCAAAAGTCAAATACGCGAGTTAAATCCGTTAATAGTTGTTTCATTCCAATGTGTAATAACCGCGAAGGCATCAGAAATTATTAACAGTAAATCATTTTGTAATACTATCTTTAATCTAACCAATAACATAAGACAATCAGATGGAAGCGATAAAGCGAAAGTCGAATGCAGACCACACCTATCATTAATAATGCATCTATACTATTAATACTATTAATATATAATAAAGAGGAAAAGTTTGTTTGTTTGGATTGAATAGGCTCCTAAACGACTGGACCGATTTGAAAAATTATTTCACTGTTGGGAAGCTAGGTTCACCCTGAGTGACATAGGCTATATTACATTTAAAAAAAAGTACGGATCCATGCGAAGCCGTGGCGAAGCGCTAGTAATAATATAATAAAAAGGAAAAGTTTGTTTGTTTGGATTGAGTAGGCTCATAAACGACTAGACCGATTTGAAAAATTCTTTCACTATTGAAAAGCTACACTATTTCCGAGTGACATAGAATAAAAAAAGGGATCCGTGCGAAGCCGGGGCGGGCCGCTAGTTACTTAATAAAATCGATTGCATAATTTAAATACGTAGGTAGTAAAAGGCCATGATGGTATTATAAACTCATATAGCAACACGTTTCCTGCGATGGTGTTAGAATGATAAAATCCGGATATGACAGTATATCCATTGTTTTATAGTTAACAATGCCGACAGACAGACAAAAAATGTGGATATATGAATAAATCTAAACCGCATTTGAGACTTGAAATGTGGTTCAACGGGTACGAAGGTTCTTACTTGGAAGGATGACGTTTCATTTGTTTTTGTGATAGTCGATGACAATACAAATGTTATGTACCTACTTGAGACAAAGTCGGTGTTACACCATGTAGGTTAGGAACGGTTGAACAGATTTTCATAATTGGATAGAAATAACTATAATGGGTTTAACTAGTGTTTTTAATTTATTTCCTGTCGTTTTGAAAACTTTACAGTTCCCATTATTCGTAGCACGACTGTGCTGACGATAGTCTAACGCTAAAAGGATTTTATTATTATACAAACTACCTTATTTTATAAATTACAAAATGTAACTGCTTGAAATATTTATGTTCATTATAATATAAATAAAAAAATTAGGGAGCGTTACTAGCGCTTCGGAAAGACCATCATTACTGAGTTGAAACACCGCAAGAAACTCAGAAAATAAAATCCGTTATACCTACCATATTTCATTCCAATATGTAATAACCGCAAAGTACCAGAAATTTAAATTATATAAATTAAATTTACTATAATTATGTTATTGTGCAATTTAAATTGACGTTAACTAAACTAGTTACCGTTTGATCGACACATTAATTCGATTTTCTAACTTTGTTGGCTTTTGCATTTTGTGACACAAGCCCGCCATGGTACAAGAGTTTATTTACCTATTAATTATGAAATTTAGTACCGTCGAAACCCCTAACTTCACCTAGACTACCATACTTCGCCTAATTTTACATAACTTCAAATTTACAAGTTATTTCTATGGCAGGCTTTATATAATAACTCTAAGTATAAAGTATTTTTTATCACTGGCAATATTCTGTGGACAATCTGTGGCTAACTTCATATGGTTGGCGTCTAGTGCAGTTTATTCGTGACGCCGACCGCACGTTTTTTTCAAGACGTGAATGAACTTTGATTTTAAGGAGTGTTGCAGACCAGATAAATTTATTTTTATTATACAGGTATATGCTATAACTATCGCTTTATCAATTGGCACTATTAATTAATAGATACATTACGTTTTTAAGTCATAATAAAAGTAATAGTTCATTAGGGCATTTGGTCATCATGTTCGTGCCAAACTTCGCCTGCCCTTAGGGATGGCAAATGTACTGTACAAAATTTATATAAAAAATATAAGATTTCAATTTAATGAATAATAAGACTTGTTTCTACTTGTAAAGTGTAGTGGAGTATTTAAAATTATCAGATACTTAGAACCCAGTGGAAAGCGTTCAATTTTAGCTGATAAATTACCCGGCAGAAAGTGGGCATACCGTTTTTTGAAGAGATACTTACAAACCATAAAAAGCAACCGTGCAAAAAAAAACTCCTTTTAAAATAAATGAAATGAAATTATTTAAAAAAAATTAAGTTGAATAAAACACTATACCCTCTTTTTTCTTGGCATGCTAGATAAATGCGTGATTTTTGGCAGCCCTAGCTTCGTCACTGTCAATGTATGTAACTAACGTCATATTGCACCCATACTTCGCCTACCCCTCTTTTCTAGGAAATAACAGTAATCTGACGTTGTTTAAGTTCATACTATATTATCACACTTCAAACCGAAGAGACTTGTCGTGAGTAGATCCCATCAATGTTTATTATAAGCGGTCAGGCATACATAGGCGAAGTTAGGGAAAAATACCCATTCTTCGCCTAGCACCATTTTGTCCATTTTTTGCCATGTTAGCCATTGAAATTCAATGCTCTAATGGTCTCTAAAGATGGACAGGAGTCCTTTAATTAGTTTTTTTCTTTGAACGGTCTAGAATACTTTCAAATTAACAAGTTATGTTGCAAAATATGCCAAAATCCAGGCGAAGTTTGGGGTCTCGACGGTATTAGTTTATGTGACGACTGTATTTAGACCAGGGATGTTACGGATGCGGTTTTTGACATCCGTGGATGTGGATATTACAAGGCTCACATGCGTGGATACGGATGCGGATATTACAAAGCTCACATCATTGGATGCGGGTTGAGATGTGCATATTACAAGGATCACATCTGTAGATATCTATGCGGATATTACAAAGCTCACATCATTGGATGCGGGTTGAGATGTGTATAATTATTACAAGGATCACATCCGTAGATATCGATGTGGATATTACAAGGCTCACGTGCGTGGAAACGGATGAGGATATTACGAGGCCAACATCCGCGAATGTAGATGCGGATCTTACAAGGCTCACATCCTCACATTAAGATACGGATATTTTAAGCCTTACATATTTGGATGCAGATGTGCATATTACTAGATTCACATCCGTGAATATAGATGTGGATATTACAAGGCTCACATCCATGGATATAGATGTGGATATTATAAGGCTAAGATCCGTGGATGTAGATGTGGATATTATAAGACTAACAGTCGCGGATGCGGATATTACAAGACTTATATTCGCAGATGTTCGAGGATGTTATGTGGATCACATCCGTGGATGCTAATGCGCATATTACGACATCTGAATAAACGTACATAAATACACATAAGGCATCCAAGACTTAGGTGCTCCTATTCGTCATAACTAACATCTGCCCATAGCAGGATTTGAACCCGCAACCTCCGGTTTCGTAGTGAGGGCTTCTGACTCCTATACTAACAGGCCGTTATAGAAATTTTGTTAACATTACACTGTATGTTTGTGGTATGTTTGCTTTGTATAGTGTTGATTAATTTGAAATTACTCAATTTACCACCTAAACGTGTCGAGAATTTAACTGTATGGGTTAATTGCTTTTAACTAAAAAGCTTAGAATTATATCAACGAAATAGTTATTATAACATAGTTGAAATCATACCTAATATAAAATGAATAATAATACTTTAATTAATTAAGGGACACAACAGACACTTTTTTATAGATAATTCTGCCCGCGACTTCGTTCGCGTGGAACTCCTCCTTTTTTGCAGTCGGTTAAAAAGTAGCCTATGTTCTTTCTCGGGCTCTAGACTATCTGTGTACCAAATTTCATTTAAATCGGTCCAGTAGTTTTAGCGTGAAAGCGTAACAGACAGACAGACAGAGTTACTTTCGCATTTATAATATTAGTTAGGATTAGCGGTACGCCTATGCACGCATCCCTATTTTTTTATCAAAATATTCTATAGCCTATATCAATCGGAAATAGTGTAGCTTGCCAACAGTGAAAGAATTTTTCAAATCGAGTCGAGCACAAACAAACAAACAAACCTTTCCTCTTTATTATATTAGCATAAATATCACGGAACTTTTAGTGCGCGAGTTTAGTCGCACTTGTGAAGTTGACACGTGTCATTTATCTCCACACGTGTGCAATCGGTAAAAGTGTCAAAGTGACGTTATCTTAAGAAAGCCATCAGCGACACCAAATGTGGCCAATTAGCGCATCACTGAGTTTTAAATATTCGTAGTTAAGTACCTTTTTCTTTATTAACATTTGGACATTAACATTTGCAAAAAAAAACTGTTCTTTTATTGGAAAGAAATAAATATTTATTGGTAAATGATGGAATTAAATGGCTATTAAATGGACTTAATTCACGTATTTTATTTGCTTACGTTTTGAAAACTTTACAGTTCCCATATTCGTAGTATGCCTGGGCTGAAGATAGTCGAACGCTTAAAAAAAAACTTTATGAGCATGTGATCATTTGCAAAATGAACTCCTTTTTTGCGTTGGAATGAAAGAAGTATTTAATGGGAAATGATGAAATTAAACAATTACCGATTGAATTAAACTTGCTTTAGTTATTTGCTGACGTTTCGAAAACTATACAGTTTCCATATTCGTAGCAAGAGACTGAGCTGACGAAAGCCTAACTCTAAAATTCTTTTTTTTCTTTAACATGGATAATATAATCTAGAAGTTCGCCCCGAACTGCGACCTCGCCCGGTAAGTTATTTATATTTCATGGTCCCTAGACAAAACTAAGTAGTAATCGATACAGCCTGGTGTCAGACAGACTGGCGGATGGACAGTGGAGTCTCAGTAATATTAATTAATCCTAAAAACTAAGAAATGCCTTGTTTGCTTTATTTTGGCCTTACCGTATATGACTTATTTACCTTTCCACTTGTAATTAAAAATTGACAACATAAAGAAAATCTTTATAACATTTAGTACTTCTAATAGTACATAGAATATTAGCTATACGTTGTCCTACTGGTAGCACATGGAATAAATCACCGCTTCCCTCCCCGGTTTTTTTTGTTAAATTCATCTGCATAGCTTTTAACGTATCGCCGACAGTGTCAAAGTATCAGTGCATCGTAAAAGCCGTCACAAAATGCGTCCAATTAACTGCAGTGAGATGCATTAATTGAATTTTCAATTTTGTTGAATATATTTTGGCTGTAAAGGATTTCTCTTGCTTTTACAAATAACATGGTATTTTAGTAATCAGTTTGTTTATTTAAAGATCAATACTGGTTCCTGGTAATAACATAAACAAATGCAAAATAAAAATATTAATTCATGCTGTTTGCGTATATTACGTATTAGAATAAAATAAGTATAACGGATTTAACTAGGGTACCTATGTAATTATTTAAACGCTGACATTTTGAAAACTTTGCAATTGCCATATTTGTAGTGACGCTAACAATCTGGGCTGACAGTCTAACACTTGTGATTTGATATTAATTTAGAATACTTCTAATTTCTAAAAATTATATTATTATTTTGAAATTAGACTTTATTAAGACCTATTCTGCATTACGTACCTTTCTAACTAAACGCGTGAGATATATCCGTAAATTATTTAAATCCAGTGTGCATTAGTAATAAAGCATCAGAATTATAATCTTACTTACATGTTCCAAAACCGTTAACAAAAGGTACATCGCAACTACAGCATCCGAGTTTTTCTCAAGGGAACACCCATTATCTCGTTTTACGCCATCCCTAATCAAACATGGCCTTAATACCTGACGCTTTATTAGCTAATAACTTCCGGACATACAGACTTGTTGAGTATATATAGTGAAACTAGCTTTTGCCCGGGACTCCGTTCGCGTGGAATTAGTTATTACGGCAGTATGACGATACTTTCATACTACTTTTCTTCCTCCCTTTTAACCCCTTATAACCCGTTTTTGCAATTAAGAATAACCTATTTTGTGTCTAGACTATCTGTGTACCAAATATTTTTCAACCTATTCAGTTCTAGCCTGAAAGCGAGATAAACAGACAGACAGAGTTACATTCGCATTTATAATATTAGTTAGGATTAGGATTAAGCTCGCTTGAGGAAAGTTTTGTACATCACAGACTTTATGTCCTTTTTATAGGACTTAAGGTTTTTACTCTCAGTTTTACTAGAAATAGATTTATTTTAAAAGCAAGGTTTTTTTTATACTTAACTAGCTACTCCGCCTCGGCTTTGCATGGGTGCTAATAAACAAATTTCAATATTGTCCTAACATAGACAAACATAAAAAAATAAATTATTCAATTTGGTGTAGTCGTTTTAGAGTTATGCGCGTAAATAATAGGTATGTACCTACTTACCAACATTTCGATAGTTTATTTTTATTTATATAGATTACACATCAGTATTATTATCAGAAGGACATATTAAATAAATAAAAACATAACAAACGTAACCAATCAATCAAAACTTAACAAATTCAAAAACATTTAATTATGGACGAGTTAACAAAAACGCAATACAATCGGTAAACTTGACTGTCTACATTTCCAACTTACTAGCTTGTATGGACCCAAATACAAACTGCGTTGGTTATAAAATAGACATACTACTAGTTCCTATTTTTCGAAGTGAATAAGTAACATTGTTAAAATATTATGCTCTGGTTTGAATGACGTTGTAATACATCAGTCAATGTCCAAATTGAGATGTAGGCCAAAAGTCATCTAGATAAGGTTTATTAGGAATATTAACTCAATTCTGAGGTCTTAGTAAAAAAGGGTATAAGTGCCATAAGGCCTTAGTGAAAAAGGGCTTAAGTGTTATACTGCATGTAACGGACTTATGCTCTTTTTCACTTGAACTGTATGATAGTTATACTATTTTGACTAGGGTCTTAAAATTTATCCTTTGCCGGCGAGATCAAAGATAAAATTATTATTGTTGTGAAATAGATATCTGTTTATTAGACCAATTAAAATGCTTATGATACCTATATATTAAATATTTAACCTTTATAACCTTCAATGTTCAATAACAAATAAAATTGATCTATATTTGTAGTGATAATAAAAATCTATGACGCAACGTTAGACCTCAATTTCTCAGCACCTCAAAATCAAATAAATACTTACCTAATGCAAGTTTAGTAAAAAATCAAAAAACCTGCACTTTAGGTACCTACCTATAAAAAATAATGTAGGTACTTATTTTGTATAGGTAGTTACTGTAATAACCGCAAAGGTACCAGAAATTATAAGGATAATTTCTGGTACCTTTGCGGCTATTACACATTGGAATGAAACAACTATTAACGGAATAACTCACGTATTTTTATTTTATTTTATTTGCAGAAGTTTCGTTGACGTTTACTACGATTATGGAAACTGTAAAGAATCCGAACCTACACTTAATCTCTCTTTAAATATTTAAAAAAAGTCACCTCATCAAAATACTATTCAAATCCATTAAAATAACTAAACATCCGTAAAAAATCAAACGAAATTCAACATAAATCATAAACTCGTGCGCATTTAGGCCATCATTACGATTTGTCATTTAGTCAAAGAAACCTTTTAAAAATTTACATAAAATAAGATTAACTCTGAGTCATTTAGGAGCGTAAGTAATTTTGATGAAGTATTGTAAACATGGGTACATCCCAGCATGGGACTAGCACGAATAAATTATTATAGTTCTATTGGTAAGCAGTGTTGCCAACTCCTAGAAATTCGAGTCGCTAAACTCAAAGTCAAAAGTCGCCCTCCATAATAATATACAAATGGAACTTCAATTAAGTAAAGTTTGAATTTGGTGCGCTATCGCGTTTGTCGTTTTCCATATTATGTATCTCTTGGCATTGAATAATTCTGTGTTGATTTGACAAAAAATGTACCTATTATTGGCTCTAGAACTGTTTTAATTTGTACTCCAAAAGTCGCCAGATAAGTCGCTAAACTATTTTTGTCGTCGAAACTTTGTTTTGGTCGCTAAGCCTTAAGCAAAAGTCGCTAGTTCTAGCGACAAAATCATGGTAATACTGTAAGGACTTTTTGACTAATGCTCTCATTGGAATAAAACAAAACGAATTTAACTCACGCATTACAACACGTATGTTTCATTGGAATGATACAACTATAACGGATTTGCATTACTAGCGCATTTTTTTGCTGACGTTTTGAATACTTTGCAGCTACCATATTCATTGCCTGATTACGAATATGTTTTCTTTAGTGTTAGTTAGCCACTATTGTCAAGTCAGTCTTTTAAGTTTAGAATATATACAGAATACATGAGTTATTTATAATTGTTTTATTTGAAACGGTACATATTTGATTATTAGGTACTTATTAAAATATATTACATCGATGGATTTAAGCTTAAATAGTGAAAATATGTTGCAGCACCCTAGAGGGTTTCATACTCGACAAAATTGTTATTTTCCATCTAATCATCATAATAAATCATTACATACTTATGAAAGGAATAAAGAAACTGATAACTGATATGTAGTTGGTATTTAAATTACCTATTTTATAGATATTAGATAGAAAGAAAAAAGAAAGAAATCATTTTATTTGGCTATAACTAACACACACAGGAAATATGAAAAGATACTTAACCTAAAACTAAAAACAAGCTTAACTTACTTGACTTAATCGTAATTATCTATAGGTACATAGCCAAAAAGGTCCCACTCAGCTATTGTCAGGAAGTTTGTGCTTCCTGACGCTGGTTTTCAGTGGGATCAGTAAGTATTTTAATTATTATTTTATCCAGTGAAGTACCTATTTAACTAACTAAGCAATCATTAAAAAAAGTTACCGCCAATTTGAATTAAGTAATCAACATTTTTGCACAATAACTGTCTTATTACACAACAGCTTATTAGACGCCATTACGCACACCGACTTACTAAAATTATTGCATCACCAATAAACACAATTACAATACAACTGTCGACGTGGAAACAAAAACGAATCACTCTTCACTCGATTAGCGTATTGAAATATTTCTCGTGTGTACACAATATAGTGTAGACATATAATATAATATATGTTGGCATGTTGTAAAAAGACAATGACGGCCGTGAGATAGGAGAGCGAAGCACAAAAAGTTACGTCGGCGCTAAGAAAGAGATGGCCTGATAACAAAATTATAAACGCGATAGGTGTGTTGTAAGAACAGTAGGGCAACATTATAATTTCTGGTGCCTTCGCGATTATTATACATTCAAGTACACGGCATCATAAATTATTATTGTGCTTATGTTTTGTTTAGTTATTTACTTACACCTACATAAGACTTAATAAATTTTAATTACTTTTTTTCAAAACTTTTTGTTATAAGGGGACACTAAAAAGTTATTTATTTTGTAAACACGCATTTCGCACTTTGTATTTAAATACTATTTTGAATTTTCATTTTGTATATAAAATCACTTCACAGCCCAGTTTTCACATCTGATTATAACCCTATAGGTACCTAATGTTTACAAATTATGGCGCAACGTTTGAACCAGTTATATTTCAAGTAAGTAACCTATTTGCAATATAATTATATTATTATACTTTAGAGTAGGTAGCGAGTTTGTAACTTCTTTTCTATGCATTTTGTTTACAAATTAACTATGAAAAAGCGTGCCACGATGTCTGTCCAAGGTGACAAATTTTTTGTTAAACTCTTGTCAATGAAATAAATGACAATTGGTTGCTCTCAGCGTGACTTGGAAGTGACAAAGAAATTCTACGCTGAGCCTACATTGTTGGTGACCACAAGGCAATACACTGTGTTCTCTTTTAAGAGTACTTATAATAGAAAAAAGTACTAGTTTTGTGAATGACGGTGACACAGATTTCGTAATAGGTAGCCAAAGATTTCGGACTGAGTTTGGTTGCTTTCCTAATATATTTTTTCTTATTATTTTAAATACAACCACATCTTCAAAAAATCACATGTACAAGTAATTGTTCTTTTGAATCTTGATTCAATATTTAATTTATGTTCTATGAGTTATTAGTTATTATAAAATTTATATTTCTTTCTATTTAAAAAAGGCATAATAGCTGACGAATTTTTTGCAATATGTTAATATGTACCTATATCACACCTATAGGTATAGGAAATAACTTTGGAATACAAAAACTATAACCGGATTTAAATTATTTTATTGACTTTAGCGTTACTATCGTCAACTCAGTCGTGCTACGAATATAGGAACTGTAAATTTTCGAAACATCTGCCAATAAAAAAATACTCAAGTTAACTCCTTAGTCGTTTCATTCCAATCCCTACTAATATTATAAATGCGAAAGTAACTCTGTCTGTCTGTTACGCTTTCACGCTGAAACTACTGGACCGATTTAAATGAAATTTGGTACAAAGAAAGTCTTGAGCCTGAGAAAGGACATAGGCTACTTTTTAACCGACTGCAAAAAAGGAGGAGTTCCACGCGGACGAAGTCGCGGGCAGAAGCTAGTGTGTAATAACCGCGAAGACATTAACAACAAAGTTTATTTTCAGAACAACATACTGTCTGAATTTTATGCTATGTTACTATGTCCTACGTATGAGCTTTGTATAGGAGTTTGATTAAGTATAAGTACTTATAGTTTTAATAAGTATGATGGGATAGATAATAACTTTACTTGTATAACTTTGCTCATTATGTAAAAGGCATACAAGATAAAGGAAACTCAGGACTATGAGATAACGTATCGTTAAAATAGGTAGATATTTTATATGAGAGTCGCTAACAAAAAATCCTTAGGCAATTTTTCTAGTGAGATTTTTTTTATATTTTTAGATAATTCTCACCAATTGAGCTATATCCGAACTAAGTACTTCTTGTAAAGATAATGTTACGATATTCCAGAATAACATAGGCTAATAATTTCTGATGCCTTCGCGGTTATTACACATTGGAATGAAACAACTATTAACGGATTAAAGTCTTAGAGGACTTTAGCGTTAGACTATTGTCAGCTCAGTCGTGCTACGATTATGGAAACTGTAAAGAATCCGAAACGTCAGCTAATAAAATAAAATAAAAATACGCGAGTTAAATTCGTTAATAGTTGTTTCATTCCAATAACATAGGCTATTTTGAAAAAGCAAGGGATCCGTTTAAATATTTTAATAATGTAACTCAAGGTTTGAAAAACATGCCAAGAAAAATCGTTAAAACGTAGACTCCTGAAACTATTGACAATATAGCAAATTGTATAAAATATTTTTTTTTTGATATCACTAGACATCTACAAATCCGTTATACCATATGTCCACCCATGCGAAGTCGGAGCGGGCAGCTAGTCACACTAATATTATATAGGTGAAAGTTTGTTAAAGTGCTTAATTTTGATGAAACTTTACAATAAAATAGCTTATTCATCAGAATAACATATATACTATATTTTATAACCATATTGTGTAAAGTACTCATCGTGCGCAGACAAAGTCGCTGGCAGAAGCTAGTTAAGTAAACTTCAAACTCAACAAATGTAGGTAAGCAAAAACCTCCATCCAATCAGATTGATGGTCCCAAATACAGAAATAAGAGTAAAAACTCGTATAACGATCGAATTTAAAACTGCCCTCCGGGTGTACGCGAAATACCACATTTGAAAGTATAATACAAGTATTCGGGTTTCTTTAGACTGACGGGACGAATTCTAATTTATCGCAATAATGAAAGAGTGTGTGTCTTTTTGGGGTCTCGTCAATGTGGTATGCCGGTGGCTTCGGACATGGGGAAAAAGAAGAAATTGGAAACGGGAGATGGATCTTTGAGAGTTTGAAACGCCGTCAGTTAAGTGAAATTATGTCCTGGTACTGGTACAAATACTGTTCAATTGATACTTAATCTATACTAATATTATAAAGCTGAAGAGTTTGTTTGTTTGTTTCTTTGTTTGAACGCGCTAATCTCAGGAACTACTGGTTCGAATTCAAAAAAATCTTTTTTTGTTGGATAGACCATTTATCGAGGAAGGCTTTAGGCTATATAACATCACGCTGCGACCAATAGGAGCGAAGAAACAGTAGAAAATGTGTAAAAAACGGGGAAAATATGAAGCCTTATGAAGAAGTGACAGAAGACTTTGACAGATCTTTGACGAAACAATCGGACGGGCAGGACGACGTCTGCCGGGGCCGCTAGTAATATTATAATAGCTAGAGAGGAATATGACGACTTCTATAAAGCTCTAAGATCCGCTGAGATGCTGTTAGTAATTATGTGTTCTTATTACTGATTTACTTTATACAACATAAACATATTTCTTGAATTTGTTCAGTCTTCTATTTATAATATGATTCTCAAATTATTTTATTTATTTGCTGACGACGGAGAAAACTGTACAGCTCCTATATTCGCTGCACGAAAGAGCTGACGTTATATTTTAATTCCATTGTGTAATAACCGCAAAGGCATCAAAGATTATTAAATGAGACAATTAAAAATCAGCAACCATCTTCATAATATTAAAACATAACCCAACCCATTAACAGAACCCATATTTCAACACGTCTACTTTTTTCAGAGGAATGCAGAGAATCATCAAATTCCTTGGTGCAGGTACAGTCGGGGCAACGATAAAAATGTACCCCTGCCTTCATAAATATTCATTCCTGGAGATCAAGGAAAGGGGGATAGAAATATGGGTTTGTCAAAGCGAGAGGTAATCATAATTTTTATGTGTCTCTGAAATTTTCAGATTAATGTGATGGAATTAAGACGCGTTGTTGAGCCTATTACCGTATGAGATGTTGTGAATACTTATTTGCAAAGCAAATTTGAGTACAATAGCGGTAATGGTAATGTGCCGTGGGACTTCTAGAAATGAGGGTATGTAGATTATGAAAGGCAAGATATAACTAGAAAGGTGTATCTTAGTAATGTATTGCAGCTCACTGAGAATCATAGAAGACTAGTTTCTGCTCGCAACTTCGTCTACACTCGATGAGTACTTTACACAATATCGTTAGAAAATACAGCCTATATGATATTCTGATGTATAAGCAATATTATGGTAAAGTTTCAATAAAAATCCATTTAATAGTAGTTTTGCGTGAAAGCGTAACAAATATACATCCATACACTTTTACAAACTTTTGCGTTTATAATACTAGTGAAGATTTCATATTTTTACACCTCGGTAGAATAGTTTTGAAAACTGATAATTTTAAATAAAATTTTGATAAAATCAGACGAATTTATTTGATGTAACTGGCACTAAAAACTCTGGTAGAAATGCATATGCGTTTGAAATAACATCTGTCATAATATACCCATCTAATAGTTCATTTCGGGAATTTGGCACCATGTATGTTCTTAGGCATGTCACCAGGACCCCAAAAGGCCCCGGAGACAGTCTCTGAGGTACCTAGGACTCCAGTTATGACGTCATCAAGATGGCTTCCGCCGCGTTCTACACAACATAGGTACTTACTGAAATTTGGCGCTGTTATCCGAAAGTAAACTATTTTACACCTAAGTAATCAGTAATCTACCAGCAGTATTAGAATCCGCTACCTCGGGTTTCGAAGTCAAGAGTCTCTGACCACTACACCAACCAAGTCAAATATCTCCCATTGATTCGAACTAGGTCAAATTCTCTCTTCACAAAAACCTCCTAGCCTGATAATTCCCAAAAGGAGCAGCCCCTAATCCTTCTTTTGTCACCGATTTTTAAGCTTAAGTAGATTCCTTTGAAACAAAGTTGTTATCTTTGAAAGGATATTTTTTAATTAATTTCCAAGTTTTATTAATTCTGTCAATGTGATTTAAAACCGTTTATATTTCGGATAGGTTAACTCGAAAACAATCCCCTGAGTATGGGTAACAAAAAACCACAGGCAAAGATTTTTTTCAATCTTCGAACTTTAGGTGGGTCGGTGTACCTTTTTTATTTTTAGGACATTGATTGATTGAACCTTATGCCACAACTATGAGAAACTTGGGGTATTTGTTTTTTGTCCGCTTTGGGTACGGTTTTAAACCCATGTCGAACTTTATTGCGTCTTCATTTAGATATATTTAGACTTTCAACGATGATAGTTTTTGTAACAATTTTAATGCACTGTGTCTGTAATATAGAAATTATTTTGGATTATTGGAATGAAACAACTATTAACGGATTTAACTCGCGTATTTAACGCACGCTAAAGTGCCTGAGACTGAGAGTGACTTTAGCGTTGGACTATTGTCAGCTCAGTCGTGCTACGATTATGGAAACTGTAAAGAATCCGAAACGTCAGCTAATAAAATAAAATAAAAATACGCGAGTTAAATCCGTTAATAGTTGTTTCATTCCAATGTGTAATAACCGCGAAGGCATCAGAAATTATTATTTTGGACTAATAATATACTTCCTAACTTTGGAATACAAAAGTAGGTATAACGGATTTAACTCACGTGTTTTTTAAAACAAAACTGCATTTTGTGTCAAAATAAATATATTGGATTAAAATAATTAAGTACCTATAACGGATTAAGTTCGCTTTATAAATCCTGATTACAAAACTTGTGTAAGAATAAAAAATTGTTATGCCCACCTAATCGTTTTATTTCAATGTACTTATAAACCGCAAAAGCGTTACAATTATAAAATAAACTTAAGTTTTTACGGTCTGTTGGGATTCCGAATTCACGGTAAAAATCATAATTATCATTAACATAATTTTAATTAAACAGGTTCAGATATTGAATGAAGAAAGTACAATTTAAATGTAAATGAAAATTAATGACCATTCATTTGAGCTCATGAGAAAAGTGTTAATGAATGTATTTCCCAAGCCCTCAGATTATGTGTGAGAATAGAGAATATTAAAACTAATGTAATTTTTAACGATTTTGTTAAGAATGGGATAATATAGTATAATATAGTTAACAATGACTCGTTATAATTTCTGATAATACCGCGGTTATTATACATTGGAATGAAACAACTATAAAAGGAATAATTTCTGATGCCTTCGCGGTTATTACACATTGGAATGAAACAACTATTAACGGATTTAACGCTAAAGTGTTTAGCGTTAAGACTATGGTCAGCTCAGTCGTGCTACGATTATGGAAACTTTAAAGAATCCGAAACGTCAGCTAATAAAATAAAATAAAAATACGCGAGTTAAATCCGTTAATAGTTGTTTCATTCCAACTATAAAAGGATTTAACGCGCGTATTTTATTTGATTAATAACCGCGAAGGCATCAGAGATTATTCAATGAAATTGCAAATTAATTGTAGATCGTGGCAAATAGTGATCTGATCTATACTAATATTATAAAGAGGAAAGGTTTTTGTTTGTTTGGATTAAATAGGCTCCACAACTACTGGACCCATTTGAAAAATTCTTTCACTGTTGGAAGGCTACACTATTCCCGAGTGACATAGGCTATAAAAAAATCCGTGCGAAGCCGGACAGCTAGTCCTAAATAAAAAAAAGCCAATATAACTCCACATTTTGCTAAAAAGGCCACAACATCAGCTTAACAAATGGTTGTTACGATAACAGAGCGTTTTGCCCCGGTAAAAAATGGCGGCATAAGATGTTACGTGACGTAGCCATCTTGGACTGTCCCCGGAGACAGGAGCCGTTTCTACGAAATAGGGAATTTAGTCAAGATTCGTTCTGATACACCCCAAAATTGTACATGCTATCTTTATATTCAAAATAACCCAACAAGAAAAGTCTGTACTTAGAACGTTCCCAAGACTGCTTTTATTTTCCTTATAAGAAACTTGTAACTTGGAATGTATAAAGTTATACATTACTAGCTTCTGCCCGCGACTTCGTCCGCGTGGAACTCCTTCTTTTTTGCAGTCGGTTAAAAAGTGTACTATGTCCTTTCTCAGGCTCCAGACTTTCTTTGTACCAAATTTCATTTAAATCGGTCCAGTAGTTTTAGCGTGAAAGCGTAACAGACAGACAGACAGAGTTACTTTCGCATTTATAATATTAGTAGGGATAACCCAACACGCAAAGTCAGTACTTAGAGCGTTCCCAAGACTACTTTTATTTTCCTTATAAGAAACTTGTAACGTGCTTTATACATTACTAGCTGTCTGCCCCGGCTTCGCACGGATCATCTTTTATAGCCTATGTCACTCGGGAATAGTGTAGCTTTCCAACAATGAAAGAATTTTTCAAATCGGTCCAGTCGAGTTTGGATAGGCTAGGCTCCTAAACGACTGGACCAATTTGAAAAATTCTTTCATTGTTGGAAAGCTACACTATTCCCGAGTGACATAGGCTTTAAAAAAATCCGTGCAAATCTGGGGCAGGTCACTAGTCTATACTAATATTATAAAGCTGAAGAGTTTGTTTGTTTGTTTGAACGCGCTAATCTCAGTAACTACTGGTTCGAATTCCAATTTTTTTGTTGGATAGACTATTTATCGAGGAAGGCTTTAGGCTATATAACATCACGCTGCGACCAATAGGAGCGAAGAAACAGTGGAGAATGTGTAAAAAACGGGGAAAATATGAACCCTTATGAAGAATTACTATTCCACGGGGACGAAGTCGCGGGCACAGCTAGTTATGTATAAAGATTGACAATGACAGTCTAAAGTTAATCACAGTGACATTTTTCTGCAAACATAATTTTTTGTAAACTTGTCACAATCCCACGTCTATCATCTGTTACATTTGCCCTTTTATTGCCAAACAGAAACCTCGTAAAACCTCACTCTTGATCCCTACAGAGCAAGCTCGGAAAATATTATGATTTATTAAACCGAAGCGTCCGTGGATGCTTGTCTAACACCGACATGAAAGGTGGACAAGCTCCCAAATGAATATAGAAATGTGTTTTTTGCATTTTTCATCACATTTACGTCAGAAGGCGAAAATGTTTTAGGCCATTGCCGAGAACGTTACGGGGTTTCTCGTTTAGGCGACCGTGTTTTGTTTTGTATTTATGACTTTTTGTTGGATGTTTTTTTTTTTTAATTAACAATTAGTACCTACATAGATACCAACAATTATTTTGAAAGGCTGTGATTTCTACACTTTCTACAACGTGTTTTATTGTGAGGTTCATATATTTGGGTAATTTCATTTTATGATTGTTTAAACAACAATAATGGATTTATTACGCGTATTTTATTTTATTTGCTAACGTTTCGAAAACTTTACAGCTCTTTGACATTAGACTATCGCCAGCTCATTGATGCTAGGAATATAGGAGCTGTAAAGTTTTCAAATAAAATAAAATACGCGAGCCAAATCCGTTGGTATGACCAAAAAAAAGTATGATGACAAACAACAATAAAAATAACAACAGAATTATATTCTGGCGTAACAAAGACGACATTTCGCATATTAACATGCAAAACGACCACATAATCACTATAAAACATCCTGTATAACGATCTTGTAATTAAATACCCAATAATCACCACATACAGCGAAATTAATTTGACATCGCGAGTTTGAATCACCCTATAACTTACCAACGTAACGATGTTTTGATTTAAAAATGTTTGAACCTTATCACGCTGTATTAAGGTTCATTTTGGTTTCGTTTTAAGTAAACATGCCCTTATATAGAAGGATATCGATAAGGTATTTTATAACGAAGATTGTTATCGTAACAAACTTAACGATAAAAAAGACATTGGACATTATGAAATTGAAAATATAACCTAATTAGTACATTAAGGTCAAGTTTGCGATCAAGAACAACATAAAAAGAGCTCTTTTACTGTTGTGACACAATTCAAAATATGTCACATTAAAAAAATCCTTTGTCTGTCTAGTGGTTCAAGCGAACTACGAAACTAGAGGTCGCTGGTTCGAATCCTGCCACTGCATATTATGTTACTGAGTCAAAAATGTCTAACATGAATTTATTAATGTTTATCCGTTATCTAGTACATACAAGCTTATCTTAATTTGGCAAGAACCTCATGTATTTTAGAAGATTGTTCCAAGATATTTAATCATTTATAGGTACTTAAGTAACGATTAACGTACCCTACGAATTCCATCCAATTCAACATTTTTTTTCTTCTCCCATAGATGTAAAATGTCGCGTAATACAGATCCTGAGAACATTTGCAAATTAGAAAATTAATAAAAATGTTAATGTCTAACTGCAACTAGATGCAATCAAACGTCAGAGCGCCTTGCACTATGCACTTAAATTTATTATGAATTTTAATGTCACTCCCCTACAAATTGCCGTAAAGGCCGACGCACTGGCAAAGAATAAAGAAGATACGGAAAAACTTAATGTTAAAATGTTTTCATTATTAACAAAAACATTATTAAAAACGAATTGAAGAAACTACAAACACATCCTGCTTCAAACATAGAAACAACAGAAAGGATTAAATACTGCAATTATATTGTTAAATTAAGTTGTAAACACCCCATATAAATTCATTACATAATATTTTTTATATTTTTAATGCGATCCAAATAAGGGCTTACATTCCTATAGGTACAGTGACTTCTGATAAATCTATGCAGTAGCTACAAAAGGGCACCAATGTTATAAAATATTGCATGTACCTTCAATAACGGTGCCGACATTTTTTTCAAAATCTTTGTAACCATGCCTCACAGAAGTAGGCAAATCAAAATAAAATATATCCCTTTCCCTTCTACAGCAAATGCATACTCTTAGAATGTTCTCTTATTAATACCGGTTCCCAAGACCGCCTTTGGCCAAGATGGTTTTACGAGTGTCTCAGAAATAGTTGTGGGCAGGACCGCGACTGCAGCCTGCAATTAACTGCTGATCACTGCGCTTGCGCCTGTTTCCAATCAGAACTATTTTACGATAATACAGTGTTATCCGCTCGCTCTAACCATAGTGATTAACATCCACCACCAACACGTATGTAATTGAATTTTATATTCCAATAAAAAAACCTTTCGCTATACTGTTAAGACTTCAGACCATAAAATAGAAAGTAATGAGAATGCTCAGAATGAAGCATTAAAAATTTTACAAAGATAAGGCGGCACTGGAAGGAACAATAGAGAATAATGTGTGGAAGCCGCTGGGCGTGGTCCGAGGATGCAAATTGCACGAACTACGCCCTAGGGCCGTAGACAAATCGAGTCGTGCGCTGACCGCACCGGTAGCCCACGAACGCTCCCGCCCGGGGCCAGCGAGCGTGTTTATAATTCAAACAGCTCCCGACGAAATATGCTGCGCCGTATAAATAGCTCATCCAGATTTAGTAGACTTTAAAATTTGAATTCTTAATGGAGTTAAAATTGCGAGACCGGGTAGCCTCCCCGAATGAGCGCCGCGTGAAAGCGCAGGGCCTCAAGAATTGTGTTAGCCCTAAGACAAATTACGTCGTGATGCGCCGCAGACGGTAGCTCACGAGTCTTATATCTCTGTATATCGCGTTTATAATTCAAGCTGTATCGAAGCTGGGGATTTTATTAGGTACAATAAAACCGCAAAGCCTCGTGGCATTCGTGTTTCCAACGATCCCGAGAAACCTCTTATTTAGTCGGGTTTCGGTCTCTATTTGTTTGTAAGTGGAGTTAATGTATCGGTGCGGTTATTCGAGACCTGTTCTTATCGACTTGTAAGTGATCTGTTGAAAAAAGTTGTAGGGAATTACTCTAGGTCTTTATTTGCTTAATAGCGCTGGGTTATTTATGGCATGAACATGCCTCGCGTATTTGAAATTGATTTTGTAATATAAAAACTGTGTCATTGTGTTGATTGTATTGAGAGATTAGAAAGACGTGGTAATATTTTTTTACAAGGGCTCGAAAAAGGTTATGAAAAGTTAGTTATTAGAAATCGGGCACGTGACAAAAAAGAAGAAAATGCGGAAAAGCAGTACCGTTACGAGCGATTTGTCGGCAACAATGGGAAGGTGAGAATACGGGTGTAAAAAGAAGGCTTAATGGAATCTTGGATCTCGATCTATTATGAGACGGCGTCACGTACAACATTGGACCTTTGATTTTGAAATCTTGTTTAAAAAAATACAATTGACTTTGTAAACAGCTTTAAATTACTTGTGCCATCACTTTATAATGATTGATTTTATAAAATGCAACAAAGATTATTTTATCTAGATTTTTTAAAGAAATACCTTGCATTGATAGTTTTCAAAAGGCTTGATCAAATAATATACAAATTTTGTCTACTTACACGAATTTAAGCAAAAGTATGTAGTATTAAGGAACAGATTTTTAATAGAAAGTCCATCTCTCTAAAATATATCTATAATATTTTCGCGATAACTTTAACAAACAAACCCCAATACCGAATCGCTGAAGTAATATTGAACATCATAATTATTATTATTGCTGTTGTTTGTTTCGACA
Organism: Polylopha cassiicola; assembly: GCA_038024825.1. Classification (NCBI taxonomy): domain Eukaryota; kingdom Metazoa; phylum Arthropoda; class Insecta; order Lepidoptera; family Tortricidae; genus Polylopha; species Polylopha cassiicola. Next base: position 11,778,616 of record CP149052.1, on the reverse strand, counting down.
AAATTATTTATTACAACCTTACCAATCCTAAACTCACAAAATCAAGATAGGCGAAAGTCAAAGTTAGAGCTTATAAAAACAAAACTGCTAAAGTTAGCTCACTTAGCTTACTTAGCTTAGATTAATTTTCTCTCTGTTTGAGTTGAGCGATGGTCGCCCGGGGCAGTGGCGATGATTTTGAACTTCATACCAGATAGTGAGAGGTTTTAGCAATTTAAATGAATTTCAGTGGAAGATGCAAATTATGGCAACGTTAGTGTGGTTGATAGTTAGATAATGGTTCTCAATTTTACTGCAGATTTAATTGTTTTAGCTTTGCACAGCTGTGAATCTGATCGTGTAGATAGTGGAATATAAACTATGGATTTAACTATTGCAGTGTTCTTATACGGTGTTATGGACTTGCATCTAAATGTAAAACCTAGTATAATGCACATAATAAGCAATGAATAAATAAATTAAAACAATGAATACTCGTAACTCGCGTTCATTTTATGCTGTCATTCCTAGAACTTTGCAGGTTCAATACTAGTTTTTAGTAACAGCGAATTAAATATAATTATCAACCTATTAGTGCAGAATTTAATTTGAAAAATATTAAAAAAAATTGTCAAAGCTATTAATAATTAAAAAAATACATATTGTATATTACTTGAACAGGAGCAAAATATTTTTTATTTTGTTCTGGTGTGAGTTTTCACCCAATATATTTTTGGAAAACATTACATATTATAAATAGCTAAGCAGTAGATAAGGAAAACGTCAGAAGTAAACCTAGGCGTGTTTCTTGAGTCATGCCTTTGGAATGGACGAGAGAGATATGCAAAACCGAGAAAAGGAATTTATTCATATCTTGCAAATACTGAACCCTTACTTTGAGATTGATCTCCAAAAATGAAAACGTCAGTGTTTGTTAAAGAATTAAAAATATCGTAACCAAAGGTTACAGGTTTAAATCCTGCTAAGGCAGATGCCAGTGATGAACATCAGTATCTGAATTTTGGATAGTATCTTATGCATCTATGCTTATGCCATTTAGTACCCATTGCAAAAGTGTTCCTCAAATTGAGACTAAATCATGTTGGAATGAAACAACTTTAAACGGATTTAACTCGCGTATTTCCAAAACTTTAGCCAATTAAAATAAAATACGCAAGTCAAATCCGATTAAAGTTGTTTCATTCCAATGTATAATAACCGCGAAGGCATCAGAAATTACTAGATCATGTTGTAAATTGACCACAGATAAATTTTAAACCAACAGCAAAGGTATTTTTCCGTCCTCCGGCCAGAAAACGCCAACTTTGTGGCCGCTTCGCTAAATGAAATTTCCGCTTTCTGGCTTCGTCGAACAGAAATAGTATACTGACCTCGGCCAGTAAAATAAAAAAACCCCTGATCACATTTTTGTCAACCTCGGCTTCGCCTCGGACGACAATTACATGTGATCTGAGACATTTTTTATTTTACTGGACTAGTGCGTAATGTACTATTCCTATCGCCGATATTAGCAGTTACTTTATGCTAAGCAATTCTCAAAGAGCTTTCTCAATTAAATTGACATAAGGATTAACATTTCTTGCTCATTTCATTCTACAATGACTCAATAAACACAAGTCTAGGAGTGCAGCGGGCGGACGCAACGCGTCGTGCATAACAATGCAACGGTCGACGCCAATCAGAAACGCGGTTACCCTGCAATTCGTTTAGATTAATTAGTTGAAGAAAATGTTGGGATCGCTCCCGAAATTTGCATTTGAAATGTTTGTTTATGTATTACTAGACGTTCGCCCCGGTTTCGCATGGAGGGATCAATATTTTTTTTTTAAATTTTGTATAGTCTACATTACTTGTGGATAATGCTTTATATAAGAGCTTTCAAATGGTGAAAGATTTTTTTTCCATTCCAAATCGGTCCAGTAGTTTACTTTTGCTCATGTTCATAATAATTGGATAAAAACTCTAAAAAACTTTATTGAATTATATTTTCTTAATTACTAACATTAGTTGTATAAAGTAACTTAAATATGTAATGAATGTTTCAAAAATGACTCAACACGTTTGCATTCAACAAAAGATAAAAATCGAAATTTACGCGTCCAAAATCATTTAAAAATTCTTCGGTACCGAGAAACAGGGAAAGCCATCAAGACGGAGAGTTTTAATTATATCCAACTTAAAATGGGAGGATGTTTAAAAATGAGGCAATTTGCAGAAAGTACTCCCTTGACTGAATTGGCAAAAAACGAGATTCCCAATGAAAAAGATAAATTTGTGCATACTGCGGAGATTGTGATCGGCTGCGCATATGGCATGCAGTTGGGCGAGGTAGTTGTAAAATTAACAGTAGCGTTTCCAAAAAAAACGCCAGTTTTTAGATGTCAACAACGAGTTGAGACTTTATAAACATGGTCGATTCTCATAATTAAAGTTTCATTAATACAACACGAACAGGTTTGAGAGACATAAAAACTTCAATTTCTTATACAGCTTGTCTATTTTAATTTTCACAAACATACGCGACAGCACAAAGTAATTTACGCACCCTTTTAAGGCCTAACCTAAAAAAACTTAAAGTACCTCTTAAGGAATGATAACGATAGCGGTATCGACACCTGCGAAGCGCATCGACGACAGATGAAAAATGCTCATCGACACCTCCCCACGCCATAGACAATATTTCAAACTTTTTAAACCACTTTACACATCCTTCAAGCTATAGAGCCGTTACAGACAAGACAGCGACGACTGATGCTGTAAACTCGGGGGCGTCGTTGAATAATGAATGCTGGTCCATTACTCATTACTGCGAGTGACTCGCTCGTGTGAAGAAGCTTTTTCAGTATCCGTTCCTGTTTTAAATGATTTATCTTTGGTTTGAGTTTGGAATGTCTTTTGCAGTCTTTTGTTTTAGCGTAAGATTCCGATCGGCACGACATGGTTTAAAATTAGGTAAGGTTTTTGGGATAAAAATAAACCCACTTATAAACATAACTTAGGATAATAAAATCAGAATTCTAAAACTTTGAGGCAATAAAATATGAAAGATAAGACATGGGAGAAAGCTGTTAAATACAAAAAGGACGGGAAGTAAAAGTGGCTTTTGAAGTGGATAGAGTACTGTGTGAGTTTTATTAGTACGCATCTGGTGTACATCGTAGACATTTGATGGAGTTTCAGATAAAATACGAGGAAAGAATCTACAAAACTTTGTAAGTTTCGTTGAGAAATTTGCTCATTCACTTTGCTTTTGTATGATTTTACGTAACAAGATATCCTTTTAACTTTGAGTACCCATCTTCAATGCATCAAATTGAAGCGTTTCCCAAGAATACTTGAGACGTACAATAAGCTTATTTGTATGCTAGTTAACGGTACGCCTCCCAAACAGCTGTAAGATCAGGGTTTCACATAAAAAGGAATCCTCCATAATGTATCTCGTATTACTCTAAAAGTGAGAGAAATCACATCGGATTCAGATAAACGATAAGGTAATAACAGGAGCTGATCCGATCTTTTGTGCCCTTTTGTTGAACATCGAGCACAATGCAGTTGTAAATTTTTGGGTTCTTAACTCCACAATGTTCCCGTCATTAATCTATGAGGCCGATGTAACTCGAGCGGGGGTCGCTTTGTGTACCTGCGACGCTCTGAGCAGCCCCTGACATGTGCGACGGAACAAAAACTCAGTCTTGTGCAATATTGTCCGCGTCCCGAGATATCTCGGATGATGTGGAAATAATGCGGAAGAATATAAAACGCAATATTCCGCCGGCGGAGGGAAGCTCGTATTTCTTCCAATTTCAAACGTCTCAGACAAGATTTTAATCTAAAAATCTTTCCTTCGCCGTCTCGCATTTGAACTAGAGCTGCAGCAATCAATCCGGCATGTTTTAGCATTGTGGTTATTTTTAAAAATGTCACCCGCAATCTTGGTTTTAGTTTTTCTGACGCCGGTCCTTGACATGCTTTAACACTTAGTTCGGATCCATATGGGTGCATCATTAAAATCTTCTATGACTCCAAAAAGATCAAAAGTTATCTCTGGTTGGAGTGTTTCTCCCTTCGGCCCGGTGTCCTGTCCCCCTCTTCCCGTGTCCCCTCCGTCGGTCGGAGCGGTTAGGCGAAGGCAGTCGACCCGCAACTTCGGTGAGCGTCGGGCGTGTCGCGCCGAGCTTTCCACCGCCGCATACGAATCCGCACGTTTGTGGAAACAGTTTTCGTAAGTGTCATTTGCATATGTGAAGTGAAACTTGTTTTCAATTTCGTAGCCGTGCAATGTGACGGCTCTAGGATTGTTCGCGTATCATTTTAACTGCATTTTCTGTGGATGTGACACATTCGTTTGTTTTGAAAATTAAGTGCGATTGTGGACTGTGCTTTGAACTCCACGTTTTCAGTGGAGCTGGGAATTATTGTTTTAATTGCTTTTGGTGAGTACATTGTCTATAGATTCAAATGAATTACCGAACCCGGTGAGAACTCCGGTAAATGAATAATTTGTAATTCACAGTAGGTCCTCAATTTGAAATGCATGAATTGATTGTATTGACCTCGTAGGTCAGAACACAACACAACTGACTACAAATTTATCAAGTGCAAACGTAATTATACACTAATGACAAGTCTCATTTTCTCTTCCAGTGACAAAGTCGTTGACCGTTAACGACTTAAGCTTATCGGTTCTATTGAACTATTAAATACAACTTCATTAATACGATGCACTACGGATACATTATTGATCTTTATTTTCGATTCTACAGCTCCTCGTAAAGTATTAAGTGCTGGTTAACCATCGAACTTTGAGTAGTAAACTTTTAATGAGCTAGTTTTATAGGTTTGTTGAGCATTTTCTAATAATTTCTTGACCTTATTGCTAGCAAATTTACAAGTCGTTAACGGAATATTGAACTAGCTCGGGATTGTATTTCTAATAGAATTGTTAGCTAGTATGAAACACTCGAGCGTTATTTCTGACCAAACTTCCATAGGATGTTAGTAATAATTTTTCTATATACCTATCTATGTTCGTAGGTAGAAGAAAAAAAGTAAGACAACGAAGAACTTAAAAAAAACACGAGCAAAGACGGTCCGCGATTGGTATTAATTTTTCCTTATTGAATGAAATAGGTACCTGCGTAATTTTGTACCTATCACACTAATTCATCTAGTACCAAACTAATCAAATTTGTATTAGGTATGTACCTACTAGACTATGGATAAATATACATAAACAGTATATAGGGCACCCAAGACTCGATGCTAGTGCTTACCACACTAACATTATATGCCTGTAACAGAATTCTAACCCGCAACCTCTGGTTTCCTAGTCAGCTCTTACCACTATACCAATAGAAAAAAGTTATATTGAAGTCAAAAAGGTTTAAGCAGAAATAGGTACCTACTTAATAGTTTTTGATGTTAAGTATTTCAACGAATAATTAACTTTCAAATTTATAGTTTACAGTAACAAGGTAGAATCAAAATACCGTACCAATTAGCATTCTCAAATTTGCATTAGAATATATTTATAATTATTCACATTTCAAATGCACCGTAATGCACTTGCAGATTGCAGTTGCTAAGTGGTTTTGCCATTCAGATACCTGGTGCATTATTGAAAGATCACGATTTCTGTTCATAGTAAAATCCACATAAAGTGAAATGGTTCATTGACTCTAATCCTAACTAATATTAAAAATGCAAAAATAACTCTGTATGTCTGTATCGCTTTCACGCTAAAACTACTGTACCAATTTAAATAAAATCTGGTACACAGATAGTCTAGAACCTGAGATAGGACATAGGCTACTTTTTATAGCGAATGAAGATTGTAAGGAGTTATAAAGGCGAGCAGCCGAGGATCGAGCACAGTGGCGTGCTATTGGAGAGGCCTATGTCCAGCAGTGGACTGCGACAGGCTGATGATGATGATGATAATGATAAAGGGGGTTGTAATACTAATTCCACAAGGATGGAGTCGCGGGCAAAACCTAGCTTATTTCTAAATACGTCTATCGGTTTGTTGGTGTAGTGGTCAGAACCCATGACTATAAACCCGGAAGTTATGGGTTCAAATCCTGCTAAGAGCAAATATTAGTCAACATGAGCATTTTGTACTCGAGTCTTGTGTGTCTCATAATTTACCTATGTTTATCTTTTTTCTAATAATTTGTAATTACGTAGATCGCATCGCATAAGACTATTGTCGGCTCAGTCGTGCTACGATTATGGAATCTGTAAATACTCCGAAGCGTCAGCCAATGAAATAAAATACGCGAGTTAAATCCGTTTAAAGTTGTTTCATTCCAATCCCTACTAATATTATAAATGCGAAAGTAACTCTGTCTGTCTGTCTGTTACGCTTTCACGTTAAAACTACTGGGCCGATTTAAATTAAATTTGGTACAAAGAAAGTCTGGAGCCTAAGAAAGGACTTAGGCTTTTTAACCGACTGCAAAAAAGGAGGAGTTCCACGCGGACGAAGTCGCGGGCAGAAGCTAGTTTATAATGACCGCAAAGGCATCGGAAATTAAAACTATAATAATATAATAGTCGGTACCAAACCAAACTTGAAATATCGCGGTATATTTCATATCCATCCTATATGAGTCATAACATAAGCTTTTATCAATACATAAAAATGTTATCATTGCTTTTGGGTGTTCTTCACTTGTAACCGCATTTGTTTTCATATCTTTCGAGATTTATTATTCGTTTCAACTGTCACTGATATACCGGTCATGAAGTTATCAATGTTCTTAAGTTACGTTCTTTTAAAAATGTTTTGATAAATTTGACGTTTTGGGATTAAGTTGAGTAAATTATGTATTAATTCTGGCGATTTTGCGGTTATTGAAGTACTATGACGGATTTTACGCGTATTTCTCATTTTGCTAACGTTTAGAAAATTTACAGTACCCATATTCGTAGCCAACTAAGCCGATTATCTAACACTATAACGTTAAAACTTAAAGCTTATTGTAAAAGTATCAGAAATTATTGTCTGTCTATTTTATGCTTTTACTAGTAGGTACCTACCCATTCAATAAGGTTTGGTTAGTTTAGGACTAGACCAATTGGGTTTTTTTTATTAGTTACCTAGGTATTTTTATTATTAGTTATTTAGAACTTCTCTATCATGGACTCCAACAGGATTCTAAACTGCGACCTCATGATCGTTAGTCTGCTTGTAGGTACCACTGAAACAGGTTTCCTTTTTGGAATGAAACAACTATTAACGGATTTAACTCGCGTATTTTTATTTTATTTTATTAGCTGACGTTTCGGATTCTTTACAGTTTCCATAATCGTAGCACGACTGAGCTGAGTCTAACACTAAAGTCATAAACAGTTAACATCTTCTTTCTTCTTCTTTTATATATAAAAATGAATCGCAAAATGTGTTGGTAAGCGCATAACTCGACAACGCCTGGACCAATTTGGCCAATTTTTAAATGTTCGTTGAAGTCCAAGGAAGGTTCTTACGGCAAGAAAAAATCGAATAATTGCGGGAAAACCCTAAAAACAGCCCTTTTCTTTTCCCATACAAATGTTGTCTAACTAAAGAAACCTAATTTGAATTTCGAACGGGCAGGATGACGTCTGCCGGAACCGCTAGTTACAAATAATCTTATTCCCTAGACAAGTAGTTAACTTAACAAAAACAATACAGGCTGTTATTCAAAATTCTTGTAAGAATGTCAACACTAAAAAAGCAGTTACTTGAAAACGGAACCCATTCTCTCACAAGAAAGTTTCACCTTAAAAACTTTACGACTACCGCAAGGCGAGGCGGCACCGATTGTTGGGAGACGAATCTGATAAAAAAACTAGTCAAGTACGAGCTTTGAAACTATATTTAAATATTTTTTTTTACCAGCTGATTCAAAGTAAGTCTCAAGAAGTAGGTAAAAAGTTTGTCTAAGAATTTCCGATGCCTTCGCGGTTATTACACATTGGAATGAAACAACAATTAACGGATTTAACTCGCGTATTTTTATTTTATTTGCTGACGTTTCTGATTCGTTACAGTTTCCATAATCGTAGGACATTTGAGCTGACAATAGTTTAATTAATATAGTTTAGTTTAATAGGACTTTAGCGTTAGACTATTGTCAGCTCCGTTGGATGGACTTAATGGATTTTAGTGAAACTATATAAATACAAAATAACACAGGACATAAATTTATATTATATAGACATTTATATAAAGTACTAATCCCGGACAGACCAAATCGCGAGCAGAATCTATTACAACATAAAAGTTTTTACAGTACTTACACAATAAAATACCCAGATTTGGTAAGGCCAAACACCTTCCCGATTTGTCTTGTAATGATTATTGGAATGAAACAACTATTAGGTAACGGATTTAAGTTGCATATTTTTATTTTATTTCATTTGCTGACGTTTCGGATTCTTTACAGTTTCCATAATCGTAGCACGACTGAGCTGACAATAGTCTAACGCTAAAGTAAATAAAATAAAAATACGCGAGTTCAATCCGTTAATAGTTGTTTCATTCTAATGTGTAATAATTGCAAAGACATCAGATTTGTAATGATTATTTTATTTCCTACGGAACCCTAAAAAGACAATTACTCTTCACTCAGAAATAGGTTAACGTCCCTCCTATTACACCATGTCACGTGTCGATGACTTTGAGATAAGTTTTTTCTACCAATTTATCTCCCAAACATAAACAACCTACTCGACCCCAACTTTATATTTATTACATTCAAGATTTACGTTGCATTACGTGATTTGCAATTTAATTGGATACTCTTCTATAAATCTCTTTAGTATTGGTTTCTGTTTGCACATATTTCATTATACATTTCATATTTCATTTTGCGTTTAATTAAATTGGAAATCTGCCTTCGTGGTTACTAGCTTCTGCCCGCGACTTCGTAACGCAATTAAGAGGTGCATTTTCAAAAATTTGTATAAATTTTCATGTTTCTAACCCATATAGTTTAGGCCCTGCGTTGATACCAGTCATTAAGTCAGCTTCTCTTTTTATATCGACGTCCCCCGCGAATAATCCGGTAATAGCCTATTACGGGGTTTTTCGTGTTATGTACTTTTCGGCATCTAGGAATTTAAATACACCATGTCAATTTTTTTCAGAATTTTCCTATGGATATTTACGAAGATATAAAAAGTAACATGTTTATTCCATAACAATTCATCGATATATATTTTAAAGGAATAATATCGTTTAAGATCATTATGAAATTCTATATCAAAATAATTAGCCAGTAAGCATTATAACAATATTATTCGGGTAAATAACGTACTACCACATTTCCATAAATGATACTACAGGTTTTTTCGGGTTATTATGAGGGAATCAATTTACTGTTATAATCATTACTGAATATATTCTTTATACAATCCTCTTCTAAACTAATGTTACAATATTATTCGAGTGAATCCTTTACTAACTTATTTACGTAAATGCTAGTACAGATCATTCGTGACTAGCTTTTGCCAGCGACTCCGTCAGCGTGGAATTTATTACGACATTTCATCCCCCCTTTTAATCACTTACAACCCTTTTTTTGCAACTAAAAGTGGCCTATGTCATTTCTCAGGCTCTAAAATATCTGTGTACCAAATTTCATTTAAGTATATCGGTTCAGTAGTTTTCGTGTGAAATTTTCGCATTTATTACTTTCGGTAATAATAGTTAGGATTGAATAAAAAAAACTATTTCCATATAAGAAGGTATAGATAATTTGCTCCATATTGAAAATGCCATTCGTACCTACTCCATCTAAAGTTTTAAATTTATCTCTATTGCTTTATGAAACTGCTTTTGTTGCTTTACCTACTGTTATTTATAAAATTAATAATTGTGATTCCTCGAAAACGCAATATAATACGTCTCATAAACGTGTAGATATTATACCCAAATCTGTAAATTATCATGAACAATTAGCTTTGCATAACCGACCTCCGATAAGCGCCCAGTCATCAATTAAAGACCTAGAAAAAACATCAACACAAGAAGAAGTTATTCAGAAATACAGTATTTAAATAATGATTGAAGCTGAAACTCCTGAGACTGACAGGACTTTTGTTGATAAATCTATAGAGATAAACACTGATTCAATAAATTCGTCTAATTTAAGATTAGATCTCAAAAATGGCTATGAAATAGAGACAGGCAAGAAAGTATTGAAAGCTGTGAAAAAGAAAATAATGAAATATTTTTAAATAGCGTAATCCAAACATTTAATGAGGTCAATCAAGAGAAATTAGACATAGAATGAGAGATTGCAGATAATCCTGAATATAATATGAAAGAACAGGACAGTAACAAACTTGGACTCTCTGGATTCAACTGGTCAACCATACCTGGATTCTGATTCTGCTGATAAGGAACCAAACTGACTTTGCCAATCTGGAACACCTATACAAGTTTATCCCGTTGAAATGCCTGGAGATAATGGTACAAACGAATTCGTTAAAAACAACCAAACTAACCAAGTATCTGTTACTTTGGTTTTACCAACCACAACTTAAAAAGTTGACAAGAAAACGTAAAGTTCCAAGTGAATGAAAAGATAATAAGAACAATAAATATTGGAATGAAACAACTAAGAACAGATTTAACTCACGCATTTTATTTTACTGGCTGACTTCCTAAACTTTATAGTTTTCATAAGCTCAGCTCAGTCATGCAACGATTATAAAAACTGTAAGTTTTCGAAATATCAGCCAATAGAATAATGAAATACGCGAGTTAAATCCGTTTATAGTTGTTTCATTTTAATGTCTAGTAACCGCGAAGGTTTCAGAAATTATATTATTACCAAGGAACTCAAAAATTCAGGCCAAACATGAAGGTCCCGAATAAATAACGCCCGGATAAGAATATTTTACTTAATTGTGCCTGTAAAAAAGGTTGTGGGTTAAAATTTACCATAGAAGACATTTTGGTCTTATAGGTATAGGTACATTTTTTTATAAACTTGTTAATTAAGAATTGCAATAGATACTGAGCAAATAATTGACAGGGCTTTGATAAATATTAGAAGAGATAAAACTTTGATTGACCTTCGAGGCACACGTCAGAATAGACCACATAAAATGAAACAGACAAATATTCTCGTTTGGAGTCTGTTCTAGTATAATGTTATTCGACTTTGGGAAACATATTTATATGATTTTGAAATTTGTTTCCCAAAGTCGAATCACATTTACTAGAAAAAATTCCAAACAAGAGTATTTGTCTGAAATGATTTCAAAAATGTATCGACTCTGTAAGTTATATAGAAAGTTTATAAGCTTAATCATGTTTCTATAACTAACCAGAGTTTTATTGACTTACTTAATGGTCATAATATTCCTTAAATATTTATTAATATAATAATCATCAAATAATACATAAACAAACTTTTTAAAATTTTATACGATAATGGCCAAAACAATAAAAGATACGTTATTTAAAGAAAAACGAATAATATAGTAATTGCTCCATACAACAGTTCACATAAAAAAAGTATTCACTCGAATAATATTGTTACACTATATTACGGTTACAGTTCATAATATAAACTTACACGAATAACATCGTAATAGTAGGTTACTGACCAGAGCTAACTGACAGTGATATGGTAAAAAACAATTTGTGAAATAAAAATTAAGCGCTTGTCCCTTTTTGTGCTTTCGATAAATAAACAGATAGCTGAAAAAATTAGCTTCCTTTTGCGATATAAAACGTCTCCCATACTTGTTGTTTAATGGAGTTATTAAAAAAAAACGGTTTTTTATTTTTCCTGAACATTTTTGTTTTTACGATTACCGGATTATTCGCGGGGGGCGTCGATATGTATTGTATAAGATTGGAATGATATTAACAAAAATAAAATATTAAGGCCCCTTTTGTATTGTAAAATGATTAATTGGTGCGTGGAATGTAACATAAATATTTCATAGTTTAAAAGAGTAAAACACAGTACCCGTCGTATTTAATAAATTAGTAAATTATATAAATATATAAAAGGTAAGCATGAATCCGTTACAGTTGTTACATTCCAATTAATTGGAACCTATTGCGTATCAATTATGTTTATTTAATTTCGGTTACAAAAAAAACCTTGTCAAAATCACGATGTTCTTTATCCCAAAATATTACAACACGCTGATCTTTACATTGCTTATTAGTTTTAAAATATGAATGGCAGTTAAAAAAGTTTTTATACAATAGCCTTGGTCGTGTAGAATTATCAATCTTTAATGCTATACCATCTATTATAAGCGTTCTAAAAAACCAACATGACTTTGCAGATGTACATACAAAGTTGCTTAATTAGTAGTTACGTACAGATTCGTGTAAGAAAACTTTAGTTAGTGAACTATTGGATTTCGTTAGCGGTTTTTTTAGGTATTATTAACAGTAGCTATCGATAAAAAGTTATGTTAACTCATCTTGGGTGATTTTAGTGTCAATATCATTACATAATGACTTATAAACCTCGTTTTGATACATATACCTAACTTCATTTCTAAAATAAGGTAGTTTTCACTTTAGTGTTTAACTATCGTCAGCTTAGTCCGCTACGAATATGGAAACTGTAAAGTTTTCGCAACGTCGGCAAATAAAATAAAATACGCAAGATAAAGCTATAGTTAATAATTTCTGATGCCTTCGCGGTTATTACACGGCTGTTGGAACGAAACAACTATTAACGGATTTAACTCGCGTATTTTATTTGCTGTCGTTTCGGATTCTTTACAGTTTCCATAATCGTAACACGACACGTCGACTGAAACGTCAGCAAATAAAATACGCCAATTAAATCCGTCCATAGTGGTTGCATTCCAATGTGTAATAACCGCGAAGGTATCAGAAATGATTAACAGTTTGTATACCTACTTACCGCCAGGAGGCAGCCCTTAGGATTAGGACGTAAATATATAGATACTAGCTTCTGCCCGCGACTTCGTCCGCGTGGAACTCCTCCTTTTTTGCAGTCGGTTAAAAAGTAGCCTATGTCCTTTCTCAGGCTCCAGACTTTCTTTGTACCAAATTTCATTTAAATCGGTCCAGTAGTTTTAGCGTGAAAGCGTAACAGACAGACAGACAGACAGAGTTACTTTCGCATTTATAATATTAGTAAGGATGATTCATTTATATTTGAAAGTATCATTCCGTGTAATTCAAAATGGCGCCATGAGGCTTTTTTCATAAAGCTCATCATAATTTCACCAAATTTTACGCACCTTTTTAACAATTTACTGTTTTCGGGCTCTCTGTATTCCTGGTTAATTAATAATTAACAGTTCCCTAGGGATGTGTTTTTATTCTATCGATCCTTTTACCTACCATAATAACAACAATACCATGTCAAGGTTTTTCACAACCCTACTAATAGGCGTTTAAGCTAGATAAATTCATGACTTATACGACCTTTAGTATAATTGGTCAATCTATAGCTACTATACGATATAAAAGAAACATTACAGCTTTAGAAATAAGGTCACTTTTAATTTGGTTGATGTTGAACAAAGATTAAATCAAGTATATGTTACAATAGCCCTTTTTGTTGGTCAAGGCTTAGTTTTAATTAGTTGTATATGTATGATATATTATGTTGTATTTAATTATATGTTACTTCCGCCACGATATTGATTTGGTACATATAAACCAAGGGTATATTAGGTAGGTATAAGCAGGTATATACTAAATGGCTGTCAAAACCCGCTCTGTACGCGCGTTGTATAGAATGAGGTCCAGCTGTCATGTTCCACCAATGAGAGACAAACTGCTGTCTTGTGATTGGTGGAACAGGACAGCAGGACCTCAATTTACACGACGCAAACTTTAGCGGATTTTCAATATGCCCAGTAGACTTGTTGCTCTAGTAGTCAGAGACCTGACTACGACACCAGAGGTTGCGGGTTCGAATCCTATTAGGGGCAGATGTCAGTATGATGAACACGTACAAATTATTTATTTATTAACATTATAATATACACGTACATATAATATACTGTGTACTGTACTCCTATCCTACGTGTAGGTATATGTCTTGTTGCTAGCTATGGTTCAAGCTTTGCTTAGTTTGAGACTAGATCTATAGGTACACAAATTGTCTAAAATATTATGTATTTATTATATGTAACTAAATATTTCTTATTCATAAATAAAATTATGTTAATGGCTTCAGTTTAATTAATTTCGTTGTAATTACAACATATAATTGACAAGTAAATTGCCCGATAGTTAAAATTGACAGACACATAATTGAAACCATTACTCATATTTACATACTTAAGTATCTAATTATATTATACATAATATGTTAAATTATATTTTGTAATAGCCCGTTGAAGTATTAATTTGTATTGTATACTTGAATTATAATTCAAACAAAAACCTACATCAAGTTTAAAGGGCTGTTCAGGTGGCTGAAATTATCTTATAGACTATTTAAATTATTTAGTACTAGCGACCAGCCCCGGCTTCACATGCGTGCTATAAATCTTTATCTTGGATCACTCTATCTATTTCAAACAAACCGCTTCAAAATCCGTTGCGTAGTTTTAAAGATTTAAGCATACATAGGGACAGACAGACAGCGACAGCGACTTTATTTTATACTGTAGTCATTATTATTTTATATAGTAATTTAGCAAACGTATACTAAAAACATGAATTCACTTTATTTGCTAACTAAGCCAAACAACTCCGACCGTATAACTCAAACAATAAAATTAATTTAACGGAAAGGCAAAATCAACCGAACTATGTCTAACTAAATAAATTAGTGCTTACTAAAGACCAGTTTAATAACTGACTAAGTACTGAATAAGCTTCTTACAAGTTAACTAGCAGCTGTTAAAAATTATTCACTAGATAGTTAGTAGATTAAAAAAAATCTTATTTATAGAAAGCAATAATAAAGTATTGAGTATTAGATTGAAACAACTATAAACTGATTTAACTCGTGTATTTTATACAATACTTGTGTCTTAGGTACCTACTATTCTATGGCATTTTATTAATTATGGCATAATTGCATAAATTACTTTAGCGTTAGACTATTGTCAGTTCAGTCGTGCTACGATTATGGAAACTGTAAAGTTTCTGGAACGTCCTCAGCACGTCATCAGCCAATAAAATAAAATACACAATAATTAATTTATAGTTGTTTTATTCCAATGTGTAATAACCGCGAAAGCATCTGAATTATTATTTTATTAATTGGAATAGTTAAGTATTTACAGGTAAAAGATTACCTTTATTTGCTAGTTGTAAGTAACTTACTTTAGACTTATTTGGAAATTCTGAAACATACCTATCGTAAGCAAAGTTACCTACTTAAAAGTCAGTTGGTAGGAAAGTAGGAGAAAGCCTTCGTGCGTACTAAACAAACAATTAAATATACAGGGAAATGTAAGTCGTGAGCGAAAATTCAATTACTTCTAGACATCATTTTTAGCTTAGACATATTCCATTAACGCGACAATTGTCAGTGACAACTACAATTATGTTTACAACTTATGCTTTTTGCACCTTCCATGTAATGTTTATATCCTATCAATTTTTATTTATTTTCGTTAATTTTTATCTATGGCAGATTGTTGGATTCCAACGTCCAGTTTAGATGTCATATTTATAAGTATTGTAATGGTTAAAGGGAGCTACCTAACTCAAAAGAAGAAGATTTGCGTTATGCACACCATCGAATTACTTACAGCAAAATCAACCTAAGAATTAAAATAATAGTCGGTTCCAAACCAAAATTGAAATATCGTGGCATATTTCATATCCATTTTATATGAGTCATAACATAAGCTTTTATCAATACATAGTCTTTTAGATTCAATATAGAAAACTCCTGCGTAGGTAGGTACATATATAGACTAATCAGTCTATCGCGTCTCTTAAAAAACGTGCAATTTATCATTTCATTTCATCGCAATTCGCACTGTTTGCCTTAATACAATGTTTCTCATATCTGAGAGTCATACACCAATCAACAATAAAACCGTAAGGCCTATGTTGCACCACAATCTTGATAGCTCAGGTCTTATATCACGAAACCTGCGCAGAAGCACGATTTATCTCGCTATTATCGCGTGTTGTCGCCTCATATCGGATCGTAAGTCTGCGACAGGCCTTATCCAATAGAAAGGTAGCGGGACATTATTGTTAATGACTATTTATTGTTTTGATAACCGTAAATTATGGAAAGGGATTTTTATATATTTAAATAAAATTTTCTAGTGATGATATTAATGCTCATTTTCTTTGGGATACTTTTGTTTATAAGCGAAATTGTAGCTTCATATCGATCGAATTTCGTTTAATATATTGTAGTAAATATCATTATGTTGGTAAGCTTAGTCCTTCTACGAATCTCATTTTTTTTGATTTGATTACGCAAAAAACCAAAAATGCAAAAGTAGCATTTGAGTGTCTTTGCATTCTTATCAATGCACAATTATTTTATATAACACTAACGACCTGCCCCGGCTTCCCACAAGTACTATAAACCTTCGTCTTGAATTACTGTAGGTAATATTAAAAACCGCTTCAAAATTCGTTTCGTACTTTAAAAGATTTAAGCATACATATGGACAAACTATATCATATTATTTTGATTTAACATAGCTCGCTATAATCGTCTTACCAGCTAGGTCCCTAATTACTGACCGGTTTTTAACCAGAACATATTTTTTTGTTAGCTCTAAAACTACGAATCAGTAACGGTAAGGTTAAATAAAAAACGTTTTCTCGTCAGCTAACAAACGAAGTCAATGGTTAATTGTTCTTTTTAAATACCTGATTATTGTGTCGTTTTTATAATGAATAAACAAAATTATTTTTTAGCTTAAATTCTTGAATGTTTCTGTGTCTTAACACGTTTGTAAATCTTTTTAGTTCTCCCCTACTTTATAAAAGGAACCTATGTGTAAAATTTCAAGTTTCTAACCCTTATAGTCAGTCATTAAGCCAGCTTCTCCGTTTATATATAGACTAGCGACCCGCTCCGGCTTCGCACAGATTCCTATTATTATTTTTTTTCAAAATATTCTAGCATATATTCTAGTCTATGTCCGTCGGGAATAGTGTAGCTTCTCAACAGTTAAAGAATTTATTTTTCAAAAAGGGTCTAGTCGTTTTGGAGCCTATTCAATCCAAACAAACCTTTCCTCTTTATTATATTAGTATAGATATAGACGTACTAACAATAACTGGTAATATTACTGATGAACACGTAATCCTAACTAATATTATAAATGCGAAAGTAACTCTGTCTGTCTGTCTGACTGTCTGTCTGTCTGACTGTCTGTCTGTCTGTCTGTCTGTCTGTCTGTCTGTCTGTCTGTTACGCTTTCACGCTAAAACTACTGGACCGATGTAAATGAAATTTGGTACAAAGAATGTCTGGAG
This sequence comes from Polylopha cassiicola, assembly GCA_038024825.1. Taxonomy (NCBI): domain Eukaryota; kingdom Metazoa; phylum Arthropoda; class Insecta; order Lepidoptera; family Tortricidae; genus Polylopha; species Polylopha cassiicola. The sequence continues at coordinate 11,761,200 of CP149052.1, read as the reverse complement.
CCTGAGAAAGAACATAGGCTACTTTTTAACCGACTGCAAAAAAGGAGGAGTTCCACGCGGACGAAGTCGCGGGCAGAAGCTAGTGTTAGTATAAATATAGATATACCAACAATAACTGGTAATATTTCTGATGAACACGTAACACCGCTATCGGTGTTTCTGCGTGGCCATTGTAATGTTTTAAATGTTGGCAACATGCACAATGTCGGATCATTCAACCTGAATGTTGGTACTCCGTTTGGAAACCGATGCTATATTCAGAGTGGTACAAATGTAGTCTTTTGTTATTTTCGAAACACCTTTTCTGTTTGTTTTGATTGCAATTTTTTTATGAACTGCGATACAGAATTCAAGGATTTTTTAGTTTATTTCTAAAAGCAACATTTTTCTTTTAAATCACAATACTTATGACTTGATGACTCACTATGAATTATGACTTTATCTTTATTTATATATTTATATATAACTAGCTTCTGCCCGCGACTTCGTCCGCGTGGAACTCCTCCTTTTTTGCAGTCGGTTAAAAAGTAGCCTATGTCCTTTCTCAGGCTCCAGACTGTCTTTGTACCAAATTTCATTTAAATTGGTCCAGTAGTTTTAGCGTGAAAGCGTAACAGACAGACAGACAGACAGACAGAGTTACTTTCGCATTTATAATATTAGTAGGATTATATCTCGATATGAAACTAAATTAATGATTCTGCAATGCGGAATTAGAAAACTTTTTTTGATTAAATTTATAATACAGACAGATAAGACGTTAGAGAAGACGATAAGATCATTATATCAGGGTATAAAAATTCTTGGTGAATTTAAGCATTAAACTATACTCAAAGAAAACAAGACTATTATTTAACCAATACAAACAGAAAAACAGTTAAACATAATCAAACACTTTGCAGTGACAAAAAATGACAACCACCTGTACCAACATTGGCCAAACCCAATCCAACCATTGATCAAATATTGGCCAGTTCTTAAACACCCGTTTTGTTCTAGGTGATGCGTGTATACAAGTGAAGTGATGGCGAGAGGGGGGGTACTCCTTGTGCTCTGGGTGGTCGCAGTAGCTGCCGACGGCAAACATGGTAAGTTGACCATCTGTATTAATCTTACTAATATTAGAAACGCGAAAGTATGTATGGCCTGTATACTATACATAGGTGGATTTCACGGCGGTTCAAACGCAGTTAACTATTTTTAAATAATGAAAAATAAGCTACAGAATTATATAAATTTGATTGTGACAACATGTAATTGCACAGTATATTGCTGTTTCAAAACTTAATGCCTGGTGTAGCCCATTTTTATAATACATATTTAGAAATAGGTAATAAATGACGGTTTTTGATCCGCCGTGTAATCGACCCACATCTATATAGCCATATGAGTAATAAACATCCACCCATCCAGGCGGGTAGATGTTTGTAACTCTTTCACGCAAGTACAGAATTATTTTGATGAAACTTTACAATCATATTTCTTACTAGCGGCCCCGGCAGCCTGTTTCGTCAAAGATCTGTCAAAGTTTTCTAACTGTCACTTCTTCATAAGGCTTCATATTTTCCCCATTTTTTACACATTTTCCACTGTTTCTTCGCTCCTATTGGTCGCAGCGTGATGTTATATAGCCTAAAGCCTTCCTCAATAAATGGTCTATCCAACAAAAAAAGAATTTTTGAATTCGAACCAGTAGTTCCTGAGATTAGTGCGTTTAAACAAACATAAAAACAAACAAACAAACTCTTCAGCTTTATAATATTAGTATAGATATATAGGCTATGTTTTATAACGCTATTGTGTAGAGTACTCATCGTGTGCAATCGCGGGCAGAAGCTAGTCTGACATATAAATTTCTGATGCATTCGCGGTTATTACACATTGGATTGAAACAACTATAACGGATTTCACGTGTAAGAACCGCGAAAGTAGTATCAAAAGCTAAATAACTTGATAATATTATGAGTATAAAATAGAAAATTATATCCGCATCGTTGTAGTATGAAGTCTAAGTTTAATTACCTAATTAGATTGCAGGTATAAGTAATAATTATTTAGAAAATGTTGTTTCTTCACGAGTGGATGGATACATAAGATTTCTTAAAAAATCTCAACAGATTATGCAATATCGAGTGTTACAAAATTCCTAAGATCAAAAGATGCAACATCAAAAAAAACTAAAACAGCCAGAAGAATGAAACTTTGCACCTAATCTCGAATCAGATAACTGAGGTCCGACAAAAAAAGGTCTGTCGCCAGCAACCTTCGGACCACTTTAGAACTCAGCACAGTTAAAAAAAGTTAAGTGAACACCTTAGGAATAAGTGGTTGGTTCCGCTAAGGAACACAAAATCACAAAGGATTTACTCGTAACTCGCGTATACTTATTTGCTGACGTTTCGAAAACTTTACAGTTCCAATAGAAATATATTCGTAGACTGAGCTAACGATAGTCTATCGTTTCATTCCATTTAAATTATTGATTTCTTACTTGACCTTAGAACCTATAAAAATTATGTCAACGATAAAATTTACATAATTTTCCCGTTAAATTTTTTATTTGTCGGCAAGGTTTAATTGATAAAAATGAACTTAAGTAATTTCCGTTCAATTTATCAATACGCCGAAAAAAAAATCGATTGACGTATTATCTCTTTGAAGATTACTCAGAACCTATTTAAAGATAAGTCGATAAATTTAAGGAAGAGAAAGAAAGGAAGTGAAAAGTGTAACATGGGTCGACATTCGGGAGCGAATAGTTATGATAGATCTAATATGACTGTTTATTCCTTTAAATATGACTCATAGGCATATTATCACGGATCTTGTGTCTTAGAGGCATATTACCCAAATAGCACATGAATTCTATATAAGTTACTAGCGACCCGCTTTGGCTTCACACGGGTACTATAAACCTTCCTCTCGAATCAATCTATCTATAATCTATCTAGTTTTAAAGATTTAAGCGTACATAGGATATATCGACAGAAAAAGTGAATTTGTTTTATACTATGTAGTGAAGTAGAGGCTGTACAAGGTTGTTTGCTTTTATTCAGCCTTTGTACTGCTTATATAGAGCTTCTGTGCTGCTTGGGTACTAGTAATATTATCTATGTCTCTCAGACTGAGGCGACGCTTATAATACTTCTTACTTCATTTCTTTCTCTCCCGTGAAATTATCGATACACTTATCTTTAAATAAGTTCTCAGTAATTTCTTCAAAGCATTATGTCAATCGATTTTTGTTTTGACGTATTGATAAACTGAACGGAAATGACGTAAGGTCATTTTTATCAATTAAAAGAACCGTTCCGATAAATGATTTCTTGTAAAAGTTGTTAAAAGATCCATATGACTTTTGCTCCCAAAAAACATTTGAATAAAAATTTAAGACTCAGGAGCACAGTAATTCAGAACCCATGTTTTACGATGCTGTTACTTCTTTGTAGCCGTGCTTAAAATTTTAGATCTACTCGGCATTTGATTCTTTAATGATATCTTGTTAAATTAACTTGAACTCTTAGTTCTGTTTATTTTGTCTGTCACTAGCTTTTCACGCAACTTCGTTCGATGTTAAGGGATGAATTAAATTAAGTTGAGAGACATCTTCCATCTATTGTTTTAAAGAAAATTTCTGCAAAATTTGAAATAAATTGAATTGGATTGAAGAAAGTTATGCAAAATTAAAATTAGATTGGACCAATTAATCACGGTCTCCCATACAAAATTTTATCCCCTTTTTCACCCTCTTAGGGTTAGAATTTCGGATAACCCTATCCCATCGGATTCCTAAATACAAAGAACACATTCTCCAAGTTTCTACGATTTTTTCATCGATCCAATTTACTTTAATAATTTAGGTGCTTCTATGAAGAAGAAACTAAACACAAATGTTTTAAATAATTTTAAAGTTGAAATATAGAAACCTCCAAGAGGAACCCCAAACGCTAAACAGAGCTATAAGAAATAAAGGTTGCTACAAAAAACCAACGTCACGAGCCAAGGGCTTCTAGCACGATCGCCATTAAAGATTCGTCAATAATACTGCTCGGAACAACAAAAAATGTATTAACCTAACTGTTTACTACGTGTGTGAAAGGGCTTGATATAAAACACCATGTTGTAATGTTGATAATGGTGTATCGAAAACAACAACGAATATCAAAAGTAATTGCTATATAGTAACGCCGTTACTCAGAGCAAACTAGCGATGGCAGATCACGGATTCAAATTTCTTTTTATACATTTGGACCATCAAAAAGATAGATAATTGAGCAAGACTTAATATAAAAATCGCAATCACAAATATGGAAACTGTTAAGTTTTCGAAGTCAGCAAATAAAATTAAATACTCGAGTCAAATCCAATTTTGTTGCTTCAGTCCTTTATGTACATTATAAATATTCGATAATTGTAATTAAAATAACTCTAGTAAGCATATCTAGAATACAACTAGTGCATCTTACAACCCTAATGTATAAAATCGATCCAGCAAAAACAGTAAAAATATGAAATTCATAATAATCGTATAAGGACCACAGGCATTTTTATTTATACAATACATTAACAATGTGCAAAAAGTCCCGACTAAAATTACGAGGCGCATCCTTTGAGACAACCGACGAATTCTCACCCTTGCAGGAAAAATACAAAGTCGGACACACCCACAAAAACTGAATACCACCTCTTGTAACTCGATACACGGCAAAGTTACATTTGCAGCTATGCGAAGTGCTACTTCCATATGTTGCTCAGGTAGATCTCCATTCGTCGAACGGAAGATTAGAGTTGGTCCTTCTTCATACAAAGCATCGAGTACAGTCAAGAGGTTCCCAAACAAGATAATCCCTTTGTTAGCTTATAATGGTGTCTCACGGGAGTCTTTTGCTATTATTTCTGTTTCATTCAAGCGGGCAGCTGTGCTCGAGTTCTATTTCAACGTTAATGGGAATTCAATTTGTGCATTTGTGGAAACTGGAGTTTTACTCACACTTCTCTCTCAATAAGTTTTGAACGTGATCACTTATAAATGTTCTGTTTGAGATGTAGCAATTCACTTATATAATTTCTTTGAAGTTCAAAGCGCTTGAACGGGTAAACGATTTTTGTTCTTTCAACTGCCGTTAAATGTTTGAACTAGTTTGATATAAATGGCTTGTTTATTCTTGAAATTCTTTATATTTGCTGTTATTGTTAGTATTGAATTATTTTATAACTTTGGACTAGATCATTAAAACAATGCTTCGTCTCAAATAGTATATACACTGATAAAAAATATAAAAACATCACAAAATAAATACACCGCCAACTATACAAAGATTCGTAAACAAACACAAAACCCAAACAAACCTTAATTACCTAACTACAATTACTAAACAACACAAACTTAATTAATTCTATTCCAGTATTACATTGATTACTATCCTTTACGAAACTGATCAAAACATGTACAGTTACGCCTAATTTATTGAACTTCAACCACTTAAGTAAAAACTTTCCACTCATATCCGGTACTTAAGCACTTTTTAATAACGATCCTCTCAAATTCGCGCACACTTCGGTACCTTCCTTCAATTTCTTAAAGTGCCCGGCTACTTATTTCATTAAGTTTTTGCCGGCTTCAAACTGTGCACCACTTTAGCCGTCTCCCATACCTTTTCATACTTCATTACCTTTCCAGTTGATGCATTAATGATTAATGAAGTATTGTTGAATATACTAATTATCGAAACATTTTGACACGGATCAATTGCTGTTACGAGGATTAAAACAAATCAACGTCAATATTTGGACAGCTTGTTTAGAATTGTCTATTAATAACGTTTTATGTTGCTTCTATTTATAAGTACCTAGTTTTTTATTGATTTCATTAGGTACTCTTATATCTAAATTTAAACTAAGTGGGAGAACGTCAAAGTAGCATTAAGAGTAAATTCATTTTTATTAACTTTAAAATTTCAAAGTGACATTTTTAAACCACTTAAAGTAATCTACACTTTATCCCGACCATTACACCCCATAAAGTCCTTCTGCTTCTAATGTAACTCATCAACGTCAAAATCACCAAAAATAACACTCAGATTTCCTTAGTCGTCATCTAGTTCGAATGCATTTTACGTCTCGCTAAGTGCAATCACGAGTAAACCTCGAGACCCATCTCCATCGGATGCATCTCTTGAATGTTTTATTACATCTCTCTTCAACAGATTTATCAGAACATTCTCGATTTATTTATACAACCTCTTTTGAGCTTATAGCTATCTGGGCACTCAAAAACAGACGGGTTTTATGTCTCATATCTTGTGGTTATGAAGTTTTTGGAGGGCTCGTAATTGAGCATGTGTACTGATAAGAACTTGTTCATGTTTTGATGTTCAATTTGTGCGCTTGATAGTGTGATGTTGCAACCGTAATCAATATCATATCGGTAACATAAAATGTGTTGATTATTATTTTTACACGCGACTTGGTATCGTGGTCAGCAAAATGATCTTTGTTAGTGATAATTGAAATGTTTAAGTTATGATTTGATGCTTTCGCGGTTATTACACACTGAAATAAAACAATTATAGCTTATTTAACTGCTGTATAATTTTAGCGTTGACGTGTTATTGCTAATACGATATAATTGCGAGTTTTATTCCAAACTGTTTTGTACTTCATCAAATATTCTCTCTTTTTATTAAGACTACGGAATCGTCCACATCTTGACTACGATTTAACTTACGTATTATATTTTTTATGAAGTGTGTAATCAATTCAGACGGTTACAGACATAGGAACATTAAAAGTTTCAAAACGTCCTAAATATTAATCCGAAAGTGACGCGAGAGCATCAGAAATAACGTACCACGTTCCAAAAGCAACTACAAAATAATAATATTATTCACGCAATGCAAAACCGCATCACAAATACAACATTCTCCTTAATTTTTACGCTGAACTTTAAAATACTTGCAACTCCACAATGTACCCGATGTACAAAAGCAAAACAACCACAAGAATTTCAAAGACCTAACTAAAGTGTAGAAAAGGACGCACTCATGCTAACCATCATTCTCTCTCTCTCTGATAGTTTAAAGTTAAACCCATCAATAAAGTACATTTAAAGTCAATTCGATCCTTTAATTATTCGAGTAGCCGACGAAATGATGGCGGTTCCTTTCAAATCGTTAAACACGGGATGAGACCAATTCTGTTTGTTTTTAGAATCGCTAGTGATGTTCTTAGTTTATCGATAAGTGTTTTAATGTTTGACGTTTGTCGATATCGACTATTTAGTGCCTGTTATGATAGTGTTGCTTACGTTTAGAATGTTTATTGTACATTTATCAGTAATGATATTTCCGCAAGTGTAATGAGTAAATTTGTATTGTTTTATTATATTGTCGTGATAAAGGTTTTACTGCGTACTAATAATTAATGCTACCGCTATAGCGACAAATGACCGCATATCGAAGTGGTCAATGACCTACGATTAGGTTACAGGTTTGAATCCCGTTGAGGGTAAATATAGTTATGACGGATATATAAACTTGAATTTTCGACATGTCTTTTTACTTTATTTATTATGTGGTACCCATACAATAAGTACATTACTTAGTCATGCAAATTTCGAGTTTTTAAAATTTAATAATTTCTGATGCTTTAGCAATTTAAATGAAACAACTGAAACAGATTTAACTCGCGTTTTTATTTGTGTGTCATTCCGAAAATTTTACAGTTCCCATATTCGTTGCCAATTGAGCTGTTACTAGTCTAACAATAAACGTCTTCAAATATAATGAAATACGCGAGTTAAAACCCTTATAATATATTTTCATTCCAACATAATTTTTTTTATCGATATTTTTTTTGTAAACTCTAACTAAACTTTGATCATTCATTAGACAAGAAAATATTTCACCTCTTGTCACAAGGAATTTGTTCATTAGCTTCCACGGTTGGCCGGAGCGGAACGAACGGTATTTTAAAACTAAGAAAACATAATATTTCTTCCGCACTTTCAACTGTTTTGATTGGCTGAAATGCGGCCTCTGTGATTGGTGGATCCAAATCGATTAATCAGATAGATCGTTGCGTTTATGATCTATAGATTTAACGGGAAAGTTTAAATTATTGGTTACTGAATAAATTGCATTTGATTATATATTTATGAGTGTAATAATTTATTTTATTTGATTGGATGTGTGTATTGCGTATTGATTTCTCTGGAAATAAATTTGACATGAACGCTGTTTTATTATAATTTTACTGCTGTGATAAATTTAAATAATAAAACTAACTGCTACTTTTAAAAAGTACCTAAGTAAATCTATATTTTAATTTATATATACCTAGGTATCATAAAATTTATAAGTTAAGAATGACTTGTCCGATTATTATGATCTTTGCTTTGGAAAAGCAGAACAGCTATTAAAACAAGAAATTTTAGGAAAAATAAAATAGGAACAAACATTTTGTATGTAAGTAACAGATTTGTGATAAGGTATACCTATCTCGAAAAGGCAAGTATAAAGTTCGCAGAAATACCTTGTTGAATTAGGTACATAAAATACATTTTGCGATAGAATTTGATAAATTCGTTCCACTAATTTAATTTGAAATGAAATGCCATTCTATATGAACCGACTAATTTGACTGTACCACAGAAATTCATTAAAATACGAACATTCAGTGTGCTAACCACTATACCGCAATCAAATTATCTTCTCGTTGGTATAAAATATTGTTTTAAACTATATTAAAATTTCATAAATTACACATCATGTCAAATTTTACATTGTTGAGATCATGCTATAGAAATAAAGAACACAATTCTGAGGACTTAATCAAAAAGAGTGTAAGTGTCGTATGGTTCTAATTAAAAAGGTGTAAGTACTTCATATGTAGTATCACATTTATGCCCCTTTTACTGTGACCGTATGACACTTACTATTTTAGAAATGCGCATTTATAGTAGAATATAATTATCTGCCTAAATTATGTATTTGAGATGTGATTTGTGTTGGAATGAAGCAACTAAAAACGGATTTAACTAGCGTATTTTTAATTTTATTGGCTGACGTCACGAAAATATTACAGTTCCCATATTCGTCACGACTAATCTCAGGATAGTCTCAAGCTAAATAAAATAAAATACTTACGCGAGTTTAATTTGTTTGTAGTTGTTTAATTCCAATATGTAATAACCGCGAAGGCATCAGAAATTATGAGGTCCAGCTGTTTTAGCGTGACGCCGTGACCAAGGGAAATAGCGATTATTATAATAATATGTATAATCTATATAAATAAAATTCAATCGCCGTTCGTTCATCTGGCTAAAACTCGAGAACGGCTACCGGTTTGGATGATTTTAGTTTTGAAATGTTTCTGAAACTCCAGGAAAGTTTTTAAAAGGTTAGAAAACTTGGAAAAAAAAGAAAAAAATGGTACGAAGTTCGCTGGGTCAGCTATTATATATTATCTTCTTTATCTTATATCTTCTTCTTCTATCTATTATATAAAAGAAAGTCGTGTTAGTTACTCCATTTATAACTCAAGAACGGCTAAACCGATTTGGCTGAAAATTGGCGGGGAGGTAGCTAAGAGTCAGAAAAAGGACATAGGATACTTTTTATCACGTTCCAGTAAAATTGCTACATTGCTTCTTTGCCGGGCGGGACGAATTCTGCCGGGACCGCTAGTTATATATAGGTACTAGTTATGTTTAAGATAAACAAAACCAAAACATCATAGGTACAAGTGAGTCGTGCTTAAGACTGACCCCTGATTGATACGACCCGACCATAAAAGGTTTCTAAAAGAACTATTCATTATAAAGTGACCCGAATTGCGAAAGCATTAACACAATGACATGAACAAACAAACAAGCGTCGAACTTTTAAGATCGAGTAAGCTCTTTTAATATAACATAGTCCATATGTATTTTTTTGTATGTATTGAAGAAAAGGTCGGTTTTTTCTTCAAGATTGCGCGCTCTCTTTATCAAAACTTATCAAAATTTGGAATCTAAATAAAATAATATTTTTCCAAAACTATCAGTTTCTTGTTGTTGTTCCTTATTATCAGCGAACATTTCTGTATTATTGCTTTCTTTATTATTATTATTCGTTTATATTTTTTTTTATTTTACTAAAGATTTATACGAATATATCACCATGGCGAAAAAAACTGTTTATAGTAGGTATTTAGTATTTGGCCTATACGTATGTATGTGTGCTTATTTCATTTTAAATCACGATTTCAGACAAATCTTCAAAAGTAGGCATTTCCAGAGAGTATTTCCATAGGACTAAAATAACAAGAAAAATAATATAAACACGCTGCAGACAGAATTAAGTCAACTCAATTAAAATTCTCAAACTTCGTCAAAACTCGAGGCGGTAATTAAAAAAATGATAACAGCTTGTTAAAGGAAGCAAGAAATGGTTATAACCAGTTATTAATCAAAAGTTGAAACCAATTTAAGTTGACACGAGCAATTGTATCGATTGGTTCACCGGTACTTTGGGATAAACAGGGATTAATCAAATGGGCACTGTCTAACGGAATAAATAATTTCGAATAAACCCGACACAAGTTTGGACTGGTTCGGTTAATGTTGACACTGAATTGATTGTTGTTTAATTATGTTTGCCCAATTTACATTTCAATTTTGAGTACGATTGCCAATAAGAAATAAATACAAATTAGGTACAAATTAATGAACATTTTAACGGTAACTCGCATATTTTAGTTTATTTGCTGACTTTTCTAAAACTTCGGAATGAAACAACTATAAAATTAACGCTAAAGTGATTAGCTTTAGACTATGGTCACTTCAGTCGTGCTACAAACATGGGAACTGTAAAGTAAACATTATTTTGTTAATAGACATCGGATAGACATCCAAGACCACACCACTCTAATAAGCAAGAATAGAACCTGTAGGTAACCCTCCGGTTTTGTATTCATAGACTTTGACTAATAGGTAAGGCAAGAGGCCATCAAATGTTAACAGAACTAGATTTGTCTAGAGTTTTTAAAAATGAACTTAAAAGTAAACTGTATGTCTCGAAAGTAACTAATCATTTCAATTATCATCACCATCAATCAGATTTATCATTTCAAGCTTATTACACCAATTTTGGACACATAATAAATTTCAAACACTAATCATTAATGAATAATGAATAGACATTGCGATTATAAGGCACTTGAAACACAAATCTGTTACACACTAGTTGCACAAGGCACCAGATGTCAAAACCAAATAGGTCAGATCAAGCATAACAAAAATAGGTCAAGTCATACCCAAAATTAAAGCAAATCGCCGTGAAGCGGAAAACCCCACCAATGTTATTAAAGAAAAACACAAAAAGGAAATACCCCTTGAAAACGGAAATAGATGTAAGCTGAACGGAAGTGAAACTAATTAACTTATCCACACTTCACGCCGGTTATTTTCGTGCTTTCAAATACTATAGGTATTAATGTCAACGTCAGAAAACTAACACGCTGATGTGTTGATAGCGATTTCTAAGCGAAATTTGTCGAGGGTACGCAAGAAGTGGCTGTTGATGAACTTTAGACCGTCCACCCTTTTGTTTTAGGTTGTTATTAGATTGGTGCTGAAGAACATTTTGTAAAGTAGGGTGTACGGTATCCAAATATCTGTTTTGCGTGTAAATAGGCGAGTGAGACGCGAAGCCAGGTGCGGATTTTAAGAGAAATCGATGCTATGTTTGAGGGTACATGTTATTATGACAGTTGCCGTTTATATCAACTGACGTGGATATAAATTAAGAGGACGTAATTAGAATCGGCTCGGAGCTATTAGTCGCCGAGTACAGCCGTTCATGTTATATGAAATGTTTTCAAATTCGTATTATAATTAGATTCCTATAACGGTAATGATGCTTTTGAATTTGTTATGCAAAATGCTATTTCTGATAAGCTGTCAAATTATGTTTATACTAATTAAGTGTTGGTTCATAGAGAGATCCGATAATTTCATAATTTCAAAAAAATATAAATATATACAGGAACGTGATTTATGTGTATTCGATTTTGCTAACTTTAATAGTTTACCATTTCATTTTGTAATAGCATACAACAACAATATAAATTTACTTACTGACTTTGCCAAGTTAACAAAATAGAAGGATAAGTATAACAGTATATTTTACTCAACCCATAAGTTAACTGAAATAGATCCTAAATGAAGATAAGATGTAGCGAGCCCGTTTCCCCAACCATTAACTAATAGGTACTACACATATCCTAATAATAGAATAGGTGCTTACTAGAACGGTTATGTTCGGACTTGTATCTTGTTACTGATCTATGGTAGCTATTTTACTTAGAATTAGTTAATACTCTTTTATTACTAAACGGATTGTTAGTGACTCGTCGTTTTGCACTTTAAAACATAGAAATTAATTTAAAATACTCGTACCAAGACAAGAGTAGTAAATATCAAGACCACAGGTGGACGACAACCCAAAAAATACGTCAAAAATATATTTATTCAATTTAGGCTTTTACAAGCTCCTATGAAGGTCAGAAGAAAGAGATCTTCCACTATCTTGTCTATTTACTTGAATCCATAATTAGCGCCATCTTTGTGTATAATATCCTTACTAATAAGAGTTTTATCGTTGTTCCAGATGCCTCAAGTACATTGGAGCCCGAGCGCTCAACGGCTCCAACACCACCCATACCTCTACGACCAGAATATGCTCACCCAGCAGGCGTAGAAGCCTTAGATCCATACAACTCAGAAAAAAACCCACCACCCCACCACAAAGACTACCTAGAAGAAGATTACGACAACGAACCACATAAAGAAGACGATCATGATAACAGAGAAGAAGCAGATGAACTGCCATCTCTTTCTGGAGATCATTTGCTACAAAGCTCAACCGATGATCTACCTATGTTCCTACTGGAGCCTGCGCACGCGTTTGTAGTCAGAACCAAACCAGCGACCTTGAGGTGCCGTGCGGCGAATGCCTTACAAGTTTACTTTAAATGCAATGAAGTCAGATCGGTGGCTAGTACTCAGTTTGAGTTCGTTGATCCTCAGAGTGGGGTGAGGATTGTGGAAGCTGAGTGTAATGTGACTCGGGATCAGTTGGATGAGTATTTTGGTGAAGATAGATTTACTTGTACGTGCTTTGCTTGGAGTAGCCGAGGCGATATTAAGAGTCAGCCTGCTGTTGTGGAATTGGCATGTAAGTATCAAGCATTTAATTAACGTGAGGTTTTTGTCGCGCGAGAAGATAAGTTACACTGTCATAATATAATTATTGGCGATGAGTAGTGAGAGATGTTTTCTCGAGCGACAAAAACCTTATAAGACTCAATCGAAGCTGAAAACTAATAAAGATCAATGTTTCTGATATTAAGTAAGTAATCCCAAGAATTACAAATGAGAAATTGCCAATTATGTAAATATGAAACTTCCCTAATGAAAGCAAAAGTAGAACAAAACGTGCGAAGGTATTACATAGCTTCATTCGTATGAATAATGAATAAAAACGTTCCGTAGGAACGGGGAATAAATTCTCTTAATGAAACGTGACACGTAAAATTTTCACACCAAACACCGAGAGAGGAGTTTTAATTTAACATAACGACATCAATGACAGTTAAAGTATCATAAAGTGCTGTATCATACACATTTATCGATATAGCGACAGTAAACATGTCGATTTTAACATTCAATACAACGGTTAATGCTATATCCGGACGGGACGTGGCGTAACGTTTCATCAAAACTCATAATTTTGTGGGGTTTCCGTAGCCGAAATTAGAATAAGTCGGTCAGCGAAGCTAAGCTTTGAACCTGGCGACTAAGAAATGTTTTTAGAAGGGGAAAACATAACAAACACTTCTTTAAAAGACTGATTACTATCCGAGTGACACTTGATAACTTTGATCTTACTATCTAAACCTGTTCATAAGTAACGAAATAAATTAAAAAACACTAGAAAAAAATATCGGTTGAGATTTCAACCTTTACCTTTATACCTTTACCTGTATTCCTTTACCTGTATTCCTTTACCTGTATTAGCAATTTTGTTGAAACATTGTGTGGATTGTTGATTACATCTTTACATATCTTATCGTGGGTGCCCCTTAAATAGCATAACATTAATTGTCATATATTGAAAACGCATAACAGACTTGGCATAACAATATTATGCATAACATACAATATGCATAATTATAAAATGGCATACTGCTTAAAATGCATAATAATGAAAAAGCATAATTTTAATTAGTATAACTTTATCTGGTATAACTTTAATATGCATAATAAAATAAATGCATAAATAAGGGGGCACCACAGTTTCCACAAAATGGAAAAGTCGATTAATGAGATACCGAAAATTATCTCAGACAGTTTTTCATCATAAATTATTACAACAATTCTAGAAACTTTCAATAGTTATTCTTAGACATTTCATTTAGTGTCGTGTATAATATTAACCATACTTGTCTTTATTCCAAAATTATCAGAAAAGTAGGTTAGGTTAGGTTAAAACTGCGACACTTGCAGGATCGATTTGCTACCAGAAAAGTAGATCAGTTTTTAAACATATTTTTTCATTTTATTGGCCCCAATAGATGAAAATAAAAGTATATGTATGAAAACTTTTTTTTTTTTAATATTGAATATTGAAAATTTGGTATTTATGCACACAAAAAACATATTTAAATCAGTTGAGGTTGTGAACAGACTCTTAAATTTTTTATAATCTTTCATATTTATAAAAAATAATTTTAGGCTTTTTATTTTTATGCTAGTTTATCGTTATGAGTATTTACATTATGCGTATTAAAATTATGCATTTTCAATTATGCTTATTAATGTTATGCTGATTTACAATTATGCTTAGAATTGTTATGCTACTTCAAATTATGACGATTTATTTTATGCGTTTTAATATAGACCCATCTTATCGTACTCGTACCTACTTATAATACCACCCCTTATGTAATTATCATTCTACTTCCCATATTCGTAGCCGACTGAGCTGATATAATTGTAAAATCAAATACGCGAGTTAATACCGTTATAGTTGTATTATTCCAATGCGTAATAACCGCGAAAGCATCAGAAATTATCATGATATTGAATTTCGCTTTCATTGTCACTTTTATTTTTTTGGTACGAGATATCTGATCTAACCAAAACTAACGAAATTCGTATTGTTTTCAGTCCATTGTTCTTACATCGTAGTATCTGAATGTAAACTATATTAATAAGGTTGTATTCCTAGAAAATCCAGATATGAAAATACTGAAAAAGAACACTTTCATTACATTCAACGCAAAGCCAAAAGAGTCACAAAAAGAGTCACAAAAAATTTAATAACAGTTGTACATGAAAGTAATAAAACTCAAAAAGGAAATCAAAGGCAAACAGAAACTCGTTTCAATTTACCTCAGCAATAAATCAATTCAGTACATACCTTTAATAATCAATTTGTTGGCGTTTTTGACATCGAATTTCTTGAAGACAAACCGGCTACTTCAGTTGCCCTAGGAAGACGCATGGCGCCATTTATATTATTGTTCATAACTTCCATTAAGGCAAGTCTCGATTAAATTCAACGCTGGAAGGTAAATCTTCTGTGCATATTAAATATGTCAAGACCGATTGTCCGATTTATAGCTTGTTCTTGGGTAATCCACGTGAACACGTGTCGACAACTAAAGGTGCCCTAATCACGACTTTCTCATTTAACAACTATTTGTTCCTACCAATCGCTGCTACACGAATCGTTGTCTTACTTTTCACGCACGAATTTGTTCTCGAAAAAGATGCCGACATAGTGCCACAACTAGCGATTACTACCTACCTACTTGAGAACAAATGTACATATTAATTTCTTAACACATATTTTGAAAAATACTTTTAATGGCTGTTGCGGCCAGGAGGTGCAAATGAGTAAATAGGAACTAATTTATTCAGAATTACATTAGATCATAATAATTAATTTATTATTTAATAGTCATAGATACAATACAATTATGTCAAATTACACCCACTCGTACTGAAATCTTCAAAATAACAGTAATATCAAATAAATCTATAACACAAAATTTTAACATCATTAAAATAGGATTTTCTCTTTCGGCAAAGCAATAAGTATGGATTTGAAATAAGCTTACGATAAATACTTCATACCGTTCTATTGCGTTAGTAAGTGTAGAATGTCTATATATTTCGTCATGTCTGACGGCGGTCTAGTGGTCAGATACCCTGACTACGAAACCGGAGGTTGCGGGATCGCATCCTGTTAGGGGCAGATGTCAATGTGATGAGCACTGGCATCTGTACCTGAGTCTTGGATGTCTTATATGTATGTTTATCCGTTGTCTAGTACCCATACTACAAGCTTTGCTTAGTTTGAGACTAGATCAATTGGTGTGGACAATTGTCCAAAGATATTTATTTATTTATGTCGGGATTTTACTGTTATTTGAGGGTTATCTTTACTAGTCCAATTTCAACAAAAGCTGGACCTTGGTTTAATTACGTCAGTCATTGTGAGAGCTTTGACAAAGCTGTCCAAAGCTTAATAATTGTGACACGACTTAAAGTTGGATTAACGTCAATTATATAAATCCATTTGGTTATTTTGAAACTTTGACACTTTTGAGGCTAGTGCATTAGACTAGGTTATGACTTGTTGTCTAGATTTCTGCTCGTTATAAGTGAGATAAATATAAAATTAAATATTGTAATGAATATCTCATTGAAAATCCTTCTTCACATTAATAGATTTAAGATTAGTGACGACGACCGGGTAAAGAAAACAATTTTTTTCAATCAATATCAGTCTGACATTTTTATTTTTAAAGATTAGCCGAATCAATACTTCTGAACTTGTTAATTGAGAAAAGAAAAAATATGAATTCAATATTATTTTGTAACTTGATGAACAAAACAATACTCAATAATTTATGATGCCTTCACGGTTATTACACATTGGAATGAAACAACAAATAAATCACTTTAGCGTTAGACTAATTGTCAGCTCAGTCGTGCTACGATTATAGAAACTGTAAAGAATCCGAAACGTCAGCAAATGAAATAAAATAAAAATACGCGAGTTAAATCCGTTAATAGTTGTTTCATTCCAAAACAATACTCGTCATGCCTATTTTAGATATATATTTAGTTATATATAAAAGGGGAAAGCTGACTTAATGACTGGCATATCAACGCAGGGACTAAACTATAAGGTTTAGAAACTTCAAATTTTGCTCAGGAGTTCCTTATATAAAGTAGGGGAGTACTAAAAAAGGATTTTTGAAAATTCATCCACTAAGGAGGTAATACGGGATTATATCGTACGCAGACGAAGTCCCGGACAGAAGTTAGTATTTTATAAAAATGCTTAATTAGCTGCAAATAATAGCTTTTAATACACGTTAATTGGAAGAAATAATACTTCCATAGGCAACTAGAATTCCATTTGATGTCCTCACGCATTTTAATGAAGGAAGTTGATAACTTAATTATCACATATTAAGTACTGACATTAAATATTGAAAATGTGGATGTAATAAAATTATAAATACATTCAACAATGAACACATAAAATATTAACGACTGTATAAAATCACAGCTACAAGTCTTTCATGATAATCAAAAGGTGATATGTACGAAAAAAATGCAATTTAAAAGTCGTCGCTTTACACTTGAATATCATTTATTTAAAATAGATTCAAATAATTTATTTCTCAAAAAACATATAGGTAATATAATTACAATATTATTATAATGTCAAGTGAAAAGCCGTAGGTACTGAGATCGGCAAAACAAAGAACAGTATTAGGTAAAAAAATAAAGTACAAATTTTAATATCAATAAAATAATTAATGACGGTATGATTTGGAATCACAATTTATATGCATATTCGTAGCACTATTTCTTATCACTTTAGCGTTAGAAGATTGATTTCAAAGCAGACTGAGCTGACGATGACTACGTTACACTATCATCAGCAAACAATTGTTATATTCCAACGTACAACAAACTCAAAAAAATCGCAACAAGTGTAAAGTGAACAGAATCACTCAACGGGCAAAAGCAAAGAGAGCTTTGAAGGCGTCATCCAAACAAAACCGAAAGCAAAGTAAAACTCAGAACTTGCTCATAAACGTCTAAATATATACGAAACAGAAGCGAGAAACACTCGCGTCTCTTTAATTGCGCGAAGCAACCGTGTTTAATACAGTAGCTTTAAATTCCAAACTTGACAGTTTTAATTGTTCTGTGAGAGCTACAGACACACACCCAAGTGGGTACGATGTTAATGATAATGCATGTGTAGCCTAGGATAAGATTTACTGTTCAGTAATGCTTTACGTTTTTAATGGTTCTGTAAACGTGTTCGAATTTAAATTCAGGAGACATAAAGGAGTTATAACAGGGCTTAAAGTAGCATTTAATGTTTTTGATGCAGCTGTTGCTCTGTCTATCATTGTTTTTATCATAACTAATTTAAATAGTGAGACAAATCATAAGGGAGTAAAATTTTATATTTATGATAGGAGAGGTATATTGCTTCCGGAGCATGAGAAAAATTAAGCATCTCAAGATAAAAATAATTTCGCTGGCGTTAACACAGTTTTTCTCTTTATCCATGAGGATAATGAAAATTTGCTTTCATATAATTATGTAATCATATAAATTAAGTACTTGACAATTTTAAATTTAGGTTGTTTTTATGTGTTACTTGCGGTCCGTCACGGCTACTGAAATAATACAACCAAAATTAATTACATAAGTTAGAAAACATTAAAGTACCTTATCTGAAAGTTAATAATTAGGTTTATCGTAATTAGAGTTTAAAAATGAATTAGCTAAAACTTTGTGACTTATTTAAAAAGTCGAGTCTAATTAAAAAATAATTAATGATAACAATGAAAGATAACAAATTGCAGTAAAATTGCACGCAAACCAGGAACAATCTCCGGAATGAGTCATGCATTTATCTGCACGAAAGTAAATCTTACGGAATGAGTTACTGCACTTTATGACAGAATTTACTGAGCTTTACCATTCAGAATTATTCAACGTGTTCCAAAATAACTTTCAGAGATTTAATTACTATATGTACCAATATTTTTATAAAGATGACAGATGAGAAGTTGGAATATATGTAGTGACTGCGAAACAGCTAGCCCACGATAAATTGTCGAGTCGAAATCTTATCAAGTCGATATCGTCTTATTCTGGCGATGATGATGATCTGTCGAATTCGGTAACGTTGTCGACAACGAGAAACCTTGTTATGTCGATATCTTTTCTTATTAATGGTGGAACATGACACCTGGACCTTACTGAATACTAGCGACATATATATCTTTGCCAAGCGATAACTCCCTTTGAACTCGCCTTGTTGTATTTTCTGTTAGGTCACACTATGCAAAAGGAGCAATATACCTAAAATATTTTCAACAATTCCAAAGCTCACCTGTAAAATGTTCATACAAAACTTGCCCATTAAATTCATCCTTTTCTATTCAACTTGCACCCCCCGGGAATACGAATTTCGTACAGGAAATGAAACGTAGTAATTTATAGCCCTACACGAACTCCGCACCAACTTATCATTTACACCCATCAGATGACTTAAAATTTTAAAGGAACTAGGATTTATTTAAAGCTGCGTTTTGGGGGAATCTTCGTATTTCGCTTCCGTTGTGGATGTTTGTTTTTATTTTTTACGGCTCGTGTCTTATCTCTCT
Source organism: Polylopha cassiicola (assembly GCA_038024825.1). Classification (NCBI taxonomy): domain Eukaryota; kingdom Metazoa; phylum Arthropoda; class Insecta; order Lepidoptera; family Tortricidae; genus Polylopha; species Polylopha cassiicola. The sequence goes on along the minus strand of CP149052.1, from coordinate 11,741,442 downwards.
GTTTATATATATTTTTTTAATTTAGATATCTTCTTATCTGACCGAAAATAATTCCAAATTTGGATATTTTCAACATTAGCAACAAAGATCACCTCCAATCTTTTTAGCAACTCATTTTGAGAGCTATAAAACAAAATACATCGTTGCTTCGAATCACAAAAAAAAAGCAAGCTTTTTAGCTTGCTAGGGCTTAAAGACTAAAACACCTAATCTCTTTCAAATCCTCATATTTCAGTTAATCCACGAAAAACCGTCCATATTTGAAGAACATACTACATAATGTTGCAGCTAAAACACCTCTTATCCCTTATCAGGCACTCTGGAACAACTAAACCAAAATCCTTTCTCTCCTTTCGGAAACCCAACTGAAAACAGTTTTCCATCGGCAGATTAGCACTCCTATCACGTAAGTGCCACTTAATGCTCTGCCACACTCGTGCATAATCCTTGCACCGCACGAGTCCTGCAAAATTACATTACTGTTACACGCGCAGTGGCTCTGGTGTCTGATTTCAGATATCTGGGATTCTGTCAGTCTATTGCTGACGTAAATTGCGTTATGTCAAATCTTGCTTATGCCTTGTTTATAGGAAATGCAATGTTCTGAGATGGTTAGCTTTAGAAATAGTTAGACCTTAGGAAGGAAGCACCATAAGATAGGAGATAATTCCAATTACTTTATTTTTGCTTTTTGAAAAAAAAAATATATAATACGTACTGTAGCTGACCTAGCGAAGTTCGTACCGAGTTTTGTTAGATTTTGTATTAACAACCAAGATTTTATATTAAAAGGTAGTGAAAATTTAAATCCATTATAGTTGTTTTATTTAAGATGGTGTTATTCATTTATTGGTCATTCATCATTATCATTCATGAACTATTTTGCATGAGTCTTTGAAGTTCATCAAAATTGTACCTACAGTCAAGTTTAATTTCTATTTTACGTTCTAAACTTATATCCATTCTAGAAATTCAAGTAAAAGGAATCGTAAAAATCTTAACAACATTAACAACTTACAAACTCAAAAGAATCCAAAGCTTAGCATATAATGCGGTTAACTCACAATTACTAAAAGCAACACGTTACTGGCACTAAAAGTGCAGTTACCATGCCACCCAGGGCTCTCATCTAACCAAACGATTATAGCTCTTACTGCATAGGTAATAAGGTGACCAGCATTTGCTTTTCTGAATGACGGTGATGTTCGCATAATCTCCATGTCACGCACTGCACGCTGTGGAATTAGATTGCAGTCGTGGACATTTGTTAAATGTTTAGAAATCCTGGTTCTGGTGAAATTCTGTCATTTAAACGGTTGAATAAGACTTGATTAATAACGACATGTTTATGACGGTTCAGATTGAAGTTGTTTACTGTATTTGAATTGCTTTCTTGTTTAGGTCAGTAATCAATTTCTAAAAATAGGATTTGCAGAAAAATAGCGGACATGTCGGTTATTGTTTGTTTCAAATAATCCAAAGAACTAATTAGAAGACAGTTATAATAATACTTTAACATCAAAATAACGTATTACCTCGCGTATTTTATTTTATTTGCTGATGTTTCGATTTTTTTAAGTTCCCATAGTTCGACTGAGCTGACCATAGTAACACTAAATTAAGTTTGTTTTATTCCAATGTGTAATAACCGCGAATGCATCAGAAATTATTATAATATCGTTTATTTGGTTGAGTTGTCTTTTGAGATTTCTTTGCCAACTTTAGCCTCTATTTTCATTTTCCATTGGTCAATCAATTTTTAAATCTGGATCTTTGTAGACATCATACCTCTAAATTTCATTCAACATTAACAATTAGTTTTATGTTTTCTGTAAAAGTGTAGTGTACAGGAAGCAGTAGCAAAAGATACACTCTTCTGAACTTCAAATCAAAAAGACGTCGCACAAGAAAGACGACAGAAGATAGCAATGGTATATAGATACCTACATACAGAAGATAATACATAAGCTACCGTCCAGTAAATAATAGTCTCCAATAAAACTAGCCAACTGCTCACAAAGCATCTCTCGTAGGATTCGAGTAATGGAGCGTGTATTGAGCAGATTTATGGTCTCAACTTGAAATGTTCATTTTGTGCCAGTGCCGACTAGTTCTATGAAAGGAATGTAAACTTTATTGTACAGTAAAATACTTACAGAAAACCACTTCCGAATTAAACAACCGTAAAAGGATTTAATTCGCGTGTTTAGTTTTATATGCCGATGTTTCGAAAGCTTTACAGTTCCCATATTCGTAGCATGACTGGATTTAACTCGCGTATTTCACTTAATTGGCTGACGTTTGACCTTTTTTGCCTTCACAGATTTCATAATCGTAGCACGACTCAGCTGACAATAGTCTTATGCTAAAGTGTAACTTATGTTAAAGTTATTTCATTCCGTTATAGTTGTTTTATTGCAATGTCTAATAACCGCGGAGGCATCAGAAATTATTAGCAACTGAATGTTACATTTTACCGAGCGCTAAACCCACGTTCAGTTTTTTTGTGCAAACCAATTGACACGTACAAAGTTAAATTGTTTAATGAATAACATTTATCGTTGATGACACAACAATCAACAGAATGATATAATCATCGAGCTTGTTAGTTTTTATTAAGATTGACGTGAGAAGACATATCGGATACGTCAATGTGGATGAGGTATTTTTTTTTTATTTTTTTATTTAATCTTTATTGTACAACTAAACCTTTGGACAAAAGGCGCACTTATTGTCATATGGCATCTACCAGTCAACCTTTGAAGTAGATAGAGAGCATGTACAGGAAATAAATTTATATACTTAACACAAATAAAAATCTAAACTCTAGTAGGTATTTTTTTATTTTAAAACGGGTACATAAGTTACTTGTACGTAAAGGAAATAAAAATATAATTCCTGATACCTTCGCGGTTATTCCACATTGGAATGAAACATTTATAACGGAAGTGTAATTTATTGGCTAACGTTTCGGAGCCTTTACAGATTCCATAATCGTAGCACGACTGAGCTGACAATAGTCTTATGCTAAAGTCACTTTAGCACGTATATTTGTAGCAGTAGTTCTACGAATATGGGAACTGTAAAGTTTTCGAAACGTCAGGCAGCAGATAAAATAAAATACCCGAGTTAAACCCGTTATTGTTATCTTATTTCGATAGGTAGTATTTTTTTTGACGTTTCTTTAAATGACATAATGTCAGTACTTAGTCAAGTTTTGTCGCGCGACAAATACGTTAACTTGCAATTCTACTTACAAGAGCTAGCAAGTATTCATTTCTAATTTTAGTTAACGGACAGATTCCAGGACATTTTCTAAATATAACTTATTCATAGAAGTCATATGAGTTTAGAGATATTATGTTCTCTAAGAATTATTGTTTACAAAATTACTTAATAATATTATATAGTATAGTCTGGTTAATATAACCCAAATGGGGTACAAATCTATACATTTTTATCTTTTTTTTTTTCTTTATCGATCAAGTATATTACCAAAAATTGTTTATTAGGTGCATATTTTTTCTTTTCTTAATCGAACAATATGTAACAAAAATTAGGTATGCGTTTTCTATACTAATCTATTCTATAATATAATAAAGAGGAAAGGTTTGTTTGTTTCTTTGGATTGAATAGGCTCCAAATTTGAAAAATTCTTTCACTGTTGGGAAGTTACGTTCACCCTGAGTAACATAGGCTATAGAATATTTTGAAAAAAATAGGGATCCGTAACGTTACCCCGGGAACCGCTAGTTATAAGTATATATAGTAGGTAGGAACTATATTTTTTTTATAATCAAACTGACGGACTAAACGGAATTTCTTATTCTTTACCAAGTTGTCATATTTATTTCCCTTATTTAAGCCCGACCCCAAAATTGCGCAAACCAAAATATAACCGTTGAAATAATAATTATTGAATTAGCCTGAGAGCAGACCGCGCGATAAATTATAATTGACGTTTGTTTGTGAACAAAATGAACTCATTCATGATAATTTTTGTTCACAAAATGCGGGTAATAATGAACTCATTGCATAACAATGAAAGGTCGTATTAAAAAGATATACGAGCTGATCGGATTGTTGTAAATTAAATTTTCTACCGAAATATCGGCTGAAACGAATCCTACTACTATTATAAAGGCGAAAGTTTGTAAGTATGGATGTATGGATGTTTGTTACTCTTTCACGTAAAAACTACTGAATGGATTTGAATGAAACTTTACCACAATATAGCTTATACATCAGAATAACATATAGGCTATATTTTATAACGATATAGTGTAAAATACTAATCATACGCAGACGAAGTCGCGGGCAGAAGCTAATTTTCTTTATAAAGCTTTCATTGCATTGCGGAACTGCAATGGATAATGCTTTGAGCGCGAAATTGTAATTCATCTCGACCGTTTGTTAATTAAGTTAAGTGTTAAACAGTTTTACTTATTCAATTATCTACCTACTTACTTATCTTTAAATTTAAAATAATAAGTATTACTAGTAGCGGGTGTATGTGTGTCAAAGTGTGGCTAGATCCCGAGGTACATACAAAGATTCATTAGCATTTCGGGACAATATTTGGTATTACTTAAATGATTTTCTTTCTCAAGTCCAAAAGGAAGACTTTTAAGTAGTAAGTAGGTTGATTAGCACTGCATTTGCAAATTTTCTAAAAACGTATTTTACGTAGCATAGAACATTCGTGTATTAAAAAGCATGTTTTTAAAAAGAGTATCTACCTACAATTATTTGTTTTGGATTATATTCTAAACTCATTAGGACCAAATCTATTTAAAAAAAAAATATTTTGAGTCACGTGTTTTTGACATTTTTGCAAATAGCGTCAGACCTCCACTGTTTCAATAAATTTCCATTCTTCTAACGAATCTCCTTCTCCAACAGATCTCAAGAAAGTCTTCGCCATATCCCCACTACCCTTGTCAGTGGAAGCTGGTTCCTCTGCATCATTGAGGTGTTCCCCACCATCAGCGGCTCCATCTCCGAGGGTATCCTGGCTGAAGCATGGAACACCTCTGCAGCAGGATCACAATGTTATGGTGTCTGCTGAAGGGAATCTGTTGATATCAAGAGCTACTTTGCAGGTGAGTTTGTAGTTACTGATATTATTTAGGGTTTTTTTTTTATTAAATCACGGATTGGAATGACAACTTTAAAGGATATATTTGCGTATTTTATTTTATTGGCTGACGTTTACCTTTACAGATTCCATAATCGTGACACGACTGAGCTGACAATACTCTTATGCTAAAGTTTTATGTCAGCTCAGTCGTGCTACGATTATGGGATCTGTAAAGGCTTTGTTTTGTTGCCTTCGCGGTTATTACACATTGGAATGGAACAATATACCTGATTTAGTTACTTTAGCGTTAGACTATTGTCAGCTCAGTACTACAAATATAGGAACTATAAAGTTTTCATTTCAAACTTATTTAATATATCTACTGATCTCCTTTTATATGTACAAATTTTATTATTATTATGATACCATAACGAACCTATTTAATAACTTCATATAATAAAGGTATCTTAATAAAATAAATAAATAATAATAAATATCTTTCGACAATTCACACTAATTGATCCAGTCACAAACTAAGCAATGCTTGTAGGTACTAGACAACGGATAAACATACATAAATACAAACAGACATCCAAGACTCAGGTACAGATGCCAATGCTCATCACATTGACATCTGCCCCTTACAGGATTCGAACCCGCAACCTCCGGTTTCGTACTCAGGGCCTCTGACCACTACCAACAGGCCGTCAAATCTTTAAATCTCTTTACTTGATCAAATTTAAAATTAATGAGGTATAGTTCCCAAAACTAACATTGTGAGACGTTCAGTACAAAAGTCCATTACTTGATTGATATACTTACTTACCTAATCTTGATATAGTTTATGTCTCAACTGCGTATAGAATCCGTTATTATGACCTTTATCATGTATAATGAACTTTTTGATAAACTGCTCCGATAATTCATTGTTCCATTTTAGTCTGTTCCTCCGAATCTTTTAAGCTATTAATAATGTTAAAATGGAAGTTTAAAAAGGTTATGTTAAAATGGAACAATTATAATGGATTCAATTTGCGTATTTTTTTTTGTAGTCAGATTACGGTGGGAAATTTTAGCAAACAATTAGGTAGGTACTTATAAAGAATTGTAGAAGTACAGATTATAGAGTGAGGTCATTGAAATTTGAAATATAGAATTTTTTGTATTATATCAATAATTTTATTTGTGTTAGACTACCGTCAGTTAAGTCGTGCTACGAATATGGGAACTGTAAAGTTTTCAAAGCGTCGCAAATAAAATACGCAAGTTAAATCTGTTATATAGTTATTTCATTCCAATGTAATAACCGCGAAGGCATCAAAAGTTACATTCTATTAATTTCGAAATTGAATTGCGCTTTCTATGAAATGGAAAAAGCCAGTTCAGCTTTAACATTGTCCGAATCATTTTATAAAAATAAAAACACTTTTCAATACAATTCGAAAATAGCTAATGAAAGGCTGACAGTCGTTATTCATCCGGATTTAGTACAGTATCAAAATATGAAACTAGAAAATTCGTTGGTTGTTATTTAATAGAATTTCAATATGTATGACATGGCTTGAATACCTTTACGTGTTTGAAATGTCAAAACTATAGGTGTTGGAATGAAACAACTATAGACGGATTTAACTCGCGTGTTTTATATTGGAATAAAACAACTTAAAACGGATTCAACTTTTAGCATAAGACTATTGTCAGCTCAGTCGTGCTACAATTATGGAATTTGTATAGGTTCTGAAACGTCAGCCAATAAAATAAAATACGCGAGTTAAATCCGTTTAAAGTTGTTTCATTCTAATGTATAATAACTGTGCGAAGGCATCAGAAATTATCGCGTATTTTATTTTATTGGCTGACTTTTCGCATTCTTTACAGATTCCATAATCGTAGCACGACTGTGCTGACAATAGTCTTATGCTAAAGTGAATTCCAATCTATACTAATCTATACTAATATTATAAAGCTGAAGAGTTTGCTTGTATGTTTGTTTGTTTGAACGCGCTAATCTCAGGAACTACTGGTTCGAATTCAAAAATTCCTTTTTTTTTGGATAGACCATTTATCGAGGAAGGCTTTAGGCTTATATAACATCACGCTGCGACCAATAGGAGCGAAGAAACAGTGGAAAATATGTAAAAAACGGGGAAAATATAAAGCCTTATAACAAACAAACAAACTCTTCAGCTTTATAATATTAGTATAGATTACTATTCCACGGGGACGAAGTCGCGGGCACAGCTAGTGTATAATAACCGCGAAGGCATCAGAAATTATTATCAAGACTATAGTTACGCTGAACTGGATGATGTCATGCGTGATACATATTTGTTAATAGGTGTGTCGAATCGAGATTCAAACGATTATAGGCTTTTTTGCTGCTACCGATGATGTAATGTATAGTTGTTAGTAATTAGATTATAGTGTAAAATGTAACACGGTCTCATCCATGTCATACAATATCATAGATTCAGCAATGTCACGACCCAGGCACACTTTGTCACAACCGTGTTTATGTATGCTTTTTTATGTTTCCTACAAGCATTTAGCTTGTCCATATATATAAAAAATATGCTTTCGGTATATACATTTAATATACGTCGCCATAATATATTTAAAAAAAAAATTTTTTTTCTACTTTCTGAAACTTTTTTAAGAAATTCACAGTCACGCCTCTTTCTCTTTGGTGTAGGCAGTGACTTATTAAATAAGCAAAAATAAAATACACTAGTTAAATCTTTTATAATAATATGAAATTGTTTTATTCTAACAATATTTTGTACTTACTATAATTATTACGTGTTCTCGTAAACCGCTGACTTACCTAATGACTGACATGTCCACGAAGGGCCTAAGCTAGTAAGGTTAGAAACTTGAAGTTTTGCACAGAGTTTCTGAATAACGTAGGGGAGCACTAGGAAAGTATTTTTAAATTTTCAACTTCTAAGGGGATTAAACGGAGGTGTTTATCATGAGTAGACGAAGTCACGGGCAGAAGCTAGTCCACTGTAATTTATTCCAATATGTAAAAACAGTGTAAGCATAAATTTACATTATTACATAAAATACATTGTAGTACTAAAATAGCATTGTATGACCTACAGTAACCCTATTATAGTAACTATTACAATTCAGAGAAACAAAAAAAAAGAAGTCCTTTAATGAGGAAGTAACAAGAACTAATGTCATCTTGCGACTTCAATAGGTTGAGTCACTGCACCTTAAGGACCTAATGTAAAATGCCAATAAAATACAAAATGAACCTTAATCCGTAATAAATTAGACTTCAAATTGTGAAACATGAATAGTGACCCAAATATAACATGTGCTATGTTTACATTCGCGGTTTTAATAAGTTGCGTTAATTATTTATTGCCTATTAACATTTTAATGAGATTTTTACTGATATGTTTGGCTTGAATTTATAGTACCTAGGTACCTATATACTTTATTTTTATGTTTATTAATCATTTACTTTTGCTCTACGTACTTACGAGTAGGCAAAACCTAAGTACGTGTTTTTTTATGTCTTTGGACAATTTGCATCAATGGATAAACATACTTATATATATACAAGTAAGACATCCAAGACTTTAAAGCTCGTGCAGTGCACACTAACATCTGTCCCTAGCAGGATTCGAACCCGCAACCTCTGTTTGTCATATTACACTGTTGTTAATGTCATATTACACTTGTTCTGTCCCTGCCCCAATCACCTAGTATGAAATATACTTTACAACTTACATACTAATTTAATGAAAATCGGTAGAGCTTTTTACAGATTCCACAATCGTAGCACGACAGATGTTTTAGCAGTCGTGCTACGATTATGGAATCTGTAAAGGCTCCGAAACGTCAGCCAATAAAAATAAAATACGCGAGTTAAATCCGTTAAAGTTGTTTCATTCCAATGCATAATAACCGCGAAGGCATCAGAAATTATAAACGTTATCACTCTTTGCGTTATTAAAAAAGTATGACAATTGACAGATCTTTCGCGCGACAATATCTTTACATCTGTACTAATATTATAAAGCGAAAGAGTTTGTTTGTTTGTTTGAACGCGCTAATCTCAGGAACTACTGGTTCGAATTGAAAAATGTGTAAAAAACGGGGAAAATATGAAGCCTTATGAAGAATTACTACTTATTCCACGGGGACGAAGTCGCTGGCACAGCTAGTGGTACTATAAACAGCGTCTGTCGCGTCTTCACGGATCGTCACAGCTTTGTCGCGAATTGTTAATTCTATCCCGAAGTGACTTGGACTAATTAGTCGCCACTGACATTTATTAATTGCGACACTTCTCTCTGTCGGCGACTCGTTTTGTTGCAGCCCGCGTGCATTTTCAAAGGATGTTTATTCAATGATTAGAAGAAAACATAAATTAACGATGCGTTTACCGTGTAGTTCTTTTAGCTTGTTTTTCTGTTGTAAATGTTTGTAATGAGGTCAAATTGCAGTAATAAAGGATATTGTAATAGTCTCTTAAATATCATATATGTGTTATAACATTTTTAAACTGAAACATAGTCATTTATTTACGTTCTTTTGCTGTTTTAGTTACTCTATAAAAGAAATATAGGTCCATATATGATTAAAATTAAGTACTATAATAGATATCTTTGGACAATTCAAACCAATTGATCTTAGTCCTAAACTAAGCAAAGGTTACTATTAATATTAAACAACGAATAAACATATATATATACATCCAAGACCCAAGATGCTCGTTCTCATAACACTAACATCTGCCCCTGACAGGATTCGAACCCGCAATATTAAGTCTATATTTCAGGTATTATTTATTCTGGCTTCAAACTTAGCAAAATATATACCAAAACTCAAATACAATATCTGCTCTGGATTCGTACTCACAACCTCAAGCTTCGCCGTCTGTCAAGCCACAAGATTGACAAATATTTGACAATCAATCAATTAATATGTCAAAAATAAAATCATAGCTATGTAAAGAATAATTCAATGAAATCTGTTAGCTTTATAAAAATGATTCACGTGATAAAGAATCCGAGAGAGAATTAAGATTGACAGATAGCAATAAACATAATGAAGACGGACTGACAGTTATAAGCGTACTCTTAAATGGCTTAATTATTATACACTTTTGGAGATTTTTGACATTATACTTCAATTTAATTTATATAGACTGTTCTACATTATTTATCTATACTAATATTATAAAGAGGAAAGATTTGTACCTATTTTTGTATGTTTGTAATGAATAGGCTCAAAAACTACTGGACCGATTTTAATAATTCTTTCACTGTTAGGAAGCTACGTTCACCCTGACTAACATAGGCTATAGAATATTTTGAAAAAATAGGGATCCGTGCGAAGCCGGGGCGAACCGCTATCTTCCATACAAAGACTATTAAAGCATCCTAATACATTCCTAATCGTTATATATTTTTACACATTCGGAGTTTAATAAGTTCCAATTTTATCAATTACTAGCTTCTGCCCGCGACTTCGTCTGCGTATGATTAGTATTTTACACTATATCGTTATAAAATATAGCCTATATGTTATTCTGATGTATAAGCTATATTGTGGTAAAGTTTCATTAAAATCCATTCAGTAGTTTTTACGTGAAAGAGTAACAAACATCCATACATCCATACTTACAAACTTTCGCCTTTATAATAGTAGTAGGATACCATGTCCATTGCTTACAATAATTTGTAGCTTTAGTTCAAATATATTTGAAATACAATCACTAAATAATGGTACAATATAATTTAGTACCGACGTAGATAATAAACAGAATTAATCAGCCGGAAAGGTTAAACGCCGGCGTCAAAATCGATTCGCGGAATATCATTCAAGGCTTAATTACAATTCCTCATCAATAAACTCCCAAATCTCCGTTCATGAGTAGACGACATCCCGAAATCAATACCAACATCCTGGCCACACGCGACAATTTCGCAAATAGCCCACTACATCTCTGGTTTCCTGTATCAAGCTACGCCAATTAACCACCGGAGCAGACATGTATAAATTGCTCACACCAACACTCGTGTTACACTCACAAAGGTGCTTTTCTTAATTAATATAGTCGTAATATGTGCTTGGATTAATGGCTGTCCTTTGTAATTTTAACGCTCTTAACTGGGCTTACTTTGTACCGTTTCCGACGAAATGTGAACGCTCCAATTACGAGTTGTGACGTTTCATGTGATTTTCATTTTGTTGCGATGCTCTTTTGTTTCTAAATTCATGTCAAATTTTTGTTATGCTTTCTAGAATGTTCTGGATTTGTTTAACGAACTGAAAATTGATTCATTAACGAATATTAGTGTTTAAACCACTTCAAACCTGGCATTAAAATGTTTAAAAATACCTCAAACTCTTTTTATTAGTATTCAGTTCATATTAATACTTGTTTTAGGTTATTTTTTGCTTTGTCTTCTGTATCCTAATGAGATCCCAACATAGGCAATATTTTGCTTAATGGGTAACACTATACCATAAGCACAACTTTGTGTTTTTTACTAAAATAAAGAAATTATTTTTATGTTTTGGATCAATGAACAAATTGCGGCTGACTAAGAATAGGTGACTCAACATATGAAAAATAGATTAAGCTTCTTTGTTGAAAGTCCTCAACTATTTCTGAAAATAGACCCCACGAATTCGTCCATCTCGATAATTAAGAATACATTAAAGTAATGTAAACTAAGAGGTTTTAATTGTTAACAGGATATGGCAAACTACAGCTGCGTCGCAGAAAACATAGCAGGGAAGAGAATATCGGAACCAGCTCTTCTAACGGTCTATGGTAAGTTTTTATACCACGACACCAAAAGGTAACCAGATGTCGACACTTCAGTGCCCTTCCGCTCGACTCATTAATCAAACTACCACAACAATTTAACATATGCGAATGGCCACAAGATGGTCCAAAAATAGCAACCAGTTCCACCCATTGTCAATTAAAACTTTATTGGCTTCAAAGAGCTGCGAAATTACTTCCCATTCATTGGCTGAAATTAATCAACTCCACCGCGGCACGTCAAAAGATTAATAACAAAATTGCTCTCTAATCTCTGACAATTTAATGCATAACAAGACATCGTATTCGTTTCATTACTGAACATAATTTATCTGACAACCGACTATTTCCGATGCTGTTTAACGCTCATTTCCCTCCTTGTACGTAATAACTATCTTTACTTCAACGAGATCAAAAGGGCATGCGCCTTACAATTATTGCACTGCATCTCTGCGCTTGCGCATGGGAGAGTCATTAGGGACGCTACGTTCACCCACGCTGGAAATATGGCGCCTGAGTAACTGATTGCAATCAGCACCTCTGACTTTACACGTCCAAAATCTTTGTCTTATGACATTAGAGATGAGAATTATTGGTGTTATTGTTGTTGTCTGGTATTACGAATATGTACGACCTGCGTTGGACGCCATGACGTGTTCACATAGTACTAGAAATGTGTAGGTTTTTGCTAAGTCTTGTTAGCATATAGTTTACTAGCTTCTGCCCGCGACTTCGTCTGCGTAGAACTCCTCCTTTTTTGCAGTCGGTTAAAAAGTAGCCTATGTCCTTTCGCAGGCTCCAGACTATCTTTGTACCAAATTTCATTTAAATCGGTCCAGTAGTTTTAGCGTGAAAGCGTAACAGACAGACAGACAGACAGACAGAGTTACTTTCGCATTTATTATATTATTATTCATTATTCAATTTTGTGTACAACAAACAAAATCAGCACTTAAAGCGTTCTCAACACTTTTATTTTTATTATTAAACAACTCTTTGGGTTCAGTTATAGAACCCTACTCTAATACTCTTGTAATAAGCTTATACTATGTTAATAAGCCTTATAACGTACTTTAGGAGCTTACCACTCTCATGAGAAGTTTTGGTAATTCCAGACTTACAAAACTTTTTGATATGAATACTTTGGTTGTTCGTTTAATCACAGTTCTTATTCTGTGTGAAACTTGAAACTGGTCGAAATTGTTAACTTGTATCATGGTAACGTATTTCTCATTTATAGTTAGCAACAACCATATTATGTTCACGTCTGTCGCCCATTTCGCTATAAACGCTCTTATTTACGAGTACCGAGAAATTTAAACAAAGAGGAGCTCATTCGTGTTTCTGCTTTCAACCTGGTCTATTCTGAAAATTATCCAATTTGCGGTTTCCTTTAACAGACACGTTCTGTATAACAATTTTCATTTTAAATTAAATTTGTGTTAATTATTTACGATCCTCTGCTAAAGGGATAAGAAATATCAGAATTTACTTCTGTATCGGATTTCCGCGTATCAAATTTAATATTATTATCTAAGAATCCAGAAAAGGTAAGTCCAAAAAGCTGTGTGAGGTCCTAAGGCTTCTACTTAATCCGACCTTGAAGACAGTCTCAAATGTAATTGGGAGTTTAAATTTAATTGGGATACAAGTCAGATATAATTGGGAGATACAAATTAATCTACGCTAGAAACTTGCAATTTCTAGATCCCATATATATCTTCAGTTTAGAAACATCCTAATTGGAATAGTTACTGATACAATTACGTTTATTAGAGGGACAGTGTTCCTTTGTGTTGAAATGGTAACGTGGTGCGAATTGGGCAATACGTCATTATCGCGTACGTTTCTGCTAGTGATGGAAGGTTTTTGGGTAACACTAATGGAGATACCATCTTGGGTGAAAAGATATTATTAAATATTTCTGCCAAGATAAGCGTGGATAACATTTCACAGATCAAGATTATTTTCCATCTATCGTGTCCTTGCACTTTATATGTTTTAAAATCATTAATTATGATTTTTTTTATAAATTTAATTAGAATGAAACAACAATTAACGGATTTAACTCGCGTATTTTTATTTTATTTTATTAGCTGACGTTTCGGATTCTTTATCGTTAGACTATTGTCAGCTCAGTCGTGCTACGATTATGGAAACTGTAAAGAATCCGAAACTTCAGCTAATAAAATAAAATAAAAATACGCGAGTTAAATCCGTTAATAGTTGTTTCATTCCAATGTGTAATAACCGCGAAGGCATCAGAAATTATTAAATTTCATTAGGTTTCTACTAAATTTTATTAATTAGGCTTACTCTTGATAAATTAGCGGACACAAACTCAATTATTTATGAATGCGATATTGTACATTTATTGAGTACCTAAATGATACGAAAAACTTTACAATAATATTAAAACAAATTGTTACATAGTTTCAAGACAGCCAAGAAAATATTTGACTAGAGAAACTGCTGCATAGTGTTCTTTTACACCTTTTACTTAACAAAAGCAGTAAACGTACATGATACAGCTAATAAAAATTTCAATTACATCTCCCACAAATCTTTGAACTTTTCTTATGGTTTCTGGATTATCGTAAAGGCAGCTGAGAACGTGGGCGCTTAACAATGCCTTCACACAATTATTTAATGATTCCCATGAGAGCCTCTCGACTGTAGTGTCGCGATGAGAGTATCTCGTGAGCATCTTATAGATAACATTCCGAGCCCAAGATTCCCCTTTGTTCATTATCGATAATTTTTAAGATGAAAATGACGTGATCATTCGGCACCGTTAATTACTTCTTTGATGTTTTTGAAAACAGTTTTAATTTTGCACTGTGGTTTTTTGTACATCATTAACGCATTTTTGACCACATTTCGTTTTATTATTTTTGTTTTCTATAAACGGTTCCAGTGCAATAAATTTGATTTAAATTACTTGAATAAAATATTGTAAGGAAACAACTATTTTATTTGCTGCCGTTTCGAAAACTTTGCAGTTCCCATATTAGTAGACGACTAAGCTGGTGACTGCCTAAAACTATGTTAAAGCCGTTGTAGTTGTTTCATTCAAATGTGTAATAACCGCAAAGGCATTACAAATTATTACTTCATCTAATACATATTCAATTGAATCAAATCGTATATTTTGTTGAAAAACGAACATCTATCAATATTAACAGTACTTTAATAGGTTAATAACAGACCCAAACTCTCAAAGGGCAATCAATTTTTATTGAGACTACAACGCCAAAATTATAAACTACGGGTGGTCGACTGTGTTGTAATAAGCGACGAGAGCTCACAGTATAGTTTTAAATTACTGATGAAAGAAAATTAGAAGCATACAGCATCTGGTGCACCCGATAATTATAAGAGGGCTTTAATAGATTATTAGAGGGACTTACGTCCTTTGTGTTGAAATGGTAACGTTGGGCAATACGTCATTATCGCAGATGCTTCTGCTAGTGATGGAGGTTTTTGGGTAACACTAATGGAAAAACCTTCATAAGAGAAATGATTATAATTTCTGATCCTTGGTGAAATTTTATTGGATTTAATTTGAGATGATTTTAAGACAAAAAATAGGCTTATCAATATAATATACTGTGGGAAGAAGAGTCTTCTTATATTGTGATGTATACAATTTTCTAATAAGTTCCTAAAAGTTTAAGTCAAGTCTTGATATTTTAAAATAAATTCACATAGAAGTTCTAATTTATTCCAAGGTTGAAAATCAAGTTCAAAACGTCTTAAATCTCTTCAAAACTGACCGTTAACTTTCCGCTAACTTGGGAAGGGGCCTATTAATAATAATTTCAAAGGCCTCCAAAAGTTCGAGATATAATTTGGGCAACATATGGCGAACCGTGAAGTTCTCAGTTCTGACACAATTTAACTGACGGACGTAATGATGCTTCATTATACTAAATTTAGTAATGCATTAGTCGTTTCTGGAATAATGGGCGTGAATGGGCACTTATGTGAAGACGCCGTTAAGTATGGGCATGCAGGTTTTATAAAGTTTTATGTTGATGATGTCTATACAGAAGCAATGAATTCATTCTTCGGTAGTTTTAAAAGCTTCTCATAATTAAATACTGCATCGTTTAAAATAATGATTCTATTAAAAAATGTGTTGCTTGTATAGATAATAATGACTGTATGAAGAGATGTGATAGTCTTTATTGTGTAGACAATAAGATTGATAATGTGGAAAATATTCTTATTGCGTTTGATTCCTGAATGATCATTCTGGAGTCTTTGTAATAACTGAAATGAATTATAATAGATGGTTATTTGTTTTGGAAACAAAAACTCAAAATTATGCAAACGAATGAATTCCAAAAGACAATTAGCTAAATACGAAATTGTCTAATATCACCGATAAACAGAATTAGGTTCTAGGAAAGCTGTACTGTCGTTGCCATTTAGCCCTCGGTAAGCACACGCGAAGTGGCGTGTTTCGCTACCATGCAACCGATTTGCGGATATAGATTACGACTAGAATGGTGTCGAGTTTTTTGAAATTTGTAACGCTTTTTCTAAATTGAATTTATGTCTATTAGTGGATAATTAACTGTACACGCGAGATGAAGCCGTTATGAAACTGTGATTAATGGAGTTAGAAAAAAAATGGGATGCAATCAATTATAAGTGGATATAATTATTAGGGAGGGACTTGCAAGGGGCTCTTTCTATTGAACAATTGTTATTTTTTATGGTATATCAATTTGAATGATACTAAAGGTGTGTGTTGGGTACATCCAACATCGGAACACCAATGCAGGCGAGGTCATAAAACTCGTCAGACGGTTTTCTTGTCATAAATTTTGACCCATCAATACCACTATAAATAAGAAAGTATATTTATTGATGTATTAGCTTTTTCTTTTTTCACACAGTTGGATACCATTATCGTTTTAAAACCAAAAAGCACGGTAGTAATTTCGACTTTCTTTTACAGTTTTTATTTTGAAGTGAATCCACTAATTTTAGCGTTAGATCGATAGCTCAGTTCCAGCTCAAATCCGTTAATAGTTGTTTCATTCCAATGTGTAATAGCCCCGAAGGCATCAGAAATTATTATGAAGCCACTAATGCCTGACAGCCTGACTTCTTAATCGTGGGGGTCATTACCTCCGCGGGGGTAAGACTTGTATATCGCGGGGGTAACAATCAGCTGGATATTGTCTCAAACGTCGAATTTCAAAGTGACAAGTCTGAGCACAGCGTGGCGCCGACTAGCGCGCGAGCTCGTCGTTGGGAGGGGTAAAATCAGTGACCCTAGTTAGGACATAAGGGTAACTGACCTTAAAAGGTTAAGAACGGTTCTTTATTTCTGTTCTGACGATCTCAATATTATGAGTGCATATAATTTGGCATAATAGTATAATGTACTGCATGCATTTTGAAATAAATCTAATCTAATATAATGTTTTTTTTTGTCCAACAGTGAACGGTGGCTGGAGTTCCTGGGGACCTTGGACCCAGTGCCGCTGTAACGGCAGAGTGGCCAGCGGTCAGCGTCGCACCAGGTCCTGCACGGAACCTCATCCTTTGAATGGAGGAGCTCCTTGCCAGGGTCAAGCAGTGCAGAGGACAGCTGAGTGCGTGCCATGTCAGAGTGGTAAGTTTAAAAAAGTCTTTGTACAAAGTGCTTTAATATGAACAATTTCAAATTGTCTTTAAATTTATTTACTATCGATGTTTATTCACTCGCCTAGACTTCTAATTTGGTTATCGTTAGGTCTTCAATATAAACACTTTTAAATTGTAATTATCAATTTATATACGATTCATTATTTTTCATCCATTCGCCTGGACTCTCAATTTGACAATCTCATTATCCCTATTCGAATGTATTAAATAAAAACATGATCACCGAAAGTGGCTTCTACCCACTTTAAGAATGGCGACGAATAATAAATAATAATCTTAGTAATTTTCAAGATGATGCGTTTTTTGAAAATGAACATTTAACGTCATAGATATCAACTAAAATAAGTCACTAGGGGGCCTAGACAACGTTTAACGTTAACGTTGAACGTTGGCACCTAAATGTATGGGATTTGACATCCGCGAACAACTGTCACGTACGTCATAAACGTTCGCGGATGTCAAATCCCATACATTTTGGACGTTTCGTTTAACGTTTACGTTGAACGTTGGGCACTTGTCTAGGCCCCTAGGTCTCCTTCAAGAATATTCACAATTAATCCAGTGGAATCCAGGTATTTTTTTCTGGTCGTTATACCTGAGTTCGCTTTAATGTTGCCATTTTGAAAATACTGCTCATTAATGAAATAATGGCTACTACTAACAATACCCATTTTCTTTAATGCTAACATAGACGGATACATGGATCTCCAAGCGTATGACAATACGCAACAACTATTAATTGGTAAGTAAAAAAGGCAAAGAACAAACAATTCAAGTCAAGTTTTAGCGCTTTTATTCCCACATCAATGAAAACCGACACTAGAAATACACAAAGCGTACACGTGCCTTAATGCTTTCAATACATTAATGGGCATTTAAACATTTAAACAGCATATCTTTCGTTTCCATCTAAACTATAAAAAATCTCCCATTTAATTCTAAAAGCACATAAACTCGAGTACTTGGTCTGGTCACATCAAAGGGGCATAGCTGTAAAATTTGAAGCAAGTGAGGCGAGTAGAGGATTTACCACATTTCTGACAAGTCGCACACGGATTGACATGATATTTTGAGATGTATGACTTGTGACTCATTTGATCTCCAGGCACGAGTTGATTTATTTTTGTCTCTTTATTTTATGATTGTTACACTACACTTTAATACTTATAAACTGTTTTTTAATAACGTTAGTAAATTGAACAATGGTGAATGTGAATAAATGCTCTTTGGAAAATATAATAAATTCTCGTTTTTAGAGATAATCTTAATTTTCAATTGTTTAAATTCCCAAATTTTTAAAAGAAATTGTTTAACTTAAGCATCGTAATAGATTACGGGATTAGCAACTTTGATGCCTTCACAATGAAACACAATATCATTAATTTATAGGATAAGCTCTAAAGTTGATTCCAAAATTTTGTACAGATCAAAACTAGCTAATCAATCAAATCACAATTCATTGTTCTACGAAAATAAACCTATTTAATCGGAAATAATTGAATTCTAATCGTTAGTAGGATCCTTTGTAACAATTTATGTAAACAACTCCTACCTACCGAAACGAGAGACCAACAGGGTAGACAATAAAATTCAATCAAGAGCGGTTGTTTAACTCAAACGCTGGATTATTGTACCCGTTAATTGGTTACACATGTCTGCTCCACCAGGGCGGTCCGTGTCTTGTACAGCTCTTACGTTATATAGTTCTGGTTCAAATTAACAATTTTATTTACGTATATTAACGGTTCACTTCAAAGAATCCAACGATTATGATGGATGATCAGTTTTATTGAGTCGAGATGAAAGGGGATTCCGTAATTTGAGATTTCTGTAAATTTGAAAGGAAATTATTTTTGTAGTAGATACAAAGAAGATACACCCATTGAGATGAAATTGGAGCGCTTTTCACTCGCTAAAGCAATTTAGCGTTATTAAGTCTCCATTACATTTTTCATACGCCGTATCCCCACGCATCGGCCGTATTGTTTCAAATACCTTCCGTTTAAGAACGTAAGCACCCATAAACGAATATTGCATTCACAAAGTTTATCTCGGAGAACGTCTTCGAAACGACTTCCGTTCCGTTACGAAAAATGTATTTCCTTAAACCGTCCGTGGGACGCAATTACATACAATTTATTAACTTACTTCACGCCATAAAAAGTTGTTTAAAAAGCTTCACAAAATGTGAAAGTCCTTTATGTCGTTGTTCCTGCTCTAACGAACCTCGACTGATTTATGTGTGTGCGCATTAATTAATAAGAAATGTTACACACTGTTGTAGTTTAATATGCGTATGCGACACCCACACATCGGGCGAGGGGAGTGAATAATTGGCTGGAGGAAGTCATAAGATTAAGCGGGTCTGTACTATTTTAACTACTTACGTGAAATTTCTCCATTATATCTCGGTATTATGAGATACTTTGATAGTACTCGAGTGCTCTGGCTCGCGTCAAGATTACCGGAAATCTAATTCTACAGATATGCACTGTTGGAAATAATCCCTACTAATATTATAAATGCGAAAGTAACTCTGTCTGTCTGTCTGTTACGCTTTCACGCTAAAACTACTGAACCGATTTAAATGAAATTTGGTACAAAAAAAGTCTAAAGCCTGAGAAAAGACATAGGCTACTTTTTAACCGACTGCAAAAAAGGAGGAGTTCCACGCGGACGAAGTCGCGGGAAGAAGCTAGTTGTTTATATTAATTCTCGTATCGCAGAATGCCGTGATGCTTTCTACATGCGTACACAAGTTGATACTGAGTAACTGGAAATAATAAGACTAACCGTTGCGTTGTAGTAAAAATGATAAGAATATTGGACACTTGTATACTTGTTATTATTATAGGTGCTTCATGAAATCACGCCATCAGATATTGACACTAGACCTACATATGTCTGCGAAATTGATTGATGATGCATTGATTAGCATTGGGTTAAATTAATGGACTGGTCTGTTTAATTCTAAATATAGGTATACTAGTAGTTCGGCCCGGTTTCGCACGGGTCCCTAATTTTATTCAAAATGTTCTATAGCCTATGTCACTCGGGAATAATGCAGCTTCAAAACAGTGAAATATTTTTGAAATCGGTCCAGTCGTTTTGGAGCCTATTCAACCAAACCCAAAAAAACAAACCTTTCTTAATTATATAAGTACCTATAGGAGTATAGATACAAAATAAATTCGTTTTAGTAACACTAATATGTCTAATAATCTAAAACTTATTTTTCTTTTTGGAATGAAACAACTATTAACGGATTTAAGTAGCGTATTTTCATTTTATTTTATTTGCTGACATTTCGGATTCTTTACAGTTTCCATAATCGTAGCACGACTGAGACTTTCTTACTAAAGTATTTTCAAACCTACATAATAAAGTCTTTGTAAAAACCAAAAACCACTTAAACCTTACACCAAACGCTAACCCAGTATGAGGACCGGCACTCTATTATTTCTTTTGTAAAAAAAAACCACGTGATTTATGCATGACCGTATGTAAGGGCAGTTACGGCCATCTTGTATTTTAATTTCAATTTATAGACTCGATGGGCCGTGGTTACGGTACGATTTGAATTATTAGATATCCTATTTATAATAGCAAACGATGCAGTAATTGGTGATAGCGCTTGATTGATTTTGAACTCTAGGGCTCTGGATATAGGGATTAGGGTTGGATTAGACGTATCTGTAGGCGTCAACTGATTTTCTACTGACTGTGGTCTGTCATTTTGACTGCAATTAAAAAGTAGAGATTGACGATCATTTTGTTGAAATAGTTTGTAGTTAAGTTTTAATACAATAATTTGCGTTGTATCAAATTATGAATCAATGATAACCAAAATCCAATCAGCTATTTTTTTATGTCTAAGTAGTTTTATATATGCATAAACTTGACTAATTTTTAATTCACATGAATTTCGTTAATTTAGTATAATATAATGTTATATTTTTACTTTTGCAATTTGATAATATTTTGCTTTTTAATCGTAAAAAATACCTTCTGCTATGAGAGGCGCAAAGCTGATTACCATGTCCATATTATACACTGAAGGAGTTTGTACAGATTTATGCTTTTTATATTATGAAGATTAGATCAAATGGTGTGCATAACTCAAAACTTCAGATTTTTGAGTTAGCTCTCTTTAGATCTAGGTGTGCGACATGTCAATTCCAAACACTAGAATTATTTCGTTCGGATCCTTGGCGATAGCCACTTGTTTTTAACCTTTATCAATATTTTTAACTGTTAATTTTCTTCTAGCGCTACCAGGCCGCTGGTCGACCTGGTCAGAGTGGTCAGTCTGCGGCGCTGACTGCCGTCAGTCCAGGAGGCGGTCCTGCATGAGCGATACGCCCTGCTCCGGTGCGCACGCGCAACATGCAGACTGCGTTGGAGACTACTGCGGGGTCCATGGAGGTATGTTATATAGGAAATAGCTTAAGAATTTCTGATGCCTTCGCGGTTATTAAACATTGAAATGAAGCAACTATTAACGGATTTAACTGGCGTACTACAGTTTCTTCATTGACCTTTATAATAGAATTGATTAAGGAATACCTGGAAGAGCTAAAGATTTCGAAGAGGATCGTCAAAGTGCATTTGAATGTCAAAGTGCATCTTAATGTATGAACAAAAGAGGTAACGATAAAAATCAATTAAATTATATAGCACAGCACGCTACGTACAAGTTATAATGGTAGAATGGAAGGTTTTATCATATTGCGGTAAAGTTATAAATAATAATGTGATGGGCAAAAGGAAATTAATGACGTCAATATTTTCAAAATGAAATAACACTTAATTATACGTGAAAGACGATGAACATTCCCATGTCACAGCTTCATAAACAAAATAAAAATACTTTTTAAATAACGGCACAGTTAATTGCTAAAATATTTTATCACCACATTAATACAGAAGATGACAGTGGACTGTGGAATTTCAAAACTGAATTGTGATGTTACGGAACTCTGAGGGGCTTGTTAATTAAGACGATTCTATGAAATGCATCCGAGATTTACCATCCAGATGCCATGTAACTAAAAATATACTTCCTTTTCCGCGCGAGATCATAACTATGAAATGTTACACGGACTGCTTGGTTTATAACAGGCTATCGGTTCTACCTGTAACCTACCAGCTTAAAAAGAACCGCCCACCCTTTTACCACTACAAGAAACCTGCAGTCCAAACTTTTGAGGTAACGTGAAGAAGAGATCTTAATAACTTGGCCGCGTTAAAAGATTCGAGAGATACTAAAATCGGGTAGCCATGACCATCTGGGTCGTATCATATCGTCTAAATATAGACGAGGGACTAAAATTTTATGGTGGTCTTACGAAATGTTGACTTACAATTTCGTATCTTTAAAGCTTGTTCCAGAGGGAAATGGCTCTGTTATTACTTTCCGAACTTACATTTCAGAAAGCGATTCTGTAATAATTTTCGGATTGGTTACCTTTAAAGTCGTATTCGGTTCGAGAAGGCTTCTTACTAATGGAACAAAATCGTAGTCATAAAACTGTTTGCCCTGTTGATCAAACGGTAATCTCTTACCCACGACCACCATTAACATTAACGCCAAACAATAATCGAGCATTAAAACAACGGATTAAACCACATTTCAAGACATTAACATAATTGCGAAAGCAGCTCCCCCGGCGATCGCGATCCAATACCCAAATGGAAAATGATCAATCCTTATTTTGTTTATAATAGCAATAAATCATTTTCGTGGTCCCCGTTGACTCGATTTCAATTTCCTATGTCTGTTTATCGAGCATTTGATAAATAGCCCCGAGCCTTGCCAGTTGTTTGGTTTGCTCAACAATTTCTTTCCCGCAACGTTCGGTTTCACGCTAAATAAATCTGCAATCTCTGACATATTTGCTTATAAATTGGTATTGTTTATCTCTTGTTTTAGATTGATTGTTATTTATTGGGTATCATCGTTTAGGGAATTGCGTTTGGTTATGCTGCGCCAATTTGAGCGTGGGCGGGGGACTATTTTACTTTATCGCCTATTAAAATGACGTTCGACAAACGAGAGAAATAAATTCGAAGTACCTATACCTATTGAGTTTGGGGGACGCTTAAGAAACTCTCGGTTTCATTGTGAAAATAAATGATATACCTATCGATTACTAGATATTACCTGCGACTTCATCCTTGTAATCTTTAACCTCGTTTAGAAATGACTTTCAATTAAATACAAAACACGTTTTCCATTTGCAATGCAGAACTTAAAATAGATATTGTCCCATACAAACTTTGTCCTACTTCTCGGCAGAAGGGAAGGATTTTTCGAAATTTTGGGAAATTAATGAATCTAATCTAATCAAAGCATTTTATATTGTATAGCTAATGAAACCCTTATATTTTACCTGGACAAATGCCCTAAGGATCTCTTAACAAAATTCTTCAAAAAGCCTTTCTACTTAAAGCATTTCAACGCTTAACCAATACAGTTCCAACATCGAAAACAGATCACGTATCAAAAACACCTTTAGCTTATCGGACTTTCGGAATTCCGCAAGCACTATCTACAAGGGTACCACCAAACCGAAAACCATTACTTAGAACTGATTCAGCCATAGAATGTAGACCATCAGTAAATTACCTACATGAAAGGTGGGTCTTGAATGGTACGTAAGGAAGCTCTATTCAGCCGGCAGCGCCACTTCATTAGCCTAATTGCTGGCATATAAAGGGGAAATGGTTGAATTTTATAGCGGCATTTCATCTTTTGTTTCGTAAACATTGGATGAGTGTTAATTCGTGAGTGTTGGGAAAATGCTAGGCTTAAGTTAATGGAATGAGTTTGTTTACTTGGCGTATGACGTCTTTTTATATTTATTACTTAATACTTTAACAAAGAAACTTGTTCAAATTTGTGAAGGGTGAACGTATATGGGATGAAAGTTATTTATATCTTTGCAGAATTCACTCTAATTAAGCAAACCCGATATAATATTATGGGTACCTACTAGATAAAAGGTAATAACATAAAATTTACCATTATAATATATATATCCAAGTCCCGGTTACGGATGTACACTAACATCTGCCCCAAATTCAAACCCGCAAACTCCGATTTCGTAGTCAGGAGCTCTGACCACTGAGCGTCTATAACATTAATTTAATGCTTACAATTCACATGAAATTCTATTTTTTTGTATGTTTCTCTAAAACCTTTCAAATTTTTATTTATAAAGCGTTCCATCAGATAGTAAATATTTATCGTATACTTCGCAACCAACACTTTACTCTATTTATTGACAAGTTTTCAATTCCCACGTCACGTCATGTCCATTCGCTCCAACCAAAATAACGTGTCATTACATCAACGCTTGTTATACTTTAATTATTTTTCCACACGACCAACATCCGATGAAAGTTGAATTCTTGCCGTTCAATCATACACAGATATGTATGTAGCTATCATTACCGGAGGTAGGCCTGTGAATGATTTGTTGTGATCGCGTCGAGAGAACCCAGCAGGCGGGCACAGACTGCATCCAGACTCCCTTTTACAACCATCCACGCAATTACAACCTCTACGCACACGAATTTGGGACTGTTTTACCGCGCCAACCAATCACAGTATTTAATTCTGCAAGGCCTCCTACTGCGTTATGGGTAACGCGACAAGGGTTTGTAAATTTCGATTGGATTTTGTATCTGCAATCTCACTGCAGTTTCGAATATACGACTGGCACTGACAAATGTTTACACTGCGTACAAATTTCGACGTTAATCCGATAAGCGTTTGGACGAATCGTAAATTAATTCGCCGTTTTACGCGGTTTAGCAAATGATGTCTGAAATGAAGTAGTGATGAATGATTTATTGAATTTCAAAACGTCGTTTGCCATTAAACCGTATGGGGCTTGTTTATGTCTCTGATTTATTAGTATCAGATATAATTTGCGTTCTTGCGTCATTGCGTGTAATGTAAAGCTGAGCTTACATTTGCTAACGGATATTTCTTAATATATCATTTATTGCTTCATCGGTCTCTGTCTATAATTTACTTGCATTTAGTTCCTAAAGTTGTCATTTCTCGTATTCAGAGTAACAAATATAATCATTATTTGGTTAATCTGGGTAAATATATTGATGGTTGAAGATATAACTTACTAGCGGCCCGTCCCGGCTTCGCACGGGGGGACTTAAGATTTTTTTAAGGCCTCAGAAACGATACTTTTCCCCCGTTTTTGAAACATTTTCGGTTACTGCTCCGCAAGTATAAGACCTAGCGTGATATTATATAGCCTATGTTACTCGGGGATAATGTAGCTTTCCAAAGGTGAAAGAATTTTTGAAATCGGTCCAGTAGTTTCGGAGCCTATTCATTACAAACATACAAAAATACAAAAATACAAATCTTTCCTCTTTATAATATTAGTATAGATTACTTAAATCTGCCATGTTTATGGTCCCTTATTAAAAATATAGTACGTCACACGAATTTCATGAATTTTAACCTCTCCTCCATCACAGATGGTACTTTAGATAAAAGTAGTACCTATATTGTCTATTTCTATAATCATCACTGAAACATGTTCTATGTAATAATAATAATATAAAGAGGAAACATTTGTACCTATTTTTGTATGTTAGTAATGAATAGGCTCAAAAACTACTGGACCGATTTTATTAATGCTTTCACTGTTGGGAAGCTACGTTCACCCTGAGTAACATAGGCTATAGAATATTTAAAAAAAAATAGGGATCTGTGCGAAGCCGGGGCGAACCGCTAGTGTAATAATATATTTATTTTATTACTTAAACCTTTACTGCAAATGTATCAATAGCTTAACTAAATGCCCCAGTTATACTCCAGTATGTCATGTACGACAATTATATCACTATCTGTACTGAATCTAAATTAGCAATAACTCTTAGGTATGTTATTTCCATTGTTTAAATTTATCACCGTTTTATTCGCGTCCGATATTAATTCTAAAAGGCTTTTAGCTTTATCTGCGATACGATCAGCTTCGTCAAGGTACGTTTAATTAAAGAAAGCGATACGAAATGGTCATGCGATTAAAACTGATTTAAAGAGATCCCTTGCGGGATAAGTTCGCCTTTGTACCTGTTTCGTGTATTGTATTAAACTATAATTATATAACCGGGACTTATCTAATATCGTAGATGAATAATTAAATTACCTACGACGTTTTTGAGGCGACGTTGCCACCGTGGTTGCAGATAACCAATCGAGTCTTTAACCGCAATCACGGTTGCAACGTCGCATCTGAAACGTCGGAGGTAATTTAATTAGTAACTGTAGTTTATTGTGTGTTAATCTTGTAAGCTTAAATCAGTATCATGTACTGTATTTTTATTGATAACTAGCGGCCCGCCCCGGCTTCGCCCGGATTCCTTTTTTTATAGCCTATGTCACTTGGGAATAGTGTAGCTTTCAAACAGTGAAATTTATTTTCAAATCGGTCCAGTCGTTTTGGAGCCTATTCAATCCAAACAAACATACCTTTCCTCTTTTTTAATATTAGTATAGATAAAGTGTTTAAAAAAACGATAAAATAACTAAAAATACCTCTAAAATAAATTCAAAAGAGACTGCCTCTCTACCCATGAAATTTTATTTGACGATAATCTTAAATTTTAATCTAATCGTACAGTTATCGTTTTCGCTCTATAACTAAATATAACGAGGTGCGAATTGCCCCTCGCCTAACCCGCCAGGTGCAAAAAGTTCCCCTTGTCAGCTTAGTTTGTTCTTTATGGAGCCAGTCAAGTGGTATCTTTGACGGTTGAAATTTCACGTAACTTGGCTTAGTAAGTTAAAATGGAGCGCTAAGTATTCCTGGTATTTTATGTTTAAGGTTACTTAAAGTTGAAAGCTCATTGGAAATTTTATCTGTACTGTTATATTTCAGAATAACTTTACTGTTAAGTACAGTTAGAATTATATTACACACTAGCGGCCCCGGCAGACGTCGTCCTGCCCGTCCGATTGTTTTGTCAAAAATCTGTCAGTCTTCTGACACTTCTTCATAAGGCTTCATATTTTCCCCGTTTTTTACACATTTTCAACTGTTTCTTCGCTCCTATTGGTCGCAGCGTGATGTTATATAGCCTAAAGCCTTCCTCGATAAATGGTCTATCCAACAAAAAAAGAATTTTTGAATTCGAACCAGTAGTTCCTGAGATTAGCGCGTTCAAACATACAAACAAACAAACTCTTCAGCTTTATAATATTAGTATAGATTTATTTGATTCGATTACAGTATGAAATCTCTTATACAGCCACTGTGTGGCTTATATTGAAATGATGTGCTGCCTAGCACTACCAAGTACATAAGCATAGTTCATACTATTATAAAGAGGAAAGATTTGTATTTTTTGTTGTAAAGAATAAACTCAAAAAGTACTGGGCTGATTTAATAATTCTTTCACTGTTGGAAATCCACACTGTGACATAGGCAATAAAAAAAGGGATCCGGGCGAAGCCGGGGCGGGCCGCTGTTTATTTATTCTGTTTTTTTATCTATGATTTTTAACTAAGTTTAACGGTTCATAAGATGGTGAGAGATATAAAGACAGACAGTGGAGTCTCAGTAATAGGGTTTTGCCTTTTGGGAACAAACAGAACCTTAAAAATGACTGCAAAATTATCAAATGACTATTAAAAGTTACTGTGTGGAAGTTACCTTACTCATTTTTAATTACTCCTGGAATACTCGAGATCGTTATCAAGTTATCGAACGATGGCTTCATTCTGGCTTCCTTGTATCACCATCCAAAATCATTAACTACCTTATGTACTTCAGGATAAAGTTCGTTTTCTGTTATATCTGCATCGGTCTCAACAGACCTTTTGTAAAATGAAAACAAGCGACGGTAGCAATGTAGCAGATAATTCTTTGGGCAAAAGTTTTTAATTTATTTTCATCAATGGAAGTTTGGGGTACTTTTTTAACCAAAAATTTAACAAAGCGATTGTATTGAACAATTGTGTTAGTATTAAGGATACTTTATAATGGAAGTACATTTTGTGAGCCCACTTTTAACGTTTCTTATCCCCGATAAAAAAAAAATTAAGTGTTGTTTGTTCAAAAATAACTTTAACCACAGCATTTCTAAATCATGTTTGAACCCACCACATTTTCACTTCGACACCGATCAAAAAACTGGTAGTCATAAACTTAACGTTTTTATTTAACATTCCCCCGCGTTTAATAAGCACAGCACAAAAAAACAACCCTTAATTCTTCTTCCATGACACCAAAAAAGCTTGTTAAAGCGCCTGCAGCCAAATCGTAAACTCGATGACATAAATAATATTAAGGCATGCCAGGAACTTACAGCCAGCTTCGTTCTGACACTCTGTGGCAAAATTACATTTACCAACTCCGCAACAACTTTGGAACCTACGTCAAGAACATTACCGACTTCACCAACTAACGCCACCCGCATTTCTAACTTTGTCACAACCATAGTCGAACTCGTAAACTTAAAAGCTTATATTTCGGTTTATAGTTCAAAAAAAGCTCCGAGCCTTAAAAAACTCGAAATATTTCCTCACTTAATAAAAGTTTGCGAGACAAAATGGAAGCTAAAACTTACTTTGTAATTTATTATGCTTTGTTTGGGCGCTTCTTTGAATGTTGGAAAGAAATTTGCGGTTGCGGAATGGGTCGTAAATCAAAATGTCTGCGAATGCGATAAACTTAATGTTTGAGTGAGACGTAATAATACAGTGAAGCTATGTTAACAGGCGCGTGCAGTGAGGGTCGCGCATGTACTACGTCAGGGTAGGCACTCCATAGAATTATACCATTGTGCCTATATGGAATTTACGCCCTTGTCGCCACTGTACACAGTGGTTTGACTCCCTTGATATTTGCAAAAAAATTATAATCACATAACAATCATAATCATCGTTTATTTGCGTGAAACATGGTAGGTACAAGAGGTACCTACACTAATCTGCCGTCATTTTTAAGAAGGCGACCTTCTGACAAAACTTACTTTTGAGAAAATCGCAAAAAAAGTGCTCAACTTTATTTTATTTTTTTTCATTGGTTTATGAGGCGAATATGACTTAAGTAAAAATTCGTACTTGTAGAGTGATGTCTATTCAATCTTTTGTATATTTTTTTATAACCATTTTATACATTTAAATGAATAAAATTAATCAAAAAACATTTCTTTAAATTATTGGGATCAGTTTTTTATCGAGCATAATCCACTAAAAAGCTGTTTGAGTCCCGAAGCGACCTTTTAGTGGAGTAATTTTCACAAAAAATTATGCAGTCGGAAAATTTACTGTTCATAATTCTCCAAAAGGCAGTTTATCCACATAGCGGCTTTTTTGTTCAGTATTCTAATTAAAAATGTTTCTAAAAAAATTATAAGAAAGACGTTAAAGTGCAAAAACTGCCATTTAAGTAAGTAATGATATTAGTATGCCGGTCAAAAAAATCCTTAAAAGCAGTAAAACTCCAATTACTGCTTTTAAACCAATTATCGTATTTACAATACTTTAAGTAATGCTTCTATTAGA
Source organism: Polylopha cassiicola (assembly GCA_038024825.1). Classification (NCBI taxonomy): domain Eukaryota; kingdom Metazoa; phylum Arthropoda; class Insecta; order Lepidoptera; family Tortricidae; genus Polylopha; species Polylopha cassiicola. The sequence continues at coordinate 11,711,355 of CP149052.1, read as the reverse complement.
GCAGTCAAGTGAAATGACATTGTCAAATCAAACCAAATAATTGTAGTAAAGTTATAGTTGTTGTGGGTTTATTAATAATAGGTTAATTTTTAAGCTGTTTTCTGAAAAAAATACTGTTTTAGTATTTATAGGCAATGCAATACTGACAGTAGTTTAACTCTAAAAGTTTTTTTTTTGTGATATTATACTAATATCAAAGCTGAAACTATTTACTGTCCAAACTGTGTCTTTCGAAATATGAAACATGTTTACTTATATATTGCATTCTACGCATAATACATACATTTATTATTCAATAAAATACAAACATATCGAAATGACCACATTGATTGCTGAGAAGAAACGTTGCAAGAAACTCAGTAGGAATAACAAAAATAATTTAAATTGCCTTGGGTAGCACTCTAGATAAGTAACGGAGTTCCTTCGCAAGGACCTGATGTTTATTGAACTTCATTGTATGGTTAGGTTTACCCATGACATGTTCAAAGATTGCAGACGTCCCAAAACGGTGGTTGTATAAATACTCATAATGTTATCATTTTTGTGTTATGTACCTACCACATTCATAATCCATTTTAAAGCTATTCGAAAAAACATTATCTAGCGGCCAGCTTTTACGATAAATTGCAACCTTTACAATACAGACCTATCTGTAGGAGTTTTCTTTCAATACATTGTGACTATGACCTATTTAGAAAATTATTATTAAGTTTTCCTTTAAGTAGAACATCTTAATTTTCTTAATTTTATTCTAACTCCATCGTAAATAGTATTTACCATTGATGGAATTACAATATCAAGAAATACAACAACACTCTTTCGGGTTCTTTTAGTTGTTTTGTTACAATGTGTGATAATTAGTAAATCATCAGAAAATAGACAATATAACGTTAAAAATGACTAAAATGACACATCTTTTGTCGTCATACGACATTACAATATTCGATGTACCTACGTAGGTAATCGAAATTATATTAGGTAATACTTAAAGGATGCATTTCTTATTTCATTTCATATATAACTTTTTCTATAACAGCAATAAATAAAACCAACTATAAATAGGTGTACCTTCTATATTTACTAACATACTGTATAGCTTGGAATGAAACAACTGTTAACGGATTTAACTCGCGTATTTTTATTTTATTTTATTAGCTGACGTTTCTAATAATAAATAAACAGTCTAACGCTAAAGTCACTTTAGCGTTAGACTATTGTCAGCTCAGTCGTGCTACGATTATGGAAACTGTAAAGAATCCGAAACGTCAGCTGATAAAATAAAATAAAAATACGCGAGTTAAATCCGTTAACAGTTGTTTCATTCCAATGTGTAATAACCGCGAAGGCATCAGAAATTATTACTGTATAGCTACTATGAGTCAAATACCTAACTAAACATAACAGTTTTTAAGCATTTCGTAAATCAGTTGTAGTTTACACGGGAGTAAAACTCAGTATAGATTAGTTGAAAAAAACTTTAGTCATAGATTATATTAAAAACAACTTTATTATATCATTTAATTGAACATTAAATTTTACCTTTGAAGTTTCATGCAGTGTGTAAGTAGTAGACAACCATCTTACCTCGACTTTTGGCGCACTAACATAATTTTATCGACGCACTTACAAATAGAACTGCACATAATAACTCACACCTACACGTAACTTAACCGCTTTATAATTAATTATTGCGAGAAAACTGCTTTTTAGTGTCCAATAGCCTACCAAAAATAGCAACTAAAAATGTATAAGAAAGTGTTAACTTCTTTCTTATAAGTACGATTAAAAATTTTAACCACTAAATAATTATTAAAAAGGCAGTGTAAGCGACATGACGACCTTTTAACAAATTTTTGCCCAAAAACGGCTTTTTAATGAGTTATTGTGTATTTTTTGCTATTGTGAATTGGCAGCCAAGGGACTGAAACTGCCTTTAAATAAAGTAATGTAACATTACTGCCTTTTAGTAAATTTTACACTAAAAAAAATGTCGCGTCACGGCCTTTTTGAGGAAAATCTGAAAAAATATCTCGAGAACTAAATAAGATAGAGAAAAATGGGTTGGATGGGTCGACGCGCCTTTTTTTTCTGATCACGCCCATGTATATAACTCAAAATCGGTAAAGTGTCAGAAGGTCGCCTTTTTAAAAATGACGGCAGTAATCTACGTCAATGACCAAGAGAGCTGAAAAATCTTTGTATATAGTTCGGGCTTACCTCCACAGTCTCGTTCCTGCAATTATGACCTGCAACGCTATTCGGGAGCAAACAGTAAATCTTAAAGAAACAACTAGGTATTAACGGATTTAACTCGCGTATTTTTATTTTATTTTATATGTGTAATAACCGCGAAGGCATCAGAAACCAATTTAATTTATTTACAAGTTTTGCTAGCTTTTGTCACTGGTGCCAGTCTATAGATGTCTTCAATATTGTAGTTTTGTTAAATACCGTTTAACTATAAACTTCAAGGTAAACCTAATACTTGTTTACTAGTTAGAATGTCTCACCTAGCTAGTTTTATATTAGCTTCAATAAATGTTCTACATCGAGTTCAATTATTTTAATCGCTTGATTCAATTGTTTTTGACAATGATTAATCTAATGGAAACGTGATTTCCTGTTTATAACTTGTTATTTTTGTAACTTAAATATTATCTGTAAGATCTGTACCTATTTACATACAAATATTCAGTTATAGGTATTTTATTATATTTAGTTGTAAATTGTTGTACGCATACTAAAAACTTTACACACTAGCTTTAGACTATCGTCAGCTCAGTTACGAATATGAGAGCTGTAAAGTTTTCGAAAAGTCATCAAATTAAATAAGTGTTGAACCCGTTATAGTTGTTTCATTGTAATGTGCACAAGTATTTGTTAGTAACAGATTCGTACTTCTTTTTAATTTGTAATTTTTCATAACAATAATAAGTAGTCACTTACAATTCGAAAATTATCTCGACTGTGAATTAACCTCGTACCTTACATTAAATTCAACTTATTTTTTTTTCAACAGTGGCGGCCCATAGCGACGTGCCGCTGTACATCGGCATTGCAGTGGCGGTCGTTGTTTTTCTCGCGGGGGCGGCAGTCGTGTATAAATTACTGCAGAGAAAGACTAGAGACCACTCGCTTTATACGATGACTAGAACAGGTCAGTATTTAAGAATAAATCTACTGTTTTTTGGTAGAATTGGAATTATGGTAGACTAGCTTCTGCCCGCGACTTCGTCCGCGTGGAACTCCCCCTTTTTTGCAGTCAGTTAAAAAGTAGCCTATGTCCTTTCTCAGGCTCCAGACTTTCTTTGTACCAAATTTCATTAAAATCGGTCCAGTAGTTTTAGCGTGAAAGCGTAACAGACAGGCAGACAGACAGACAGAGTTACTTTCGCATTTATAATAATATATTAGTAAGGATTGTTTAGATCTAGGTGTGTGATATGTAAATATTTAAGGTATAGATTCTTCTGGTGTGTGATATAGTACATTACGCACCTAGGCCAGTAAAATAAAAAATGTCTCAGATCACATGTAATTGTCGAGGCGAAGCCAAGGTTGACAAAAATGTGATTTGAGTCTTTTTTATTTTACTGGCCGAGGTCAGTAGGTATACTATTTTTCTGTTCGACGAAGCCAGAAAGCGGCAATATCATTTAGCGCAACGGCCAGAAAGTTGGCGCTTTCTGGCCGGAGGACAGAAAATGATATTTTTATATTTATTTTATGCTCACCAAAATTCACACCTATTTACCTAGTTCCTAACTAAGCAAGTTACTAGACAATTGATAAACATACATAAATAAGTCTGAAGAGTCATTAATAGAACTAAATTGTATCCACTGTCATTAAATATAGATATCCATCGAATTTCGATTGACACATTGCAGTAAATATTAAAATCATATTAAATTGTAAAGAAGAAAATACTGTTTTCAAACTTTCGTTATTTCTCATTGCACAAAAGCATATAACTTTACGGGGACTAATTAGAAGTTTTAAATGAGACTTGTTTCCAGTTGGTTAAAAAGTTTTTATTTGCAGCAGATTTCCAACCAGAAATGTACCCGACGGTGGAGAAGCAGTCGCTGTCTCTAGCTCCTGACCTGATGCAGCACCGCCCTCCAAGATATGAGCATCCGCAGACAGATTCAAGAGCTGAACATCATTATGACGTGCCACATCTTACCAATAGGTGAGTTTACTAAAACAGGTGCGTGCGTTGCATATACCCTACGAGGTAGGCACTGCTGTTGCACAAGCAAGGGCTTGCTTTCCATACAGGTATGCTTGGTTGTAAAACTTTTATTAGGTTGTTCCATAATATAATTCAATTGTTTCCTAGCTATTTTAAAATCTATTTGAGTACTAATTTTGATAAAATTTAACGGTACTTACTTTTAAGGATAAATTCTTATAAGTTTGGATTGTCCATATTGAAACTTATAAGTTCCCTTAGTTCCCATATTCGTAGCCGACTGAGCTAACTATAGTCAAACACTTTCGTCACGTCAGCGTATAAATTCTCAAGTTATTAATAACTCACGTATTTTATTTTGCTGCCGTTTACCGTTACCATTAATGTTCCCAATGTGTAATAACCGCGAAATCATCAGAAATGATTGGTTAGATTTTATTCATTTACTTTGTTACAGTTACGCTTCGCCCGTGGACCACCAAATTACGCCCTGCGCGTCGAGCAAAGGGCAAAGTGACGACTATGACAGCAAACCCTACAGTGAATCCGAACACTCCGTTTCCAGTTGTTTCACTAGTTGTAAGTATTTTTTAATTAACTGTAGTTATAGTCCTCGTGTCCTAGACAATTGTGTATATATATTATGCATAAGCAGTATTATAATAATTATCACAGTATTTCATAAATCCAGTCCTTTCTTCTACCTCAGTGGAAATGTTTTTTTCTAAATAAACTTTCTATCCGTATTATTATAATAATAAAGCACTGAGTAAGCTAGCATTCAAGCGTTTGTTACGTAAGCACTTTTTAAATCTTTAGTTTTCATCATCTGTGATTGTAGTTATTTATGTATTTTTGTATATCTGTATATTTTGGTATATTTATGTATTGTATTTATGTAGTGTAATATCATCCTGTTATAATAATATATTGTATCTATTATTTTATATGTATTTTTCTTGTTCCTACACATGCTCTCTGTTTGCTTTAAAGGTTGTCTGGTAGAGAATGCCGTATGGCATTAAGTCCGCCTTTTGTACATTTGTTTTTTATTGTGCAATAAAGTGTAAATAAATAAATTAATTAATTAATTAATAAATAAATAATATTATACCTAATAGGAGTGATGACTAAAATTTTGACGTGTATATCCTTGTCATTTTCTATTTAATTTGAAAAGAAAATATAATACAATACTTTTTATAATACCTATTATTTTGCTTCCGATATTCAATGATTGAGTCACATCTAGATTTGATACCTATCTCTTTAATGGAAACTCCTTTTGAGAACTTTTTAGCTTAACTACCTATATTTCCTCTCGTTAAAACTTTCCATTGAACCCCTAAATTTTCCCTAACTACTCGCTTAATTATTCCAAAGAAAGAAAACTCTCGTTCCATTACGCTCTATAAATTCGCTTCTTTTTCTGCGCCAGCAATAAAAATACTCCTTTCACATTCGGAATTCCCTAAATTTTCTAAATTCCTCCTCTAACTTGAATTTTCCTTGCAGCTGGCTCGATGTACGATGCAGCGAATGAATCCGTAACTCTGCAACTAGCTGAACTCGTTTCAAACTCACCTACATCGCAATCGTTGTCGGTATCGAGTTCTGGAGCGAGATTGGCCCTACCGGCGTCTGGAGTGGCGTTGTCGGTACCAGAATCAGCTCTTAGTAGGGGACGGAGAGAGCAAATGTATGTCGCTGTAGTCAAAGATGATAGATACAGGCCGAGACTCGGGAAAGGTACGTTGTTTTCTTTTATAGTTCAATATAATGTAAGTAGTTTACTTTTAAAATACTTCGAACTACGTCCATACATAATTAAATTTGCATTTTGTTTACTTGCCTCGTCTTTATTTGTTTACTTAAATCGTTAAAAACCCTACAGTGTCATTACGTATTGAGACCTTTTCAAATTAAATCCCTCTTGACAAGTAACTATTACAATTACAAAAATTTGTTCAACGCCTAAAGCGCAGCCTTAATAGCACGCTTATACGCAACACATTTGTACAACAAGCGTCTGACAACTAATTCTGCCCCGCAGGTATCACGCAACTCAGTCCCGTGGTTAAATGTGGCCCTCCAAGACTTCAATTAAACAAGTCGGTTATCCTTCAAATCCCGCACTGCGCCAGTCTCAAACACGGCTTCTGGAATTTAGCTCTCTACGCAATCGACCACAACAACGCCAAACCAGATAACACCCAACCTCAATGGAAGAAAGTAGTCGGACTAGGCCAAGAGACTATAAACACTCCCGTATTCACTCAGCTCGACAACGAAAAGATATTCCTAGTGACAGATATGCTATCCACTTTCGTCTTAGTCGGTGAAAGTTTTAATGGGAAAGCAGTTAAAGCGCTCCAATTGGCCATTTACGCTCCTGCAGTCCCGAACGAGAGTAGCTCCGAATATAGCATCAGGTTGTACGTATTCGAAGACACGCCGTGCGCTCCCTACTACTGTCAGGAGCAAGAGAAAAAACTCGGCGGCGTCCTCCTCGACAGAACAAAGACGCTTCTATTCCAAGACGGCGGTTCCAATTTGTGTTTGAATCTGGAACACGTCAGTCCCGGCTGGAAAGCGAAACCCGGCATCGGCTATCAAGAGATCCCGTTCAATCACGTCTGGAGCTCGAACTACAACGCACTGCATTGCAGCTTCGTACTCGAAAGGACTCACGACTGCGACACAATCGATTTCAGCATTTCCGCATGTCAAAGAACCAATCCGTCGTACAAACAGACGTTCCGAATATCGCTGGAAGACATCAGGAGTCGGTCGCCTCGGGGGCGGTCGCCCCGCGAATCTCAGCGCAGTTTTAACATAACGGAGAATCTGTTGGAGGCCCGCATGTGTCGGAGCGAAGACGGGAGCGAGGGTAGCGTTAAAAGGAACGTTACGGTGAGCGAGGCGGGAGTCAACGAGTGCGCCGGGGATGGGCCATTTAAATTAAGTGCACGGGTAAAACGGCAGCTATGCGCTATATTGGACCCGCCGAACGCTCGAGGTAACGACTGGCGCGCGCTAGCGTCTAGGCTGGGCGTGGATCGTTATACGACGTGGTTCGCCACAAAGAGCTCGCCGACTGAGGCTATACTGGAGTTGTGGGAATGCCGGGAGCGCGGTCCGGGGGCCACGGCCGCCCTCGCCGCTGCATTACGTCAAATGGAACGCCACGACGCCGCCGACTTGCTACAAGGTAGGCCATCGTGGTTATGAATTCCTAAACAATAATTCGATGAGTTTTGTATTCGAGTGCTCCGACGCAACCGATTTGCGATTGGACTGTTGTATATTAGCGTGAACGGAGGCCTAAACGATTGGTTTTATATGGATGATGTTGCTATTTTAACTAGTAGTTTAAATGTTATGTTAGTGGAATAGTCTCGTAGGCCACCGGCCTAACTGTAAAATCGTGGTAGTATATTTTGTATAGAGCATTATTACGCTGTAGATAAGCGATGGAGGAATAAATTATATTATTATAGTAGCAATAATAGTGCCTACGAAATCTTTTGAAGAAACACTGCCAACCTCGAATAGTTGGTCACAGTTTGTTATTCTGTTAATTTTTATAAGTGTTTTGGTGTTTGTATTTGAAATTTATGGCCTTAGTTCTTTATCTGCTTCACCCTTTGAAGGCTTTAGTATTTTTAATGTGCCAAATCTCTGATTGCCACCGTTTGGCGGTTTAGACCTTTTAGATATGCATCTATCTGAGCTTATTGTTACGAAATAGCTTAGCGTTCCCTTATTTGATAATACAAGGAAGACTTAAGCAGATTGCATTTACTATTTAAATTGTATCTTACCTGTACTTTATTATATAAAATTAAGGCGGTTGGAGGACATTGTCATTGCAAAATGAACTTAAAGCTGTTAGCTTACGGTACTTTATGCTGAACCTTAGATCACTTTTCTGTATATAAAGTAATACATAGAATGTAAATACTTGCATCGCATTGTATCGAGTAGAGAAATAACCATGATTATGTACATGTACCATCGCCACAGGTAGATTATATTATTATATTTTTGTTAAAGTGATGACTATTAAAATAAATGGATCTGTGATACTTAAAATAATATGAAATAAATTATGTTTAACTGTGCATTTTGTTGTTTTCTTTCAATACACATATCATTTAGGGCAAGGGTATTTTTCTCCACTTCAGTAAGAATATTGTTATGTAGACATACCATACATAATCGTCAAAATGATAATAAAAATATACTCATTAGAATAATACAATTATAACTAATTGAAAATTATTTAACTACTGTTAAACTCTCGACAGAGTACTAGAATTAATATATGAACTATATAATATAGGTATTATTTATTTATTTTTTTCGAACTGAATACTGAAGCGCAGTTGGCCAGCTAATGGGCCTTCACTGCAAAACCGGACGGGTGGCGAGACTCCTGAAAGGAGACTCTTAAGCCTTTCATTATTTATTTAAATATCAAAATATAATTTAATTATACACAAGTTAATTGCATATTTCAATGTGTAGTATCCACGAAAGAAAATATAAAAGAAGGTACATATTATTTAAAAACAAAAATTCCTCAAACGTAATTTTCATCCAATATTGTTTTATACAATACAGTATACACTTCGCTAACACCAATTGACAAATTGTTACTCAATAGAGAATCTAACATCCAATTTGTATAGAACTAAGTGTAAAAACAAATACTTTCACTCCCAAACAAAACTGAGAAATTACACGGATCGACCGTAACAAATTCACTTTAAAATCCACACTCAAACAAAGCTCGTATTAACAAATAGAAAATCGTAAACATTGTAAAAGAGAACCGCTAAAATTCCAAAACCACAGCCTTTGTCGCAATAAACATAGTATCCAGTAAACATATTCATAACAATTATCTGATTACTTCTGATGCCTTCGCGGTAATTACAAATAAGTAATACTTACATTCATACTATGTAATATAATAACCGCGAAGTAAATATTATAACGTTGAAAACATCTGCAAATAAAATAAAATACGCGAGCCGTTATTATTTCATTCCAATGTTTACACTTTTAAAAATCTGTTATATTAATAATTTCTGCCTTCGCGGTTATTATACATTGGAATGTAACAACTTTAAAACGGATTTAACTCGCGTATTTTTTTTTAGTGGTTGACGTTTCTCTGCTGACAATAGTCGAACACTAAAGTGATTTTACATTAAGTACCTATGCAAATCTTATTTTAGAAGTTACTTATTTGTCTAAGTTTTAGTTACACATTAAATCGCACGTATAACACCGAAGCAAGTTATTTATAAAATTGTGTATAAGTATGTCAGTTTCAAAAACTACATATATATATATACCACTTAATTAAAAAATACCCATATAATTAAAAAAATACTACTAGTACCCATATAATTTAAAAAATACTAGTAGGTAGTACTACCCAGTTACTTTCTCAACTTGACATACTGTATGTAAGTTATACTGGGGTTTCACACTAAAACGCATATAACCACCTGACAGGCGAGAACGTTAAATAACATTACAACAAAAGAGACAGCCGTACAAGTTGTCTGTATGTCTGTGTGTACGAGCAGGTGCAGCCTTTATGGTAGGTACCTACTTCACACGTCACGGGTATGACCAATTGGTTGTATGGTCGCAGTTATAGCGATTACAACTTTGTATGAAGATTTCCTTAAAAAAATATATAAATTATTTACACTGTAGCGTTAGACTATTGTCAGCTCAGTCGTGCTACGATTATGGAATCTGTAAAGGAGAAACGTCAGCCAATAAAAATAAAATACGCGAGTTCAATCCGTTAATAGTTGTTTCATTCCAATGTGTAATAACCGCGAAGGCATCAGAAATGATTACAACTTTGTAAATAATTCTATTCTAATCTATGGAGGTTTCCTTAATAAAAAAATATATAACGTATCGTATTAGAATGAAACAGCTACGGTTACAACTCACGTGTTTTGTTTTATTTGCTGACGTTTCGAAAACTTTACAGTTCCCATATTTGAAGCACAACTGAGCTGACGTCAGTCTAACATTAAATAATCTACCTATACTAATATAATAAAGAGGAAAAATTTGTTTGTCTGGATTGAATAGGCTTCTAAGCCACTGGACTGATTTGAAAAATTCTTTCACTGTTGGACACCTACACTATTCCCGTGTGACAAAGGCTATAAAAAAGGGATCAGAGCGAAGCCGGGGCGAGCCGCTAGTAATATAATGAAGAGGAGAAGTTTGTTTGTTTGTTAGGCCGCTAGTGAAATATATACGCGTGTTAAAACAGTTATTCCTCTCCAACTGCCACCATACCCTTACCTCCACATTTTGGGCATACATTTAAATATATTATAAGGCCATTTCGGCTAGAAGGGCTATAAACGGCAGGTGCAATCGTAAAAAAACAGCTACTGTCAGCTTTCAACCAAATTATGTCTAATAACCAATGGTTTTTTCTACAAAAAATTCTTTGAATTTTGACGGGTGACACTCGCGTAGCATTTGAAATTGAAATGAATACGACATGGAAAAAAAAAATTCTGTCCTCCGGCCAAAAAGCGCCATCTTTCTGGCCGCTGCGCTAAATGAAATTGCCGCTTTCTGGCTTCGTCGAACAGAAAAATAGTATACTGACCTCGGCCAGTAAAATAAAAAAGCCTCAGATTACATGTGATCTGAGACATTTTTTATTTTACTGGCCTAGGTGCGTAATGTACTATTAATGAACGCTAAACGCTAAATAACGTGTTAGACTATTAGCTCAGTCGTGCTACGATTATGGAAACTGTAAAAAATCCCACGCGTCTACAAATAAAATATGCGACTTAAATCCGTTAATTAATAGTTGTTCATACCAATGTCTAATAACCGCGAAGGCATCAGAAATTAAAAATTAAATAGTTTTTGTTAGAGGTTAAATGATTTTGTGTGTGTGATATTATTAACAATACCTGAAGTTAAGGCTTTAAATGTTGTTTATTTTGTCTTTACAGATGAGTTAATGTAAAATATAAAATAACTAGCGTTTCTCCCCGGCTTCGCACGGTTCCCTATTTGTTTTCAAAATATTCTATAGCCTATGTTAGTCAGGGTGAACGTAGCTTTTTGAGCCTATTCATTACAAACATATAAAATAGGTACAAATCTTTCCTCTTTATAATACTAGTATAGATATATTATACTTTTGTCTTTAATGAGAAACGCAATTTCGTCTTTATTTTATCCCACAAAGTATAATATCATTAAAGACGTAATATAATATTATAGTTTGCTAACTGCAGTTAGCTAGGATTTTACTAAGCTTGTCTCGTAACATAAACCACGAGCCGTAACGTGGTATTACCAATTACTGATATAATTTATAGCCCTTAATTGCATCTGGGTAAGGTGCAAAATGCCGTTACGACATCGTTTAATTTTATCAATTTTGTTTCCTTAATTTACACGTTTATTATAATTTTGTAAGAACTAAGGCATTTAATTATATAACGTGAAAATATTCAGGTATTTCGTAATTATCTCTAGGTTTATAACTAACTAGCCGTCCGTCCCGGCTTCGCACGGATCATCTTTTTTTTATAGCCTATGTCACTCGGGAATAGCGTACTTAGCTTCCCAACAGTGAAAGAATTTTTGAAATCGGTCCAGCCGTTCTGGAGCCTATTCAATCCAAACAAACAAACAAACAAACCCTTCCTCTTTATAAAATTAGTATAGATAAAAATAGCGTAAGAACCTACTTGCCTAAGTATATAATTTTATGATGTTGATGTTTCGAGAAATTTCACATTGTTTTTTTCTTAATAAAGTAACGACGGCATACCCTTATCATATTATACAGACCAGGTATGAAATATACTTTTCCGTTCTCCGGCCAGAAAGCGCCAATGAAATTTCCGCTTTCTGGCTTCGTCGAACAGAAAAATAGTATACTGACCTCGGCCAGTAAAATAAGAAAGCCTCAGATCACATTTTTGTCAACCTCGGCTTCGCCTCGGACGACAATTACGTGTGATCTGAGACATTTTCTATTTTACTAGCCTAGGTGCGTAATGTACTATTACTACCTACTCCCATACCTACGAAATATATACAAAATCCGATGTCAATCCAGACATTTCAGATAAGTACGAGCACAAACACCCTGACACAAGACTTTTACATCACATTAAACTATACCAATCCCACTCTCTGGTATAAAAATTTCTTAACCCAAAACTAAACCCAAAAACCAAACTACATATTATAAAGAGAAAAACTTCGTTTGGTTGCAATGAAACAACTCAAAAAGTACTGGACCGATTTTAATAATTCTTTCACTAATGGGAAGCTCTCACCCTGAGTAACATAGGCTATAGAATATTTTGAAAAAAATTAGGGATCCGTGCGAAGCTGAGGCAAGCCGCTGGTACTATAATATTGTAGTTACTTCTAACACTTCACAAAGCCTTACAACGCATGTCACTCGATAGCAAAATTAATATCTGACAAAAAGAACCCTTACAACCAATGACCAGCGATGAATCGATGCCCTTTCAAACCCTTTGTCGTGTTCCCCTACAGATTGATTACGGACGTTTCCCTCCTTAGGGCTGCAAAGGTCTACGGAAGTATATTTACTTCGTCTATTGATTTAGGCTTCGGAATGATACTAGGTAATGAAGGGTTGTAAGGAAAATTTCTCTGAGATTTTAAACCGACTTCAAGAAAGGAGGTACTCAATTTTTCGGGTTGTTTTTTTATGACAACGTTAAGTTCTTGAAATGTAACGCTGGCCATCTCGATTATTTTATAATAGCTAATGTCAGTACTTGATGTCACTCCTCTTTTATTCTTCTTATTCGTATGTTGTATTAATTATAGTTGTTCTTATTGTACTCTGCTTTATTATATTTCCAATATAAGTAAATCGATTGGTTTAATACTTTCTGCGATAACTACGGGAGTTTTAACCTTGGGGGTGAATTTTCGAAAAATCGTTACGTTCTTTATAAAAGGAACCTTTTTTTAATGTCATCATAGGTCTCAAAACGTTCGCTAAAGTTACTACCTAATTGTTACCTACCTAAAATAATTTCTTTCTTTCTTTCTTTCTTAATTATCAAAAATGTAAGGACTGCCTGGCACCTACATGCCCACTAATGACATTTTTCCTGACCTTTCAGAATACCTACGCACACAAAAATAAAAATGCCTATATTATTATAATCATTACCTAATAATTTCTGATGCCTTCACGGTTATTACACATTGGGATGAAACAACTATAACGGATTTATCTCGCGTATTTTATAAAATTATGAAGACATTTCAATAACTTCGCAGCACAACTGAGCTGAGCTGAGTCTTACGCAAATAAATTAAAATACGCGAGTTAAATCCGTTACAGTTAATTAATTTTAATGTAATTATTAGGTACCTATTTATATATTACTAGCTTCTGCCCGCGACTTCGTCCGCGTGGAACTCCTCCTTTTTTGCAGTCGGTTAAAAAGTAGCCTATGTCCTTTCTCAGGCTCCAGACTTTCTTTGTACCAAATTTCATTTAAATCGGTCCAGTAGTTTTAGCGTGAAAGCGTAACAGACAGACAGACAGACAGAGTTACTTTCGAATTTATAATATTAGTAGGGATTATACGAATTATGTTTTGCAATTAGTCTTTTGCTAAAAGGAAAGTCGATACCCACAAGTATTTTTACTGCATACTATAATATCGTAAATTTTACCCCCAAAATAGGGTGTCTTGTAAGAAGCCAAATAGGGCAAGTTTAGGGTTGCGGTCTATATAATTAGTTGTTGCTAAAACACAATTAACAATCCACCTGTGCTACTCGAAAGTACACCTTAACTCCACACAATAAGGAGTTCAGAAACGCACCCAGTTAAGTACAGCCTGGGGCGTAAATTATGTAAATGCATTATAGTGAAATAACCGTTTTAGTTTCATGTCGGCGGTAGGCTTCTAAGGAGTTTGTGGTTTTTGGAAATTCGCCGGGGATTTTACGTGTTTAATTTTGTATAGAAGCACCTGATAATTATGTTGTGAGTACTATTAAGTATAGGTTAAGAAAATTACTTTCATGATCGATAGGTTCTCAATCAAAAATTAAATTAGTTTATTTACTTACTAAATATTGTGAACTAGCGGCCCCGGCAGATGTCGTCCTGCCCGTCCGATTGTTTCGTCAAAGATCTGTCAAAGTGTTCTGTCAATTCTTCATAAGGCTTCATATTTTCCCCGTTTTTTACACATTTTCCACTGTTTCTTCGCTCCTATTGGTCGCAGCGTGATGTTATATAGCCTAAAGCCTTCCTCGATAAATGGTCTATCCAACAAAAAAAGATTTTTTGAATTCGCACCAGTAGTTCCTGAGATTAGCGCGTTCAAACAAACAAACAAACAAACAAACAAACTCTTCAGCTTTATAACGGGGTAACTGGGTAAAGAAAAGGTTTTTTTTCTTTTCTCAAAAAAACAAAAAATTACAAAGTTGAAGACACGGCAGTGGAAGCTCGTTACAACATCTTATGGTACGTATAAATTGTACCATAACGTGACGTCACGACCCCCCACTCCCGAACTTTTGAATCGTAATATCTATAGTCATTTATTATTCGAACGAAAAAATCGTGAAATATTTTGGTAAATTTAGCCTATTTTGAATTTTGACCGAACTAAAATCTTTACTAATGAAAATTTGTAAGAATGTAAGGATGGATGTCTGAAAATCTAGATGTAGTTTTTGCGTAAAAGATTTTGTACGCAAAGACTACTAAATGGATTTTGATGGAACTTTACAATAAAATAGCTTCCCTATACATCAAAATAACCTATAGGCTATATTTTATAACGATACTCGCTTCTGCCCGCGACTTCGTCCGCGTGGAGCTCCTCCTTTTTTGCAGTCGGTTAAAAAGTAGCCTATGTCCTTTCCAGACTTTCTTTCTACCAAATTTCATTTAAATCAGTCCAGTAGTTTTAGCGTGAAAGCGTAACAGGCAGACAGACAGACAGACTTATTTTCGAATTTATAATATTAGTAGGGATTATACAAAATTATGTTTTGCAAATAATCTTTCTAAGCTAAAAGGAAACTATAAGTCGATACCCACAAGTATTTTTACTGAATACTGTATCGTAAATTTTACCCCCAAAATAGGGTGTCTTGTAAGAAGCCGAATAAGAAGCCATTATTTTATAATATTAGTAGGCATTGTGTAAAATACTCATCGTGTGCAGACAAAGTCTCGGGCAGAGGCTAGTTAAATATAAAGTAGACAAAATCTTTATCGTCTATTAACCATCCCTGTCATATCAGATATCTTCACAACTTACCATCAACGGTCAGCAAGATAAGAAACCTCTCAAACTGAAGCTAGTCCCAAACTCAGTTCAGACCTAATTGGTACGTATGTCTCAGATCTCAAGTTTAGGTCTTCATACTTTGAAAGAGCGGAGCGAGTTGTGAGAGTAAAAACGTATTAATGCATTTTTTTATAATTTTACAATAATGTACTAATATAATAAAGAGGAAAGGGTTGTTTGTTTGGATTGACTAGGCTCCAAAATGACTGGGTTGTTTTGAAAAAAATCTTTTACTGTTGGGAAGCTACACTATTCCCGAGTGACATAGGCTATATTATAAAAAAAAAATTGAGCGAAGCCGGGCAGCTAATTAGGCATATTTGTAGACATTTAGTTTTCCACCTCTCCTTTTAACACCTTAATTTTTCTAGAATAATGTCACATCGTTAACCATGCATTTTGTCATACAAACTGAACGTGGGTACAAAATTTCAGATCAATCGGTTAAAGTTATCTGCTTCAAATTCGGGTTTTGTTTAAAGGAATTGCATTAACTGCTTCTGTTTTGATACAGGTTCTATTCCCAAAATTATTTTTTTTTTCATTTATTTTTGAAAAAAAAAATATAAGCAGTCACTTTAATGTTGTGCCTACTTTCATCAGCCCAGTCGGATACAAATATGGGAACTGTAAAGTTTTCAAAACGTCAGCAAATAACGAATAGTTTTAAAAACAACTTAGACATTGAAATGTTCAGGCAAAGTTACCACAAAGTTAAAGTACCGACTTAACTGCACTCAAAATTTGATGGTCAAGAGATGCTACTCCGCTTTCATCATCATCATCAGCCTATCGCAGTCCACTGCTGGACATAGGCCTCTCCAATTGCACGCCACTGTGCTCGATCTTCGGCTGCTCGCATCCAGCTCCTGCCAGCCATCTTACTACTACGCTTGCCGAGACGCGGTCTCCTCTCCGCTTTGGATTCTTAATAAACACTGACCCTAAGGGCATCGGTGTAAAGCCAACAATTTAATGGCAAAGACAAACGGACCGATGGCATTCAGAGGTCCGAACTAGAAGGTCAAATGGGAGTAGAGATGGGGCTATTTACAACGTAACAAGCTACTTGAAAAGACAACCGCTTTGCAGCATAAATAGATATTAGAATTTTGGCAAACTTGTCATCATTCCGCCGTAGTCACGTTCACCAAATATGTCTATCCCTTCCCTACTAATATTATATTGCGAAAGTAACTCTGTCTGTCTGTCTGTCTGTTACGTTTTCACGCTTAAACTACTGGACCGATTTAAATGAAAATTCGTAAAAAGAAAGCCTGGAGCCTGAGAAAGGACATAGGCTACTTTTTAACCGACTGCAAAAAAGGAGGAGTTCCACGCGGACGAAGTTGCGGGCAGAAGCTAGTCTTCCATAAGACAATCATGATATCTCTCAACTATGCTAAATTCCTCTTTAAAATTTATCAGCATTTTTTCGTCGCTGGTATTTGTCAACTAATATTTATGTACAATTCCTTAGGTATCTCCATTTTTATATAAATTACGGTCTACAGTAAATGTAAAGTTGTAGGTAGTTTACTTTAAACACTCTGCGAAGCGAAGGTGACACTCTCTCCCTCGTAAAAACTTACTTATTAGCTCCCCAAACCTAAAATGCTGTAGCAATTAAAAAAGTCATCCCAATCAATCCCTACTAGAAATTCTGGAACTTTCCAGAATTCTCTAGAAAACTCCCAAGAATTCCATCAATTTCCCAAGTGCCCATCACTAAATGGGAAACGGGAACGATGTTATCAAACGTTGCTTTTGGCTCGGTGGCCGGTCGTGACTTACCTTATGCGACAGACAGACACAAGTCACAGAAGACAAGAGAGTATGAGTCATTTAGCCAAATAACAGCCTAAAAAGCAAATTACTTAAAGCGTTCTCAAGACTCTTTTATTCAACAACTAGCGGCCCGCCCCGTCTTCGCCCACATCCCTTTTTTTATAGCTTATATCACTCGGGAAAAGTGTAGCTTCCCAATAGTGAAAGAATTTTTCAAATCGGTCCAGTCGTTTTGAAGCCTATTCAATCCAAACAAACAAACATACCTTTCCTCGTTATAATATTAGTATAGATGACTCAAGTCATAGGAACCGAGAGAGTATGAGTAACAGGCTGTTTGACAATGCGAAAAATAAAGTGTAAATTACTGTTAACAGTATAAATTAAGAGTTAAAAAATGATTATTCATTAACGTAAGTTGAAAATAATGATTGATTTATTTAAAAATCCTTAAATAAAAATTACATTTTTTAAACGTTTGTCACGTGACACAAAACGCTCCTGCTGGGCCGAGTTTTTCGTGACGTCACATGCCCGTAAACTTTGTTTACCTAGTTGTGTTGCGCCTAGTTGTCAAACAGGCATGTGACGTCACCGACCTCATTGCGGCGCCATATTGTCAAAGTAGCGTTTTGGCACACTATTTAAATATTGAATTTTTAATTCGATGTTTTTCAGCTAATACATACCAGATTTAAAAAAAAACAACTTTTGCTGGGTTCCTTAGACTCTACTACATAATATAAAATGGATTTTAAAAACATTTCAAATACCCTATTTAGACAAATAATAGCCTTACAAGAAAAATCTATACTTAAGAGTGTTTTTAAGACTACTTCTTTTAACAAAGATTTGGCAGCAATTATAGGAGCTCTTAATCCTATATCTAACTTATAATAATATGTTAAAAGGTGAAGCGATAATTTAGCTTGTAAACAAGAAAGTACCAAAACAATATAGTGGTGGCAAATTTCGACCACTCCTAAAGGACGGTCGCGGAGCACAGCGAAAAACGGACGTTACCCTATTTCTATTTGTCTCTGTCGCACGCGCGTAGCAATAGTGACGTCACGCTCGCACAGTAACTTACTGTAAAATGCGAGCACCCATGGTATAACTGAAGTGAGCACAGTACCAATCGCGTGTAAATCTCCATTTTTTCTACTCTTGTCTTGGTACAGTCGCCATCAGATATATCGTAGCGGGCGAGGTCTTCAAATATTTCAGAGTGTAACGAATTTTTTGAAATTTAATGTTGCTCAGAAATATTTGAGTACCGGTGATAGGTGATGCTGATGGCGAATGTACAAATATAATTATGTTAAGAAGCCTTGTAACGTAATTGAGAAAGCAAAAGAACATTATTAGTATTTCTGAACTTATTTTTTTATTTATAGGAATACTTTATTGGTCTGTCTTCTGTATTTCTCTTAAGCCCTTACACCAAACACAAATTCGTATCGGACAAAGGAGTGGGCGGGAGTGATGCGACGCTGTACAATTGTTTAATTTAAGAATGGGTTATCTGTTGAATTGTTTTCGCTTAATGAACATGATATGAATCTTTGACAACTCTTGTTTACTTATATTTAGTCTGTAACATCAAGTATTGCATTGTTATAATAAATAATAATAATAATCAATTGAAATTCGATTGATATGGTTTTAAACCATTAATTTAATGTTAATGATATTTGCACAAAGACAAAAAAAAAAGACCCCAGTGTTAAATCCGTCTAAAGTTTTTTCATTCAAATGTAATAACCGCGAAGGCATCAGAAATTATTAAGTCAATAATCATTTCTGATGTTTTTATTTCAACTGCTCTCATCGTATATCGTCAGTTCAACCGGCTATCAATATGGGGACAGTAAAGTTTTCGAAATGTCAGCATATAAAATTATTGGTTGTAACACTTTCTTAGAGCACCAACTACAATCCCTACTAATATTATAAATGCGAAAGTATCTCTGTCTGTCTGTTACGCTTTCACGCTAAAACTACTGGCCGATTTAAATGAAATTTGGTACAAAGAAAGTCTGGAGCCTTGGAAAGGACATAGGCTACTTTTTAACCGACTGCAAAAAAAGAAGGAGTTCCACGTGGAAGAAGTCGCGAGCAGAAGCTATAAATATATTTTTTCATAAGACTATTTCACATATATTCTTTTTTCTGAATATAAGTAAGAAGTTTACGCCTTCAAAAATGCACTTCCACCAATATTAGAGACATGTAAAGTGGCCTTTATATGCGGCGTCCGCTGCAAGAATCCGAGATGCAATTTCGAGTGCATTCTGCCTGACGCCTCATAACTTATGTGCATTGTAACTATTTGTAGAGTAAAGAGATATGCACTGAAATTCACGTTGGGTGTAAAATTAGTTTCAAGAAACCGTCATTTGTTATGTCGCGGACTGAAATAATTTAAACTGTTAGATTTGTTCAAAGAAAAATAAAAAAAAACAATAAATGAAATTAAAATCAAAGCTTCATTGAGTTTTTGCTGGCGGATGTATAATATGTTTTCGAGCTTCGAGAGTTTAAAACGTCGTCATTGTCGTCTAAACCTAGGTGAAACTGAAAATGTTAAGGTAATAATTTCTAATGCCTTCTCGGTTATTTCAAACAAACAAACAAACTCTTCAGCTTTATAATATTAGTATAGATTGGAATTTCAAGGTATAACTCACGCTTTTTACTTTATTTGCTGATGTTTCGAAAACATTACGGTTCCCTTCGTAGCATAACTGACCTGTCGATAGTCTAACGCTAAAGTCTACAGACTAGACTAGTCTAAAGACCTCAGTTAAGTCTATCGTCAGCTCACGGCTACGAAATATGGTAACTGTAAATTTTTCAAAACATCAGGAAATAAAATAAAACACACCAGTTAAATCCGTTATAGTTTCTTTCCTACTATTCTGATATTCTATTCTATAGGTTCTATACTACCTGATTATTCATACTCTTCTACCATGATATATCACATCGAAATCCACTTTGCAGGCTTTATCTCCCTAGATACTTTATTCCATCTTCGTTAACACAAAAACGTCTGTTTCTTATTCGTCCCATGTCAAAAACCCTTTTTTGTGTATCCCTTATCTTTAACATAGAAGGGAATGAGAGCCTACTCATTTGTTTGAAAACACGGCGTTTCTTAGCTATGATGGTCTTGGAATGAAACAACTATTTCGGATTTAACTCGCGTATTTTTATTTTTAGCGTTCGACTATTGTCAGCTGAGTCGTGCTTCGATTATGGAAACTGTAAAAATTCGAAGAGTCAGTAAATAAAATAAAAATATGCGAGTTTAATCCGTTAATAGTTGTTTCATTCCAATGCAACCGCGAAGGCATCAGAAATTATTATGATGGTCTTCTGGAACACTAGTAGAATCTAACGTGTGCATTTTTAAGGTCTATTTACCTACTAGTAAATGATTAATTAAATTAATTTTTGGAGTAAAAAAATATGCTCGTATTGTAATGTTTTTATTAATAACTTGTAACTACTATATAAATATCGTGGAAGACCAAAAACAAGTAGCACTTACCTAGATAAATTATAAAAAAACTAGTTGACTCAGAACTTTGTAACGTGAGACTCGAATATTTATTTCCTATATATTTTTTTTAATTCCACAACCCATAACGGCCTGTTGGTCTAGTGGTCAGAGGCCCTGACTACGAAACCGGAGGTTGCGGGTTCGAATCCCGCTAGGGGCAGATGTCAATGTGATGAGCACTGGCATCTGTACCTGAGTCTTGGATGTCTTATATGTATTTATGTATATTTATCCGTTGTCTAGTACCCATAACACAAGCTTTGCTTAAAATGGGACTAGATAATTGGTGTGAATTGTCCAAAGATATTTATTTATTATAAACCTTGCTTATTTGTTGTTACAGCGGCAAGAGAAATACTTACATCTGAAATACTTTCGGATAAATCATTAGATACAGTTTGATGACCAATAGACAAATGGACGGACAGCGAAGTCTCAGCGTATATTTTGGGTACGGAACCCTAAAAGCCTAAACTTCATTGTGACGTGGTATTCTATAAAGCCAGTCACAAAAAAAACCGATCGCTTCTCCAAAAAGGTGTTGATATTCCCAAAGATAAGATAAAAGATAACATGCCGCAGCGTTGCTTAGTCAATTTCTGTTGTAATTTATCAAAGTGCAGCGTTGTAATCAGATGTTGAGATAAGGTGACCACCGGCGGAGATAGATGCACTATGCAGTATGCAGCTATGGGTGCATGTGCAGTGAACAAGTACGGTAATGATAATTAAGGCTATTAAATAGTAAATTGTAAGGCGTTCGGAATTTCTTGTAGAAAAACCGGATTTTGAAATTTATAAACTGTAAGGTATAGAATGGTCAGCAAATAAAATAGAATATGCGACTTAAATCCGTTTATGTTTCCTTAATATGAATATCTTATTGCTATAGTTTATCAAATGTATTGCTAAGATATAAAATCTCATTAAGTAAATAATTAATTTTAAGATATTATAATGTACTCAAATAATCATAATACAATTATAATTTCTGATGCCTTCTCGGTTATTACACATTGGAATGAAACAACTTTTGGCATAGCTGTATAAATTACTTTAGCGTTAGATTATTGATTATTGTCAGCTCAGTCGTGCTACGATTATGGAAACTGTAAAGAATCCGAAACTTCAGGAAATAAAATAAAATATACAATAATACACGTAAACTAAATATTTTTTTTAGTATGTTAATTTTGTCCAAAAACGTAATGAGCGCTTTTATAGAGCATATATACAGCTTATATGTTACTATCACTCAAGTAACATAATACATATATATAATAATTCTTAATATTGAATGTATTTCGGAATATTCCAAGCACGTTTTATCTCCTAACGAGGTAGTAACTGAAATAGGGACGAGGAATGTAGTTAGTGTAACATACTTACTGAAATATATATTATTGAGATTGCTAATATAATATGTTACTTGAATTAAGGTTAGTTATGTCATTTGTGTCTTTCGCCGTACAACTAAACATAAGTACCTACCTGAATCTAAAGTGACGTTAGCTTTTTGCCAAGTCATTAACGTTAATTGAAATGAAACAACTGTTAACGGATTTAACTCGCGCATTTTTATTTTATTTTATTAGCTGACGTTTCGGATTCTTTACAGTTTCCATAATCGTAGCACGGCTGAGCTGACAATAGTCTAACGCTAAAGTTAACAGTTGTTTCATTTCAATGTGTAATAACCGCGAAGGCATCAGAAATTATTACATTAACGTTAATACTAAAATAGAGTCATTAAATGACCTACAATAACCTTTAAACAGCGGTACCTTCTCTTTTTTATATAAGCACTCTATCGAATTCAGATTTCAAACAAACAAAACAGAATCAAAATAGGTTCATCCGTTTGGAAACTACGATTCCACACACACACACACAAACACACACGCACACACACACGCACACGCACACGCACACGCACACGCACACGCACACGCACACGCACACGCACACGCACACGCACACGCACACGCACACGCACACGCACACGCACACGCACACGCACACGCACACGCACACGCACACGCACACGCACACGCACACGCACACGCACACGCACACGCACACGCACACGCACACGCACACGCACACGCACACGCACACGCACACGCGCACACACACACACACACACACACACACACACACACACACACGACAAACGTTTTGATTATGCGACAGTTATTTTGCGATTAAAAGAAACTATATTAACGTTGTTTTTTTTATAACCAATTATCATTAA
Source organism: Polylopha cassiicola (assembly GCA_038024825.1). Taxonomy (NCBI): domain Eukaryota; kingdom Metazoa; phylum Arthropoda; class Insecta; order Lepidoptera; family Tortricidae; genus Polylopha; species Polylopha cassiicola. Next base: position 11,688,151 of record CP149052.1, on the reverse strand, counting down.
GAACAAAAAGGATAGGTACGATATTTTTCTTTTAAGTACTTTTTTGCCTATTAAGCATTTTTTCTGTTTCCACTATTTACATACACTAGCGGTCCGCCCCGGCTTCGCATGGCATATTTTTTTTTCTCAATATTTTTTAGCCCATGTCACTCGGGAATGGTATAGCTTTCCAACAGTGAAAGAATTAATAAAATCGGTCCAGTAGTTTTTGAGCCTATTCATTACCACCAAACAAACAAAGTTTTCCTCTTTATAACATTAGTATAGATAAGTATAATATATGTTGACTTTCTCTCACACTTTCATTTGACGTCTTACTTTGTTTTTATTAGTCGATATCCTACAAGTACAAAAAAAAAGTAATCAAAAAAGTAATTAAAGACGAGTTAATTTACGACAAGTAATAAACCGGAGATTAAAATAATAAATTTTATGCTCCTAATGGATGTTTATCTGTCTATCTGTACAATGAAGATATTAAGTTCTTTTACTATAAAAGTTTATAAAAGGTACAGTCAGGGTCAAAGATATGTATGCGCATTAGAGTAGAACTCTCTCATCCCTGGCGTTGACTGTACATAATACTTAAGTAAATATTAATGTGGAGTTTAAAAATAATTAAATACAAACTTATATCGCTTCAATATAACAGTGACTTAAATGGAAATCTGTCACTAAGTTAATTCTAATTTAAGCGCGATAATCTTTAATAGAGTAACGACATATTATAGTTTGTGTCACTTTTTTATTAAGGCAAACTTTTAATAACTATTACAACGAAAATTATGTACCTACATATTGGAATGAAACAACTATAAACGGATTTAACTCGCGTATTTTATTTTATTTGCTGACGTTTCGGATTCTTTACAGTTTTTAACCCCCGACGCAAAAACGACGGGATATTATAAGTTTGACGTGTCTGTCTGTCTGTCTGTGTGTGTGTGTGTGTGTGTGTGTCTGTCTGTGGCATCATAGCTCCCTAACGCATGAACCGATTTTGATTCTGTTTTTTCTTAATCGTGGCATGAGCTGACAATAATCTAACAAAGTCGTTTCATATAATTATAATGTATAGTTGTTTCATTCCAATGTGTAATAACCGCGAAGGCATCAGAAATTATTTGGTAGGTTCCTACATGTCGAAAAAAGATTTTGTTTTATTTATTAAAACTATTAAAGGTAACGTATAATTAAGGAGTGATATATGAATGTAATTATGACCTCAATAAATAATCAACAGAGGTTTAAAATTTTATGAAATAAAATGAATATCAATACCATATTACAATTTATTGTTTCCGAGTTTAATTGAGTTCTGGGAGTAATTAAGAGTAATTTATGGGTTATGAAGCTCCACTTTTTTGATATCAAGCTTAAAATATTTTTCCGTCCTCCGGCCAGAAAGCGCCAACTTTCTGGCCGTTGCGCTAAATGAAATTGCCGCTTTCTGGCTTCATCGAACAGAAAAATGTTATACTAACCTCGGCCAGTAAAATGAAAAAGCCTCAGATCACATTTTTGTCAACCTCGGCTTCGCCTCGGACGACAATAGGGTATTTGACATGTTTTTAAAATCCATTTTATATTATGTAGTAGAGTCTAAGGAACCCAGCAAAAGTTGTTTTTTTTAAATCTGGTATGTATTAGCTGAAAAACATCGAATTAAAAATTCAATATTTAAATAGTGTGCCAAAACGCTACTTTGACTTTGACAATATGGCGCCGCAATGAGGTCGGTGACGTCACATGCCTGTTTGAGATACTACCACAACTAGGCGCAACACAACTAGGTAAACAAAGTTTACAGGCATGTGACGTCACGAAAAACTCGGCTAATCAGGAGCGTTTTGTGTCACGTGACAAACGTTTAAAAAATGTAATTTTTATTTAAGGATTTTTAAATAAATCAATCATTATTTTCAACTTACGTTAATGAATAATCATTTTTTAACTCTTAATTTATACTGTTAACAGTAATTTACACTTTATTTTTCGCATTGTCAAAAAGCCTATTACATGTGATCTGGGACATTTTTTATTTTACTGGCCTAGATGCTTAATGTACTATTTCGTAATTGTATAACTTACTTTCTAAAAGTTGTAGAAATTTTTGATATATTTTCGTAATCTCTCAATCGCCCAATGTTTAACTGGAAGAGATCCCTTAAAGGGATAAGTTTGCCTTAGTACATGAATTGTGTTTTCATTTACGTATTTGTTTCGTTGTACAATAAAGAGTTTACTTACATACATATTTATAATAGTGACAGTTGCTTTCTCGCGCGATAAAAACACATACATGTTTTTGATGTCTTTATTAAACTTTAAATGCAATTGTAAACGTCAAATTTTATTCTCATAACGCCATATTTTTTATTTTCGGTTCTCGGAAATGTTTAAATATATATTACATTTCATATTAGCAATGTTCACGAGATCTGTAGGTTTGATAAAATTTCACAAAATGGCCGTTTTACCTCGAATACATTTTAAACGGTTTTGTTTTCAGAAATTGATAGCGTGTAATAAAAACGAAAATGTATGTTGAATATTATAAATACTATTATATGTTGTATGTTTATTACATGTGTATGTATAGCTACTTATATAATACTAGCTGTGCCCGCGACTTCGTCCCCGTGGAATAGTAATTCTTCATAAGGCTTCATCTTTTCCCCGTTTTTTACACATTTTCCACTGTTTCTTCGCTCCTATTGGTCGCAGCGTGATGTTATATAGCCTAAAGCCTTCCTCGATAAATGGTCTATCCAATAAAAAAATAAGAAGTACTGGTTCGAATTCAAAAATTCGAACCAGTACTTCCTGAGATTAGCGCGTTCAAACAAACAAACAAACTCTTCAGCTTTATAATATTAGTATAGATTTCTACATCTATATCTACACTAATAATAATAATAAAAAGGAAAGGTTTGTTTATTTGTTTAGATTGAATAGGCTCCAAAACGTCTACACCGATTTGAAAATTTTTTTCACTGTTTGTCACACTATTCCCGAGTGACATAAGCTATAAAAAAGGGATCCGTACGAAGCCGGGGCGGACAGCTAGATACTATTATAAAGACAAAATATTCTGAATTGTGTGTGTATGTTTGTAATGAATAAGCTCAAAAACTATTACGTCGATTATATATCTATTGAAATCCACGCGAGTAAAATCGCGGAGCACAACTAGTCAACAACATTACCAGTTAAAACGCATTTAGATAAAACTCCTTTTTTACAAAACAGACAAATAAAGTAATAAGAAACATAATCGTGAGGCGAGCGGAGCCGTGGGCGGCGCTTGTCTCAGCAGACTCATAAATGCGTCGACAGGTTAAAGAGACGGGTTAAAACTTTGAAGTTAAGAAAAAAAAGATAATATCGCTGCTTTTCTAGAATACTGTCACAACTCGAAATGCATCACCATTTTGAATTGAATTTTATATGTGACGGTTTACAATCTTAAATGGAGTAACAATTTATTTCTAGTTGTGACACTATTCTAGAGAAGCAGCGAATTATTGTGATAAAGATCAGAGATATTGGACACAGTTTATTTATAGTCAGTTTCTTCAAAAATAAAAATATAAGAATGGGATTTATATGGAATGAAACAATTATATAACGAACTAGTGTCCGCCCCGGCTTCGCACGGATCGTCTTTTTTTTAGCCTATGTCACTCGGGAATAGTGTAGCTTCCCAATAGTGAAAGAATTTTTGAAATCGGTCCAGCCGTTCTGGAGCCTATTCAATCCAAACAAACAAACCTTTCCTCTTTATAATATTAGTATAGATTAAACTGGAACGCTAAATGTTAGACTGTCGTCAGCTATTTCTGCTACAATTATGGGAGCTGTAAAGATTTCTAAATGTCAGCATACAATTTATAATAAGTACATAAAATTTTAAAATATATTTTTGACGAATAGGAAAAAGTAATGTCGGGAACGGAAGAAGGAATGGGTTCACTAGGTACTCTTAAGTTCAATTAAATCTATACTAATATTATAAAGAGAAAAGTTTTGTTTGTTTGTTTGTTTGGATTGAATATGCTCCTAAACGGCTGGACCGATTTAAAAAAATCTTACACTGTTAGGAAGCTACACTATTCCCGAGTGACATAGGCTATAAAAAAGGGATACGAGCGAAGCCGGGGCAGACAGCTCGTATACGTACATAATAGAACGAGACTAAATCAAAACAAAGCAATTCCTTTAAATGCAACAAAATATAAATAAGTACTTAATTGGAATGAAACAACTATTAACGGATTTAACTCGCGTATTTTTATTTTATTTTATTTGCTGACGTTTCGGATTCTTTACAGTTTCCATAATCGTAGCACGACTGAGCTGACAATAGTCTAACTTAATTATCATTCAGTGGTATAATTCACAAATAGTAACTATTTTCTCTTTAATCCATTACCTTTAACTATCCTATTTATTAAGTTCTTAAGATACCTTACCAAGGTTTTATTACTAACAAACGTAGATACTTAAAGCTGTAAATGAGAGTTATTTCGCCTTCCGATCCCAGATAGTGCGGTGCCTTTATAGCACTTACGTGATAATGATACCTAGATCCGAATCTAGGTAGCCTGAGAACCTAAAATGATAGGCTTTCAAAACGACAATGATAGTTTTATATAAGGCAAAGTGCCTTTCAAACAGGTATAATATCTTAATAGTTTAAATCACGATTGTTGTATGGAGTGTGCAATAAATAAAAAAATATACCTATAGGTACATATCTATTATATAAAAATAAGTCGGGTTTTCCTCCCTGACGCTATAACTCCAGAACGCACGATCCGATTTGGCTAATTTTGGTCTTGAATTATTTGTGGGAGTCCAGGGAAGGTTTGCAAGTAGAAAAAAATAAAAAAAAACATCTTGAAAAAGTGTAAAATCAACATCTTTCTATACTCCCATATACAAAGTGATTGACGGTAAGTGACAGAAGACTTTGACAGATCTTTGACGAAATAATCGGACGGGCAGGACGACGTCTGCCAAGGCAGCTAGTTTATTATAGTTTTTTTTATTCCAATGTGTAATAACCGTGAAGGCATTCGAAATTATTAAAATAAAAAATCGTCATGCCCAATTGGATGTCCCAAATTTCCTAGAAAGGACACAGACCTGATACTAAAGGTGGTACCACTTTTTTTATTTTGTTCACAGTTCTTCAGCGATAAGCTCCAATTTCGATAAAAACCGTTCAAATTAACTGAAAACATTAAAAACCGTACCCATATCGACTCTAATTAAATAACCAATAACCAATTTAATAAAAATGACAGCTCATTCCGTGAAGAGCGAATTAATTAATGCTTTAATCAATTTTTGATTAAAACTTTATGAAGCGCAATTGAACAACTCTTTTAATTCCTTACTGATTTCATAAAAATAGACCCTATTTTGACAAACATAGAATTTATATTTGAATGTATTCTTTGACGGGGATGGTCGACGATGGCGATGACGACATTGGATGCATAACTTGATAAGGTCAATATTTCAACTTTATGCAAAATATTTCATACAAATTTTAAAAACACACACAGGAAGGCATTGTAGGTATGAGGCCTTGCCCAACAGTGGGATACTTAAGGTTTACAATAATAATAATTTAATGCTTTTGCGGTTATTACATATATTATTCAAATATTAAGGGGAATGACGTTTTATATCGCGTACTTATAGTAATTATATATGTACTTACCTTCTTATATAAATTAAATATTAATATTTCTGAATTGTTTAATGTCTTACTAATATATAATTAATATATCTAAAATTTTATAACGTGGCAGAGTACCTAATCAAAAAGGATTTTTGAAAATTCATCCCCTAAGGAGGTAAAACAGGGTTGGTTTGAAAAAAAGACTAGTTTTTATCGATTACTAGCTTCTGCCCGCGATTTCGTCCGCGTGGAACTCCACCTTTTTAGCAGTCGGTTAAAAAGTAGCCTATGTCCTTTCTCAGGCTCCAGACTTTCTTTGTGCCAAATTTCATTTAAATCGGTCCAGTAGTTTTAGCGTGAAAGCGTAACAGACACACAGACAGACAGATAGAGTTACTTTCGCATTTATAATATTAGTAGGGATTATGTGTAATAAAATTTTGCGCATGATATGCTTATCATTATAAAATTACACATACACATTCATTACACATAATAGGTAATCGATGAAAAATCAGTCTTTTTTTTCAAACCAATATGAAAAAAGTTTTCGAATTTCATCGTTCGTCCATCGTTGAAATTTCACGCTATTAATCCTTTATATCAAACAATAATCATTACCATGACAATGCCGTCATTACCAACGTCTTCATCTCGCCGTTCTACGAAATATAAAATCTGTGCAATAAATCAACGTCCCTGTAATTACACGTCCGCTGTCATTAATAATGCATAACTCGATCAAACGTATGGTATTGATGTAAAGAGGTTGGCAGGATGGTAATGACTATTTTCATTTCTGATGGTCGGTTTTGAGACTGGTAATGATTGTGTTTTGGTGTGTTAGGTTGTAGGGGAATGATGTATAAATTAATGATGGATATTGATAAAATATACAGGTTCTATAATATGTAGGTACCTATATAACTTAATAAAATAAAAATATTTTTTAAAATAATTTCTGATGCTTTAAATTGTTTTATAAAATTTAAATTGTTGTCCTGTTGGTCTAGTGGTCAGAGGCCCTGACTACAAAACCGGAGGTTGCGGGTTCGAATCCCGCTAGGGGCAGATGTCAATGTGATGAGCACTGGCATCTGTACCTGAGTCTTGGATGTCTTATATGTATTTATGTATATTTATCCGTTGTCTAGTACCCATAACACAAGCTTTGCTTAAAATGAGACTAGATAATTGGTGTGAATTGTCCAAAGATATTTATTTATTATTTTATTTTATCTACGTGAGATAACTCAATTAAGTACATATTTTTTCTTTTTATTTCTTTACATAACAAAATTTTATTAATATTTTTTTAAACTTTTGTGTTGAATTTCTGTCACTATAACTAGAATTAGTATTTTTTTTTAGTTTTATGAATTATTTTATAACACCAACAAGATATTTGCATAATTCTACGAGTAGAACTTTTGTCACACCGAGTTGAATTCTTGTCACAAGTAGAATTTTTGTCACAATTGTATTTCGATAGTGCAGTGTACATTCTCCGCAAGGGGTCGAACTGCGCTCTCAGAACATCCTGGAGTTGCGTGTTATTCTCTAAATTAAAACCACCTTCGCACGCATAATTGACTGAATAAATACTGTTGGGCAACTATTGCTTCTCGATCGGAAATTTAGTCTCATCTATCCTAACTAATATTATAAATGCGAAAGTAACTCTGTCTGTCTGTCTATCTGTCTGTTACGCTTTCACGCTAGAACTACTGGACCGATTTAAATGAAATAGAGAGAACACAGGCTACTTTTTAACCGACTGTGAAAAATGAGGAGTTCCACGCGGACGAAGTCGCGGGCAGAAGCTAGTACTGTATACATTAGTATAGAAACTAACAAACCTTTCCTCTTTATTAATATATCAATAATATAATTATATCTATACTAATATTGTAAAGAGGAAAGGTTTTTTGTTTGTTTGTTTGGATTGACGAGGCTCCTTAACGACTGGACCGATTTGAGAAATTCTTTCACTGTTAGGAAGCTACGTTCACCTTGAGTGACATAGGCTATATAATATTTTGAAAAAAAATAGGGATCCGTGCGAAGCCGGGGCCGACCGCTATCTATACTAATATTATAAAGAGGAAAGGTTTGTTTGTTTGGACTGAATAGCCTCCTCAACGACTGGGCGATTTGAAAACTTCTTTAACTGTTGGGAAGCTATACTATTCCCGAGTGATATAGGCTATAGAAAGGGGATCTTGCGAAACCGGGGCGAACCACTAGTCAGAAAATATAGTGGAATGATACAACGTTAAATATACTTTATGTAATTTCAGATTAAATAAATGGATTTATAAATTTGCAAAACATGAGTACTGGAGGCGGAATAAATTTATAATATTATCTCTTAAAAAATATAATTATAAATGCGTAAATATTTGAATGATAGTAAAATCAATTCATAATTACTAAAGATGCTAAATAATATTAATCCCTACTATATCCCTACTAATATTATAAATGCGAAAGTAACTCTGTCTGTCTGTCTGTCTGTCTGTTACGCTTTCACGCTTAAAGTACTGGACCGATTTTAATGAAATTTGGTACAAAGAAAGTCTGGAGCCTGAGAAAGGACATAGGCTACTTTTTAACCGACTGCAAAAAAGGAGTTCCACGCGGACGAAGCCGCGGGCAGAAGCTAGTATAATTATAAATGCGTAAATATTTGAATGATAGTAAAATCAATTCATAATTACTAAAGATGCTAAATAATATTAATCAAATATAAATTTAATAATTGTAATGTATTAAAATAATAATAATTAATAATCATATAAATGAAAAAAAAATGTAATTTGCATGGAATAAAAGGCTATTTTATTTATTTTTATTTATAAATATTTGAAAGTTAATCAAACTGCAAATTCTACCGAACTCACCTCGATCGAAACTCGTCGAAAACCAAAACACGAAGGTAACTCATCGAAAAATTGATTTGCATTCAAAATGCAAATTTAGTTAACTTTCGAACATGCCTCGTGATACTGCGCTCTTTTTATTGCAAGGAAACAATAGAGAGAAATACACTGTTGATTTTATCTAATAACTTGCAATGAACTTCGTTTTGTTTTAACAGTTTCATTTTTGTTAGGGTTCCGTACCGCAATACTAAGCGGTCGGTCAGGGCTAAAGCGCCAACCTAAAGGCTTGAAAGCCTCCCCTAACGAAATAGGTAGGCTGAGCGGTCGGTCAGGGCTAAATACCCCAACCTAAAGGCTTGAAAGCCTCCTCTCAGGAGGCTCGCAACCCGTCCTGTTTTGCAGTAAAGGCCCATTAGCTTGCCAACTGCGCTTCAGTATTCAGTTCGAAAAAAAATACTCCGCTGTCTGTCCGTGCGTCTATATCTCATGAATCGTGATGTTAGTAAGTTGACATTTTTATATATGATGAGTTTTTGTTGCTTCTATATCAATAAACATTAATAAACCTCCTACAAGTACAGCAAATGTGATTATTTTTGCCTTTTTATAGATAACTAGCTGTGCTCTCGACTTCGTCCCCGTGGAATAGTAATTATTAAACATATTTTCCCCGTTTTTTACTCATTTTCCACTGTTTCTTCGCTCCTATTGATCGCAGCGTGATGTTATATAACCTAAAGCCTTCCTCGATAAATGGTCTATCCAACAAAAAAAGAATTTTTGAATTCGAACCAGTAGTTCTTAGGAATAGCGCGTTCAAACAAACAAACACACTCTTTAGCTTTATAATATTAGTATAGACTAGCTGTCCCCCCGGCTTCGCACGGATCATCTTTTTTAACCCCCGACGCAAAAACGACGGGGTGTTATAAGTTTGACGTGTCTGTCTGTCTGTCTGTGTGTGTGTGTGTGTGTGTGTGTGTCTGTCTGTGGCATCATAGCTCCCTAACGCATGAACCGATTTTGATTCTGTTTTTTTTGTTTGAAAGGTGTATATGTCGGGAGTGTTCTTAGCTATGTTTTATAAAAATCGGCTCAGTAGTTTCATAATTAGGGGGGGTTAAAGAGGGGATGTAAAAATAAATGTCTACAAATATACTCGAGTGGGGTATCCAATGAAAGAGGGTGACGAGCACATTACAAAATTGAAATCATAATGAAAATCGGTTGAGTCGTTCAAAAAATATTGGGAGTGAAAGTGGGGATGGAAAACCAAATGTCTACAAATATACCCGAGTGGGGTATCAAATGAAAGAGAATCGCGTGTACATTACAAAATTGAAATCATAATGAAAATCGGTTAAGTAGTTCAAAAATTATGGGGAAGCCCAATGTCGACAAATATACCCGAGTGGGGTATCAAATGTAAGAGGATAACATGTACATTACGAAATTCCATGTGAAATGGAAATTAGTTAAAAATAATAATATGTAGTAGGTACCTACTTACAAAAAGTATGAAATAAAAAAATAAATTAAAAATTTAATAAACCCCCGACATAAAAACTAAAAGGCCCGCTAAAAAGTATACCTAACAATAATAAAATCTTAATATTAGTTACCTAAGTATTAATATTTCTACAAAGAAAACGTCATGTCGGGGGGACCGCTTCTCATTTAGGTGTAGTACTACTTACTTAATATTTACAATCTACCTAAACCTACGGTCCCCCCGACATGACGTTTTCTTTGTAGAAATATTAATACTTAGGTAACTAATATTATTTATAGCCTATGTCACTCGGGAATAGTGTAGCTTCCCAACAGTGAAAGAATTTTTGAGATCGGTCCAGCCGTTCTGAAGCCTGTTCAATCCAAACAAACCTTTCCTCTTTATAATACATGTATTAGTATACTAGCTTCTGCCCGCGACTTCGTCTGCGTATGATTAGTATTTTACACTATATCGTTATAAAATATAGCCTATATGTTATTCTGATGTATAAGCTATATTGTGGTAAAGTTTCATTCAAATCCATTCAGTAGTTTTTACGTGAAAGAGTAACAAACATCCATACATACAAACTTTCGCCTTTATAATAGTAGTAGGATACGGGTACGGAACCCTTTGTGCGCGAATAGGACTTGTACTTGGTCTGTTTTCTAGTTCGGTTTTTGTTTTACCTTCGTAATACGTGGCTAGGAATAAATTAAATTGCTTTGTTTGAGATATTGTTCGACAATACTCAGTTTTGCCGACTTTTGTTAACATTTTAGTGTTTTAGAAAACAAATAGCAATAAAGTTTAAGTACTAGAAAGCTAGCGTTTCTGTACGTTAGGTATTTATTTTGTTACACGAGCAAATAGTGTTTGAGTTGAGCAAATTTTTTTTGTCATGTTTACAAATTACACGTATCTACAGTAAACTTTGTATTAATTATTTTCATTTCAAAAAAATCTGATGCATTCGCGATTATTACCTAAATCGTGTGCGTTAGCTAAGCCGTGCTACGAATGAAACTATAAAGTTTTCGAAAGGTCAGCCAATAAAATTAAATTTGCGATTTAAATCCGTTTATATTTGTTTCATTTCAATGTTGTTATACAATGTCTACCTTCTAAAAGCATTTTTTAAAATATAAACCGTCCTCATGAATCACTCCATATTAAAAAAAACCGCTTCAAAATCCGTTGCGTAGTTTCAAAGATTTAAGCATACATAAGGAACAGACAGCCACAGCGACTTCGTTTTATACTATGTAGTGAAGTGATAGTGGAGTAACCCTACTATAATATTATAAATGCGAAAGTAACTCTGTCTGTCTGTCTGTCTGTCTGTTACGCTTTCACGTTAAAACTACTGGACCGATTTAAATGAAATTTGGTACAAAGAAAGTCTGGAACCTGAGAAAGGACATAGGCTACTTTTTAACCGACTGCAAAAAAGGAGGAGTTCCATGCGGACGAAGTCGCGGGCAGAAGCTAGTTGTATATAAGCAGGCACTCCAGTAATATATTCCAAGATATAGATATAGTAAAAGTTAATGATACACCGCAGGCTCACTCCTTTCATCTCCCGCAAGTAATCCCCGAAATATTGAAGCTAGTAAATCTGGAAAACTTCGCCCTTTCCATATTTCGGTATTGCAATGCAAACACTTTTATATGTTACGATTTGTCATTCAATAGTACATTACGCACCAAGGCCAGTAAAATAAAAAATGTCCGAGATCACATGTAATTGTCGTCCGAGGCGAAGCCGAGTTTGACAAAGATGTGATCTGAGGCTTTTTATTTTACTGGCCGAGGTCAGTATACTATTTTTCTGTTCGACGAAGCCAGAAAGCGGCAATTTCATTTAGCGCAGCGGCCACAAAGTTGGCGCTTTCCGGCCGGAGGACAGAAAAAATATATAAATTGGTTTAAACATTGTACTTTTGTAAGAAATGATGCCTTCGCGGTTATTACTCATTGAAACAACTTTAACCAATAATTTCTGATGCCTTCGCGGTTATTATACATTGGAATGAAACAACTTTAAACGGATTTAACTCGCGTATTTTATTTAATTGGCTGTTATTTCGGAGCCTTAACAGATTCCATAATCGTAGCACGACTGAGCTGACAATAGTGCTAAAGTGATTTATTTATACAGTTATAATGTATAATGTAATACCTTATTACGGATTTAATATTTTATTGGAATAATACAACTAGAATTACGGATTTAACGATAGTCTTACACGAGTTACACGAAAGTGATTTTTTACAGTTTACATGCCAAGTTTTTAAGCCATGCCAAGTCAACATTATTTATATAAGTCCTGAATCGTGTCGCCCCCGTCCCGTATCCCTTAAGGCTTTATAGGTGCCACTCACATTTGCATAAAGCCGTCCTCCAGCGCTGGCCCTCTTATTAAATTTCTCATGACCTCTCGGAGGCTTTCATGGTTAAAATACTACCGCAAACTTTATGTTCACTTTTCTGATTTTCCTTGGTACTTTATTTTTCACTAGGTTTTGCCCGCGACTCCGTTCGTGAAATTAGCAATTAAAAGTAACTTTTGTCTTTTATCAGGCTCTAGACTATTTGTGTACCAAATTTCATTTGAGTCAGTAGTTTTAGCGTGAAAGCGAGACAGACAACATTCGCATACAATATTAGTTTGGATTCATAAAAAATATACCTTATCTTACTACGAGTTTTTATATAAGTATGTTTGTCACCCAGCTCATTCGAAACGGCTAAGCCGATTTTAATGAAAATTGGTGATTTGAAAATACTTTTACCGGGTCCGCTAGTAGTTATAGGTAATCCCTACTAATATTATAAATGCGAAAGTAACTCTGTCTGTCTGTCTGTCTGTCTGTTACGCTTTCACGCTAAAACTACTGAACCGATTTAAATGATATTTGGTACAAGATAGTCTGGCGCCTGAGAAAGGACATAGGCTACTTTTTAACCGACTGCAAAAAAGGAGGAGTTCCACGCGGACGAAGTCGCGGGCAGAAACTAGTTATTTATAAATAAATCTGTCTGTTGTCGTATTTTATTTATATAGTTTCATTTAAAAATATACAACATTTGAACTCATGTATTCAAAGCGTAAACGCTAAAATTATAGTTGCAAATAAAATACTATAATGCATTTGCAATTATTTGAATATGTTATTATTTCTTACTTTATTCCGTCTGCAAATTATTACCACCTAAAACCCCCGCCCAAGGAAGGTTCATTAAAATTTATATATTTTAAGGAAGCAAAATCTTATAAACCATTATGTGATTTAAACTAACGTTATTTAAACGATATAATAATCATAAAGAATTCACTCTAAATTGGAATGAAACAATTATTACCTAACGGATTTAACTCGCGTATTTTTATTTTATTTTATTTGCTAACGTTTCGGATTCCTTACAGTTTCCATAATCTTTATCTTGACTTTAGCGTTAGACTATTGTCAGCTCAGTCGTGCTACGATTATGGAAACTGTAAGGAATCCGAAACGTTAGTAAATAAAATAAAATAAAAACACGCAAATTAAATCCGTTAATAGTTGTTTCATTCCAATGTGTAATAACCGCGGAGGCATCAGAAATTATTAATTCACTCAAAAGTCAAAACTTTTATGTAATATTTCGATATTAAGATTGAATTTCGAAAATATTTATATTTAATAAGATATAATATATATGCTATATGTATATGCTTCTGCCCTTGACTTCTTCTGCTCAATATAAGCACCCATTTTACTTTTGGGGGTGAATTTTAAAAATCTTTATACTAATGGTCTGAGACTACGAAACCGGAGGTTGCGGGTACGAATCCTGCGAGGAGCAGATGTCAACGTGATGAGCACTTGCATTTGTACCCGAGTCTTGGGTGTCTTATATGTATTTATGTACGTTTATCCGTTGTCCAGCACCATAGTACAACCTTTGTTTTGAGACTATATTCCTTGTTGTGAATTGTCCAAAAATATTAATTATTACATATTGGAATTAAAAAGAAATTAAACTCGCGTATCTTATGTTATTAGCGGACGTTTCTAAAACTTTACAGCTCCCATATTCGTATGTACTGAGCTCACGGCAATCTAACGATAGATATAATAACATTATTGTGTAATAAACGCGAAGTTTTTTTTTTCTTATTACATGTTTTTTATTAAAAACGAGAATTTCTCGTTCATCCTAAAAGGTAACTCTCAAATTTACAAAGTATCAAGAAAGGTCACGGCCGGTCAGGTGGTACCGGATTAGGGTTCCCTGATAATGGTCTACTTAATTGAGGTTTTTGTCCCTTATCGAGAACCCGGATTAGAGGGTTCCGTATAAAATGGGTCAAAAGGTTAGCTTTAGCTTAGATTAGGCATAAACAACAGCTCGTAGACAAGTGCCAATCGATAATATAATATAGTATGTTTTGTTAAGGTCTATAATCCCTAGATTAGTTCACTTTGAGATACCAGCACTAGATTTTAATATATTTTAGGCCACATATATATATAATTTGATGTATTTTTACCAGCTTTATCTATATTTTATCATTTTAGGTCCCTTTTATATAAACATATATATACATTTATATGTACATATTATTTTTTCCGGCAACGCATAGATCCCTATTTTTCTATGGAATACTGTAGCTTTCGAACAGTGAAAGAATTTTTCAAATCGTCCAGTCGTTTTGGACTTTGTTCAATCGAAACAAATAAAAAAACAAAACTTTCATCTTTACTATATTAAGTATAAATAAGTATTCGTTTTATTTTTAAAAATTATGCGAAAATCGTGGTACTTTGAAAATAATTTCCAAAATTCGAATCTTTAATTTAGTTGATGCTTTTAAAGTAAGAAATCTTCAGGACTTAGCAGAGGGTTTAAACTGTCAAAGGATTTTCGACATTATAGTGTTCAGATAGGGTATATTTTTTAATTGATTCTAGATAGGTACATAAATGTTGTAGCACAGTACAATTGCTATAATAAGGTAAGCTAGTAAATTAGTTTAAGATATTTCTATACTAATATTATAAAGAGAAAAGGTTTGTTTGTTTGTTTGGATTGAATAGGCTCCAAAACGACTAAACCGATTTCAAAAATGCTTTCACTGTTGGGAAGCTATACTATTCCCGAGTGACATAGGCTATAGATTTTTTTTTTAAATAGGGATTCGTGCGAAGCCGGGGCGATCCGCTAGTATTTAAAATTTTGTGAACTAGTCTCATAGTCTTGAAATTTCTATGGAAAGGGTATGTTGTAACAGGTTGGATCACTCTTGTCTCTATTAGATTAGATTAGATTCATTTATTTCTCTATGATCACACAATATAGTTACATAATGATATAACTATAACTTCTAATGAGAAGTCCTTATAAAAACACTTCATCAACAAATCTTTCCAGTTAATATTCCTAATTATAGTCAAAATGGTACTTGGTCTTTCTAGTTCATAATCGTCTTTGAAAAAATTTCCATGTATTATAAGGCGTATTTCATTGATACGATTTAAGTCATTTATTTGCAAATTTCCTGAAAGACAATCTCCATATCCTTTAAACGAAATGGTGGACTGAAAAAACACCAACGAACTTTTTTTTATAAAACAAAAACAAAGTCTTTATCGATAGTTTTAAGTACTTTATCATGACTTACTCGGATTTTGTGAGACAATTGTAAGATTACTGAACCTTTGGATTTAATTTCAAAGTATCATTGATTGATTGATTGAACGATGACTCATATTGTCCTGCCAATAACACTCGCATTGACATTGTGTGACCAGGTTTTCCGACGACAGTATGAAAGACGAAGGAACTATTGCCTCCCTCTAAGGAGGATGCCGAATGGGGCTTTTGTGATAAAATTAATTGCATTTCCCCCTATGCACTTGATGTGTGCTCACATTTCGGCTAGATTTCCCAAAAAGGGAAAAAATATTGGTTAAATTAGTAGAAAAAATATGTTTTTGAAGAAATTGTTGTACTATCTTGTAATTATATATTTTTAGAATTCTTACATAAACACATCCAAAAATCAACACAAAAGAAAAATATTGGGTACTTTTATCAAATTTGATTAGAACAGAAGAAATAGAAATAAAGTTATAAATTATAATACAGTATAGGCAAGAAAGGCTATTGAGAAAGCATGCTAATAATTAGAGATTTTTGTTTACTTGGTTGTCAAGCTTTCACACCAAGACCGTTAAACTGATCTAGACTAATTTTGATATAAACATAGGCAGGAAATTAATAAAGCTTATTTTGCATTTAAGCTGTATAAAAAGAAATTAAATATATAGTGAAATATATTAAGTATTTATAGACTCTTTTCTATACATCTTTCATAATATCTTTTAAAAAATATTAAAACAAAGCCGCAAAATTCTATCTATGCCCACTCTGTACGAACACACGCAAAAGTCTTAACAATACTATTTTTCTCAAAGGCAATTTCTTGTCTGGAACTGCGGAAGTTGGAAGTATTTGCTCCCCTATTATCAGAAGATTAGACGATTTCGTACCAGCCAATAATAAAAGTGAATTGTGAGTCTGGGATGGGAAGGCAGCTATTACAGATAATGTTGCTATTAGGTGATTCGGATTTTGCCTTATTAGTTTTTGATAGCCGAAAATATCTCGCTAGAAGAAATTGTAACAAATATCGGATGATATAATACTAGCTGTCCGCCCCGACTTCGCACGGATCTCTCTTTTTTTTATAGCCTATGTCACTCAGGAAAAGTGTAACTTCCTAACAGTGAAAGAATTTTTCAAATCGTTCAAGCCGTTTTGGAGCCTATTCAATCCAAACAAACCTTTCCTCTTTATAATATTAGTATAGATGAAACTGGTCGTCATTAGTAGCGTTAGAGTTTACTTCCGGCACTTTTAGAGCTAAGAAAGCATCCCTGCTTTTTATGATTATGTTATACAAAAGATAACAATACCATTATCTTTTATATATTTTCATGGCACCTGCAATTTTACGCTATATGTGTTCTGTATCACAATGTTCAAGTAAGCTATCGATAATTTACCTCATAATATATAAATATATTATTATAGTTTG
Source organism: Polylopha cassiicola (assembly GCA_038024825.1). Classification (NCBI taxonomy): domain Eukaryota; kingdom Metazoa; phylum Arthropoda; class Insecta; order Lepidoptera; family Tortricidae; genus Polylopha; species Polylopha cassiicola. Next base: position 11,670,988 of record CP149052.1, on the reverse strand, counting down.
AGTCTAACTGCAATTTTTATAATTCATTCATAATTAACTGTTTAAAATAACACTCTAGTATTTTTTTATAATTTTTCTAGCATAAAAAATCATATGATTTATAGCAAGTAGATAGTAATTATTTGCCGTTAGAAAAAATATTTAAATATTATGTTAGATATTAAAATATTTTTGGATAATCCACACCAATTGAATTGATCAAGTCCCAAGTTAAGCAAAGCTTGGACTATGGGTGCTAGACAACAGACACACAAATAGACATCTGCCACTAGCAAAATTCAAACTCCGATTTCGTAGTTAGGTACTCTAACCAACAAACCTACAAGAAATATATTTTCTACAGGTTTTTTTTTTTTGAGAAGTTGATACTCGGAGCTTATTTTGAATTTACAAAACAGGCCCACATTATTGATATCACATTTTATAAACGATAAGTGACCTAATCCTTAATATAACTTTGCAATATTCATACTTATCAATACGGCAGCCCATTTTGCCCAACCTCCCTTTTTAGATTAGCATTACAAACTTATCTGTGCGTTTTGAATAGTCATATGTGTATAGTGATAAGGTTGATAACCGTTTGTTTTTCTTGTTGAAAAAATAATTGGGAACCGTAACAGATGTTGTAATCGACCCCAAATATTTGAAGACCACTTGAAATGTGATTACGTAGTAAGAGGATTCCGTTTTTAATAGTTTTCTTTCTTTTGTATGAAATTTCTTTTCGATTGAAAATTTTAGATGAATTTTTGAAGTGCGCCTTTAGCTGTTTTTTATTTTGGTTTTCTAATTACGAACATGTTAAGTACTTATTTAAAAAAAAGTTTAAAGGTAGGTATGAAAAGCATGATTTTTTTTCTACCTCTAATACTTTGCTACTTGTAAAACAGTCCCTCTTTTAGTTTTGCGAGTACTCATTCCTTTATAAAATACTAGCGGCCCGCCCCGGCTTCGCCCGGATTCCTTTTTTTATAGCCTATGACACTTAAGAATAGCTTTCCAACAGTGAAAGATTTCAAATCGGTCTAGTCGTTTAGATGCCTATTCAATCCAAACAAACAAACTTTTCCTCTTTATTATATTAGTATAATTATATTTTTTACCACTTTTGATACTTGCTTTTTGTAAAACGGCCCCGCTTTCACTTTAACGAGTAGGTAGGAAAAAAACGTTGTTCTTAAAATCACATAAGTCTGGGGAGACTGTTATTTCACTAAATTTTAAATTAAGTTACTAATTCATATTACAACATAGTTAATAGACATTACGAATCACTATTTCTATTTAATTAAACTAAATACATTTTATTACTTTTTAAAATGGCTACCGGACACGATTTCGATATATAACCGCAGTAAAATAAACAATATTGCAACATTAAAATCATACAAAGTTACAAGCGGATGTGGCCATTTGCGTACGGTAGTTATGTTTATTTAATTTGTAATTGGAATAGGTTGGTGTTGCCAATTTTAAACAGCCATAAATAATGTTGCCATACACTTTGCTTATAATTTTGAAATATGTTAGTAAGGCAATTAGTAAAGGATTTGAAGAAAAAACTGATTTTTATACATAACAGATTTTTTATTGTCCTATATGATTGATTATAGCAAAACAGTTTTTAATGAAATGTATTAAGTCTATCGGAGGAGGCAAACTTTTCAGGCGAAATTGATAATTTCCAGGTACCTAAGTCTCAAGTTGTAGGTAAGTTATCTGTTGCAACCTCAATATATCAGGATAAAATATCATAATTAATTAAATTACTAAGTAAATTTCTATACGTAATTAACTAATTAGCCTATTTTTTTGGTAAAGAAATTGCAAGTAGCTTACTCAAGACCGACTTGAATAGTTGAGCATTGTCTAGTATTCCAATCCAACTTGTTAAAACTTTAAAAAAAATGATTCTAAGAACGTTCCATTCTTAAAATACCTTTATTATAATATTTCAAAAATAACCTCTTTGTTCCAATTTGAATAACGTTCTTTATTTAAAATAAGCCGAAATCCACAGATAAAATAAGTCACACGTCAACAAACCCGTGACAACTGACGCGTACTGGCCATCCCTTTATTTAGTCTTCGAAATTCAAATTATTTTTATTTTTACAACGCTTGTCTGAACTTTAGCTTCTGAAATACCAATTACCAAATTCATTTACATTGTTCTTTGTACATACGTAATAAGGTTGAATATAAGCTTAAGCTGGTTAAATATATATTATCGTTTGTTTGGAAACCATTTCCGAATACAGTTGTAAAAAGTTTTACTGCATTGAATTAAGGTTCATTCTCGTTGTATTTAGAAGGTGGTAAAAGTTGGTAATAAGAGGGTAGTGTTTATAAATATATTCGATATTGTTTTGTTTATACTTTGTTATTTTTAAACGGCTGTTTGATGTGACATGTTGATATTTGTTTTGTTTGAATTTAGAAAAAAGGTTCGTTTCGAAATTTAAACTTTGACTTACATTTTTTTTAACATGGAAGTATTTTTATAAGTAGTCTTGAGTTTAAATTCCTAGTATATTATACAATTTATACAGCCATTTAGTGGATAAGTAATAAATGTAATTTATGCTTTAAATTGCATGCAATTATAATAGCATAGAAGGTATGGTCGCCGAAAGGCATTTTATACCATACCGTGACGTCACTAGCCGTTCGAACTTTAGAAGCGTTTATCTTTGTCATTTATTGTTCGATTGAGAAAAGAAAAAATATGTGTCCAGTATTTTTTAATAATCAACCTTCGCACTAAGTTTTTTTTTCCTAACCCATTCGTCTATTAGGTAAATATTATAAATTAGAGATTATTGTTTAACTGTATTAATCCAACCTAAAGTGTTTAGGTTAATATAGGTACGATTTAATACTTGCTGCGTGCACAATGAATGTGGAAACATACGAGCCCACAATATGAACTTTTCCGCTGCGTTTTTTACCGACGTCATAAAAAGGCGGAAGTTCTAAATTCGTCGGGATCTATGTACTTGCAAAGTTAATGGACGAGATCACACTTGATTGTTAGAATTATTCAGTAAATTTAATGAGTTTTAATTTGTGATGCCTTCGCAGTTATTACACATTGGAATAAAACAACTACAAATAGATTTAATGACAATAAATTATTCATTGGAAAGTATTTTGTAAGCGATACTAAATTAAGGGAAAAGAAATCATAAAAATATTCTGTCATAATTTGTGAATGACAAAGGACTAAATATCTATTTATTTGCTTCTACATTAAAATCTATATAAAATGTTATGTATGTTATAATCAATAACTGTTACATTCAAACGACTTAACAAATTTTATCGAACACATTTCTTTCAAATAAAAAAGAACAGAATCATCCGTTAGGGAACTACGATGCCACAGACACATCATAAGACACACACCATGGGCGTGCATTTCTTATTTTATAGGCACACTGTCACTGATGTATGGAGTGCCTTCCGTGGCGCCATACTTAACCATACTCCTCCCATTGCACGTGCCTGACATACACACACACACACACACACACACACACACACACACACACACACCAGAGAGAGAGAAAGTGCGACGTCAAACTTATAAAACCTTCTTCTTACGTCGAAGGTTTTAAAGAAAATCGCAGCGGTCCAAACCCGCTCCCAAACCCATACATTTCGTTAGCAAGGTGTCTCCCCTGATCTCCCAAATCCTAATTAATTCTCTCAAGTGAAGTTTAATCCCACCTGACGTTTTTAATGCCAACTTAATTAACTTCCCTTAATTATACCCGAAATAAAGATTTTAAGGAAATTATTATCCTTAAGTACTTACTTCAATGTTGATTTTGGATCTGCAAATAAGTCCCCGGTAAGGTAATAGTACATTACGCACCTAGGCCAATAAAATAAAAAAATGACTCAGATCACATGTAATTGTCGTCCGAGACGAAGCCGAGGTTGACAAAAATGTGATCTGAGGCTTTTTTATTTACTGGCCGAGGTCAGTATACTATTTTTCTGTTCGACGAAGCCAGAAAGCGGCAACTTCATTTAGCGCAGCGGCCAGAAAGTTGGCGCTTTCTGGCCGGAGGACAGAAAAAATATTTTTGATGCCTTAGCGGTTATTACACACTAGCTTTACCCCGCGACTCCGTCCGCGTGGAATAAGTAGGTAATTTTGGGAGCCTAAATTTTAAGCTTGTATCTTTGAAAATGACAATAGGTAATCATACAATATTTCTTACCCCATTTTAATTGCGAAAAAACCCTGTAACCCCTTACAACCCTTTTTTAATTAAAATTAGCCTATGTTCTTTCTAAGGCTTTAAGACTCTTGTTAAACTATAGTTATAGATTGGAATGAAACAACTATTAACGGATTTAACTCGCGTATTTTTATTTTATTTTATTATATTTATAGTTTAACAACTCTGATAGTCTAATGTAAACTTTATAAACATCAGCAAATATAATAAAATACGCGAGTTAAATCAGTAATTCTTCCATTTAAAGTTAACTAACTTTGTCAATTTTATACTATACTAGCGACCCGCCCCGGCTTCACACGGGGGCTATAAACCTTCCTTAAGAATCACTCTATCTATTAAAAAAAACCGCATCAAAATCCGTTGCGTACTTTTAAAGATCTAAGCATACATACGGACATACAGCGAAAGCGACTTTGTTTTATACTATGTATTGAAGTTTTACTTCAAAAAGTATAAGTGTTATACTACAAGTAAAGCACTTATACCCTTTTTCACTTGGACCTAAATTTACGTGTTCGACTTTCATGAAGAGTTGAATTTCAATAAAGAATAAATATGAATGGAATATGAATTGAATTTTCTTTGAATTCTTGTGAAAAAGAAACGTGACGGGATATCGTGACGTATTTATTACAATGATATGCGCAAATATTATATAATACAATGTATATATGTAGCTTATATAAATAACAGATATATCGCTTTAAAAAAAACGCTCGTTTGTACATACAAGTAACAGAGTGAAGTTACGCAGAAAACATAAATATACAATTGCGGATTGATTTCATATTTCTAATCGAATTGTCAATAATTTAATTTCATGGAAATAATAAATAATAATGTATTAATTGAACAAGGAAAAAAGTAGCAAACCTATTGAAAAATACTAGGCAATAGAAATTAACCTTATCTAATTAATACCGTTAGGCCCTAAATACTCACGACTAAAAAAATAATTTGTGCAAATTGCGGTTTTTTTTTGATTACACAATCGTAAGTAAAAAAAAAAAAAAAAGGTAGGTACATCAGACATCAGACGTGTATGATAAAGCTGGTAAGGTTGTATAAAACTTACTTATGACTATGAAAACGCAGCGTTTTAAACATAACCTTATTTCTATATTAATCTGTATTTTTCATACATTGGAACGCTTTGACACGCATTGTAACAAACTTCCGGTATTCAGACCTTGTTCAAAATACGTATTGTTACAAAAATACGAGTAATTTTCAGCGCAAAATCTGTTGGAATTTTACTGTAATGTTCTCATATAAAATTACCTTCATCGTTTATGATAAACTCTTATTTTATGTCTCGTTATTGCGTTATGATAAACTGGCTTCTGCCCGCGACTTCGTCTGTGCTGAGTACTTTAGGTACCTACACTATATCGATATAAAATATAGCCTTTACATTAGTGTTATGTATAAGCTATATTATTGATAAGGTTCATCAATACCCATTAAGTCGTTTTTGCGTGAAAGAGTAACAAACATACAAACTCACAAACGTTCGCCTTTATAATATTAGTGTGATTAATATGACAAGGATCGCGAAGGTACATATTATATTATAAAGGTACCCAATTAAAAAAAAACTTTTTTTTTATCAAATTTGTGTGATCACAGAATACGCATGACGAATGATTTTTCTTTGTCCATCAAGTAGATTGCCAAAAAATATTTGACACGTATTTTTTTCTTTTCTTAATCGGACAAGAAATGCCAAAGATAAGCGCTCCCAAAGTTCGGGAGTGGGGGCTTGTGACGTCACGGCTAGGTATAAATTGTACTATAATATGGTGACGTCACAAGCCCCCACTATGGAACTTTAGAAGCTCTATGGCATTGTTTATTTATCTGAGACAAGAAAAAAATACATGTCGAATTAAAACTACGCAACGGATATGTTGTTATTTATATATTATTATATTTTCCCCGTTTTTTACACATTTTCCACTGTTTCTTCACTCCTATTGGTCGCAGCGTGATGTTATATAGCCTAAAGCCTTCCTCGATAAATGGTCTATCCAACAAAAAAAAAATTGAATTCGAACCAGTAGTTCTTGAGATTAGCGCGTTCAAACAAACAAACAAACAAACTCTTCAGCTTTATAATATTAGTATAGATTATGTACTTAAGTATCCTTTAACGTGAGCAAACAAGAAATTCGAACATAGATTGTAATTGCAAAAACATTCAACAAACCACACGTGTATGCAAAATTCCACACGCGTGTGTGGGCTTGCAACTATAAGAACATTATGGCACTCGCTAAAGAAATGTTAGAGCCGGCGATATAAAATAAAACAAATTCTTCTATTTGTTGTTAATTTATAACTGCGCTTTATAGCTATTGGTAGATAGAAATGCTGTAAAATTGTCTGGTAGTTATTGGTAGCTTGGTAGCTAGCAATAACTACCAGACAATTTTACTTGTCTAGCTAGTCAACTTGCTTTCAGCTACCAAGCTAGAGATGTAAATTTCTATAAATTTTTCTTTTTTTTGTTACGCTTTTGCTCACGACTTCGATTAAAAATCACTACATAGTATAAAACAAAGTCGCTGTGACTGTTTCTGCGTCCCTATATATTCTTAAATCTTTAAAACTACGTTACGATTTTTGAACCCAAAAGGCTTAAGAGTCTCCTTTCAGGAGTCTCGCCACCCGTCCGGTTTTGCAGTGAAGGCCCATTAGCTGGCCAACTGCGCTTCAGTATTCAGTTCGAAAAAAAAAAAAGGTTTTTTGAAGCGGTTTTTTTAATAGATAGAGTTATTCAAGAGGAAGGTTTATACACCGTGTGAAGCCGGGGCGACTAAACGATCCTTTTTTTAAAAAGCTTATTAGCTATGTAACCCACCTAAAAACTGTACATAAAATAAAAAAAAATGTCAAATATAATGTCCAGTGTCGTCGAAAAATAACCAAAAATAATCTTGGTATATGCCTTTAAGTTTTTGAATAGCGAGTTTAAACAGAGATCTACTTATAGAGAAAATAAAAACGGAATAGAATTGTATCAATAAATCATTTTGGGCCAAAGTGCGTTTACACCCCTTTGAGTCTAAAGATATTGTATATATTATATATTTTGTGAAAAAAAAAAGCTTAAACGATTTCATCCATTAAGGACTTGTACTCATAATGGAGAAGGCGTGTACGATAATGAACTTGATTTTAACGAAATATACCGAAGTATATCCAATAAATAAGATAAATAGGTTTTTCAACAAATTTCCAAAAGAGTTTCGTTAATATGGCGTTTATAATTTCTGATGCTTTCGCGGTTATTACACATTGTAATGAAACAACTATAACGGATCCGTGAAATTGTTTTATTCCAATGTATAATAACCGCGAAGGTATAAGAAATTATTAAACACTAGGGGCCCGGCTTTGCACGGATGCTTATTTTTCTAAAGATAATAATAATAATACATGCTTCTTTTACCTCTTTCTTTATTTTTTTAAATATACTATATTATGTGTAGTCTATGTCACTTGGGCATAATGAAATTTACAAATTGGTCAAGCCGTTTTGGAGCTTATTAAATCTAAACAAACAAACAAACCTTTCTTACGTACGTGCGAGTATATTGTCCAATTCAAATCAAGGTTTAAGTGAAACCTAATTGAACATAAACAAGATAAATATCGAAATAACTTTCTCTGTATTTCCTTGTAATTGAATTTAGCCGTGGACAATGGTCTTGGTTTATTTCAGTAGTAAGTGACAGTATCGGCGCGTGCGCTGGTATATTGCTAAGGAATAGATACTGGCATTTCTCCATTGTAGGCTTGTATCAAAGATATTGTGGCATTGAAAGGAAGAAGGGATTGAACTTGTATTTTAATTAAGCAAACTCAAACAACACGATTTAGCGTTAGACTGTCGTCAGCTCAGTCGTGCTACGAATATGGAAACTGTAATGGAAACCACAGCCCATAAAATAAAATACGCAACTAGAATCCGTTATAGTCTAGCGTTAGATCCGATTATGGAAACTGTAAAAATTTCGAAACGTCAGCCGAAAATACGCGAGTTAAATCCGTTTAAAGTTGTTTCATTCCAATGTTATAACCACGAAGGCATCAGAATTTTACACAATTGTATTTATCTTCTACTTTATTTGACAATTGGTGTCGATTATTATTTAAAAAAATTAAAATTGATTTTTTTTAAATTTAGTTAGGTACTTAACTACAAGTAGTAAGTAAGTACCTACTTTGTATTAGTAGTACCTACTTTGTATTAGTAGTACCTACTTTTGGATAATAGAATAGAGTAGTCCTATGCGAAAGTGCTAAAGTGGTAAGTGTTGTCAGCTCAGTCGTGCTACGATTATGGAATCTGTAAAGGCTCCGAAACGCCAGCCAATAAAATAATATACGCGAGTTAAATCCGTCTACAGTTGTTTCATTCCGATGTATAATTTAACCGCAAAGGCATTAGAAATTAATATCAATTTTTGTTTGTTATAGTTTTTTTTAATAAATGACGTATCTGTTTATACAATGGACATAAACCTTAGATTCATAGCGACACTTTCTTGATATCCGGTAGCTACCCGCGTCTCACTACCAATTTGATTTATTTTTTGTTTACTTGTAGACAAAAATATATTATTATAATAATACTAGCGATCCCGGCAGACTTCGTCCTGCCCTGTAAAGCATATTAATCAATAGATTTGACAGTTGTCATTGTTGCGTTTTAACAAATGAGATAAATAAGTACCTATTTTTTTTTTTCTTTTTTTTTTACTGGAACGTGATACAAAGTATTCTATGTTCTTTTCCTAGCTCTAAGTTACCTCCCCGTCAATTTTCAGACAAATCAGTTCAGCCGTTCTCGAGTTATAAGTGTTGTAACAAACCCGACTTTCTTTTATATATATAGACTAGTGGTCCCGGCAGACTTCGTCCCGCCCGGCAATGTCGATTTGACAGTTGTCATTGTTGCGTTTTGTTATACTATTTTTAACAAATCAGCTTAATATTTTTTTCTTTTTTTTTACTGGAACGTGATAAAAAGTATCCTATGTCCTTTTCCTGGCTCCGAGCTACCTCCCCGCCAATTTTGAGCCAAATCAGTTCAGCCGTTCTTGAGTTATAAACGGGGTAACTAACATAACTTTCTTTTATATATATAGATTATCTATACTAATATTATAAAGCTGAAGAGTTTGTTTGTTTGAACGCGCTAATCTCAGGAACTACTGGATCGAATTGAAAAAAACTTTTCTTGTTGGATAGACCATTTATCGAGGGCTATATGGTCCGTGTTTAGCATTAGTGTTTCAACCCACACCAAGCTAGTTTTGAGATATCGGCGCTTAAAGTTTTTTGAGAACATTCTTCTTTTTCCGCTTATTTTAAGCAAAAAAAGTATTGATATGTGGTATCATTTTTTTTGTTGAAATGCATAGATTAAGGATATAAATGTATTTATTGGAATAAATTCAAAATTTAAAAGAAAAAGCAGAAAAATGGTTAATGCTTAATGGCTATAAGGTTTATTACATTTAGCATTTATGTGCTAACCCACATAACAGTATGAGAAATTCTCATTTGTTGTTTTAAAATGAATATGTTTTACACAAATTTTTGGAAAACGTAATAAAATAAACTACTAACGTATTAAAACTTTAATGTAAGTACATATTTATGGAGTTTTTATTGTTTTAACATGTTTCAAATAACATTATAAGTTCTGCTAAAAATCTGAAATAGGTACAACAAGTTAACACTTATATTATTTAAATTACTTAAAAATCTTAACCAAATTGATTTATTATTATTATTTTATCATATTGAATTAAACCAATAATATATACTTCCGTACCTAAAAGCTTAATAAACCACCTAAAATCCATTTTTCGAATAGTTGATAAATTGTGGAGACAAGTCGGTCTGCCATTCTATAATATTATTATGTGTAATATTCTAATTTTTGTCACACACGTTTTAATCTAATGATGGATATAAAAAAATATCGGTTAAGTGCGAGTTAGACTCGCGCACCAAGGGTTCCGTACTATAAATAACCTGTAGGTAGGTATATATTTTTTAATGATGTCATTAAAAATGTATGGTTTTCGTATTTTTTCTTTATGTGTGCTATATGACGTTACCTCGTACTAAATTAATTCAAGATCCTGAGTTCACGAGAAAACTTTTGTCAATTCGCGGCATAAACGGCGGTTCTTTTGATTGATTTGGCGATTTTTTTGTTTTACAATTACAAGGGACGGTATTCCTGAGTATTTTATATTACTCTTAATTTTAGTTTGATACCTACCTCCACGCGTTACTGAGGTAAAGGATCACACAGACAACAAAGTAATCCTGTAAGGGTTCCATTTTTTTTCCCTTTAAGATACGGAAACCTAAAATGTGTATTGATTTTATTTAATATGATAAAAATAATAATAATAAAAAAATAGGTTTGGTTAAGATTTTTAAGTAATTGAAATAATATTTAAGTGTTATTTTGTACATTTCTCATTTTTAGCAGAACATGTAATGTTATTTGAAACATGTTATACAACAATAAAAACTTTAAATAAATGGGTACCTACTTACATTAAACTTTTAATTCGTTAGTTGTTTATTTTGTTACATTTTCTAAAAATGTTTGCATAGATAATATTATTATGTATATTCATTTTAAAACAACAAATTAGAATTTTGCATTAATGTGTTAGGTATGTGGCTTAACACATTAATGCAAAAATACAAATCTGACATAGGAAATAAGCAATAATGTGTTATATGTGGCTTAACACATTAATGCAAAAATACAAATCTGACATAGGAATTAAGCAATAACCGATTTTGTGCTCTAGAATATTCTACGATTTTTTTAAAAAAAAAATGGATTTCACTGCTGTATTCCTCATGATCTATTTAATAAAACTGCATTCATAACTCAAAACCCGATTTTTTGTGGGTTGACACACTAATGTTAAACACGGTCCATATAACGTTGCGACCAATAGGAGCGAAGAAACAGTGGAAAATGTGTAAAAAACGGACGCTAACGCTATTCCACGCGGACGAAGTCGCGGGCACAGCTAGTAATTATAATATAACACAAACTTCCATGTTTACGTACATCAAAGGTGAATGAACTTACCATCTGTCAATTGGCGCGTAAAAGTTTTATTATCTGTGGGTTTATATGGTTTCTCTGACATCGATATGGCGCATCGCGTTACCTACCAACTTAACGAGAATATTCGACACTGGCCACAGGTGTCGCTTTATTAGAAAAAAATGAAATTAATACCTTTATGGTGCAAGTGTTAGTTGTATTACAATTTAAATGAAAATATATAAATTGGTTATCACATTTTTTCTAATTTCTACAGTTTGTTTGCAGTTTGCTTAGTCGGCTATAAATGTGGGAACTGTACATTTTTTGAAACGTCAGCAAATAAACACGCGAGTTAAATCCATTAGATACCTACAGATATTTCATTTCAACTACAACGGATTTAACTCGCGTAGGTTATTAAAATCACTTCAGTGTTAGACTATCGTCAGAACATCAGCGAATGAAATAAAATACGCGAGTTAAATCCGTTAATAGCTGTTTCATTCCAATGATACTGCAAATTAAACGATTTCTTTTTTAATATATTATTATGGGTAATTATCACAAAATCCGGACACATAAATAATTTGTCTTTCAAGTTTTTGCAAAAATCCAGTCAATATAAATATATACCTACCTTTGGACAATTCACACCAATTGATCTAGTCCCAAACTATGCAAAGCTTGTACTATGGGTACTAGACAACGGATAAACATACATAAATACATATTAGGTATAAGACATCCAAAATTCAGGTACAAATGACATTGCTCATCACATTGACATCTGCCCCTAGCATGATTCGAACCCACAACCTCCGGTTTCGTAGTCAGGGGCTCTGACCACTAGACCATCAGGCCGTAAAATAAAGCACATACTCGTATAAATTTCATCTTTAAAAAAAGTGTGCAGTTTTCTTATGACTTGTAACAGACCCCACGTTTTATAAGCTTCTTATATTTTGAATAGCTATCGTATTACTTCTGAGTAATTTTCAACAATGAAATCGATAGTTCATTATTTTTGAGTTGATTAAATTTTAGCTTTCAAAAACCGCATTTGAAATTGTTTATGTATGAGTACCTAAACAAAGTTTTTTATTATTTAAATTCTGTGAAATTCATAAAAAGTAATAAGTAAATACCTTTTTGTAAATTTCACAGAAAATAAATCATTCTTAATACATTGTTGTCAAATGAAAAACGGATACCTTCTTACCCGTTGTAATTTCCTTTATTGCCAATAATTTAATTTAATTTTACAAATTCTATTATAACACCTTAAATTCCTTTCAAAACATATGTCATACCTTTTCCTAACAATAAATTAACTACATTCCGAAAATGCCCTTTCCCTATTAATAATAGATAGAGAGGCAATGGTACAAATTTCACATTATTTTGTAAGTACTTAAGTATGTATGTTAACACTTTACTGTACAACAAAACAAAATATACAGAGGTTAAAGCGATAACGGTACAAATGTACAATGGCGAACTTATTACTTATAACCCCTTTAAGGAATCTCTTCCAGTTACACTTTGGGCATTTTTCATGTAACTTTAATGTATGTCGTAGATACAAAGAACAAGAAATATGTTGGAATGAAACAACTTAAAACGGATTTAACTCGCGTATTTTATTTTATTGGCTGACGTTTCGCCTTTACAGATTCCATAATCGTAGCACGACTGAGCTGATGATAGATTAACGCTATAGTAGAAATTATTGGGCAGTAAAATAAAAAATGTCTCAGATCACATGTAATGAGGGCTACCGCGTGTCAGAAATCCGCTAAATGCGCTAGTGTAGAATGAGGTCTAGCTGTCATGTTCCACCAATCACAGGCCAGTAGCTTGCCTCTCATTGGTGGAATATGACAGCTAGACCTCATTCTACACTAGCGCATCTAGCGGATTTCTGACACGCGGTAGCCCTCATTGTCGTCCGAGGCGAAGCCGAGGTTGACAAAAATGTGATCTGAGGCTTTTTTATTCTACTGGCCGAGGTCAGTATACTATTTTTCTGTTCGACGAAACCAAAAAGCGGAAATTTCATTTAGCGCAGCGGCCACAAAGTTGGCGCTTTCTGACCGGAGGACAGAAAATTATATTATTATACATACATACCATAGTATATAAATGCCTCTAGCTCTCTAACTAAATCGATAGGTTAAATTCCTAATGAAACGTTAAAGTAACAGAAATAACTCTTTTACCCAAACAATGAATTAAAGGGTTCAGATTAAACGGTTAAGTTATTGATGGGGGTTAAATTCATCCGTTACCGTAAAAGGTAAGGTTTATTGAAAAAGTTAAACTGAAGAAAGATAATGGTCAAAATTGCTTTAGAATTAAAGATTCTGTTTATAAAATTGACCTGTTGATCTAGTTTTAGATACGAATCCTACTAAGCACGAGCATTTGTACCTGAGTCTTGGGAGTCTTTTATGTATTTTTATCCCTTGTCCACTACACAAAGTACCTACCAAGTTTTCTCAATTCGGGATTAGATCAAACGGTGTGCATTTCAATATATATTTAAAACTAGCTTCTGCCCGCGACTTCGTCCGCGTGGAACACCTACTTTTTTGAAGTCGGTTAAAAAGTAGCCTATGTTCTTTCTCAGGCTCCAGACTTTCTTTGTACCAATTTTAATTTAAATCGGTCCAGTAGTTTTAGCGTGAAAGCGTAACAGACAGACAGACAGACAGAGTTACTTTCGCATTTATAATATTAGTTAGGATAAATATTCCGGTTAAATTCTACTTTAAGTCTAGGTAAATCCCAAATAAGTTATTTTAAACCTATATAGATAATTAAAACAGCAATTAAGATCTTCGAAACGGAATTCCAGAAATTCAACCAAATCTCTTCTTTATAGGATCTAGGTACCTAACTTCCTTAAAATTAGTACCGATGCAATATTCCAATAGTCAGACTACCTTTAAAAACTGGTTTAAGCCGGTCAAAACCGGCTCGATCCGGTTTAAACCGGTACGAACCAGTGGAAAAGGGATTCGACCGCAGCCCACAAGTATTCAAGCGATAGGTAACCATTATTGGAAAAGTTCCTCTCATTCTCGTAACTTGAACGATTGCGTGTAACCAGGAAATGCATTTAAATTGTTTTTGACTACAGAACAAATCGTTTACAATCGTACCTAGAAAGTTAGAAAAAATCCTTAAACCACCTTCGAAGGGTTTATTTAGTAACTAGTAACTGTCTCGGCTTCACACGGGTACTATAAACCTTCCTCTGAAATCACTCTGTCTCTTAAAAAAAACCGCTTCGAAATCCGTTGCGTAGTTTTGAAGATATAAGCATACATTTTTGACGGACCGACAGCGACTTAGTTTTATACTATGTAGTGACGTTGTAAATGCGTGGTTAAAAAGGAACACAAATATTTGGCACTAACAGTAAGTTCTTATAAAAGTGCATTAACTTCAATAACACATTTCAGTTGACAGTTAAAATTTAGGCTTATGCTAATGCACAGTGTTACACTAGTTCTCCAGTTGGAAAACGTCCAAATGGTTATTGGCGTGTGGGTATTAAGAAAACGATATTATAACGATATAAACCCATTAAAATAAAAACATAATCATAATAATGACAACCTTATGAAAAATAGTACAAGTGTTATACGGTCTTATTAAAAATGGATATAAATTAGCTTTAGTTCTCTTGCAGCTATAACAAGAATTACTAAGAAACAAAATAAAATAAATATTTAAGTTCTAACATACAACAAACATTTTTTTTTCTATAGATAATAGCACGGAACCCATGGTGCACGAGTCCGACTCGCACTTAGCCTGTTTCTTCGATACAGACATAATTATAAAAACTTGAATAACCTCTACTCGTATAATCCTAACTAATATTATAAATGTGAAAGTAGCTGCCTCGCTTCCACGCAAAAACTACTGAAAATTAATTTAAATCGTTAAATTATCGTATTTTGTTCACAGATAGTAAACAGATTCGCCGGCAAAAGCTAGTTTCCCATAAGGCACCCGAAAGAGTACGATAGTCTGCCTTTACACCAATTCACTTCCGGCACTTAAAAATACGACTGCAAATAAAAGAGGATTTTCTCGAAGACCCTAATAAGAGCACTTTCAGAAGTTCCCAGATCAATTAAAAATTAATTAAATGCACTTGTTTGCATCCGTCCGCGTACATTCTTGGCTCGCTGCATCGACTGCATTAATCGAAGTAAAATATGGATGGGCATTAGCAATGCATTTTTTACACCATTTTCGCTCATTGTTGAAACCGTTGGCATACTTCCTAACTAATATTATAAATGCGAAAGTAACTCTGTCTGTCTGTCTGTCTGTCTGTTATGCTTTCACGCTAAAACTACTGGACCGATTTAAATGAAATTTGGTACACAGATAGTCTAGAGCCTGATGAAGAACATAGGCTACTTTTAACCGACTGCAAAAAAGGAGGAGTTCTATGCGGACGAAGTCGCGGGCAGAAGCTAGTTTCTTATAAAGTTATTAAGCACCGCCTAAATTTTGGAAACGAGTCTGACGTCATCTATATTAATATTATAAAGAGGAAAACTTTGTTTGTAACAGTAATGAATACCATCAAAAACTACTGGACCGATTTGAAAATTATTTCACTGTTGGGAAGCTACGTTTACCCTGAGTAACATAGGCTATAGAATATTTTGAAAAGAAATTAGGGATCCGTGCGAAGCCGGGGCGAACCGCTATAATTTATAAATTAGGTATTAATATAATCAACAATTTCAAAATGCTAGTAATCACCTATACAACTTGGCGTAAAATATTTGTTCTTATAATATAACTTGTGAATAATTTTACAACAAACACTTCTGTATAGGTACTGGTATAAAATTATTGATATTAGCCATTCCGTTATTAAAGGAAAGAAAAGGTCAAGACATAAATTGTAGGAAATTTTCTCTTCTTTTATTTTGTATAAATGTTTTTTCTGTAAAATGCGCCAGAAAGGAGTAATTAACAAAAAACTGCTTTTGGGCGCCATTTTTTCAAAATGGCGGCGCGAGCGGCAGCCATGCGAGGTGGCAAAGTTGAAATTTGGCAAGAGCATACCAAAACCTATAAAATTGCGAAATTTCAAAACTCCCGGAAAACTTTCCAGGTAACCTCAATTTTTTCGACCAAATGACTGTACTATAAGTGACTTTATACCTAAACTTTTATAATAGGTACCTTATAATAACAAAGACAATAATTGATGAGGATTTTCTTGTAGGTATTGACCTACAAGTTATTCATCCACTTTTAAATTATATAATTTTAACAGTACCCATAATATAGTTCAAAATCACATAAATTTATACTAATAAACATCATAAAGCAATCACTTAAAAGATCAAAATTACACTTCGGGACAATAAAAAGTGAAGACGAAAATCACAGTTGTAAAACACTCCCAACACTTTCGGCCCGACACCATTACGCAGACTAGTGGTGCCATTACGAGCGAAAATAGCAGTTTTGTTGTCCCCAAGTGTACGGAAGGCCATTTCGTTGACATATATGATGGAACTCAGTTCTGGCAGTGTATTTTTCTTATTTTTAATGTTATTACTTGTTACAAGTTTTTGGTGGAGTTTGAAGATGTTTTGTTAAGAAAAGGTACAGAAATATACAACTTTCTTGTTGTTATTTCAGTATTTTGTAAGATTAATGATGTTATAATTGTAGCAAAATAAACATGTAAGTAAGTACCAAGGCTAACGTATGTCTTGAAGGTATCTCATCTAGTTAAACTTTACATAGTCGGTAATCCTTGAACGATTTAATTTCATGTAACTTAAACGTAAAAATGAGAAGACGTTATAATTCTTATATAATAAGTTGAGTTGAACTATATGAGTAGAGTTGTTATATAAGGGTGATTCCACGGGCGTTTCAACCGCCATCAGTCCGTTGTCCTGGATATTGAAGAAATGAGCTACAACAAGAATTACGTTTTGATGCGACGACATACTGCGCTCGCACTTGTCGTCAAAATTAATAGAGTTTAAATCTTATTGTAGCTTAATTCTTCAATATTTATGGCAAGGGACTGACTGCGGTTGAAACGCCCGTGGAATCACCAGTAAATATTAAATTCAAATATAAATTTTCATTGCATATGCGAAAGCGTTTGATACGTCTTAACATTCAACCTCTAAACCGATTTTGGTGAATTTTAGTAAGTACACAGAGATGAGTATTCGGAACATGACTTAGGTTATCGTTAATCCAGATATCATAAAAAATAATCATGCATCAAACTAAATTCTGTATCACAAAACACGCAAGTCATATAACAGACAAAGTGCATAAATTCAAAATAAAATGACGGAAGCATCACATAATTTTGTCGAAACAAAATACTCAAGGCACGCGATTCCCTCTCCCATACACGGTTCGCGACCAAAAAGGCTTTATTTCGCTAGAATACGTTAAGCTTGCGCGGACAAAATGTGCTCAAGCTACGCTACAATACCTCCATATAAGAACACTAGAAGATTAAAACACACAGTCTATAAAAACACCCTATAAACTGCATACATTTTTCGCAGTATCAAAAGCGTTAGATACAAAATTTGTTACTCTGTGACTGCTAGCAAAATGTGTACAGATTTTGTTAAGAAAACACTCCAAATTTCTTAACGCGCACTTGTTTTATACATGACGCGATCCCGCAGTGTAACAGCGTTTTGCTTTTAGTTAATAATCCGTTATGGATGTTGTTTCGCGTGGCCCGACGTGTAAAGAATGTTTTGATAACGTCTAGACACTTGCGTTGCAAGGAAGTAGTTGCAGGTAAATTGGTCGGATAATTGCGATTTAAACTTGTAAAGTAGGTACCTAATAAATAAAAAAATATTAGAAAATTAAGATAAAGAATTCTCTATCTACAGTAATATAATTAATAGGAAAGATTTGTTTGTTTGGATTGAATAGGCTCCAAAATGACTGTACTGATTTGAAAATTTCTCACACTGTTGGGTAGCTACAGTACTCTGGAGTCAAACTCTATAGAATATTTTTAAAAAAGTTAGGGATCCGTGGGAAGCCGGGGCGCGTCGCTAGTCATAATTATTGTAAAGTACTTATACAACTTAGTTAAAACTGGCAGCTTGAAATCCTTTAGTTCAACTTATGAAATCCTAAATATTGGTTAATTATTTAATTTTAAAATTTTGCGTTAGTCTAACTTAAAACAAAAAACTTGCAACTAGCTTATTAATTTCTGATGCCTTCGCGGTTATTACACATTGGAATAAAACAATTACAACTACTCGCGTATCTTATTTTATTTGCTGATGTTTCCAAAACTGCACAGTTGCAGTTCCCATATTCATAACACGGCTGAGCTGACGTGTAACGCTACAGTAAATTAAAATTAATTCCTTCCAATGTAATAACCACGAAGGCATCAAAAATTATATTTAACATTAAAATATTAATTTCTAAAACGTAAATTAATTATGCTACATTTAATATCAAAAGATAAAGTAATAAGAGATTTAATAAATGAAGACGACAAAACCGTAACCAATAGTGATTCATCAAATCCAAAACACCTCTCAAAATTAAACCAGAAATTCAAAGAAATTGAATTTCCTAAAACTCAACTGCAAAAGGCTTTCACGGACAAAGCACCGCATCAATCATTCGCCGACTATTGTCAGAAACTTGGGAGAGCCTTTGAAAGTAATAAATCGATATCACTTGAAGGAACTGTAACTTCATTCTGAAGCCAAGAAGGTTTTTGAAGTTCCTAATTAGTTTTAAGTTGGTTATCTTCAGAACTTGAAGTTTGACTTCCAACTGCTCTTGCTAAGTCGTAATTAATTTGCAGTTGTCCTGATCGGTTGTTAATGTTTAAAGAATACACTTAATTTACATCTCTATAGGTATTTCATGACGGCCTGTTGGTCTAGTGGTCAGAAGACTACGAAACCGGAGGTTGCGGGTTCAAATCCTACTGGGGGCAGATGTCAGTGTGATGAGCCTTGGCATCTGTACCTGAGTCTTGGATGTCTTATATGTTTTTATGTATGTTTATCCGTTGTATAGTACTTATAGTACAATCTTTACTTAGTTTGGGACTAGATCAATCGGTGTTAATTGCTCAAAGATATTTATTTATTTCATACTTTCAGCGCCAAGGCGTAAGTCTAGAACCACCCGGGTCCTGTCAATTTTACCCATTAATATTAAATGTAAGTTTGTTTAAAATATATAAGTACATTTAACGAGTTATGCATAATGTAATTAACGACACGTTGTCGTGATCAGGACCTGGAGAACGATCCGAAATCACGACAACGTGTCGTGATTAGTGCTGAATGGGTAAGAGGTAATAAAAAAAAGTGGTGTTACCTAATCAACACAACTATGCATATTGTAGACAACATAATTAACTTCAACTTACATTTTATTTTTGCATTATAATTATGTATAAGTTTATTTTAATTAAGTAAGTTAGTTCTAAGTGTATAAATTGAATTTGAAAAAAAAACTTTTTTACGCCATTTCTTCTCGTGTACCTAAACATAAGTATTATTTAAAGTCTATTTACTAAAAATAAACTATTACTATTTACTAATAATATAACACGCTAAGCTATACGATTTAGGAAAAAGGGCATATTGTAGCATCAAAACATACTTCTAGTTGTAGTTATTACATCAATATTTGGATCTAAAGACTATCTTATGTAGGCCAATGTAACGCCCGTGGAAACACCCTATATTAAATATTGGAAACCCTTCTTGAAAGACATTGCTATTCGTGCCATGATTCATACCATCCTCCTGGCAAATTAAATGGCGTGTGAATTATAAATTGGCATTATCTAAATGTGTTTGCCTCCGGTAGCAAGTTTAGCTACATTTTGGAAATGTTACTTTCAAAATTAAAATTTAATGACGATCGGGAAAACTAAGTTAAAAATCACAAGATTTTTCATAAATAGAGTAATATTGACAGATGATTTATCATTATTGTGACATAGCATTATAATATAGAGTAACGTAATGGTACATCCACTTTTTTATTTCGGGACTTTGGCTTGTCGAAAATCTGCTAAATGCGGTATAACATTCTATCTTACTATTCTTGTGTTTAGATTTTTATTTCTGTCTTATGGTACCTATTTTACACCTACACTTACTCTGTCTACTTCACAGGTTGGTTATTAGAGAATGCCGTATGATATTAATTCCGTCTTTTGTACATTTATAGTTTACTCTTTATAAATTATACCCCATGTGTTATGCTGATTTGTAAGTTATATTTTTGCAAAGTTTTATCAATATTCATTAAGTACTTTTTGTGTGAAAGAGTAGGTAACAAACATACATCGATACATCCATCCTTAAGTCCGTGCTTTTTCTCATTTATAATATTAGTAAGGATGCTGTGAAATAATTAAATAATATTTAACAAGTGTGAAAAGAAAGCTCAGTTACTTTTCTAATTGGATAAGGCTTGAATACAAAACACGGGCTAATATAGGGTTCCACAGGCAGCGGCAGCTTGCGCGAGTTATTGGCGTGTTTTCCTTAAATTTAGGGTTCCGTACGTGACCTAGCGAGGGCGGGCGGGAAATACGAGCCAAGTTCGCGCGTTTAAAACACGGTAAGTAACGGAAAAGCGTGTGCCCGTTGGAACTATTTCCGTATTTTATGACAACAACTAGCTGCCCGCCCCGGCTTCGCTCAGTTTTTTTAATATAATACAGCCTATGTCACTCGGGAATAGTGTAGCTTCCCAAGAGTTAAAGAATTTTTCAAATCGTCCAGCCGTTTTGGAGCCTATTTATCTATTTTATTTATCTCTACTAATTATTATATTAGTATAGATAAATAATAGAAATACATATAATTAAAAACCACAATTTTACAGTTCTCATATTCGTAGTCGAGCTGGCGATAGTCATTTCTGAAGACAAATGACTCACGTATTTTGTTTTACCAGCTGAGCTGAAAGCAGAATAAATAAAATAAGGCAGGTAGTAAAATAAAATAATTTCAATATTCATTTGCTCATTTTTATTGGTAACATTTTTTTTCTTTGGAATGATAAAAATATAACAAGCTTAATTAAGGTTTTTTTTACTGAAAACTTTACACTCCCCATATTCGTAGCCGACTGAGCTGACAAAAGTCATTTCTGCGGGCATTCGATAGTGTATCATTCCAATGTGTAATAACCGCGAAGGCATCAGATTATCAGTTTTGTGACGTCACAAAATGGAAACACATTTGGGGCTATTCTTGAAATCGTGACATAATATCGTTGAGTCCGGGAGACTTGTTGCGGCAGTAGCCGTGAAATATGGCGGTTTCACTGTTTGACCCCCTTGTTTCTACTAAAATTTCTTGGTAAAAGCTTCATAGTGTAGGTACCTATTATATATTATGTGTATTATTGTTTTACTTATCAGCTCAAGTAGGTATATCTTTGGCCGCATAGAGAAAGCGTCGGCAAAGGTCTTTAGAAGAGAAGGCATAGGTACTACTCTTTTTTCTTTGTCCAAGTATATTACCAAAATATATACTTCCTTTACTTTCTTCTCTTCTCTTTACTTATTTTCTTTTCTTTTTTTCTTCCTTTTTTTTCTAAGAATTAAAAAAAAAAAAAACATTTTTTTGCCACGGGAACGTGATAAAAAGTATCCTATGTATATACGGACATAAGGTCCTGGTTATAAGCTAGGTACTTTCACACCAATTTTCTCGTACTACAAATTAAAAAAAAACTACTTATCCTAAAAAACGTAAGTCTAGGGTGATTGGGATCTTGGTCCATAAAAGAAAAAATAAACACAGGTTTATAAATGGACTAGCTTCTGCCAGCGGCTTCGTCCGCGTGGAATAGTAATTTTTCCCGTTTTTTACACATTTTCCACTGTTTCTTAGCTCCTATTGGTCGCAGCGTGATGTTACATAGCCTAAAGCCTTCCTCGATAAATGATCTATCCAACAAAAAAAGATTTTTTCAATTCGAACCAGTAGTTCCTGAGATTAGCGCGTTCAAACAAACAAACTCTTCAGCTTTATAATATTAATAATAAATAATAATAATATAGATAAAATTTCTTAATAATTTCTGATGCCTTCGCGGTTATTACACATTGGACTTTAGCGTTAGACTATTGTCAGCTCAGTCGTGCTACGATTATGGAAACTGTAAGGAATCCGAAACGTCAGCTAATAAAATAAAATAAAATTACGCGAGTTAAATCCGTTAATAGTTGTTTCATTCCAATATAAAATTTCTTGTTAAAAGCTTGGTATTTAAACTGAACGTGTAGATATCAGATCATTTTGAAATCATTAGAAACGAAATCCGAACTTTCAATACCAGCTTTAACTTTTCAAAGGGAACGTCTAAGGAAACAAAGTGAGCTATAAATTCCGAATAATTCACCTTTTACGGCTGAAACCACTGTTTGATTCACAAATTTAGGTCAAAGGCTGCAAATAAATTTAGTTTGCTTTGTTGCTTTTGCTAACAGAAGAATGCGCGGTTTTGCGGATACGTACCTTGTTTTTGGCCGTATTATTTAGTGGAAATTAATTGAATGTCAGTCTTACGTGTATGGGTGTGAGTCTATTTTACACTGCTCTGTAAATTTTTGATTAAAGGCTTATGTTAATTCGTTAGTGGTGATTTCGTCAACTAAGTTTGACATTTACTTGTGCCGTTTTAAATAGCTAGTTGACCCAGAAAAGTTCTTAAAATTTTTGGACTTTCATCAAGTTTTTTGTTATTTGGCAAACCAATTAAAAGTCTTAATTTTTATACATGTCATTTATATACATTTAACTTACAGTAACCAACATAACACTTAAAGCTAAACTTATACGCCAGAAGATTTAAGCATATATTATTATCATCATAACATAGGTACAATACGACATACCAGTTAAAATTTATATCCATAACTTAAATACTATTATTTCTCAGTTATGCTGCGGGGATGTTTTTCATAATTTATGGTCGAAAGGGGAAGATGGCAGTTATCGTGTTTGGAATCGGTCCAACACATTCTAAGCTGTCGCAGATACGTTAATCGTAATTTAAAAATGGTGTATTGCGTCGTATTAATAAACTAGCTTCTGCCCGCGACTTCGCCCTCGTTATAGCTATTGCCCAGTGAGCCTATGATGAACTGTCGAATCGACATTGAGTCGACATAAGAATGTTGAAGACAAGGAGAAGGTTTGTCGCGATATTGTTTCCTTGTCGACATGAAGACATGAAAGACGATATAGACATGACAGGATTTCTCATTGTCGACAACGTTACCGATTTTTGACAGATCACCGTGAAAATAAGAAGACATCGACATAACAAGATGTCGTCTCGACAATTCATCATAGGCTCGCAGGTCTTCTTGATCTTAGCGTAATCATTCCATTCTTCCTCGATAAATAGGCTATCTAATAAAACAAAAAGACATACCAAAAATTACAAATGTTTGGAGTGTACCACCATTAACATTAAGGGGTATGAAAAAAAGATTTAGGCCAATTCTCAGATCTTTTCGATATGTAAACGAACTTTTATTAAAATCGGTTCAGCTGTTTCGGATGAGTTTGGAAACATACCCCGTAGTACAAGAATTGTATAGGTATATCTATATCAATCACTACATAGTATAAAACAGTCGCTGTCTGTCCCTATGTATGCTTAAATCTTCAAAACTACGCGGATTTTTTAAAAGATAATCTTTATAATATATAATTTCAGTCTCCAAACAATTTACTTAAAGGTTTTAATAATATAATATTATCATGCTTAAAATTCATGACAAATAACATAACTTTTTATGTTACAACACTAAATGGAATTTTTGCACTATAGATGGCGCAATACTTATATAAATATTATTTTTAAATAACTACATAGGTACTTGAAATGAACACTTCATTCACAAGGTTAACTTTCACCGAAATAAACCGCCGTAAATCTGTGCCGACATTTTTCGAGAAAATATTATATAAAGCATTTTTCTGTGAAATATTCTAGAAGGGTAAGATTTAGCTTGTCATCAAGCAACGTTGCAGTTTACATTTACCCCAACTAAAGTACTTAAAAAAATGTAAAAAAAGTATTTTGATAAAAGTAAAATCATGACATTATAATCATCCCTTGACGTCATCAATTATATCTTACATAAATCATCTTTTCTTAGTTGTAGATTCATCAATGTAGGTATTACGTAAACTTATATTTGTTAACAATTTTGATGAAAAACAAAAATATTTATTTTTTATTTTTTCAGAATTATTTTTTTAATCTATACTAATATTATAAAGAGGAAAGGTTTGTTTGGATTGAACAGGCTTCAGAACGGCTGGACCGATTTCAAGAATTCTTTCACTGTTGGGAAGCTACACTATTCCCGAGTGACATCTATATATATAAAAGAAAGTTGTGTTAGTTACCCCGTTTATAACTCGAGAACGGCTGAACTGATTTGGCTGAAAATTGGCGGTGAGGTAGCTCGGAGCCAGGAAAAGGACATAGGATACTTTTTATCACGTTCCAGTAAAAAAAAAAGAAAAAATATTAAGCTGATTTGTTAAAAATAGTAAAACAAAACGCAACAATGACAACTGTCAAATCGACATTGCCGGGCGGGACGAAGTCTGCCGGGACCACTAGTAGGCTATAAAAAAAGGGATCCGGGCGAAGCCGGGGCGGATAGCTAGTCTAATACAAAAATTGAAGTTATGTGACTTTGACAAACAATCGAATGGACAGGACGACATCTGCCGTTACGTAGTTTGTTAAGTAGTCTATACTAATATAATAAAGAGGAAAGGTTTGTTTGTTTCGAATGAATAGGCTCCAAAACTGGACCTATTTTTAAAATCCTTTCACTGTTGGGAAGCTACACTATTTCCGAGTGACATAGGCTAAAGAATATTGTTGAAATTAGGGATCCGTGCGTAGTCGGGTTGGCCGCTAGTCTATACTAATATAATAAAGAGGAAAGGTTTGTTTGTTTGGATTGAATAGGCTCCAAAACTGAAACGATTTGAAAAATTCTTTCACTGTTGGGAAGCTACATTATTTCCGAGTGACATAGGCTATAAAAAAGATCCATGCGAAGCCGGGGCGGACAGCTAGTTCGATATAAAAAGGTACAGTGAATTTCTCCCGAGTTCCCAACGTAGTACCTTCATAATCCCTCGTCAGGGCGGCGGGGAACTCATTAACGGCCGAATAAAAAAGATTTTATTACATAATATTTTTTTTTTTCACGTCGGGTTTTACGTCGGAACTAAGTTTAGCGGAAATTTAAATCAAATGGATCTGAAAATGCTAAGATTCTCGTATTTTCAGATAATACCCGCAAAAGGGTTTTTACACATAGAATACAACTGTTATAAAGGATTAGAAAAAATCACCAATGGTCTTCCATTGCTGAGAAGAAACCTTTTTTTTTTCAAAATAAAACAAGTATACAGGACAATACAGGTAGGTACCTAAAGACTTTATAAGGAAACAACTATAACGGATTTAACTAGCGTATTTAATTTTATCTGCTAACGTTTCGAAAACTTTACAGTTTCCATATTCGTAGGCGACTGAGCTGACGATAGGCTTAAGTAATAATACAAGTATATAATTATACAATGCTATATAGATATAGAAATTGAATATTAACAAACATACAAAAAATAATTTACTTACGAGACTACGATGTTATTGTATTCAAACAGATTTTGCAAAGCAAATATAATAATACACGGTTATCTGTAGTCCTTCCTGCAGATGTAAACAGACCGGACCACACAAACAGCACCCGTTCACGAGTATGATGTGTATCTGAAGCATGTTATACCTAAATACAATACATTAAATCGAGTAAGTAATCTATACCAATATGATAAAGAGGAAAAGTTTGTTTGTTTGTTTGGATTGAATAGGCTCCTAAACGACTGGACCAATTTGAAAAATTCTTTCACTGTTGGAAAGCTACACTATTCCCGAGTGACATCCCTACTAATATTATAAATGCGAAAGTAACTCTGTCTGTCTGTCTGTTACGCTTTCACGCTAAAACTACTGGACCGATTTAAATGAAATTTGGTACAAAGAAAGTCTGGAGCCTGAGAAAGGACATAGGCTACTTTTTAACCGACTGCAAAAAAGGAGGAGTTCCACGCGGACGAAGTCGCGGGCAAAAACTAGTAGACTATAAAAAAAGGGATCCGGGTGAAGCCGGGCGCTAGCAAAATATATAAAGACATACTTAAAGCAAGAAATTATTAATTCCAAAAATGAAATAAATAAAACAAAATGCTGATATAAAATAAACTCAACGTAGACTTGTTAAAATGAAAATAAAAATGCAAAATTGCGTTTTGAACGAGTTTAATCAGGCACAATTAAAACGAACCCTCATTTGAAATTAGAACGAAAGACAGCGAGGCAACATGGCCGCCGTTTGATTAAAAATAAATCGCCTTGTCTATGCCCGCTGAATTTTAAGGTTCGAAATCAATTCTTTATGGTTTCGTAAAATTTTATGAAGTGATCAAAATTTGATGGGACAAGTGTACTATGAAATATGGGCGTAGGCCGTCACGTAATTTTCTACCGTATTAGGATATACCAAAGTTTATTTTACGTTGGTTAAATATTCGAGCAACCTTATAAATAAAAATTGTTACTGTCAAATATTTTTATTGGCCACAGAATATGCACATCTTGTATAACAATAGGTTGGCTGTTTGATCATAATATTTCATGGGCTGAATATTAAGTATCTTGGCTGTAAGTTGATAAAAAGTTTTAGAACCATTTTTTACGCCAATAAAAATGATGTATGCTTATCTGTAGAATGAGGTTTAGCTGTCACATTTCATCTATCAGGTCTGCTTGTCTCTCTTAGGTGGAACACAGCTGGACCTCATTTTACTAGACGCGCCTCGCCGAAAATAAAAAAAAATACTGAACCTAGTTTTTTTTTAATGTAGGTAGTGTAAGGATTATTATGATTCTGTAAATATATATCGATTATTTAGTCATGTAATTAGTCATATAAGGTTATTATAGAATTAGCTTTATATAGAACATAGTGAAATGACTTTCAACGGAAACACAAGTGACGTATTACCTACGTCACTTGTTCTTGCTTAGGCGGTAGGAGGGAAGGGTTGCGGGGGACGAGGATTGGGTTACCTGGCTGCACGAGCAGCCAGCAGAGAGCATCGGATGAGAATAGACCTATTGAGTTGACAACGCGGATTATGTTATTTGTGATCTAAATATATTATACGTGGAATTTATCGAAGCACAGGTGGTTTCATTTCTGACCTATCACCCAAAAGTAGCTACCTAAAGGTACGAAGTTTTACGTAGTCTGCATAGGTTGGAAGAGATGGGTATCTGAACAAAACATTTTGTAAAGGTAGCTTAATTTACGACAGAAAGATCCAATTTTAATTGTGAAAATTCAATTTTATTCTAAAAGGGAACTTTTATGTTATTAATCATTATTAGTAAAACAATTTCTGCTCATTAGAATCAAAGATGTATAATTATTGCTATTGTACTGTGTCAGGCAATCATCTGGTCAGATTACTAAGAAATGTAAAATTTTCGAAAACTTAACATAATTTTTTTTATAAGTACCTACTCGAGTTAAATCCGTTATTATTATTTTATTTTCCCTTTGTCTATTCACCTAAATAGATTTATTTCAAAACCACTTTCCATACAAACAGACACAATACAAAAACCTATTGCAACTGTAAAACTAAATCTTACTCCCATTCTAAATTCCACAGCAAACTCGGCCGTCTCCCGTACTTAGTAAAGCTTAGAATCGCATAACATATGCAGCGGTCGTACAAGTTGCATTAAAGTTTTACTGACCTACTTCTGCACTAGAGGCTTGCATTGCATTTAAGAATACGGTCTCAGCAAAGTTTCGTGTATTTCAGTACAAAATAAGTATTTAGTTCTTGAGACTATTATTTCCGTTATTAAAGAGTTTGGGTGCATATATAGGAGAATTTAAACCGATATCACACACCTAGATCTAAAAAAAGATAATTTGAAAAAGCATTTATTTTTCAGGAGGGACGAAAAAACTGATTAATATGTCCATATACACAAACCTGTGTTCGAGGTGAGGTTTCTTTTTCATATTATTATTTTACTAGTACTTTGGTTTTAGAAGCCATCAGTCATTTGGTTTATTACTGAACTAGCTGTCCGCCCCGGCTTTGCCAGGATCCCTTTTTTGTATAGCCTATGTCACTCGGGAATAGTGTATCTTTCCAACAGTAAAATAATTTTTAAAATAGCTCTAGTCGTTTAGGAGTATTCAAGCCAAACAAACAAACTTTTACTCTTTATTATATTAGTATAGATAAGATTTGATATTTCTTGATTTTGTTCGTTGAAAAAAGCTGTATTGTCTATAAAAGATGTATTTTAAGTGATGTTAACATAGTATTTTGATTAAAATTTATTTCAAATTCAATATTCCTTTGTTCCTAACTCATTACTTTGACTTAAGAAAATATAAATTTTATTGTCCTAACTAATTTCAAATTTTCACCACTCAAAATTATATCTTAAGCCTAATAAAGAGTACCTAACAAGGATTTACAACAAAGGAAAATCTTATAAGGTTGGGCGGAAACTAATTTGTAAAGAGGAACACATAGCACGTAACAACAAAATAAGGCCGTACTAAAACTTGAGAAACTACACGTGTTCATATGAACACCTGGACAAAGATACTAGTAGTTTTATAAAGTGACTTGGGAGATCTTATCTCAAGGGGCTTGAGGTCAATTTTGAGTGGATGCGGTTTGAGATAAAAGCATCTGTTAACATGGTCTTTGATGCTACGTAAGTCTAAAGAATGTGACACAGTGCAGTTTCGGTTGACGAATAATATAACGAACATTAACTATTCTATATCATTTTTTTCCTTTTTTTCTACATGGAATAACTAATGTAAAATATGACCTCACTGCAAGTTAAAAATATAATTTACTAGCTTTTTCTCGCGACTTCGTCCGCTTAGGTACTTTTTAACTACGTTAGGAGGTGACTTTCAAATTTCAATAAAATTCGTTACTATTTTTCCATCAATTCTGTTAAAGAATGTTTACACAAAATTTGAAATACATTACACCAAGGAATCACATTGTACCAAATGTAGTACTTTGCATCCCGTTTACATCCACTTATGGGTAGAATTTCGGAAAATCCTTTTTTATCCGACGCTTACAAGAGGTTTGAAACTTGGAGGATTTTCACATTTTCCAGGTTTTCTCTACGATCTGCGGATAGCGATTTTATATATAACTATATATATTATAAGATTACGTGTATTTTTTTTTAATAGAACAACAAAATATAATACAAGACTATAATATTATTGTGTCCAGTCAGATTTTGTCCCAAATAAGAGTACCTAATAATTTCTGATGAATCCGCGGTTATTACACATTGGAATGAAACAATTTAGACGGATTTAACTCGTACTTTATTTAGAACAAATTACATTATTCCTAGCTGTTGGTAACACTGTGTCCGTACTAAGGCAAGCCTAATTTGGGTTTACGACGCCGGCTAAGGGTGAACCGGCTGAAACCCGAGTAACGATCATGAAAGTGTAAGCAGTTTTGTTTATATAACCAGCTCTCTAGAACCTAACTTTTACATACCTATACAAAAAAAATGCATCTTAAAAAAATTCAGATTTCCTAAGCTACCTTAAATATTACAACCGACATTATTTATTCTTAAGTCTGCCTTAACTGGGAATATAGAGTTTTTTTTTAAGGTTTTGTACCCGTAGGTTAAAACGATTATATAGGTACATAAAATCCGCATACAATCTTACAAACACGTTTGTAATATTAGTAAGGACGTATAAAATTTGTTTTTTACATACTAGTAAAGAAACTATAGTAGGTACTTAACCCTTTCGTTGCAGCAGGATGCTATCCCGGTAGTAATTTCCTGGACGTAGAAAGTAGGTAGATGACGGGTTAGTGACATCATATTAACGGTGTAGGAAAACGTTATGCTTTTAAAACTCTTGTATGTATAAAAAAAACATTATTTTAGATTCCTTATTAAGGTAGTAACTGGAACCAGAGCTATTAAAAACAATGAATTGGGATAAAACAACTATCACGGAATAATTTCTGATGCCTTTGCGGTTATTATACATTGTCAGCTCAGTTGTGCTACGATTATGGAATCTGTAAAGGCTGAACCGTCAGCCAATAAAATAAAATACGCGAGTTAAATCCGTTAAAGTTGTTTCATTCCAATCTACACTAATATTATAAAGCTGAAGAGTTTGTTTGTTTGTTTGAACGCGCTAATCTCAGGAACTACTGGTTCGAATTCAAAAATTCTTTTTTTGTTGGATAGACCATTTATCGAGGAAGGCTTTAGGCTATATAATATCAAGCTGCGACCAATAGGAGCGAAGAAACAGTGAAAAATGTGTACAAAACGGGGAAAATATGAAGCCTTATGAAGAAGTGACAGAAGACTTTGACAGATCTTTGACGAAACAATCGGACGGGCAGGACGACGTCTGCCGGGGCCGCTAGTGTATAATAACCGCAAAGGCATCAGAAATTATTAAAATAGAAATACCTAAGTTATTTTTTCTAACGAAGTACTCACCCTACTCTCATCTCGTTGAAGCGACAGTGACAAGTCTTGTCACTATCGTTTGATGTATTATAAGACCTTTGTCATACTCACAACTAATATTTATAATGGGATTTGCCCCTGATTGTGTAACACACTCGTTTTCATAGCGATCCCAATTGATATGCTTCTAGATTAAAACGTTTAGTTTAGCGTTGGATATTAAAATGTTAATTAAATTGGTTTGAAGACAATCGAAGTGCAACATTTTAGCATTATTATAAAAGATTCATAAGGGGCCGTCCATTAATCACGTGAGGTCATTTTCCTCATTTTTTGACCCCTCCCTCCCCCCTGGTGATATTTGGTGAGGTTTGGGACCACCGCCCTGGGGGGCGGTGGGTGGGACCCCCCCTGGATCACGTGTATTTTTTTGGAAGTCTATGTAAAGGCTATTTTTGACTGGAAAAAAATATTTAAAAAATGGCGTTTTAATTCGAAAAACATTTATTTGTATTTGTAATAAAATTAATAAATAATTAATTAATGATATCTTCGTCCCACGGAGTTGCAAGACTTTCATTTAAAGTTGCAATTTTCGCGCCGTTCAAAATTTCGGTTCAAAACAGCGCTTTTTGACAAAAAATAAATAAAACTATTACTTACACGTGATGTCTATCGAGACCCCCCCTCCCCCCTCGTAATATTTCGTGATGTTTTCCGTACCCCCTCCCCCCCTTTTGAGCCTCACGTGATTAATGGACGGCCCCTAATTGATTCATTATTAGCATTTTGAAGCATTCCAATTGTGTAATAATTTATGATTTCGCGAATATCACACATTGGAATAAATAACTATAACGGATTTAGTTCGCGTATTTTATTTATTTGGTGAAGTTTTGATAGTAAAATACGATCATTTTAGTATAAGACTAACGTCAGATAACGGCTACGAATATAAGACGTCTGTGAGATTTTAAAGCAAATAAAATAAAATACTCGAGTTAAATCCTTGACAGTTGTTTCATTCCAAAACGTCAATCAGCATCAAAAATTACAGTATCTAAGTACTTTGACTAAAATACATAGACGTAATTTAAACTTACCTATCTCTAATGCCAATTTATTTATTTATTTATACTTTATTGCACAATAAAACAAATGTACAAAAGGCGGACTTAATGCCATACGGCATTCTCTACCAGACAACCTTTAAAGCAAACAGAGAGCATGTGTAGGCGCAAAAAGAATAATACATATAATATAATAGATACAATATATATCAGGATGATATTACACTACATAAATACATACATAAATATACTAAAATATAAAGATAGGTATACAAAAATACATAATTAACTACAATGACAGAGATGATGAAAACTAAAGGTTTAAAAAGTGCTTACGTAACGAACGCTTGAATGCTAGCTTACTCGGTGCTTGCCTGATGGATAGAGGGAGAGAATTCCAGAGACGGATTGCCTGAAGGGCGAAAGAGTTGGAAATGAAATTAGTCATTAGCCAATTATCAATCCTGAAAAACAATCGTTAAAACGATACGCTCCACTGTGCGCCCATCAATTGTACATTGAACAACCGAGCGCAGCCGAGCGTGCCCGAACGCAACCGAACATGCCCGAACGCAGCCGAGCGTACCCGAACTCAACCGGCCAGCAGTGTAAATAAAACTGCACACCGCCTAGTTAAAATTTCACGATACCAACCGCGACGGTCTGTTGTCTGTTCGATTGGTATGTTTTTTGTTCGGTCTCGCTCTGGGGTCGCGTCGATTAATTATTTGGTGCGAACCCACCGGATGCAGGTGGAGCGTAATTGTTATGGTCTGGTAAATTGAAAATTTTTCACGGAATATTTTATGGGTTTGAAATACTGAATTCGGTTAAGCTGAGTGCTTTTGAATACAAACGTTAATGTAGGTATTTTAATAAGCGTCAATAAGAAAATTGTAAAATTTTGAAAGCTTTTACTGGTGCCTACTAATTACATAATTAAGTAATATAACTCCTACCCGCGACTTCATCTGCTCCCTCGTTTTACCCCCTTAGGAAATTAATTTTCAAAATTCCTTTCTTAGTGATCCCCTACGTTATGAAAGGAGCCCCTGTGCAAAATTTAAAGTTTCTAACCGTTACTTAAGCTAGCGTTGACTTGTCAGTCATTAAATCAGCTTCTCATTTACATAATATACCTAGGGAACCTATACTAATTATATACTGACGTTCCTAAAGCCTTACAGTTCCTATATTGGTAGCAGGAAATCATAAATCAGTTATTGTTGTTTTTTGTTTTGATTACCTTTACCACGTTTGAAAAATAATCATATGCTATAACATTTCATTGAACACCGTCCCTGAATTATTTTGATCTGAGAATATTTTTTTTAAATGTCAGTAATAGCAGATGAAGGTAATTAGTTTCATTATCGGAGCAGTGCAGGTGCCTGAAATGTTCTCCTTTAAAGCCTCGCCTGCGAGCCGGCCTTCTGACAAATCAATTTATAATAATAACATAATAATGATGATGATGATAATACTAAATATGAAAATTATGGTAATAACAGTAATAATAATGATAGTATTAATTACGATGATGTAAAATTTCATAATAGAGCAAGTGTCTGAAATATTCTTTTTTACTATCTCGCCGGTGTGCCTTCAGACAAATCAATTTATAATAACGATAATAATAATAATAATGATGATGATGATGTTGGTTATTGTGTTGACAATTGTGATAATGATAATAGTTATAATAACAATAGTAATAATGATGATAATAATAGGAGATGAAGATAAAAATAATAATATTAATGCTGTCAGGTTATTTTGACACAAAGACACGACAAACTCATAACACGCCTTTTTAATACTAATACTAGCAGGATTCGAACGTGTAACGTCCGGATTCGTAGTCAGGGTATTTGACCACTAGACCAACAGACCGAAAAAAGAATGAATAAATGAATTTAAAAAAGATTGCAAAGAATAGTTCGCAACACCACGTTTTGTATGGAGACCGTAACATTCTAGACTTAACTGTCTTTATTAAGAGCACTTGGTGCTTAAGTTGTTCAAGTTAGTTAACGAGGGAACTATTACCCGCTTTATTTAACTTACTTGATACTTTTTAATCCAATTAAATTGTTTTGTCTGAGATCAGACGGTAACTTTTGTTTTATATTTTATACTAACTTCTGCGAATTTTGTCTACGCTGAATTAGGGTTTTGGGTTTTTATATGAAGGATTTTTTTTATTTGTTTATGTTACCTATGTGATTTTTGACTATAATAATAATATAGCCTTCTCTGGTATTCACATTATTTGCATTCTATTTTTTTCTAAATTGATTCAGCTATTACAGATCTCATATACAAATTTTCACCCTCTCCCACCCCCTTTTACCCCATTAGGAATCCCTACTAATATCCCTACTTCCCTACTAATATTATAAATGCGAAAGTAACTCTGTCTGTCTGTCTGTCTGTCTGTTACGCTTTCACGCTAAAACTACTGGACCGATTTTAATGAAATTTGGTACAAAGATAGTCTGGAGCCTGAGAAAGGACATAGGCTACTTTTTAACCGACTGTAAAAAAGGAGGAGTTCCACGCAGACGAAGTCGCGGGCAGAAGCTAGTTATATTATATAATAGATGAACGAAAAAGAAAAACAAATAGGTAGGTAATTAATTAAATATTACAAAATAAAACCACGACAAGAATCTTTCTGTATAAAAATAGCGATTTTTCGTTACTTCGGTGTCCTCACCTCCTGTTAACGTATTTTTGTTGAAATTGTAAAAAATAGACCTTCTTTAGTAGGGATTTACTATTTTAATTATTTACAATAAAATAAAATGTCATGTCAAAACACTATACCCTCAATCTTCGAAAAAACTTTTACAAACACATCAACACAAATAATTTTCAGTATAAATTTAATTCGTACCAACAACTCACGTGACTTAATTAACTGACAATTACAGGAAAGATTTTAAATTAATTTCATACAAAACCGACAATATCAAGTAGGTGCGATGGATAATTTATTAGCGCACACTCGAACGCTCTTGTGTTAAATTAAACGACATTTAACGTGTGCCACAAGAATTCAGGTAGTAAGTGGAATAAATCTTTTTTAATAAAAAATAGTTTAAAAAAATATTGTCTATTTTTCACAGACTTACTGTATCATTTATAATATTAATTGGAATGAAACAACTGTACCGGACTTAACTCGCGTATTTTATTTTATTTGTAGACATTTTTACAACGTCCAAGTTCCCATATGCGACTCATGACTGAGCTGACGATAGTCTAACACTAAAGTTATAATCCTATAATTATAAAAATACCTAAGCCTTTTTGTCCATCTGCCTATTATCCCGCTATACTTAAAGAGTAGAAATGAACCTAGGGAAAAGACATAAAATGTTTTTTTATTACAAACTAGCTTCTGCCCGCGACTTCGTCCGCGTGGAACTCCTCCTTTTTTGCAGTCAGTTAAAAAGTAGCCTATGTCCTTTCTCAGGCTACATACTTTCTTTGTACCAAATTTCATTTAAATCGGTTCAGTAGTTTTAGCGTGAAAGCGTAACAGACAGACAGACAGACAGTTACTTTCGCATTTATAATATTAGTAGGGATAATACCCAAAAATGGGAAGAAAATTGGAATATAATGTACTTACATGTATATTTGGGAGTGCGATAATATCAACATAATAATATTAGAAAGTCATGTCATTTACAAAAAATTTAAACATTCCAGCTTTTTTATCAAAAAAAATATCGCTGCTTTTCTAGAATAGTGTCACAACTCGAAATGCATCACCATTCTGAATTGAAACTTATATGTGACGGTTCATGATCTTAAATGGAGTAACAAATTATTTCGAGTTGTGACACTATTCTAGAAAAGCAGCGATATATACATAAGTAACAAGAAATACATTTCAAGGTTCGAGTATCTATTACACGCTTCAGCTTATGACTTGTCTTCCAAATCTCGCTCGCCACCAGTACAAACAAAATTAAATGCAGCACCGAATCTCAACAATAGGAACATAATTAGATGTCATAATTCACAGGAGAAAGCCCATTAAAACCTCACTTACCTGCCTTGCTGAAATCAAAAAGCAAACGAAAGAGACAAGCGCTAGAAATTGTATTGTCGGCCTTGTCAATGGAAAGTTAAGTTAGAAATTGAAAATTGAATGCCAGGTTAATGTCATCAATTTACTGGAATAAGCCACTACTGCAGTGCTTTGTTTTTGACGTCATTGTCCTGTCCTGGCCAGGTGTGTTGTAAAATGATAATGTTGGAAATTATTTTGATGATTCTATTGAATTTGTGTAAAGTGATTTAATAATATATATTTATATAAAACTAGCTTCTGCCCGCTACTTCGTCTGAGCATGATAAGCACCTCCATTTTGCGTCTTTAAGGGGTGAAGTTTCTTATGCTGCCGTACGTTATAAAAGAAACCCTTGTATCGAATTTTATGTTTTCAACCCTTATACCCGTTATTCTTCAAACCTGATATTACGAGTATTAGTTACATGAAGTAAAATTCTATTAAATACAACTCTTTTTTTTGTTTTACAACTGTTATATTAATCAAGAACAGTTCTGCCATTTTGAAGAACCTTTAATAAACAAGCAGCAAAAGAGTACCTTTAATTAACTCCAATATTCCGTGAAATTTTCCAGAAATTCTTGCTGCAACAAATTTGCATATTAATGGTTAACTTAGCGATGTAATTGCAGAAGACTTATTTTAAATGAGACTTTGAGAAATGACAGAGCATAAGACCCGGGTGGAATAAACCCTTTGCCCGTAATCGATTCTCGACTTTATTCTTACGTGATAAGGTTGGAAATTAAATGTGTATATTTGATTATATTTTGTTAAGACCGAAAATGCGGGGTTATGTATTTCCTGTTTAAGTGAAGTAGGGTTTTTAGTTCGCTTTAGTTTCTAAGATGGCTTTCTTTTATAACGTAGCTGCTTGTTTCAGTAGAATTAAGTTCTTTTGGAGTAAAATGAAGAACTTAAGGATTATGAGAATGTACAAAGTTGTTTCGAAGAAGTAGGTAAATAAAAAAAAAAAACGAAAATATACTTATACGTTTGCTGGAAAAAATAATTGATGTGTGTGAATTAATTTTAGTATATTATTATAGGTACTGTTGCGAACTCCTTGCTGTGTGTATATAGTTTTATAGTTTACTTTTATTGGCTATTGCCCTTTTTTATAAATCGATTGTTTTTGTATTGTCACTCAGTTACTTTAGTTTTTTGATTTGATTGTGTTCTGATATTGTGTTGTACTGTTCGTTGTAAAGTTACCTAATTAAATTCCTCCTATATTCCATTATCCTATTGTTTACTTACAGTCCATTTCTCACCAACATCCGGCTCGAAGGACCAAATGTCTTCTGATGTATAAGCTATATTGTGGTAAAGTTTCATTCAAATCCATTCAGTAGTTTTTACGTGAAAGAGTAACAAACATCCATACATCCATACTTACAAACTTTCGCCTTTATAATAGTAGTAGGATAGTAGGATATCGATTGTTTTTGGAATTCAGTTTGTTAGTTGATTTGTGTTGTGATATTGTGTTCGTGTGGTCGTTTTGTACAACACATACACTTTTTAAAAAGATGCATTTCTTATAAAAAAAATATGCCATTCTTTGTTTAAAAAAAAAAACATATTTTATTCCAACGTATAACTGAAAGCATCAGAAATTAATAAATTAAGTTACGTTCCACTATCGTCCCGGGCTTCCGCCCTCGGTCAGCGTGTTTACACTCAAATCAGACGCGGTAAAATAATGACGAAATACTCATTTAATTGTAAATCGAGTGCACTTCGTTGCACTTAAAATTCGGATTTTTTAATTGGATTTCTTTTTACTCTTGCAGATTGGTTTCATATTTTTTGCAAAATAATTTATCATGTGTAATTGAATTTTCTGATGCCTGGGTATTACACTTTGTAATGAAACAACTATAACGGATATAATTTAAGTATTTTATTTTATTTGCCGTGTTTCGTGAACTTTACAGTTCCCACATTCGCAGCACGAATGAGATATCGTCAGCTCGCACGTCAGACGTGAGTTAAATCCGTTATAATTCATTTCAATCTGTAATTTAATTTTGGTTTTCATTCTGCAAACTACATTAATAATAATTGAGAATAGGAAAGTACAAAAAATATTTTATTAAGTAATTAGAATATAACTACTGCACTTATTTAACTCGCATATAAAAAAACCTGTGACGTCATTAGGATTTTTTTTTAATTTTTACTATTTTTTTACACATTTGAACACAGTACTTACTTTTCCAAATAAAAAAAGTTTTCAAGCATTTAATTCTTTAAACCAAAAGAGGCATGGAAATACAGCACCTATTTGATCATTTTTTTTATTTTTTATATATTTTTTAACAAAGGAACGTAAACCCGGAACTATAAATTCGTCGCAACCGAAATGCACGTGTAAAACAATGCAAACAAAACAAAATGGACGCGGAATCGACAGATGAGACGAAATCAATAGCGCGTAGTGGCGTAAACCACAGAAGGATTTTAAAGGAAAATGTTTTTCAGCTTTTTGTAGGTATATTACAATTTAATAATTTCTGATGCCTTCGCGGTTATTATATATTGGAATTAAACTATTATAAATGGATTTAACTCGCACACACATAGTACATTTTATTTTATTACAATCCCTCGCTTCGCTAAGTATTTATTATGCTTAATTAAGTACATACCTATGTGTTTTTTATATATCGCACACCTAGATCTAAAGAGAGCTAACTCAAAAAAGAAACTTTTTCAGGAGAGGCGAGAAACTGATTAATATGTCCATATGCACACATGAGTTTTCTGTAGGTACAAATTTATACTTTTTATAATAAAGCTAGCAGAGTTATATTAGCTGAAATCTGTTTTAGTGTAGGTGGGTTTTGCTGGAATTCGATGGTGTGCATAACTCAAATCTTCCAGTTTTTGAGTTAGATCCCTTAGATCTAGGTGTGCGATATTTTAATTAATTCGAAAAAAAAAGATTGTTTTATTGTACAGCGAAAAATTGTAGTAGGTAGGTACCTACATATATTACATAAGCGAATTATATTTTCCTTGAAAAAATAATTATAATAGAATATTATTATTATAAATAATAAATTTTCTTTACTTACTAGGTATCTAGAAATACTGATCTAGTCTCAACCCATCCAAAACTTATACAACGTGTGCTAGACAACGAATTAACAAACAGAAAATAGAAATACCATCCAAAAATTAAATAAAAGATCACACTGACATCTGCCTTTAGCAGAATTCGAACCTGCAACCTCCGGTTTCGTAGTCATAGGCTCTGACCACTAGACCAATGGTAAATTAATAAATTCCATACAATTTTGTAATCGTTTTGTTCATAAGCTATTATCAATTGGCTCTAAGGAAGAGAGAATGTACCTATCCAATTAAGCTTTTAAAATGGTTCTAAGGAAGAGAGAATGTAACCAATTAAATGTTTTAACAAACCAATCGTGATCGCTTTAAACTAAGTGTATTACACAATTATAATACAACTAGCTTCTGCCCGCGACTTCGTCCGCGTAGAACTCCTTTTTTCGCAGTCGGTTAAAAAATAGCCTATGTCCTTTCTCAGGCTCCAGACTTTCTTTGTACCAAATTTCATTTAAATCGGTCCAGTAGTTTTAGCGTGAAAGCGTAACAGACAGACAGACAGACAGAGTTACTTTCGCATTTATAATATTAGTTAGGATTGTTGATTTTGCTAAAATAATGATGTTTTAATTAACCTAGTATTTCAATAATTATTTCATCCCATAACAAATGATCCGTACACTTCCGAAAGTAATTAATTGTACATTGAAATCGTGTGAATTATTTATTGCTGGGAATTTTGAATATCTACGAGTATTTAATTAACAACTAAAATTCAGTAGTTTATTAATATGTAACTACTTCTGAAAAATGAAAATGAAAATCTTTATTAAGTAAATAGAACCAGCCAAATTATGACTGTTTGTTTATCTCTAAAAAGGAATGAAATCTAGATCGGATTTAAGTTGCGCCAAGTATTTTGTTCCTTTTTGCTGACGATTGCTTCGCGTTTGACAGTTTCCATAATCGTGGCACGACTGAGCTGACAATAGTCTAATAATACTAAAGTAAAAGTGTAATTATTACACTTTTACACATTAATATTTACAAGAGCTTCTAAATAAAGAGAGGAGAAACTAGTCGGCTGTTATGCCTTTTTAAAAATGACAATATAATAACATAACACGCGCATGTTGGTCTAGTGAACTCTAGTGGTCAGAGGCC
Organism: Polylopha cassiicola; assembly: GCA_038024825.1. NCBI lineage: Eukaryota > Metazoa > Arthropoda > Insecta > Lepidoptera > Tortricidae > Polylopha > Polylopha cassiicola. The sequence goes on along the minus strand of CP149052.1, from coordinate 11,630,550 downwards.
CTGACTACAAAACCGGAGGTTGCGGGTTCGAATCCCGCTAAGGGCAGATGTCAATGTGATCAGCACTGGCATCTGTACCTGAGTCTTGCATGTCTTATATGTATTTATGTATATTTATCCGTTGTCTAGTACCCATAACACAAGCTTTGCTTAAAATGGGACTAGATAATTGGTGTGAATTGTCCTAAGATATTTATTTATTTATTATTTATTATTTATTATTTATTATTTATTATTTATTATTTATTATTTATTATTTATTATTTATTATTTATTATTTATTATTTATTATTTATTATTTATTATTTATTATTTATTATTTATTATTTATTATTTATTATTTATTATTTATCATTTATCATTTATCATTTATCATTTATCATTTATCATTTATCATTTATCATTTATCATTTATCATTTATCATTTATCATTTATCATTTATCATTTATCATTTATCATTTATCATTTATCATTTATCATTTATCATTTATCATTTATTATTTATTATTTATTATTTATTATTTATTATTTATTATTTATTATTTATTATTTATTATTTATTATTTATTATTTATTATTTATTATTTATTATTTATTATTTATTATTTATTATTTATTTATTAGAACAATATAACATTTATGTAAATAAAAACTATTTAGATAGACATACTCACATCATCTGTGAAAATTTCAACTGGCACTATCAAGGCTCATGAGATACTGCCTGGTGACAGACGGACAGACAGCGGAGTATCAATAATATCCCTTTTTACCCTTTGGGTCTAGAACCCTAACTTCCAAACTGAAACCCACTTCAAAGGGTAAAAGCATCTCAAAACGCGCACCTCACAAACTTCGGCAAAATCTCGATAAGAAATAATTACTCAAAATTTCGCGAGTTCAGAATTCCTTCCCTGGGCACACACGCTCGTTATTGCAGTAACTTGTGATTTATGTCCCGGGGCCACAAAGTTTCACCTGAACCGGGACGCGGTCCCCTAATTCCCGTAATGGCTGAATATAATAGCCGGGAATGAAAACAATTTGTTAAGTTTTTGGCCTATTTTTGGGTATTAATTTTGGTGGTCGATGTTTGGCGTTGTTACCCTAACTTTTACTACTTACGGTCTATACTTAATGAAATTTTTGCTTATAATGAGAAATGGCTTGACTATTTTTATTAAATTTATTTACAATAATGTATTTTTAATCTGATACACCGAACTTTTTTATTAAAAAATAGGGGTTGATGGTAGAAGGGTGAAAAGTTTACGGTTGTATGTATTTTTCAATGCAGAAAAAAAAAACAAATGCTTTGGACTAGCCTTAAAATTTGCTTATAAAAAGTCACTCAGTCGTACCTGATACATATTATGCATACAACATTTTATAAAAATCTGTCCAGTCGTTTCGGCGAAATTTGAAAACAAACACAGCAATAGAATAAAAGTTATAAACTCTATTATTAGGAGAAAAAAAAACAATCTTAGTTCAGAATCTGGTTAATTATATACTTAAGTATTTTTTTTTTCCTTTTTTTACTAAATGCCCAAAAAAAACAACCACAAACGGATCAGAAATTATTTATCAAAGATATCTTATTATTTTATTTATAGAATATGATTTTCACTTTAGTATAAATACAATAAAAACACACGCCCTCAATTCCCCTCGACTTGAAAATGCAATAACCGTTTTAAAATTCATGCGATATTTCATACAACGAAAAGGCCGTCTTACGACCTGTCACGAGAAATCTTTTAAGCGTATCTTCAGATTTGTATACAAGCCTTTAACCTCGACTAGCTTTATATAAAAAAAAATAAATAAAATGGTTATATCAACAGTACCAAATTAAACGTGTATTCTGTAAAGTACAATGTGTTGACGGCCTATTGGTCTAGTGGTCAGAGGCCCTACTAGACCGAGGTTCGAATCCTGCTAGGGGCAGATGTCAATGTGATGAGCACTGGCATCTGTACCTGAGTCTTGGATGTCTTATATGTATTTATGTATGTTTATCCGTTGTCTAGTACCAATAGTACAAGCAATGCTTAGTTTGGGACTAGATCAATTGTTGTGAATTGTACAAAGATACCTATTGGAATGAAACAACTATTAACGGATTTAACTCGCGTATTTTTATTTTATTTTATTTGCTGACGTTTCGGATTCTTTACAGTTTCCATAATCGTAGCATGACTGAGCTGACAAAAGTCTAACGCTAAAGTGATTTATACAGTTATGCAAACTACCTTATATTTAAATTACAAATTTTTTTTTTTGAAAAAACTACCCTATTCTGAATTATGAAATACTATTGTTACATTTTACGCAAAAAAATTTTACTTTTATACATTACAATTAAAACCTAATAGGGGGCGTTACTAGCGCTTCGGAAAGACCATCATTACTGAGAAGAAACGCCGCAAGAAACTCAGTAGAAAGTCATTTTTTAGGACACTTATATATTTACAATTAAAAAATATTATGACATTAAAATTAAAATTATACAAAACCAAAAAATTCAAAAAATTCAATTAAATTAAAAATGAAAACTAAGTCTATGCAGTCTTCTGTCCGCTTAGGATTTGATGAGGTGGACTACTATAAAATAAAATAAAAATACGCGAGTTAAATCCGTTAATAGTTGTTTCATTCCAATGTGTAATAACCGCGAAGGCATCAGAAATTATTAAAGATACCTATTATTTTTTTTTTTAATTATTCCGAGAGCTGGCACCAATTTTTAGGTAGGTATTTGAGGCAAACTGAAAACTTGTCATATAGCTCTCCTACTATACTTCAACGCGGAACACAAGATAAAAGGGAGCTAACTCAAAAATGTATTTTTTCCGGAGCATTTAAAAATTAATATGTACACTGCAGGAGTTTTGTATACAGATTTATTTTATGCTATTTATGACTAATCTAGAAGTTAGCTTAAATCTGTTTTTTGATAGTTACGCTTTGCTATAAGGAATTTGATTTAAATTAAGGTACCTATGCCATATAAACTTCCTTCTGAAACATTGACTAATAAAAAAAACCGCAAAAGAAAAGATACCAAAAACTAAGAATTGAAGACGAAAATCGAGATAAAATATGAAAAGGTACATACACTTCTCGATATATACTTGAATCGTTTATGCCAATATTCTCGAAGGATTTGAAAATATCCGTATCTTCATAGATATTCCGATGCAAAGTAAATTTACTACCACTAGCGCTGATATAGTATGACAAAATATATTTTGCTTTAACTAGAATATCAAAAAACATCGCTCATTTGTTCTGATTTTTGGTTGGCATTATTGAAAAAAAAAATCTTTTTCAAATATATGGAAATCTTTAAAGACATTTTTCATTTACATATAAGGCCAAATAGAAATAGTGAGTACAGTTTATTTAATAGGTATAAGTCTTAAAATTTGTTTATGATAATATATATTTATCTTTTATCCAGGTCATAATATATGTTTTACCTAATTTAGGACATTATAATAATTTACTACTTATTTATATTTCAGGCCACAAAACTTAACAGAAGGAAGCGTGCAAAAGGCGAACTTTATGCCTTGAGGCATTCTCCACCAATCAACTTTAGAGTCATACAGACAAAAAACAGTTTATTATTTACGAAATTCTGTATATATGGCAGTATACTTACAGCTTCACCAAAACTTTAATCACCAAGCAAAAATTCCTTAAGTTATACATTATTAATTGTTCTTAGGTATACATTTTTTCTATTTTTCAAGCGTTACCAACTTCAATTTTATTTTATCAGCCTTCTGAAAAACAATTTCAGTGAATCGCCTAATCTCACCCCAAGCAAAGCGAAGCTACAAAATGATCGGCAAAGTTGACCGTCTTTTGTCAGCAGTAACAAATCCTCAGAGACAGAGAGAGACAGATAAAGGCAGAGACAGAGAGGGATGCTAAAACGGGCGCATACTCCGTGAAACAAGATTAATCAGTAGAATCGAATCGGCCACGGAATCGGTCGAAGAGTTAAATTTAAGGAAATACTGAAACAAAAAAAATATAATAATTTCGGTTGCTTCGCTTTATAATTGTTTCATTCCAATGTGTAATAACCGCGAAGGCATCAGTAATTATTTACACGTGTATTCTTCAAACAGGTAAAGAAAACGAATTTCTATTTACTCCGTCAGTTAGTTTATTAAAAACTAGCATCCGCCCGCGACTTCGTCCGCGTAGAACTCCTCCTTTTTTGCAGTCGGTTAAAAAGTAGCCAATGTCCTTTCTCAAGCTCCAGACTTTCTTTGTACCAAATTTCATTAAAATCGGCCCAGTAGTTTTAGCGTGAAAGCGTAACAGACAGACAGACAGACAGAGTTACTTTCACATTTATAATATTAGTAGGGATTATTCGACACGTACCTATATTTTCTTTTCTCAAACAAATAAACAATGCCAAATATTGCTTCCGAAGTGGGGACTTGTGACGTCACGGCTAGGTTCAATTTATACCTAGGCGTGACGTCACTATCTTTGGCATTTATTGTTCGATTGGCAAAAAAAGTGTCAAATATTTTTTGGCAATCTAGGTTCTTGAGGATGGACAAAAAAATCATTCGTCACTCCTATTTCCGAGAACTGTCTTCTGTTTTGAATATCTCTTCCATTTTGAGTGTATCATTGCATTTCGTATATTAAATTTTCGATAACGTCTTTGAATTGAACCGGGATTGCATCGCGTGTGCATCTGGCACCGCCATTTTGTATATGTCATGTAGATTGGGAAATTTTGTACACGATTTTCGGGTTTTAACTATTGGGAAGAGGACCCATTAAATATATTATTATCTAGAAAAATAACCTTTCTGAAAATATTGCAAAAATCTGATTATACAGCATAATCGTAATCCTAACTAATATTATAAATGCGAAAGTAACTCTGTCTGTCTGTCTGTCTGTTACGCTTTCACGCTAAAACTACTGGACCGATTTAAATGATATTTGGTACAAAGAAAGTCTGGAGCCTGAGAAAGGACATAGGCTACTTTTTAACCGACTGCAAAAAAGGAGGAGTTCTACGCGGATGAAGTCGCGGGCAGAAGCTAGTATCTATATAAATTTGTAAACTTGTCATTTTTAACCCTTTGATGGAAAAATTGGAGTACCTATTTAAGTATAAAACCATACAAATGAGAATGTGCATTTATTTGTAATAAAACAGTTGCTTATAACAGACTAGTTGCTAATCGCGACTTTGCACGATAAGCACCCCGTTGAATTTTCAAAAAGATATTTCAAGTTTCAAGTTTCTCGTTTAGGCATTATATGTTGGAATATAAGTGAAACAGTTTTCACAATAGAAAATCACCTCAGTGTTAGACAATATATATATATAAATATATAGTTTATATATATATAGAAACTATAAAGTTTTTGAAACATCAGCAAATAAAATCAAATACGCTAGTTAAATCCGTTATAATTGTTTCATTCCAATAACTTACGTACTTAATATTTATCCACAATTTATTTACTCCAATCCTTACTAATATTATAAATGTGAAAGTAACTCTGTCTGTCTGTCTGTCTGTTACGCTTTCACGCTAAAACTACTGGACCGATTTAAATAAAATTTGGTACAAAGAAAGTCTGGAGCCTGAGAAAGGACATAGGCTACTTTTTAACCGACTCCAAAAAAGGAGGAGTTCCATGCGGACGAAGTCGCGGGCAGAAGCTAGTCCGTTATAATTGTTTCATTCCAATAATTTACATACTTAATATTTATCCACAATTTATTTGCTCCAATAAGTCATATATTTAAATATCCGCAATTCACCTATTTTCCAACTCTCACTCGGTATTGTACAAATATATAATACCCTGTAAATAAAAAAAAAACAGTAAACCTCTTTAAAGTTCATCGACCCTACAGCCCTACCTAATGTCTCCACACCTACTTAAACACAGTGTAAAGCCTACTTATAAAACTTTATTCGCCCAATTCAATACCTTAAGGTAATCTTGAGAGATCGAAAACATCGTTATTTTATGCACCCCAACTTTACTTTTCTCTGAAAATAAGTTAAAGTTACTGTATTCCTTTTATTACTAAAAGGAATACAGTAACTTTTTCTTTTAGGTGTGTGAATGTTGAGTCAATGAGAGTTTATTATAACGTAGACAATTCAATTGTTATTCTTGAACTAAAACTAACATAGTAATATCTATACTTATCTATACTAATATTATAAAGCTGAAGAGTTTGTTTGTTTGTTTGAACGCGCTAATCTCAGGAACTACTGGTTCGAATTGAAATAATATTTTTTTGTTGGATAGACCATTTATCGAGGAAGGCTTTAGGCTAAGTATACAAAATTACGCTGCGACCAATATGAGTGAAGAAACAGTTGAAAATGTGTAAAAAACGGGGAAAATAACTATTCCACGCGGACAAAGTCGCTGGCAGAAGCTAGTTACACTATACTTAAGGAACAGTTACTTTCTTTTTTTAGAGTTGTATAAGTACTTAGACAGCTAGTGGACCAATGCTAAAAAAATGCATAAAATTTTCACTTCGATATTATGCACTAGCCAAACAATGCAGATCAGTTACGATAGTTGTTTCCAAATCAAAAAGTCTTACTGCATCCTTGTTTGTGGTTTTCCAACTAATTAAGCGTTGTTGCGTAGCACGACGATAACGGAACCTGTAAAGGCTTCGAAAGGTTAGCCAATAAAATAAAATACGTAGTTAAATCCGTCTAAAGTCGTTTTATTCCAATATAATATATAATAACCGCGAAGGCATCAGAAATTATCACTCTATCTATTAAATAAAATAAATAAGTAAACAAACAAACAAATCTTTATTTTATTATATTAGTGTAGATAAGTAAGTAATTACTCGTACACGAGAATATAATTCCAAATAACAATGATCAATTGCAGACACGTTTATCAATCATAAGATCATTAATAATAATTGTTTGTTTGTTTCCATTAAATTGATAAAAATTGGACATCATTAATTTAATTCAATTACAATGAATACGGTAAAGTGATAAAGCCGTGCGTAATGATTTCTTATATTACAGTTAAATTTGGGGGACGTTTTTTTACCTCATTATGTAACTGTGGTTTGGATTTCACTGTTATTCTTTCTGCTATTTTTTTTGAAATTTTTTGTCTTTGACGTAATTGTATTGGATTTAATTCAATACGGAAAATGTGTAAAATCGCATATTATATAAATAAACGTTTCGAAACGTCAGCCAATAAAATAAAATACGCGAGTTAAATCCGTTTAGGTATAGTTGTTTTCTTCCAAAGAGAAATGCTAGAACACAATAGAACACGACAGAACATGCTATAACACGCTAGAATATGCTAGAACATGTCAAAACATGCTACTACAATACAACAAAAGAAGAAAGAAGAAGCTTATGCAAATGTCGAAATAGATTGGACCAAGAAATCACGTTTTCACAAACTTTGTCCTGTTTTCTCCAGTTATCCCTAATTGGAAATTCTCGAAGAATCCTTTACTATGGGATGCCTCCACCAGATAAATAATACAGTCTCCAAGCCTCTAGCTGTTCAGGTTGTGCGTTGATCCATCAGTCAGTCATTTATATAAACACTAGCTTCTGCCCGCGACTTAGTCCGCGTGGAACTCCTTTTTTGCACTCGGTTAAAAAGTAGCCTATGTCCTTTCTCAGGCTCCAGACTTTCTTTGTACCAAATTTCATTTAAATCGGTCCAGTAGTTTTAGCGTGAAAACGCAACATACAGACAGACAGAGTTACTTTCGCATTTATAATATTAGTTAGGATGTTACTTGGGAATACTTAGTGCAGCTTCCCAACAGTTAAAGAATTTTTCAAATCGGCCCAGTCTTCTTTATTATATTAGTATAGACAAGGGCGTAGCTAGGGGGGGTAGGCGTCGAATAAAAGTATAAATTATAATACTTAAAAAAAATAATATATATGTAATTTAGATACTTAGGGTAGTCACTAGCGTAACTCAGTCGTGCTACTACGATTATGGAAACTAAAGAATCCGAAACGTCAGCAAATAAAATACGCGAGTTAAATCCGTTCGCATTTATAATATTAGTAGGGATTTTTTAACTAAAAGACATACCTACCAACACTCCAATCTGTCGCGACGCACAAAAACCAGTCGCCTTCACCCCTACTTCCCGCATTAACATATACATATATAAGGTATATAACATACATTAAACCGTTATTGTCTCTTCACACATCCGGAGGGGTCCGTACAATAGATCAGATATTGGCATTCCGTAGAACGTGGCACTATTGTGCCGTGGCTAATGACAAATCACTGTATCTGAACGCTATATTGATTTTGTAAATGCTATACAATTAATTTGCTATCTTGTGAATGTTATACGTTAGATTATTGTCAGCTGAGTCGTGCTACGATTATGGAATCCGTAAGGCTCCGAAATATATTAAAAGTAAGCAATTAAAAAAATATATATTTAGTAAATATATATTTTGTGCTCATTATGTTAACAATTAAAATGTATGTGTAATGTATAAAATGTAGTATATATGTATAAAACACAAGTGGCATAAATATTAGTAGGTTAAATATAGTTTTCTAAGATGTAATTAGTTAGTAAGTATTTATTGTTTACTTTTTTGGCAAGAAATAAAAGGCTTTTTTATTTTTTTATTATTAAGGCTCCGAAACGTCAGACAATAAAATGAAATAAAAAATCCGTTAATAGTTGTGTAAAGTCAGCCAATAAAATAAAATACGGGAGTTAAATCCGTTAACAGTTGTTTCATTCCAATGTGTAATAACCGCGAAGGCATCAGAAGTTATTATGTTGAATAGTTTAACTAAGGTTGGCTAATTGTTATATAAGTCAAAGGTACTTACAAGAAATTAGGGAAAGGCAATGACCATTGGAACAACACAACTTTATTTAATTTGTTGACGTTTCTTCGTCTTCGTCTTAGCACAACAATAGTCTAACGCTAAAGTATTTTGGAATGAAACAACTATTAACGGATTTAACTCGCGTATTTTTATTTTATTTTATATTTTATTAAGTATTTTTTCATATTTTGCAAACAAAATTATAGTTAGGTACAGTTGTCATTCCAACGTGTAATAACAGAAATTTTATTACTGTTAAATGATTTATTTTAATTACGATAGGGTATTTGTTACATGGGTTTTTTGTTGTCAATACAAGAAATTAAAACAATGTTCATCAAAATTCGGAAGTGGGGGATGGTAGCGTAACTTTGCGGTAAAAAGTGTAAGGGTCTTATCGTCCTTAATGTGGAACTTTAACTGGCTATAATAATATCTACATTTGGTAAAAAAAAATACAGATGTGAACTAGGTACGTTTTATTAAAGAAAGGTACAATGTATTTATGCTGCATGACTCAATACACTTGCCTTCAAGTGTTTGAAACTCTTATCATCATTTTAGTATTCGATTGCAGTAATGCAGAATTGCATCTAATGCACTTTGAAATGTGATAAATAATGTGAGTCAAGATATAAAAATAGAAATAACATAATACAATCAATTATAATGGTATGAAAACAAAAGAAAGTGCTAGTTTGACTCGCGCACAAAGCTCACAAACCGCGAGTTAAATCCGTTAATGGTTTTTTATTCCAATAGTTAACTTTTCTAACGATAAAACAAGAAAATAATAAACATAGTGATGCTATTGGAATCAAATAACTTTAACGGATTTAACTCGCGTAATTTATCATAAGACTATTGTCAGCTCAATCATGCGATTATGGAATCTGTAAAGGATCCGAAACGTCAGCCAATAAAATAAAACACGCGTGTTAAATCCGTTAAAGTTGTTTCATTCCAATGTATAATAACCAGGCATCAGAAATTATTATAGTGATGATATTTTTCTACATTTTTGTATTTTTCTGTGTTACACAAATCACAAAAAAACCATCAAAGTCTGCATCAAAAAGACGTATCCCTTTGAAGGTAGGATGTAAATTGAAAATCGCTCTATTCAAGATCAAACGTGCCCTTTGAGGATTTTCCATACCATACAACCAGCAACCTAGAATCTAAAGTAATTTTGACCCCTATTCCTTGTGACTTAAGGTCTCCGTTTGTATTAACTTTTGTGTTGTGTTGTACATTTTGACGTTCGTAACGATATGTGTATTATTTTCCCTTATTTACCGTAAGATTTTTGAAGATGAGTATCTTTATTGATAGAGTCTTTAAGTTAATAGGATTTTGGTATTCCGCTAGTATGAATAGGTAGGTATATGCTACTTATTGTTTGGAAGTTCCGACGATAAATCAAATCGGATCTCCTCAAAAAGTAAAATCAGTACTTAGAACTCTTAAGACTCAAATCCTTGTTTAATAAGGAACATTAAAATATTTTCCTTATTAAACAAGGATTTGAAAGCAGTTATAGGAGTATTTATTCCTATATGTAACTTATAATCGACTTATAACATATTAATAAACCTTACAACGTGCTTGAGAAGGGATTAAATATTAACCATTATACCTTTATAGGAACGTTATTACTAATACCAGAGTATATTTTTTATATAAGTCTAGAAGGCTAGGACTCCTGGGTTTTTCTGAATGAATTGACTTTTGACGACAAAAGTTTCATTTGATTTGGCCATTGTATATTTTTTGGACGATAACTTGAATATTCCCGATCGGATCTTTATAAAATTTAGCAAATAAGAGTGGATGACCTTAATAAAATTTTCAAAGTCTAACATAATGGGATAAAGGCCTACGGAGATATATGGGACTAGCTGTGCCCGCGACTTCGTCCGCGTTGAATAGTTATTCTTCATATAGGCTTCATAATTATCTTCCCCGTTTTTTACACATTTTCCTCTATTTCTTCGCTCCTATCGGTCGCAGCGTAATGTTATATAGCCTAAAGCCTTCCTGGATAAATGGTATATCCAACAAAAAAAGATCTTTTCAATTCGAACCAGTAGTTCCTGAGATTAGCGCGTTCAAACAAACAAACAAACAAACTCTTCAGCTTTATAATATTAGTATAGATTAAATAGAGATTAAAAAAAAAGTTTAAGAAAACATAGTCAAGCTAAATACAAATAATGTATCACAGGTCACAGTTCAGACCGAACTACAAATAGTAACATAAATAATAACGTATTGACGGATGTTAAAACCAACATATATGGAACCTTATTTGCCAATCAACATTCGCTGCAGCTTGATTGAATGAACGTATAACAAATACACCCCGCACCATGCAACTACCATGCAATATTTTAAACTCGATCATACATTGCTGCATTAAAATCTTATGTGGCGACCTCATCCCAAAATTTTATTATGATCGCCACAGTCACGTCCGCCACATGAGCACTAGATGTTAAAGCGACAAGCAATTAATTAGCGTTAGACTATTGTCAGCTCAGTCGTGCTACGATTATGGAAACTGTAAAGAATCCGAAACTTCAGCTAATAAAATAAAATAAAAATACGCGAGTTAAATCCGTTAACAGTTGTTTCATTCCAAAGCATTCATTTTTAAGGTTTTTAGCCCTGACCTCGGCCCCTCCAAAGTCGGGGTCTCACCGCGTCTTGGGCCTTCAGGTGTTTTAGAATTATGTTGCATGGGGACAAAAGGTTCCTGCGGGTAGATTAGAGTGCCGGGTGTGGGTGCACGTGTTCGACCCCGCCGGCGGGGCCGCTGTAACACTATCGAGTATGCTCGGTGTGTGTGAGGCCGCACGCCGCGCGGCAGCTGCCTGTGTGTGTTCGACCCCGCCGGCGTGGCCGCTGTAACACTATCGAGTATGCTAGGTGTGTGTGAGGCCGCACGCCGCGCGGCAGCTGCCTGTGTGTGTTCGACCCCGCCGGCGTGGCCGCTGTAACACTATCGAGTATGCTAGGTGTGTGTGAGGCCGCATGCCGCGCGGCAGCTGCCTGTGTGAGTGTGTACGGGATGTGTGGGATAATGGCCGCTATTGTAATCGTGATCAAATAATTATTATTTTTTCTTGACGTTGTTGTCAAAATTGTATGCTAACTCTTTTAACTGTTCTCAAGAGTGGCTTAATTTTGCAAATAGTTTAGTTATTAAATTAAAACAGCAATGGACGTAGTGGTGTATAAATTGAGCTGTTATATCAATGGTTGTTTGGTATTTAATAAATCAGTGATGTTTTTGATAGCGGTGCCATTTCTGTAGGCTATTAAAATTGCATAGTGAGGTTATAGCGATCACTACAGTAGGTCAGCTATCGAATGCATTGCGATATACACTTATTCATGTTTAGTTTTACAGGCGAATAACCTGTGATTAGGAAATAAAACGTTTTTTTTTTTTTTATTTCAGAATATGTAGCTTGGGACATCTGAGTAATTGGAGGTGCCTAATACATCATCTTTATATAGGTATACATACTAGGTATTATAATTCTACTGTAGGTGTGTATGTCACTGAATTCCTCCTAAATTGAATGAATTCTCTTCTGGGTTTTAATGGTTTTTTTGTATGCGTTGGGGTGGCCTTCTGTATGGTTTAGATTCACAAATCAGCCCGGCAGATGGCGTTGGAGTCGCTATTCTCAAAATAGCGGTAAAAAATTTGCCACGTCATTTTTGTTATTATTTGACAATTTTTTTTTAATAATTCAACTTTTGAAAGTTAACTGCAATGTCATAAGTTACTGTACTTACATAATATTAGGATATTAGCCAAACTGTGTACCTACATATGCCTGAAATAAATTATTATAAAGTACTAGCTTCTGCCCGCGACTTCGTCCGCGTGGTACTCCTCCTTTTTTGCAGTCGGTTAAAAAGTAGCCTGTGTTCTTTCTCAGGCTCCAGACTTTCTTTGTACCAAATTTCATTTAAATTAATCCAGTAGTTTGAGCGTGAAAGTGTAACAGACAGACAGAGTTACTTTCGCATTTATAATATTAGTAGGGAAGTAGGGATAATTTGTTTTTCAACATAACCCAGTTTTCCAGACTTAATAAATCCTTGAACAAACCCAATCTAACCTTACTTATGCCCAGAGGACGTCGCCAGTTCTACTGCCTCTCCACTGCAGTAATTTAAAACTTGTGAACGAAAATAAAAATAGAAAATCGAAATGTCGCTGCGTTGATGGAATCACAGAGTTACGTGGCTTTTTTTTTCGTGTCACCGACGGATTGGCGTGGCTTTGGAATTGCTAAATATTGGTGGTCAGCCAGAAAAGGGTTGGTGTTTTTTTTTAACTACAACTAGGGGGGTCTGTAATTTAACTTTGTTTAATATATAAAATTCTCGTATCATGTTTTTTGTTGGTAAACTTGTTTAAAACGGTTGGACCGTTTTTTATTAAATTTCGTGTGTATATCTGACATCTATTTTTCATACCCCTAAATGTAACCACCCTTATAAATTTACCGTATTTTTTTTGTTTTATTTTTTTTATGATTCAGCATTGAAATTAGGTAGGTACCTACCTACATACATTCCTAAATTTTCTCATTCCACCATCACCTATTTTTAAAATAAAAATTACTCTTTCACGTAAAATCTACCAAATTAATTTTAATAAAATTTTACATAATATCAGAATAGCTTACACATCTGAATAACATATTATTATTTCTAATGCTAATTATTGTGTGCGATGTAAGACGATGTCGCGAGCAGAGTCAGTCCATTATAATTAAGTATTGTAATCAAATCAAATCAAGATCATTAAATTTATCAAACATAGGTAAAAGGGTCTCAAAGTAGACACAATACCTATATCACTTTGCTGTTATACAAATGTTTGTTGCAAATCCAATCTGTAATAACCGCGAAAACATCAGAATTTTTTAAAAAACCCTACATCCATCATCGGCATAATCAACTCCAATTAAAAAGTTTAAACTCGGAAAAAGGTTCAAAAATGCGGAAAATGAGTGGTGATTTTTCGCAATACAAGCGCGGAGACGTCCCAACAAGCCTTATTACCAAACAGCTGTTTAAACAGACGGATTAAATTAAAACAGGAAGAAAACCAGCGCTTAAAGACGGTGATGGCCACAGTTATTTTATAACAGTAAGTTTTTTAATTGGAATGAAACAACTATTAACGGATTTAACTCGCGTATCTTTTATTTTATTTTATTTGCTGACGTTTCGGATTCTTTACAGTTTCCATAATCGTAGCACTGTAACTATATAAATCACTTTAGCGTTAGACTATTGTCAGCTCAGTCGTGCTACGATTATGGAAACTGTAAAGAATCCGAAACATCAGCAAATAAAATAAAATAAAAGATACGCGAGTTAAATTCGTTAATAGTTGTTTCATTCCAATGTGTAATAACCGCGAAGGCATCAGAAATTATAAGTTTTTTAATATTTGCAACTGTTATAGATATAGCTAGACAGGACAATGACGGCTTCTGAAACGCTAGAAGATCTGCCATGTCTACTATTTGTGCTTGTTTTGAAAAAGTGATACCTCATTGAGTTTCTTGCCGCTTCTTCTCAAGTGAGGTTTTTTTCGGATACGGCATCTTCTTCTTCTGACCTTCATAAGAGCTTGTAAAAGCCTAAATTGAATACATATATTTTTACTAGCTTCTGCCCGCGACTTCGTCCGCATGGAACTCCTCCTTTTTTGCAGTCGGTTAAAAAGTAGCCTATGTCCTTTCTCAGGTTCCAAACTTTCTTTGTACCAAATTTCATTTAAATCGGTCCAGTAGTTTTAGCATGAAAGCGTAACAGACAGACAGACAGAGTTACTTTCGCATTTATAATATTAGTAGGGATTTCTATTTGATTTTTTTGATTTTGATTTGTAGCCGACAAAGCTGACGATAGTCTTACACATAATAATATGTGTGACACTTAAGAGTGTATCGTCAGTTCCTAAAAAACGGTCGCGGAGCACAGCAAGAAACGGACGTTGCCCTTTTTCTATTTGTCTCTGTCGCATGCGCGTAGTAATTGAAGTAACCTTGAAAGTTACTGTGCGAGCGTGCGGGCACTATTACTAACCGCGTGCGACAGAGACAAATAGAAAAAGGGCAACGACCGTTTTTTGCTGTACTCCGCGACCATCCTTTATTTTAAGTGTGACACTTTAGATCGTCAGTTGGCGAATATGAGAACTGTAAAATTTCGAAACATCAGCAAATAAAACAATTACACAAGGTTAAGAGGTAAATTTGTTTTAGTTCATTCCAATTATTATGAGTTTACATACTGCTTTTATTTGACTGCGTTGATTTAAACAAAGCGTCTTGTTAATGAATAGAATAAGGCTGTGGCTCTTAATTTTCTAGTTCTCGGTGCTTTTGGTCAGATTACGCTTTTCTCGAGAGCTTCAAGAATTATTCAATTATAATTATAATGTAATATCTTAGCAAGGGAATTATTTGTACTGCTTTTCTTTAGAATAAAAGAAACTTGCATAATCTATAATGTCTTAACTTTAAAACTTTAAGACATTAATTTAATTTTGTGCACTTCTGTTATATTTTGTGTAATAAATGAATCTTAAAAAAACTTTACGTACTTACGTAACTTTGATAAAGCGCTGGCCACACTGGGCTCTGTTGCCTAGCAACCACATAATTCAAATAATAGGGTTAACCTTTAGTTCCAAACTGAAAATACCACACGATTCTAAAAACGAAATTTTGCTCACTAACTTCGTGTTCCAATAAAAATGTCTTCCAAAACCGGCTTGCACCGGTCCAGTCCGGTTATAACCGGATAAAGCCAATTCCCTGGATTCACGTCACGTCCGGGAATAGAAATTAGGGCATCCAGGTACTATACTGTCTTGAAACTGGTTCCTATTTTAGGTCACATAACGTCGGAAACAAGGTTTTATTACTTACGTGGAATCTTAATGTTTTTTTTTATTTTGAAATTTTTATGAGTAGGTAATAGGTAAGTACCTATTTTATTAAAAAAATAAAATAAACATCGACATACCTAATTATGGAAAATGCACAATTAAAAGTATTTTCAAATAATGTTGTACTATTTTAACTCATGAATATTAAAAGAGTAAAATATATACGTGCTTAACTGACTGTACTTATACAGTTAAGTAAAAAAACTGCATAAGAAAAATCGGATGGTTTAATTCATGTAGATTTTTCAATCATTACATCTGTTAAAAAAGAAAATTGATATTAAAAATGTGTTCCATTTTGTAAATTTATATGAACGCGTAAATATAGACCGTGCATAAATATTTCAAACTGGCAACACAATGCATCCACTGTATTGCCAGCATAAAAAATAAATGATGCAGCAAAATACAGACCCGACGATTTCGCGACTTCAAATCGGACCGTAGAATACGAAAATAGTGCCGTTTTGTTCCAGTTATTGTTCCGAATTAAACTGACCGTGTTAAAAAATATGCTTCGGAGGCAGTTTTAAAAATCTAAACGGTTATTGTTAGGTGACTGCAGTCAATAGATTTTGCTTTAGTGAAAATTTTACGTGGAAAAATTGCAAATGTTCCGATAACCAATAAGCGCCATATTATGATGCAAAGTATTGTAGGTATTATACCTATAACATAGTAATATTATATACGGTACTGGTACTTTGATTATAACGTGTAATAATAGGAACTTTGCCTATGCAGGTCGTGTAGAATGAGGTACACTATAGCTGCACCTCATTTTAGTAACTTGTCTCATTGTTAAAACATGACAGCTGGACCTCATTCTACACGACGCGCACCTAGAAGATTTTGGATATAAATTATTGTTATTCGTAATGGTTTTCATAACTTTTAAGTAATATTTATAATTATTATTCTTCTATTAGATAAAGCATAATTGACACTTAATAAGTGATACTGGGTACTTAAATAACTAGAAAGGAAATAGAATATAAAAAGAAATTCTGTAACTTAGATATAAGGTAGTTTGCATAACTGTATAAATCACTTAAGCGTAAGACTCAGCCGTATTGTCACTCGTGCTACGATTATGGAAACTGAAAAGAATCCGAAACGTCAGCAAGTAGAGTGAGTAAATTGATTCATAGTCGTTTCATTCCAATGTGTAATAACCGCGAAGGCAACAGAAATTATTAACTAGAAAAGTTGCAAATGGCTTATTCGATACTTAGTAGGTAGGTACTTGTGAAATGGCCCCTAATCATATTAAAATCCCTACTAATATTATAAATGCGAAAGTAACTCTGTCTGTCTGTCTGTCTGTTACGCTTTCACGATAAAACTACTGGATCGATTTAAATGAAATTTGGTACAAAGAAAGTCTGGAGCCTGAGAAAGGACATAGGCTACTTTTTAACCAACTGCGAAAAAGGAGGAGTTCCACGCGGACGAAGTCGCGGGCAGAAGCTAGTTACTTATAAAATACATCTCACTTTAGAAAGTTTCCAATGGCAGCTCTAAGCATCCAATCTTAGACTTAATCAAGACCTCAAAGTGGAATAAGAGCTTTATATCGGAGACTTGAGTTTCTATAAAAATACGAGTATAGATCAAGTAAATAGCGTAGGTAATAGAAAATAGGTCGGTCTACAGCCACGGTCCCTTGTGACGGAACAAGGAACTAAAAAACAGGTGAAATAGAATATCCATTTTTAAACTTTTGTTCATATTGATTCTTCGAAATAGTACTGTCCCTTATTAAAAGGGTCACCTCGGAATACGAAGTTTAAGATTGCGAAAGTCAAAACCTACTAATATCATCCCGGCTTCGCACGGATCCCTATTTTTTTCAAAATATTCTATAGCCTATACCTATACTCATGGTGAAAAATCCTTCCCAGCAGTGAAAGAATTTTTCAAATCGGTCCAGCCGTTTTGGAGCCTATTCAATCCAAATAAATAAACAAACAAACCTTTCCCCTTTATTATATTAGTATAGATTTAATTGAACTTACGAGTACCTAGTGAACCCATTCCTTCTTGCATTCCCGACATTACTTTTCCTATTTGTCAAAAATATGTTTTTTAAATTTTACGCATTATAAATTGTATGCTGACATTTAGAAATCTTTACTTCGCTTAAACAAATTATATCTGCAACACGTCCAGGGGCCCTAGACAAGTGCCCAACGTTCAACGTTAACGTTAAACCAAACCAAAATGTATGGGATTTGACATCCGCGAACGACTGTCACGTACGTCACAAATGTCAAATCCCATACATTTTGGTGCTAACGTTTAACGTTAACGTTGAACGTTGGCCGTTGGGCACTTGTCTAGCCCCCCAGGTATTGTTTATTTTATTCCAAGACATAGTTTTTTCCTAGCTCCGTGTCGTCTCACGTTTCTTTTCCGCTTATCTTCCTCAGATTTCCGTTTTCATTTTGCATTAGCGTTTTTTTATTTCAGTTTGTCCCACGAGTTTTCAGTTTTATGGGTTTTAATGAACTTCATTTAGCTGGAGCTCTTTTATTTCTATCTCAGTTCATTTGAGAATTTAGTTTGTTAATTAAAAGTTTTTCGGAATTGAGTACTGCCTATTAGACCGCTATTTTTAATGATTTAATATTATTATCTGATACATACTTATAGAATAACTAGGTAGCGATTTTGTCTGCACAGTCTGTAAGCTATTCTGATGTGTATAAGCTATATTATTGTAAAGTTTCATCAAAATCCATTTAGTAGTTTTTCCGTGAAATAGTAACAAACATACATCCATCCATACATTCTTACAAACATTCGCGTTTATAATATTATTAAGGATTTTGGTCCCTCGGACCGGATTATAATACATATCTTATGTAGTATTGTCTTAATAATTTCTGATGCCTTCGCGGTTATTACACATTGGAATGAAACAACTATTAACGGATTTAACTCGCGTATTTTTATTTTAATTTATTTGCTGACGTTTCGGATTCTTTACAGTTTCCATAATCGTAGCACTTTAGCGTTAGACGATTGTCAGCTCAGTCGTGCTACGATTATGGAAACTGTAAAGAATCCGAAACGTCAGCAAATAAAATAAAATAAAAATACGCGAGTTAAATCCGTTAATAGTAGTATTGTCTTGTCATACCATAATATTATATTTTTTCAAACAAAACGACGTATTGTAACCATAAGATACACAGTCCAGTCATTTATAACCAATGATAATAATATAGTGTACCTAATGAGTAAACAAATTTACGACAAAACCCCAATGATATAGTGCAAGTACTAAGTTTACGGACAAAAAAAAACAAACAATAAATATAACTAAGAACAATAAAACCGAATCAAATCCGTCAAGGAGCAATCGCAATAAATAAATCTCTTAACATGGAAAAAAACGGTAGCAAAGTCGGCCATCTTGATTTATCTGACGTTAATACGGCTTAAGCCCTTAATCCACTTAAACTCAGTAAGAGTGACGGGTTATTTTAACTTTGTGGAAGAAAGCTGTTATTTTGTTGGTTATTATTTTTATTTTTATTAAAAGGGCAAGGTTCAAGTCCAATTTTTATTTTACTTGCCCGCGTGGTATTGACATCATAGATTTTTTTTAGAAAGAAAATTTGTTTATTTGCCATTTCATGCACGTTTATTCAAAATTTAATGTTTAATATATACCTACTGGTACAAACCATGAGTAAAAATACTTTATGTTTTAGCCAAGCTTCCTTAAGGTGTGATTTGTGGGAATAAAACTGATTTAGTTTATACCATAATTTTTGATGCCTTCACGGTTATTACACATTAGAATTAAACAGCTTTAGACGGATATTGGCTCTGTAAAAGCTCCGAAACGTCAGCAAATAAAATAAAATACGCGAGTTAAATCCGTCTAAAGTTGTTTCATTCCAATGGATTTAATCGTATTTTATTTTATTTACTGACGTTTAGAAAACTTTACAGTTTTTATATAATTAGCGTGATATAATAAAATATATAAATACACTAATATCATAATTTCCATTCCTTTCTTGACTATTACGCATTGAAATAAACCAACTATAATGGATTTAACTTCCCTATTTTATATTATTTGCTGTCGTTTTGAAAACGTACATGGGAACTGTAAAATTTCGCGAATTAAATCCGTGTTTGTTGTTTTTTTGAACAGATGTAGGTAAGTACTATTCCAATTGTATCAGGTACAGTCCAAACCAAAGTTTTCAGATCAAATCGCATTGTGTTAATCAATCTGAGTACACTCGACCCGATAATTAGCAAATGGGTTTGCACAAAGCGAAGCTCATGACATTATCGGCTGACTGTACGAAGCTATTAAGTTTGGAGGCGGTATAATTTGATCTGTACCTTCTGATTAATTATACTTGCGAGCTGAATTAAGGAGTAAATAATCAATTATATAATATGTAAATAAAATTAAAAATGTAATTGGAAAGGTTGCCAATTTGTTCTTTAAATTTCATTATTAATCGGTTATAGTTCTTCAATGTTATAATTTCTGATGCCTCCGCGATTATTACACATTGAAATAAAACAGTTAGGTATATCTAAAAAATAAAGAACTTGACTCGCTTATTTTGTTTCATTTGTTGACGTTTCAAAAACTTTTTTAGTTTTTTTTTTAGTTCCCCTATTTGTAGTCGACTGACTTAGTGTTAAACTATCGTCAGCTCAATCAGCCACGAATATGGCAATTGTAAAGTTATCTAAGCGTCCGCAAAAACAATAAAATACGCAAGTTAAATCCCTTTTATATTAATAAAATCTGATACCTTTACGGTTACCTATTGAACATTGGAATGAAACAACTATAGACGGATTTAACTCGCGCATTTATTTTATTAACCCCCGACGAAAAAACGACGGGGTGTTATAAGTTTGACGTGTCTGTCTGTCTGTCTGTGTGTGTGTGTGTGTGTGTGTGTGTGTGTGTGTGTGTGTGTGTGTGTGTGTGTGTGTGTGTCTGTGGCATCGTAGCACTGTAGCACGACTGAGCTGACAATAGTGTTATGCTTAAGTAAATAAAATAAAATACGTAAGTGAAATCCGTCTATAGTTGTTTCATTCCATTGTTATAAGTATACTAGCGGTCCCGGCAGACGTCATCCTGCCCGTTCTAAATTCAAATTAGGTAACTTTAGTTAGACAACGTTTGTATGGGAAATGAAAAGGGCTGCTTTTTAGGGTTTTCCCGGCAATTATTCGATTTTTTTCGATGATTTCTCGCCGTAAGAACCATCCTTGGACTTCAACGAACATTTAAAAAGAAAATATGGCCAAATTGGTCCAGGCGTTGTCGAGTTACGCGCTTACCAACACATTTTGCGATTCATTTTTATATATAAGAATTGTTTTTAACTTTTGTATCCGTTTTTTAAAGGCTCCGTTTTCGAGCTGGTTATAATAAATTCATGATCCTGGCTCCACGGCGCTCTCTGGAGATGTCATCTGGCCTGATGTTATTGTCAGGGTACACGGGTCTATTCATGTTTTATTTACTCCTCCATCTACCTACATAGCATACAGATTGTATAACTGGGTATTAATGTTTCATTTTAAATGTCAAATCATCCTCGCGTCGTGTAGAATGAGGTCCAACTGTCATGTTTCATCAATTAAAGATAAGCTAATCATTTTTCATTTTATAATTATGTTGACTGCTTTCTACTTCTAGATGAGGTACCGCTAGATGCACGTCGTGTAGAATGAGGTCCAACTATCATATTTCATTAATTAAAGATAGGCTAATCATTTTTATTTAATAATTGTGTTGGCTGCCTTGTACTTCTAGATGCGCTTCGTGTAGAATGAGGTCTTAATGTGATGTTTGACCAATGATAGACATGCTATTAATTTATCATTTGAAATGTGGGCTGCCGAGTGTCTCTAGATATGACACAATTATAATGTGTAAATTGATGTTCAGATGTCATGTGTCACCAATGAAAGACAAGCTATTAATCCATTTAAAATGTGGGCTGCCGTGTTCTTCTAGATGCCCGTCGTGTAGAATGAGGTCCAGCTGTGTCGTTCCACCTATGAGAGACAAGCTTCTAGCCCGTGGTTACACGATCGTGTTTATCCTACTAGTATCTGCCAGGGGCACTGCACTGATCAATGAGGCCTAATAATATTTTGAATATAAAATTATCTCTTACTAGCTTCTGCCAGCGACTTCGTCCGCGTGGAATAGTTATTTTCCTCGTTTTTTACACATTTTACACTGTTTCTTCTCTCCTATTGGTCGCAGCGTGACGTGAGGAAGGCTTTAGGCTATATAACATATATAGCCTAAAGCCTTCCTCGATAAATGGTCTATCCAACAAAAAAAGAATTTTTGAATTAGAACCAGTAGTTCCTGAGATTAGCGCGTTCAAACAAACAAACTCTTCAGCTTTATAATATTAGTATAGATTGTCGGGAAGCGGCAGTTGAAAAGAAATGAGGAAACCAAAATACAGCCAAAAGGGATTTATTACAATAGGAATAGAAATATATACAAGGTTAATAAAAGTATTTACAAATAAAGAAAGAATAATTTACGTAGGTGTGAAGTAAGTCGATGAATGTATGTATGAATGAATGAGAGAGATGAGCGAGGTTATGAAATGAAGAGATTTGCTCGGCGTAGACACAGCAGCAGGCAGGGTTCGGGTCGTCGGCGTTCCAGGCCCGCCGCCACGGCAATTAGGTTAGCCGGGCGGACTGGAAGGGCCCGGGTCGAGCTCCGCTGCAGCCGCAGGTAGATGAAGCGCTGTGCAGCAGGTAGGTGCAGCAGGTAGGTGCAGCCCCTCAGGTAGTGACGGTTGAAGGTTGACGATAGTGAAGATGAAGATGTGCGCGGTGACTTTGAAGACTTTAGTTTTTTAGATTAAGGTTTTAGTTTCTTCTTGTAGGTCTTCAGAGATAGGTCACACGCGAGGTCTAAACGTGGTCAACTTTGACTTTGGACCTGTAGAGTCCGGGGCGAGCTGGCCCCGGACAAGGCCTTTAATTTCGGGTGCTGAACTAGGCTCAGCTGCCGTCGAAATGAATGAGGTGAACGATTTGTATGGGCTTATATAGGGTGTAGAGTGAGACGGGTTATACTTTTGAATTTGGCATGTGAATTTTGTCATGGTAACAGGTGTAAACAAACAAGAAAATGATGTCAAAATATGGCCAAATGTGCTAAAAAGCGTGAAAAATTAATTAATTTAAGGAGAAAAGTGCAGCAGTGCATTGGAAAAATGATATGAGAGCGTGCAGTGAAGGTGTCAAGTTATTTTCAGTGCAAATGAAGTGAGTGCAGGCGTTTAAAGATTGATGATCATGTTTCGATGGGTTATGGAATGTTAAAGGTCTCGTGATTTTCAGGAGAGGTGCAGGATGAGATGCTCCTGAAGTGGTAATGAAATGCATGTGATCGACGGTGATGTGGACGTATGGAAATGCAGTTGGGCTCTCGAGGTTAGCCCGCTACAAGATTGCAAATAATACTTAGTCACAATTTAACAGAAAATTATATAATCACTAAACATAGTCACTTTAACATTGCAATGATCGTAAAGGCTCCGAAACGTCAGCCAATAAAAATAAAATAAGCGAGTTAAATCCGTTAAAGTTGTTTCATTCCAACGTATAATAACCGCGAAGGCATCAGAAATGAATACTTAGAAAATTATAGAATGCCTAAACATAGTCACTGTAAGTTTGCTAATTAAAGCAATATATCTAATGTCTTATTGGATGAAGACAAGGCTTAAATAAAAAAATCCGCTACATTTCAAAATAGAATATCTGATAACGGCGAAAGCGAGAGGAAATCCTGTGAGATCGTCTCCGCCATAACTCACAGACCATGAATTATTGATGACACCACACAATAGCGTCAAAACCACGCGTCTGCCAACCTACAGGACAAAAACCAGACAAGGACGCACCTATATAAACCACATAGCGCCATCCCTCTCCCACGATTTTACTTTTTACTAAAACTGTTTTGGGTATTAAGTGATAAATAAAAGAGGTTTGTGGAGGAATTTATAATGCATTCGCGTCGTCAAAAAGGGATGTTAGACGCTCTAAAGCGCTTTTATGGTGATTTTAGTGCGCACTGAAAAGTTTCTGGTTATGAGGAATCCATTATAAGGTGAATAACAATCGCTTGCCAATATCTTTAGTGTTTTTAAAATGTTTTTTAGGGTTGCAGCTTTTTCCTTTTAAATTGTTTAATTAGATAAAATAAAATATGCGAGTTGACCCATTTATAGTTGTTTCATTCCAATAAATTGCTTAAAATAATAAAACTTACTAAACTTGCTTAATTAACATAAAAATACATTAACATAGATTGAATCCATTAACAGTAATTGTACAACTTATAAACATACTAGCTTCTGCCCGCGACTTCGTCCACGTGGCTCCTCCTTTTTCGAAGTCGGTTTAAAAGTAGCATATGTTCTTTCTCGGGCTCTTTCTTTGCACCAAATTTCATTTAAATCGGTCCAGTAGTTTTAGCGTGAAAGTGTAACAGACAGACAGACAGAGTTACATTCGCATTTATAATATTAGTTAGGATACACAGGAACAATTATTATTTTTTATTTACACTGTATTATTATTATATATAGTTTTTTCCTTTTACTTGATAGAATAGAACTAAACTCTATCAAAATAATTTCTGATGCCTTCGCGGTTATTACACATTGGAATGAAACAACTATTAACGGATTTAACTCGCGTATTTTTATTTTATTTTATTAGCTGACGTTTCGGATTCTTTACAGTTTCCATAATCGTAGCACGACTGAGCTGACAATAGTCTAACGCTAAAGTACGTCAGCTAATAAAATAAAATAAAAATACGCGAGTTAAATCCGTTAATAGTTGTTTCATTCCAATAAACTCTATCAAATTATTACTCACAAAAAACACTTGCTTCCATAACTATTCCTTCCTACCCAAATTAAATTTCCCAATGGTCTCACATAACGGAATTCAATCTAAGACCTATTCCTATATTAATAAGGGCTATTATTACAATAGTACAAAACCGGAAGATTAATTATTCACAGGTATCAGTGTTTCAATAATGCAGGTAAACCGTTACAGCCAACTTACAGCGAAAAATCAATAATGGCGGACTAGTGGCAAGTCTACCAACGAACTATTTTTAACCCCCGACGCAAAAACGACGGGGTGTTATAAGTTTGAAGTGTCTGTCTGTCTGTGTGTGTGTGTGTGTGTGTGTGTGTGTGTGTTTGTCTGTAGCATCATAGCTCCCTAGCGCATGAACCGATTTTAATTCTGTTTGTTTTGTTTGAAAGGTGTATATGTCGGGAGTGTTCTTAGCTATGTTTTATAAAAATCGGTTTTAAATAAATATCAGTAGTTTAATAATTAGGGGGGGTTAAAGATCCCTCTGTAAAAATAAATGTCTACAAATATACTCGAGTGGGGTATCCGACATGACGTTTTCTTTGTAGAAATATTAATACTTAGGTAACTAATATTAAGATTTTATTATTGTTATACTTTTAAGAGGGCCGTTTAGTTTTTAGGTCGGGGGTATGTTATAAACCAGAGGACTTTAAAAATCTTTTCATTTTGGAATGAAACAACTATTAACGGATTTAACTCGCGTATTTTTATTTTATTTTATTAGCTGACGTTTCGGATTCTTTACAGTTTCCATAATCGTAGCACGACTGAGCTCTAAATACGCGAGTTAAATCCGTTAATAGTTGTTTCATTCCAATGTGTAATAACCGTGAAGGCATCAGAAAAGAAATTATAATCTTTTCATTATTAACTACGATATATCAATCGAAATCCGATCGATATTTTTGGTTCAATATTATTATTTTTAATTATTTTTGTACCAAGACAAGAGGAAAAAAATTTAGACTGCCAGTGTACTACTATTTAATAGATAGAGTTATTCAAAAGGAAGGTTTATAGCACCCGTGTGAAGCCGGGGCGGGTCGCTAGTATATAATATAGTAATATAGCTTGTTAAACAACAAATAAACTTTTTTGCATATTATTTATATTTTACTACTGTATAATATTTTATTGTTTTATAAGTTACAAATAAAACTTGAATAGAAAAAGACCATAATAATTTCTGATGCCTTCGTGGTTATTATACATTGGAATGAAACAACTTCAACTTTTATTAATCATTTTAGCATAAGACTATTGTCAGTTCAGTCTAGCTACGATTATGGAATCTGTAAAAGCTCCGAAAAGTCAGCCAATAAAATTCAATACGTTTAAAGCTGTTTCATTTGAAAAAATATTGTTTGTTAGCATTGAATAGACTCCTAAACGACCGAGTCGATTTGAAAAAATCTTTCACTCTTAGAAAGCTACACTATTCCCGAATGATATACTCTATAAAAAGGGATCCATGCGAAGCCGGGGCGGACAGCTAGTTAGTATAATCTCAGCTCTGCTATTTAATATATAATGACCATCGTTGTACCCTACCTGCTAATAAGGAATTCCAATCAATACTTAATAAGACAAATCGATATGGCCACTAAAGTATTCAATAGTTCTCAGGATATCAATTTCAAAGCCATCAAAATGGGTAATTGGGTAATATCAATTAGTTATTAATGAAAAATCAATTCGTTGGTCTAGTAGATTTACTATGCACGTTGGAGGTCACAAGTTCGAATCCTGTTGATGACAGAATATATTGGTGTGATCTACATTATTATGTACTTATTTAAATTTTTGCGTTGTCTAGCACCCATAGTATAAGCTTAGCTTAGTTTAGGACTAGATAAATTGATGTGATTTGTAACCACGAAAACATCGGATTTTTTTCCGAATTTCAATTCGGTCTTTTAAAAAAAAATCTCTTTGTACAAAAATATCATTATAATTAAAAACTAATGGTATTGAACCAAGAATATCAATCGAATTTCGATTGATAGATCATAGTTAATGTTAGTGTGATCTACAGTATATTATTATGGAAACTGTAAAGAATCCGAAACGTCAGCAAATAAAATAAAAATACGCGAGTTAAATCCGTTAATAGTTGTTTCATTCCAATATATTTCCTGTAGTCATATTACTCAATAAACGTTTTATTTTCCAAAATCAATTAAACAAGAATCCAATTAAATTCTTAAACCAATCAAGAATTGCACGCTACTGCATTCTAGTCAACGATGTTATATTATGTGATTTCGATACTGCTTTTCACTACAACCACAGCTTTGTCAAGAAACAATGATTTTGTCCAAATTCAACTATCACCAGAAAGTGTAGCGACTGCTTTCAAATCATTGATTTCTTCAGAATATTTGGCGAAATTAGCTAATGATTTCGCGGAGAAAGCAGCCCATCATTTTATTAAACAAATAAAGGAGAAGAATAATGTTTTGGTAAGGTAAGACTTCATATTTACTACAATGTATCAATCTAAATTAATTTCAATGATAATAAAATTTGTAACAAGACAAGAGTGGAAATCGAGATCCCAGTGGGAATTGAACCTACGCCTTAATGCGACATAATTATGTATAGTGTTTATTCCAATAGTACATTACGCACCAAGGCCAGTAAAATAAAAAATGTCTCAGATCACATGTAATTGTCGTCCGAGGCGAAGCCGAGGTTGACAAAAATGTGATCTGACACTTTTTTATTTACTGGCCGAGGTCCGTATACTATTTTTCTGTTCGACGAAGCCAGAAATCGGCAATTTCATTAAGCGCAGCGGCCAGAAAGTTGGCGCTTTCCGGCCGGAGGACAGAAATAGTATATTAATGCCTAGTGTCATTAAAAAAAGCACGATAATCCGCGTTAAAAAAATAGGTTTTTTGTGTAAAAATTAGATTTTTCCTCGTGAGTGTGTTTAATAACATCGCATAAAACGTTTGTGGATTGATAATTACATACTCGGCTCTCTTACCGTGCTTGTCCGCATCTCGTGGTTACAATACGGCCTTGTGTGTAATTATAAACTGAGATACCTGACTAGTATCGGAATGTATTATTCTGAAGCAACAAATTAAAGTTAAAAAAAACTATGGTTTGTACATAATAATTTCTGATGCCTTCGCGGTTATTACACATTGGAATGAAACAACTATTAACGGATTTAACTCGCGTATTTTTATTTTATTAGCTGACCTTTGGGATTCTTCACAGTTTCCATAATCGTAGCACGACTGAGCTGACAATAGTCTGTAAAATTTTCGAATCAACTATAATACTTCAATTTTTTTTGAGTAGTGTAATAAGTAAGTACATAAGTAAACTCCAAAATCCATTACGAAATGAATATCTTTAAATAATGACGTGTGGCAATCATTATACCGTAAGTACCATAAGTTACAACTTACCATAAAAGAAGTACTTAGTTTGAATTAAGAGAGCCATATGGTACCGCCTCTCATGTACTTAAAGTAATGAGAACTACTTATCTTCAGAGCTATAGGAATAAATGTATATATCGCACACCTAGATCTAAAGGGAGCTAACTCAAAAATATGAAGATTTAAATTAAACACACGCGAAAAGAAAGGATCCGATTCCTTACAACAATTTCGCCTCTCCCGAAAAAGTTACTTTTTTTGAGTTAGCTCCGTTTAGATTATTCACGCTTTCAACGTTTACTCAAAGATATTAGAATTATTAGAAATTGTTAGGTGCGTCTTTGTATGTATGTAGGTTTCTATTAAAACTAGCTGTCCGCCCCGGCTTCGCACGGATCCCTTTTTTTTATAGCCTATGTCACTCAGGAATAGTGTAGTTTCCCAACAGTGAAATAATTTTTGAGATCGGTTCAGCCGTTCTGAACAAACAAACAAACAAACCTTTTCTCTTTATAATATTATTATAGACAAAAGACGTTTTCTCCGTAGTACACAACACCTGCTTAAAAACAAGAACATTGTTTTTTTTTTTTTTCCTGTTATGGATTTATGTATTTAGCCTAGAGGCTATTAATACTTCGCCAAAGCGGTAGCCTTCCAGAAGGGAAGACTCGACCAAATTACACTATATTAGGTATTATTTACATTGAAAGAACATTGTTGTGAATTGCTAATTTATTTTTTTAGAGCACCAGAACAAAAAGTCATCCAAACATCTACCCTGCCGGTACCTTTGAATGAGAAGGAAGTAGAGACCCTCATCCAGACTCCATCACCAGACGGTGATGACCTGGGCGGGGAACTGACGGACTTGGACAAGGGCAAACCGAAGGTCGTGGTGATGAACAAGATCAACGGCAGATACTTCAGGAGACTGCTCAATCTGATGCTGAAGGAAGCTGACTATATCCAATTAAATTAGATTTTTTAATTGTTTTTTTTATGTCTGAAGTCTTCAGGGTCTGAAGTCATTAGACTTTGGGTACGGAACCCTAAATACGATCGAATCTCATGAACTTTGATAGCTAGTCTGTTGAAATTTTCACAGATGTATTTCTGTTGCCGCTATAACAACAATTATTAAAAAGAATTAAGTAAATAAATATTTAACAGACATGATTTTTGCCGTTTTTTAGATAATGCTACGGAACCCTTCGTGCGCGAGGCCAACTCGCGTTTAGTTGATAATTTATATATAGCCAACTAGCTTCTGCCCGCGACTTCGTTCGCGTGGAACTCCTCCTTTTTTGAAGCCGGTTAAAAAGTCCTTTCTCAGGCTCCAGACTTTCTTTGTACCAAATTTCATTTAAATCGGTCCAGTAGTCTTAGCGTGAAAGCGTAACACACAGACAGACAGAGTTACTTTTGCATTTATAATATTAGTAAGAATAAAATAAAATACGCGAGTTAAATTCGTTTAAACTTGTTTCATTCCAGTATCTTAAATCTGTTTTATTGATAGGCAGGTCTTACCTACAGGCTACATAACTCAAACCTACAGTTTTTTCTAGGTTCTAGATAATCTAGAGAAAACCTCTTTAGGTTATCTAGGTATGTGATCCATAAAAAACCTATTTTAAACTAGCTTTTGCCCTAGACTCCGTCCGCGTTTAATTAGTAATTAAAGCGAGACAGACACAGTTACTTTCGAATTTATAACATAATTAAGATTAAACAAACCCAATACTTCCTATCAATCAATACCGTTTCGCCGCAACAAACACCAAAACAAAGGCCGATCGACAATCGTATTAAATAAGAATGTCACGTCATAAAGGCTACAAAGATGGCTAGAATTTGATTCGCCTATCAGGGCCGTCGTAAAACGTTATGCGTCAGCAGTAACGTGGCGGTGTAATTCGATATAGTGTGTTAATGTGGCGTGCGCATTGGATGTGACGATACGGGATGTTCCCGGAATATGGAAAATAGCGATGAGTGTTAATCAGGGCGTTAGATGACTTTCTTTAACACAGTCAAAGTCAAAGTACTTTATGTTGTGCCATAGTCAAAGTCAAAGTGTGTTTATGTGACGTGCGCATTGGAAGTGACGATACGGGATGTTCCCGGACTAACTACTTTACAGTCCCCATATTAGGTGCTGAATATGATGTCTCATGTCATTGTGTCTTGTGCGTCGGCCGTAACGTGGCGGTGTAATTCGATATAGTGTGTTAATGTGGCGTGCGCATTGGGAGTGACGATACGGGATGTTCCCGGAATATGGAAAATAGCGACGAAAGTGTTAATCAGGGCGTTAGATGACTTTGTTTAACATAGCCAAAGTCAAACTACTTTGACTGTGATGATGTTGTGTCAAAGTGAAAGTCAAAGTAAGTACTTTATGTTGTGACAAAGTCAAAGTACGTTATAAAGATTAAACATAAGTATGTTGTGTCATAGTCAAAGTGTGTTTAAGTGATGATACGGGATCTCCCCGGCCTAAAAACACTTGTTCCGGAAACACTTTACAGTCCCCATATTAGGTGCTGAATATGATGTATCATGTATCTTGTGCGTCGGCCGTAACGTGGCGGTGTAATTCGATATAGTGTGTTAATGTGACGTGCGAATTGGAAGTGACGATACGGGATATTCCCGGACAAAGGCGTTCCGCGAACGCTTAGTCCGGGAATTCTTAGTCTCCTTAGATATAGAAAATAGCGACAATAGTATTAATCAGGGCGTTAGATTACTTTGTTTAACACAGTCAAAGTTAAAGTACCTTATGTTGTGACAAAGTCAAAGTAAGTTATAGCTTAAACTTAAAATAGTCAAAGTCAAAGTGTGTTTTTGTGACGTGCGCATTGGAAGTGACGATACGGGATGTCCCCGGACTAAGGCGTTCCGGGAACGCTTTACAATACCCATATTAGGTGCTGAATATGAGTCTCTGTCTATTCGGCACTTTACAGTTCTTAGTCTCCTTAGATATAGAAAATAGCGACGATAGTGTTAAACAGGCCGTAATATGGCTTTGTCTAACGCAGTCAAAGTCAAAGTACTTTATGTTGTGACAAAGTCAAAGTGTATTTATGTGATGTGCGCATTGCATTTGACGATACGGGAACTTTAGGTATTCGCGAAGTAAAAGTGAAACTCAAAATACCTTATAGAATAGAATAGAAATTAATGAAAACATTCAAAATCAAAACATAAGATTACCAAAATGGTGACCACTCAGCTTAAAATCACGATGGTGACTGTGAAAAGTACCTACTTTGACTTTGACTTTGAGTTTGACTATGTTAAGACAAAGCTATCTAACGGCCTGTTTAACATTGTCCAACATATTTTCGTATGACAATGTACACTCGCACCAACATCGTCGCAGCAAGTCAATAAAAGTTAATGAGCCGGCTGCGACATATGTCGCCGACTGTACCTTAGTAGCCAACATTAACTATGGGCTAAAGATTATTTCACAACGTCCTAATAAGTATTGAGTAACTTATTCGTAACTTTCCTTCCTAGTAAAGTATGATATCTTATTCTCCTGAATAATTTCTGATGCCTTCGCGGTTATTACACATTGGAATGAAACAACTATAACTGATTTAACACTTGTATTTTATTTTATTTGCTGACGTTTCGTTTTATATTGAAATTCACCCCTCACCGGGCAAAAAGTACGCGGACGAAGTCGCGGGCAAAAGCTAATAAAAGTTTAACCTATTTTCATAAAGAATTATTGTTTTCCCACCGAGGTAAACCTCAATTTCCTCAACGGTAAATTTGGCAATATTGAAAATTTCCTAATTAACGAAGTTTGTTAAAATTTTGATCATTAACTTCCTACACAATTATTACAAGAATTACCTATCTGAAGATTCATTACGTATTTGAAATTATTTTCAAAAACTTAATCTTTATATATATAAATCTTCTGTAGGTACGTGTGTTAGTCATTGAACTCCTCCTAAACGGCTGGACCGATTTTGATGTTTTTTTTTGGGTGTGTTTCAGGGGGTTTGAGGATGGTTTACATTCACAATACGGTCACTCTGTTTCTTCACTCCTATTGGTCGCAGCGTGATGTTATATAGCCTTAAGCCTTCCTCGATAAATGGTCTAACCAACAAAAAAAAATTTTTCAATTCAAACCAGTAGTTCTTGAGATTAGCGCGTTCAAACAAACAAACTCTTCAGCTTTATAATATTAGTATAGACAAAATACGTATTTTATAAAATCTAAGCAATTAGAATTCTATTTATGAAATCAAATTCTTCAAACTTCACAATCTGCCAAACTCGTTAAATTCTTATTAACATTTGAATTTGGAATCAACGATTTGAAATAAAGACGTTTTTCGAGCGTTTCCTTCGACCGTCTATCTTATAAACAGAGGATGGCAGACGCTAATCGTAAAGTTCTTTTCTTTAATAATAAAATAATATTATTTTGATATCAAAAAATATGTATTTTAAAATAAAGGTTAATACCATGTTTTTATTTACAACCGCTATTATATTAACCGGTATAGTAAGATTAACTTTATTTTAAAACTAGCATCTGCCCGCGACTTCGTCCGCATGGAACTCTTCATTGTTTGCAGTCGGTTAAAAAGTAGCCTATGTCCTTTCTCAGGCTCCAAACTTTCTTTGTACCAAATTTCATTTAAATCGGTCCAGTAGTTTTAGCGTGAAAGCGTAACAGACAGACAGACAGAGTTACTTTCGCATTTATAATATTAGTAGTGATATTAGTAACTAGTGATGTATAAGTAGAATAGACTGTGGTAATAGTTCTTAAAAGTGATTGTATAAGTAACTTTAATCATTTCCAATGCCTTCGCTGTTATTACACATTGGAATAATAAATAATCACCTATTAAATTTAATATACTGAAGTTTCGAAAACTTTACAGTTCCCATATTCGTAGCACTGAAACTATGAGCATTTCCCGTGATTGACCTTCGCTAATTCAATTGTTATTAACCAAACGTTGAAAAAAACTCATAATCTAACATTATTTCCGCATTTCGTTTCATGTGAAATACCGCACTAAACAATTTGACACCCTAATTCGTTGAACTAGTTACTAGAATTTCTAATAAAAAAAAAGGTTTCGGGCCTGTCACTTTTAGTGTTTGAAAATAATAATGCCTCTCTCTTAGTCTTTGAAAATGCAATTGGTAGATCCTGTTAAAAGTCTACCTATAACGTCTAAGGCGTTTTCCCTCTGGTATGCTCAATGAATGCGTTATAAAATTAAACTCGGAATTTAATTTTGTCATTCAAATGTTTAGAGGTGTTTTAATATTAGTGTCTCGTAAACATATTTTGTGTTTATTGTCATCTATGGAATTTATGATATTTTAAAAACGCATTTTATTAAAAAAGCGCCTCATCTGCTTTCTTATTCTTATTACTTTTTACCAATAACATAATCTTTATTTACAATTTTAAAACAAATAGGTAATCAAATTCTCATGACATTTAAAAAATATTGTTCTTTGTTTTATTTGTACTGGTATATTTAAGTTGCGAATGGCAACATTCGCGCTGTTCTGTGATTGGCTATTGTATATTTTGACCAATGGCGGACAAGCGAGAGTAGCTAATCAGCGGCGAGCCTCGGGCTGTCATGGCAGAAAACGCGGAAACAGAAGAAGAAAAAACTCTTCTTTGTACAAATATTATATAATAATTCATAATTTTTCTATTATTTAGGTAAATGGCCTGTTCAAAATGAATACGATGCTCCTATTGATAATTAGAAGTTGTTAAGTAAAGAATATGTTACTTAGTACATCGTAAAAGTTGTGATTTTTTAGTACGCAACAAAATAGACAATTTGTATTTAGAGTTTAATTCATGAAAAAATATATGTTTATTTTATTAACGAAAACAAAATAACATGACCAAAAGCCATTTTGAATTCCGTTAAAATATTCAAACACGCTTTCGATTGACCGCGGTTGAAAAACGCCTGAATTTCGTGAAACAAAAATATTCCAATTTCAAACGTCATTGGAAAGCGACACGCCGTAACGTGGAATTTGAAAGTATAATTTTGAAAATAGATGCAGTGTCGAACAGAAAAAAACGTCGTATCTCAGTGGACTAGCGACCGTGAGGTCGCAGCTTCGAATCCTGTTGGTGTATTTGAAAATTTAAATGCGCATGTTTTTGTAGAAAATTTGCAAACGGCTAATGTAATAAAATTCAATTGATTGCCAAACTTCTTCAAAACGACTGGACGTTTTTTTTTTCAATTTTGTATTTTTATCGGGTAGGCCTGAGAATGGGCTAACATTTATTTTTCGTACTCCTAAATGTGAGAGTGGTCCCCCACAAAGTTTTATAATTTTTGAACTTTTTTAGTTTTTATTTAAGTTGTTAGTTAATTTTATTTTTGTTGTTAATTTATTTCGCTTGAACCGCTTCTAAACTGTTATTCCGCAAATTGTAACATACTTAATATAAGTAATTATAAAGTTAATTTTAGAAATTAACAAGGGCGTATCTCAATTAATGTAATCAAGGAAATCCTTTGATGTTCAATAATTAATTACTAACTACAATAATTTAAACTAATTTAATATAATAATTTATGATGCCTTCGCGGTTATTATAGGTAGGTACATTGGAATGAAATAACTACGAACCGATTTAACTCGCTTTTTTTTATTAGCTGACGTTTCGAAAACTTTACAGCTCCCATATTCGTATCAAAAGTGAGTAGACTATAGTCTAACGCTAGTTAAATCCGTTTATAGTTGTTTCTTTATAACAAACTAGCTGTCCGCCCCGACTTCGCATGGATCATCTTTTATTTATGCCTTTCACTCGGGAATAGTGTAGCTTCCCAACAATGAAAGAATTTTTTTATTCTATTCAATCCAAACAAACAAACAAACCTTTCCTCTTTATAATATTAATGTAGAAAATCTTTACCAGTATACGTGTACCTTAAAACGTCACGCGTCAAGAAAACAAATTGTTAAACAAATCTTCGGAAAGATTGTTTACAAGGGAATTCAATACAGCACCTGAATGGCACTTACAGTTCACAGCCGACAGACAACATGACAGTACGACAGCTAAATCCTACTACTATTATAAAGGCGAAAGTTTGTAAGTATGGATGTATGGATGTATGGATGTTTGTTACTCTTTCACGTAAAAACTACTGAATGGATTTGAATGAAACTTTACCACAATATAGCTTATACATCAGAATAACATATAGGCTATATTTTATAACGATATTGTGTGAAGTACTCATCGTGCGCAGACGAAGTCGCGGGCAGAAGTTAGTTAGGTATAAAGGCGAAAGTTTGTAAGTATGGATGTATGGATGTTTGTTACTCTTTCACGTAAAAACTACTGAATGGATTTGAATGAAACTTTACCACAATATAGCTTATACATCAGAATAACACATAGGCTACAATTTTTGACACTAGACTAAACGGGACGAACCTAAAGTCCACGCGAACGAAGTCGCGGGCAAAAGCTAGTATTCATATAAATTAGACAACACTTGTGCAGGCGAGGGAAGTAGCGAGGAATGGAGAGCATTTAAATATAAGGTAGTTTGCATAACTGAATAAATCACTTTAGCGTTAGACTATTGTCAGCTCAGTCGTGCTACGATTATGGAAACTAAAGAATCCAAAACGTCAGCAAATAAAATAAAATAAAAATACGCGAGTTAAATTCGTTAATAGTTGTTTCATTCCAATCTATACTAATATTATAAAGCTGAAGAGTTTGTTTGTTTGAACGCGCTAATCTCAGAAACAACTGGTTAGAATTGAAAAAATATTTTTGTTGGATAGACCATTTATCGAGGAAGGCTTTAGGCTATATAACATCACGCTGCGACCAATAGTTGCGAAGAAACAGTGGAAAATGCGTAAAAAACGGGGAAAATAACTATTCCGCGCGGACGAAGTCGCTGGCAGAAGCTAATGTGTAATAACCGAGAAAGCATCAGAAATTATTAAAGTTAATGTTGGAATGAAACAACTATTAACGGTCGCTAGTCCACTGAGATACGACGTTTCTCTTTTGTTTCACACTGCATCTTTAGCGTTAGACTATTGTCAGCTCAGTCGTGCTATGATTATGGAAACTAAAGAATCCAAAACGTCAGCAAATAAAATAAAATAAAAATACGCGAGTTAAATTCGTTAATAGTTGTTTCGTTCCAATCTATACTAATATTATAAAACTGAAGAGTTTGTTTGTTTGTTTGAACGCGCTAATCTCAGAAACTACTGGTTCGAATTGAAAAAATATTTTTTTGTTGGATAGACCATTTATCGAGGAAGGCTTTAGACTATATAACATCACGCTGCGACCAATAGGAATGAAGAAACAGTGGAAAATGCGTAAAAAAAGGGGAAAATAACTATTCCACGCGGACGAAGTCGCTGGCAGAAGCTAATGTGTAATAACCGAGAAGGCATCAGAAATTATTAACCCAACCCAAAAGGCTTAAGAGTCTCCTTTCAGGAGTCTCGCCACCCGTCCGGTTTTGCAGTAAAGACCCATTAGCTGGCCCCAACTGCGCTTCAGTATTCCGTTCAAAAAAAAAAAAAAAAAATATTAAAGTTAATGTTGCTTTACTGTAGTGGGCGGGTACGCTGCGCGCGCGCTGTATTACGGTAGTCGGCCGAGCATCAAATTGCTTGTGCGCGTTTGCTATAAACTCAATATACCCACATCGGATTAAGACTTCGCTCTTGATACCATAACACCCTTCGACTTGATTTATAAACATGTTATATTACTTTATTTGGCGGGCTCTAAATACTTCTCTTCGCTATACGTTAAATCTTGGAGTTACACACACATCGCGTGATATTTGTGTGTGTGCACATGTATTTAAGCTATGTCCAAACCATATAATTAACAAATATATTTTATATTTTAGAACAGGGTAGTTACCTACTTCAAAATTTTGTAATTTAATAAATAAGGTAGTTTGCATAGCTGTACCTATTAATCACTTTAGCATAAGACTATTGTCAGCTCAGTCTTGCTACGATTATGGAATCTGTAAAGGCTCCGAAACGTCTGCCAATAAAATAAAACACGCGAGTTAAATCCGTTAAAGATGTTTCATTCCAAGCCAAAGAAGCCTATGGTTAATACAGATTATAAATTAAACGTAATATAATTAATATCATTGGACAATTTACACCAACTCATCTAGTCCCATACTAAACAAAGGATATACTATGAGTACTAGACTAAAGTACGGAAACTAGAGTACATAAATACATATAATTTGTGACGCCTACGTGGTTATTGTGTAGGTAATAACCACGTAGGTTTGTTTTATTCCGATGTATTCTATACTAATCTATAGGTACTTAATATTATAAAGAGGAAAGGTTTGTTTGTTTGGATTGAATAGGCTCCTAAACGACTGGACCGATTTCAAAAATTCTATCACTGTTGGAAAGCTACACTATTCCCGAGTAACATAGGCTATTAAAAAAAGATGATCCGTGTGAAGCCAGCTAGTAAGGTTATAAAATAGAAAACTACCTTACACAGCCTTTGTACTTGCTGTCCATGCAAATATTATAAAATCCTATAATGAAATATTTTCACTTATGTAGGTGCAGTCTCGCTTGTTCTGAAAGTATCAGCGCAGTGCGCGCCGTGCCGTTGCATCAAATTGCAGTGCGGCCTACATACAGCCAGAGATGCATTTTTAATGCAAGAAGGGCCAGTTTTAATGAAACAACTATAACGGATTCAATTTGCGTATTTTAATAATTTCTGATGGCTTCGCGGTTATTACACAACTTCAGTCTTAGCTATACAGTTGTGTATGTCAATTTTTAATAAAAAAAACTTATGTTAAGAAACACAGCTTCTCCCAAAATAGCGATGAAAGGTTTTATTCACAGAAATACACAAATTAATACACAACCGAACTTTTTATGCTATTTCTGGTGATTGAGAAAAGAAAAATATTTTTTTAATAATGTAAACACTTCATCATTTATTTGCATTGTATAGGTGTACAAAGATGTCAAAATACTATACAAATACAATGACCCTTTTTGGTATATCATCTACTATTTAAGTAGGTACAATAATATAATTTAGATGTTAATGCTAAAAATATAAAAAAATATTAGATATTGGAATGAAACAACTATTAACGGATTTAACTCGCGTATTTTTATTTTATTTTATTTGCTGACGTTTCGGATTATTTACAGTTTCCATAATCGTAGCACGACTGAGCTGACAATAGTCTAACGCTAAAGTCATTTATACAGTTATGCAAACTACCTTATATTTAAATTACAAATTTTGAAAAACTACCCTATTCTGAATTATGAAATACTAAAGTTACATTTCACGCAATTTTTTTTTTTTTTTACTATTATACAGTACAATTAAAACCTAATAGGGGGCGTTACTAGCGCTTCGGAAAGACCATCATCATCATATATAGCGAGTTAAATCCGTTAATAGTTGTTTCATTCCAATGTGTAATAACCGCGAAGGCATCAGAAATTATTAAATATTAGATAGACAATATTAGGTATGAGGTACCACAATAATCAATCTAAAGAACTGCTAAAACAGAATTTCGTTTCCTATCGTCATTTCCGTTGCTTTCTTGCTTCATATATTTTTGAAGCTTATCCAGAAATGTATGAAAATCATGTTATACGTAGCTTTACGGAGACTGCCACCTGACCCAGTTTTTTTATATCTCTACAGAATGAAATTGCTCGTGGACTAGCTTTTTTATTATTTTTTACTGCACAACTTTTTGTTTTCATTACGGCTGTTTAATGTATTGTCGTGGCTTGCAAGGCTATTGTGGGAAAACATATATTGTCAAATGAAATATTATTTACATATATATATTATATATACTAATCTATACCTACTTCTATAATTCTATACTAATATTAAAAATAGGAAAGGTTTGTTTGTTTAGATTGAACAGGCTCGAAGACGACTGGTTCGATTTGAAAAATTCGTTCACTGACATCCTTACTAATATTATAAATGCGAAAGTAACTCTGTCTGTCTGTCTGTTTGTTACGCTTTCACGCTAAAACTACTGGACCGATTTAAATGAAATTTGGTACAAAGAAAGTCTGGAGCCTGAGAAAGGACATAGGCTACTTTTTAACCGACTGCAAAAAAGGAAGAGTTCCACGCGGACGAAGTCGCGGGCAGAAGCTAGTAAGCTATAAAAAAGGCCATCCAGGCGAAGCCGGGGCGTGCCGCTATTTATATATTATTGCAAAGTCTCATTTATCGATGAGTATAGAAACTTATCACGATTCAAGACAATAAACTAGGATACTTTGTTATAGTTGATTTTTTATTTTATATAATTTTTATTTATACCTTTTTGTCACCAGTAAACTTTGTAATATATAGACTACTAGCTTCTGCCCGCGACTATTCCACACTGGAACGAAAGCGTAACAGACAGACTGAGGTACTTTTGCATTTATAATATTAGTAGGTATTTCTTGTTATATAATAATGTAGGTACGTCGAAGCCTACATCGCTGATCGTAGAGGTCTTAAACATAGAAAGTATTTTCTTTGTATGACGTAAGCATCCGATAAGACAGGCTTTTCCGAAATTCTACCTCTAAAGGGGTTAAAAAGTGGAGCAAAGTTTGTATGAGACAAAACTAACTATTAACTAACTAGTAACTATTCCACACGAACGAAGTTGCAGGCAGAAGCTAGTCTATACTAATAATAATATAATAAAGAGGAAAGGTTTGTTTGTTTAGCCGAGTAATTAACGATTTTTTTCAGCCTGTAACGACCCTGGGCACTAAGGAAATAAAATATTTAAAATAAATGCGAAATAAAAAGCTATTTATTAATGAAACAAGGAAGGGGTTTGTCCCAAATAATAATCGTTAAGGGTACTTGAGGCGTCGTTACCTGCAGTCGGACGGAGCGAGTGATAGCGAATCCATCACAATACACCATCGTAATGCTATAAAAAATGCCGTGAAAATTAACAATTGAATATATATTATAAGAGAAATGGAAAAAGATCTCAAAAAATAATTCCTGGTGAAAAAAAGTTATTCTGTTCTCCGACCAGAAAGCGCCGCTGCGCTAAATGAAATTGCCGCTTTCTGGCTTCGTCGAACAGAAAAATAGTATACTGACCTCGGCCAGTAAGATAAAAAAGCCTGAGATCACATTTTTGTCAACCTCGGCTTCGCCTTGGAGGACAATTGCGTGTGGTCTGAGACAATTTTTATTTTACTGGCCTAATAATATAATTAATGCTTTGAGTTTTTTAGTTTTTTTAAGCAAATAATACGTACCTAATTACCTACCTAACTTTTGGACTATCGTCACCTCAACCTGCTACAAATATGGTAAGTGTTAAATTTTGAAAAAGTCAATAATTAAAATAGGTACCCAAGTTAAATACGTTATACTTGTTTGATTATAAGGTACTCGTTGTACAGTCATTTAAAAATATAGCTAATCTCCGCTTAAAGTGAGAATGCACCTTAAATGCAGAATCTTTCTTTTCCCTTTACAAGTGGAGCAATTAGAAACGGACGCGAAAATAAACGAAAAAACAATTAATTAAATCTTAAATTTACATTTTAAAAAACTGTACCTAATATTGTTGGAGTAAAACAACTTTACTAATTCATTAGTAGACTATCGTCAGCTGTAAAGATATCGAAACGTCAACAAATAAAATAAAATACCTACGCTATTGATATCCGCAATATGTAAATAACCGCTGCCTTCGCGGTTATTACACATTAGAATGAAACAACTATGAACGGATTTAACTCACGTTTTTTTTTCCTTTGCTGACGTTTCGGATTCTTTACAGTTTCCATAATCGTAGCACGACAGAGCGTACGACTAAAATACATAAAATACGCGAGTTAAATCCGTCCATAGTTATTTCATTCCAATCTGCGCCTATAAAATTATTATTGTTATAAATTATATATCGTTTATATAATTACATATATAGTTTACTAGCTGTCCGGCCCGCCTTCGCACGGATTTTATGCCTATGTTATTTGAGAATAGTGTAGCTTCCCAACAGTGAAAGAATTTTTGAAATCGGTCTAGCCGTTCTGAAACTTATTCAATCCAAACAAACAAACCTTTCCTCTTTATAATATTAGTATAGATAAATGACTGCAACCGCCCATAAAAATCCTGCAGTTAACTTTTCGTGCAACCAATTCTGCGTCAAGATCGGTGCTAAATACTTAGTGACGTCACTAGCATGTCCATTGCACTGAATTTATGACGTCACGGACTATTAGTGCAACGGGCGATGTCGCTAATATGTTTACTGTGACGTAGGGGAGACTATATGTACTTACAGTTATGGATAGCTATGTATGTACTATTTCATTCTTTACAAGCTGACTATGCGATTTTCGTACGGCCATTTTTTTTTTATTTATATAATAAAATTTTAAAAACTTTAGTTTTTAATAAAAACTTCGTCCTGATAGTAACAGAGACAAAACCACCATTTTTTCCAAAATTTCTTATAGGTACCCATTTTTTTCAAAATTGTCTATAAGTACTTATACCTATTATAAGGATGAATGTAGATTTCGGTGAAAGATTTTTTTAAATCGGCACAGTAGTTTTTGAAACTATTAATAACAAACATACATACACACACAAATACAAATCTTTCCTCTTTATAATAATGTGTATATCTCCTTATAGTGAACTAGCTTGACTTTGTACGCAACAACTTGCCCCTGTCGGGATTCGAACCCTACTATCTCGAGCCCAACGCAGCCATTTCCCTCTAAAGAATGCACTCCACACGAGGATATTAAACTCAAATCATGAGGGTGAGGGTTACTCCTGCTGGAAGTAGTCTAGGAGTATAAGGAAGAATCCCTACTAATATTATAAATGCGAAAGTAACTCTGTCTGTCTGTCTGTCTGTCTGTCTGTTACGCTTTCACGCTAAAACTACTGGACCGATTTAAATGAAATTTGGTACAAAGAAAGTCTGGAGCCTGAGAAAGGACATAGGCTACTTTTTAACCGACTGCAAAAAAGGAGGAGTTCCACGCGGACGAAGTCGCGGGTAGAAGCTAGTGAATAATAAAATGCAATCCCGAATTTGCGGGATCCCGACCTTGTGAGATCTCGTGTGATTTCGGGATTCGGGATCAATCCCGAATCATATTCATCAGCAACGCTACACACTACTCGGGAAGCAAAGGACGTTAGATTCCGTCTAGTAAATACCACTATTAATACAAAAATAAAAGTGTTTTTTGAAATCCCCTTTAGTGACACTTTTCGTTTTTAATATGCTAATTTCCAAAAAAAGACTTTAATTGTTGAGCTAGTAATAT
The DNA here is from genome assembly GCA_038024825.1 of Polylopha cassiicola. NCBI lineage: Eukaryota > Metazoa > Arthropoda > Insecta > Lepidoptera > Tortricidae > Polylopha > Polylopha cassiicola. The sequence continues at coordinate 11,587,907 of CP149052.1, read as the reverse complement.
TGAAGAATAAAGGTATTTTCTTTCAAATGATATTCTATTTTAATTAACCTCACTGACGACACTTACATTTTTTTTAAAACTAGACGAGATCCCTAAATTCCGGGATCTGACAGGATTGATATTACTAATCCCGCGGGATCTTGAATATTCAACGGTCTGTGAAAATTAAAACTGGCTAACTATATCGGTTCAAAAGATCCTGGTGACAGACGGACGGCCGGACTGCAGAGACTCAGTAATAGTCAGGCGCGTGCAGTGACAGTCGCGTATGTACTGCGTCAGGGTAGGCACTCCATACACTTATACCATTGTGCCTATATGGAAGACACGCCCTTGGTAATAGGGTCCCGTTACTCTCAGGATACAGAACTACTGAAAAAAAAAACGTATATTTTCTGATGCCTTTGCGGTTATTATACATTGGAATAAAACAACTTTAACGGATTTAACTCATAAGGCTTTCGCATAAGACTATTGTCAGCTCAGTCGTGCTACGATTATGGAATCTGTAAATTCTCCGAAACGTCAGTGAATAAAAATAAAAGCGAGTTAAATCCGTTAAAGTTATTTCATTCCAATGTATAATAACCGCGAAGGCATCAGAAATTATTAAGTTTACCAGTACAGACTGGACACAGCCAATAAAAAGTATGTTCACAGTCAAATGTTGACTAATAAATATAAATATATAAATATTATTCAGAATAGGGTAATTTTTTCAAAATTTGTAATTTAAATATAAGGTAGTTTGCATAACTGTATAAATCACTTTAGCGTTAGACTATTGTCAGCTCAGTCGTGCTACGATTACGGAAACTGTAAAGAATCCGAAACGTCAGCTAATAAAATAAAATAAAAATACGCGAGTTAAATCCGTTTATAGTTGTTTCATTCCAATAATAAATATCGTTAAGATAATTTTTGAATATCAACTACTAATTAAAAGTTTCCTTCCCAAACACCCAGCTTTCTCCTAGACTGTATTGAAATGCACTCATGCATCGCTGCAACTAACGACGCGTTGCAATCGAGAACGTTTAAAGATGAGTCGTCAACAAGCATCCTAGACTAGCATGAGTTAAATGTGACGGAATTGTTACTATTGACGTTAAAGTTTGAACCAAAAAAAAGTAAATATTACTTAAATACGTTTAAATTTTTATTGAATAAACACCGCCTTTAGCGACGAGTCCTCATTTGGCCCAACGGCCTGTTGGTCTAGTGGTCAGAGGCCCTGACTACCGGAGGTTGTGGGTTCGAATCCCGCTAGGGGCAGATGTCAATGTGATGAGCACTGGCATCTGTACCTGAGTCTTGGATGTCTTATATGTATTTATGTATATTTATCCCTTGTGTAGTACCCATAACACAAGCTTTGCTTAAAATGGGACTAGATAATTGGTTTGAATTGTCCAAAGATATATTTATTTTATTTTATTTATTTATTTGTACAAAGTATGCACTTTTTCGTAGAACTAGGTACTGCGCAGACGATAGAACTTTAGTTTTAGACTATCAAAATCAAAATCAAAAATATATTTATTTAGTTTAGGCTTTTACAAGCTCTTATGAAGGTCAGAAGAAGATATCGTTTCCTTTAAAACCTTACTTGAGAAGAAACGGTCAGAAACACAATGAGGTATCATTTATCAATCGTGCGACGAATATAGAAACTGTAAAATATTCGAAACGTCAGCAAAAAATACGAGAGTAAATTTTTTTATAATTGTTTCATCCCAATAAGGAGACATTTGAAATTATCAAGTAATAAATGTCATAAGAAAGTACAATTTAAGTATAAACTTATATCTTTGGGTTCCTAGAACAATTATGTATGATTAATACCGAAGCAATATTATTTGCACTCAATTCTTTATTCCTAGAAGTATTACGGCTGATAAATATAAAGTAAGTGAACTTAGATAAAAAGGTTATAGTTGGGGTTATACAGTTTTTGAGATAAACAGTATTATTTTACAATATAAAAACATACCTAAATCACGTACAAATAACTTTATAAAGATCTTAATTAGTAACAAGATAATAATTTCTGACGCCTTCGCGGTTATTACACATTGGAATGAAACAACTTTTAACGGATATAACTCGCGTATTTTTATTTTATTTTAGTTGCTGAATCTGCAAAGAATCCGAAACGTCAGCAAATAAAATAAAAATACGCGAGTTAAATCCGTTAAAGTTGTTTCATTGTCAGCTCAGTCGTGCTACGATTATGGAAACTGTAAAGAATCCGAAACGTCAGCAAATAAAATAAAATAAAAATACGCAAGTTAAATCCGTTAATAGTTGTTTCATTCCAAAGTGTAATAACTGCGAAGTCATCATAAATTATTACGTATCCTATAACTTTTGGCAATCTACTGGATGGACAAAGAAAAAAACAGTCATAATGCCCACCTATTCTAGTAAAGTACATTTGTCAAAAAAAAATGCGAGATGACATTTTGATAGATAGGTACTTAAAACCCAATGGGTATTGAGAATTCAGTGTCTGGTCACTTTTTATTCAGTACCTAATGAAGTACATAAATAATCTTACAAGACAGTTCTGAATATTGTCCTTAAACCTAACAAAAAAATATAAAAAGACATCGTTTTCAGTGCAATAATTGATAAAGTTCTTCCTCTTTTGTCTTCTTTCGTATAAATTTTTGAAGCTGGAAAAACCATTGCGTATACCGTGCGATAATATATCCATATTATCGCACGGTATAGGTACATAATGATTGTGTATTTAATGTAGGACCCAGCGAATGTATTATCACTACCAGCTTGTCTTGCGGTTAAGATGGCCGTTTTAAAACTCTGTGTAATCTTTGTATTATTTCAAATTGCGTCTTCTGCAAAATATGAAGAATATAAATATACACAGGAAGCATATGGCACTGATAAACAGCAGTGTTTAGGAAACTGTGAAAATGAACTATGTTTATTCGATGATCATGTTGGTAAAATTAAGTGCAAACCCACCAAGGCTCTTGCACCAGTTTACCAAGGATTGCAAGGGGAAGATTGCATCAGCAACTGTGTAACGGGAGCTGCATCATGGTGCATCATCGAGAAGGACTTAAAGTGGCAGTATTGTTCGCGAATGGAAGCAAGAGTCGGTAAAGAATCTATCAAAGTAAACAATCATCAAATCTGCCTCGATGAGTGCGGCCTACGGAACAATAGGTCTGAGTGTTTCACCATCGATACATGGATCCATTGTGATCCGAACAACAAAATTATAATTTTCAACTATCCTACTAATGACGGTGATACATGCGAAAGTCAATGCACCTATTCTGAAAATGTTACTCAATGCTACAATAATCAACAGCAACTCGTCAAGTGTTACCTCAATCCAAAAAAACATCAAATATTAACTAGGATTGACGAAATTATGAAGAGCAAATTCGCACCTGGCGAATTTGTAGACAAGGATTTTGTGCCGTGCAAGAACTGGAACCCAACCGAGAGCAAGGACTGGCCTGTGATAAGATGTGTGAAAGATTTGATAAATTATTACGAGTCTGAATTCCCGAGCATGGTTCCCACCGGAAAAACTCCTGTCGTGTCCACTACTATGATACCAGTTACGACGAAGAAGGAAAATTTCTACTTGCCTTTAGTTCTAAAAGCGAGAATCACAGCCGACGACCTCACCTCTTGGCTCACAAAACACGGCAGCAATGCAAGAGTAAGCGAGAACTTGCAGCGGATGCAGGGTTTCAAATATCTTATGAACGGTGGCGCTGTGGAGGAACGTGGTCATCTGCTGGCTGCCATGCTGGGCGGTCCTTTGGAGCCGTACAACTTCTTCCCCCAGGTCATGCGGCATGATTGTGATCACGATTCTCGTTGGCATGACTTGGAAATGGAAGTTGCAAATTTTGTTAAAATTGGTTTAGGTCAGTTTGTGGACTGGCAGGCTGCGTTAACCTATTCAGGGAATATATATAGTGATGTCAATAGTAGAAGGCCTACAGCGGTTGCCCTGAGTGTCACATTTTTCGAATCGGATGGGACACCGATAAAGTATTCCAAGTTTCCAAAAGATATGTATTTCTCCAATGATCCGAATTTCAACTGCGACTTAAAGACAACACAACAACAGTAACTTTTGTATAAAGAATGTGGGGAACGTATATCAAAATAACATTAGGTACGTTATTTTTTTAAATTGCATAGCGTCGTTCAGAATCATCTAAAATTTTTATTTTTTTATTTTTGGTGTAATTTTTTTTCTCTTTTTCTTTCTGCTAAATTCATTATTTATGTTCAAAAAATGTCAGCATAAATCTAAAACATATTACCTATTTATATTATATAAAAGTTAAATATGATATACAAATATTGAAACAACTATTTACGTATTGGAATAAAACAACTATTAACGGATTTAACTCGCGAATTTTTATTTTATTTGCTGACGTTTCTATACTATTTACTAACTATTAACGTGTTCAAATTTTTTAATATAAATGTAAAGATACACCTAACTACCTACTACAACTATTTGTTTACCGCTTAAATTGTATGTTTTATTTCTAATCCTAGTATGTATAGATCTGCTCTTTTTGTTAATTCACATAATATTGTTTTATAGTTACAATTTTACCTTATCTTTGTATAGCATGCAAAATCGTAACGTAATTAGTTTCTGCTAATATTATACTTATTTAATATCTAGTTTGATTTTTATTCATCACATATCAATATATCCTGAAACACTCGAAAAGTTTAGTTTTTTTACAGAAGTCATTATTTAAGTGTTTGGTGTTTTTTTTATTAAGTAAGTTTTGGATTTGGCCATTATTGACAAAAAACATTTTCTAGAAACTTTAGTTTCAGCTGCACATTTTCCATCTTTATGAAGATTGTAAAGATGAAAGAATGAAAAACTATAAAGGTATGATATTATTTAAAAATAACTATGAGTGTCCAGTAAATAAGAAGATAATTTGCCAAATGTGAGCTATTGCAGCATGGGATGCAAAAATCTTCAAAGATAGATACGTGTGTATATGTTCTGAAAAGTACTAAATATGCGCATACAAAGAAGGTAATGTTATATTTTCAATTCTATTCTATTCTATATGAGTTAGTACTTGGTGTGCTACTGGAGGAATCAAGCACACATTTAAAAAAAGTACACGTAACCAAAGAACAAAATTGTTCTTTAATAAGAATTTAGTCTAAGTATATTTCAGTATCAAAACAATGCAATTTCGATCCAACATTTTCCATACAAATGCCTCCAACTTGCAACAATCAAATAATAGAAAAGTTCACACAAACTTTAGTAGTTTGAAAGATTTCAACTTTTACTGCTTGTGCTTTATCAAAGAGGACAAGTGGACTGAAGTTAGGAGAGTTTCTGTGGTCCAACTTTGACTTGAAGTTAACTGCAAACGAAATAGTATTAGCGACTTGTTAAAAGATATATTTTTTAAAGATAACTATATAATAATTTCTGATGCCTTCGCTATTATTACACATTGGAATAAACTATGAACGGATTTAACTCGTGTATTTTATTTGCCAATGTTTCGGATTCTTTACAATTTCCATAATAGTAGCACGAAGTAGCTGACAATAGTCTTATGCTAAAGTACGCGAGTTAAATCCGTTAAAGTTGTTTATCTGCAATGTATAAGAACCGCGAAGGCATCAGAAATTATTATGTTTATGTTTAGGTACTTTATTGCACAAAACTTAAGATTCAAAATTACAAGAGAAAGACTTCTTGTAATCTTGAATCATTCATCACTCAAGTAATATCAAACAAACGTACAACGCTGTTTTCTACTCTAGTCAAATGAAAAACCTCGATCGATCGAAACATAGAAGGAAAGCTCTAAAACTCCACATCGGTGAAGTTAAAGGAAAATGGTTTAGAAGTGTATCGAACGTCTTAACTTGTACCGGGTTGAGCATTGAACGAGTCTCTACTGACGCAAGTCTTTTCTAAATTTACAATACATTGTTGGAACAATTTAACTGCAAAATATATGGAAATGATCTTACGAGCTTCACGTTTCGTGTATTTCGATTTACCGTTTTCGCTCTCCTAGAAAGTGAATTTTTATGTTAAAATTTTCGTTATTATTTGTCAAGAGGCTCTTGCAATTGACACGTCGAGACAAACACAAGTAAGCATGTATAAAATTATATCAAAATATAACTATAGAAATAATAAAACAACTTCAAATTAGATTATTTGATAGAGAGATATGGGGATAGAGATATGGGGAAGTGCTGCCAAAACAAACTTACAACAATTACAAAGATCCCAAAATAAATCAATAAAGACTCTATTTAAATATGACTATAAAATGAATATCCAAATACTATACAAGAAAGTAGAACTGTTCAACCTTAAACAACTATACTTACTCTTACTCGACATGCATTTTAGTAAAAAAGATTTTAACAAATAAAATACATTCCGATATCTATTTCACTCATCGAAAATTCAAACACTGCTTAAGAAATACAAATAAGTTAGAACTGCGTAAAAATAGAACGGGTTACGGAAAAAGTAGCGTATTATACGAGGGAGCACGGATGTAGGTATAATGAATTACCGAATACTCTGAAAAATTGTGAGTCTCTTACCATGTTTAAAACCAAATTGAAACAACACATATTTAGTATTGTATAAAAAAAAATAACCCTAGCGATCACGCTAAAATGTTTTAATTAAGTAATTTTTATCTGTAAGCTCATTTTTAAGTGAACTGTATTGTTCTTATGAGTAAATAAAGCATCTCTAAACCTAAACCTAATGTCATGCATAATATACATCACGTTTTTTATTGTTCCATCATCAACATCATTCCATTACGTCATCAAACAGTTTCCTAATACCCTCCCATGCCAAGTCCCACCATTCATTATTTCATTAGCAAAATATTTTGTTACATTGGAATGAAACAATTTTTTACGGATTTAACTCGCGTATTTTATTTTTATTGGCTAAATAAAAATAAAATACGCGAATTCCAACATATATTTTTATTTTTCGACCGACGAAAAAAATCGAGGAATTTCTCAATTTGACGCGTATGTTTGTATTTTTATTCAAGCATTACTAATGCAAATAGCACATATGTCAGTTGGCAATTAACCCGTAATCTAACCCCTAACATTAGCAAATTACTGAGTCGCGTCGCGGCGGTAATGAGTTAGTTAACATTAATTAAGGCATTTGCTCAGTTTGCGATCAGCATACATTTAGGCAGTTAGCTTAGACATCTATTTAAATAGAATACCTAATAATTTATTATGCCTTAGCGGTTATATATACTAATATAATATAGAGAAAAGGTTTGTTTGTTTGGATTGAATAAGCTCTAAAACGACTGGACCGTTTTGAAAAATTCTTTCACTGTTGGGAAGCTACACTATTCCCGAGGACATAGGCTATAAAAAAGGGTTCCGCGCGAAACCGTGGCGGACAGCTAGTTACACATAACTTGAATCAAACCTGCAATTAAGCTCAGGTGTTTTATTTTTTTTGAAAGCGTTTCGAAACAAATATTTCTTAAAAAGTACTTTTTACTGTAAAGTATGTATGTACTTTAGTTTTATAAGTAGCTTGGTTTTGCTGTAAAGCATTCGATGGTGTCCAGTAATCAAAACTTCAAATTTTTTAGTTAGCTCCCTTTATATCTAGGTGAGCGGTTAATACATTAAAATATAGAAAATTTAGCACCAATCGAGATTACTACTCGTATATTTTGAAATAGATTAGATTTTTTTATTTCTCATAAAGGCACAGATTATAATTTTGCGCAATTCTTTCGACCATAGCTATATTCTAGCTAGCACATTGTGTAGCCATATATAACCCTCTTTTTATCTCAGTCATCCCAAAACAATTCTTTAAGATTACAGTTTGCAGCCCGCAGCATCACTATTTGTCGAGTGAATGACAAACAAAACAAAATGAAGACGGACTAACCAACCCTTTGAAGGGTTTTTTGTCCTAAATACGTAGCGTCAAAGGGCGAGAGGCAAACAAATTCCTGCCCCGGGCGAGGGCCTTGAGAAAAAAATACGGGTAAATTTTAAAGAAAAAACGATCGGTTTTTTTAACGCTTGAATGACCGGTATTAGACTTGTATAAACTATAACGGATTTAACTCAATAAGTTTACTCGTATTTGCTGACGTTTCGAAAACTTGTAGGTGATTAGGGTAGTGGCTAAATGACTTTTGCCGAGTTCACTATTTTTCATAAATAATTATGCTTGACTGAAATTATACTTTTAAAAATAAAAATAAAAATGACTTAAAATTAAAAATAAGCAAACTGTAACTGTGTAGTCAAATGAAAGGACACGTTTTGAAGTTTCTTAAATAAATATTTATATTAGTTCCCATATTTGTAGCAGACTGAGCTGACGACTTTAGTGTTAGACCATCGTGTATATATATAATAACCCCGAAGACATCGCAAATTATTAATTACCCATTGTTGAAATTACTTCGCTTAATTCATAATATTATCATAATGCTTATCATAGGCTCAAACACTCTATTTAAAGTACCTACCTATCGATAAACGCCGCGTCTCCGTCCATAGTTTTGTTCTGTATATTTTATAAGAAAACCTCCAAACATCCAGCACTTTCGGACAAGAATGTCACCAGGCCGGGCCCAGCGTCAATTATAATTCAATTTACGGCATAAATAAATAGAAATCCGATTATTGCTCCTTTTGACCCGATCCCGGATATGACCTTTTGTTGTTTTCATAAATAAAAGCCAATAAATGAATAACTTGGGACTTTATACTAATTGATCTAAGCCTTTGCTTGTGTATATTAGACAACAGATAAATTATATATCATATGCATCCTTATTAGAATAGTGTAACATCTCGAAATATTTTGCTATTCCATATAAGACTCTAAGTGTGTACATTTAAATTTGAATCGATGTAGTAACACATTTCGAGTTGCTGCACTTTTTTAGTGAAGGTGATATCCTTAATACAAATTCTACAATAGGCTTAGTATTCAGGCGTTTACAATATAACCTCTCTTGAATCGAACTGGTGTTTAAATTTGCCGCCTGCTCCTGTTTTAGGACTCACTTACGCGGAAACACATCTGCTTGTATCCTTAAGTGCGACAGACAGTGCCTCGTGGCTGAAATCGGAACTAATCGCCGTCAACTAACGGCAGCGCGTTGTTTTGTGGAGCTCAGATGTTAATATTTATTTTATAGAAGACTAGCGGTCCGCCCCGGCTTTGCACGGATCCCTACTTTTTTTTAAATGTAATATAGCTTAATATTATATCACTCGAGAATAGTGTAGCTTCCAAACAGCGAGAGAATTTTTCCAGCCGTTTTGGAGCCTGTTCAATCTAAACAAACAAACAAACTTTTTCTCTTTATAATATTAGTATAGAAAACTTTATTTGTGCAATGGTATTGTGACTTATATGTTATTAAAACAGTGTGTGTGCGGATACAGTGCAGAACCTTGGATTAAGGCTAAAGTGCAGGGTCCTGGTCGGCAACAAGGCAATGGTAAGTACTTACATTTCAATTGGTTTTTGATGCATAATGCTGAACACGGGATTTAATTATATGGACTAGGACTGTTTGCAATCGAAGTAGTGTACACTTACAATCGAACAAGGTCAATCTATACTTATATTATAAAGAGGAAAGATTTGTATTTTTGTATGTAACAAATAAACTCAAAATGTACTGGACCGATTTTAATAATTCTTTCACTGTTAGGAAACTCATTCACCCTGAGTAACATAGACTTTAAAATATTTTGGAAAAAAATAAGGTTCCGTGTGAAGCCGGGGCGAACCGATAGTGCTATATATCTATATACAATGCGTAGAATAAATCAAAGAAAGTAGGCACCTAGCATAAGACACTATAAAATCACCAGATGAATTTTATCCCAAAGCAAAAGCACGTGGTTATCTTAATCTGCAGATCTGACAGGACAGAATTTGAAAGATAACATTTAATTTTATACATTGAAAGTATGAAAGGGTGTAATGTTTACTTGTACAATCTTACTCGTCCTTCGGTCGTAGTAACTCACTAAGCACAGTTTGAGCCTACAACTTTGTGTACAGCTTATTTTATATTTTATTTTATACTAGCTTCTGCCCGCGACTTCGTCCGCGTGGAACTCCTCCTTTTTTGAAGTCGGTTAAAAAGTAGCCTATGTTCTTTCTCGGGCTCCAGACTTTCTTTGTACCAAATTTCATTTAAATCGGTCCAGTAGTTTTAGCGTGAAAGCGTAACAGACAGACAGACAGACAGAGTTACTTTCGCATTTATAATATTAGTTAGGATAAGCTACAGCATAAATTAGGCTGTTTCTCTGACCAAAAATATAATAAAAAAAAAAACTGTGAACGGGTGCTACTTGTGGAGTCCGGTCTGTTCAGGTCTGCACTTTAGAGATTACCACACGCTTTTGTTTTGGGCCAAAATCTGATAAGACAACGGTGTCTTAGGTTCTTTTTTTGTTTTTTTATGCTTATATAATACTAGCTTCTGCCCGCGACTTCGTCCGCATGGAACTCCTCCTTTTTTGCAGTCGGTTAAAAAGTAGCCTATGTCGTTTCTCAGGTTTCAGACTTTCTTTGTACCAAATTTCATTTAAATCGGTCCAGTAGTTTTAACGTGAAAGCGTAACAGACAGACAGACAGACAGAGTTACTTTCGCATTTATTATATTAGTAGGGATTATGTGCCTATACCTATAGTTTCCTTATATATATTTTTTGATACCTACCTTAAAATTATATAATTGACATTACAATAGTCCTGTAATATTTTGTGGCGTTTCTTCACATCAATCAATGATGGTCTTTTCGAAGCGCTTAGAAGATTCATGGGACGTGTAAAAGTACTTTAGTCAATTTACTAATAAAAGATTGTTCTAAAATTTTTAACATAAACAGGTTGTAATTTTCATTGATAATAAAAGGATAATGCGCTAGCTTGTATTTATAGTTTATACCCAAAGTTGACACGTGCCAAATGACGAGGGTATTTGCATTAACTTCTAAATCGACACGAGTTTGCAAATACCTGCTTATGAGAGGGCAAAGTTTTGGGGTATCATAACATGATGGTATACGATAACATGTGACATATATCTGTATATATTTACGAGTATATGTGTAAGACAATATTTCCAAACTTGATAAGGAATTGGAATGAAACAACTATTAACGGATTTAACTCGCGTATTTTTATTTTATTTTATTTGCTGACGTTTCGGATTCTTTACAGTTTCCATAATCGTAGCACGACTGAGCTGACAATAGTCTAACGCTAAAGTGATTTGTACAGTTATGCAAACTACCTTATATTTAAATTACAAATTTTGAAAAACTACCCTATTCTGAATTATGAAATACTAAAGTTACATGTTGATAAGGAATCTTACGATTGAAGCAAATAATGCGTTGCTCTAAAAATAAATACTTTTTAGTTAATATCTACAAAGAAATAAAGAAAATAGCCCAAAATAATGTTCAACGACCAAGTCACACAACATTAACTATAATAATAAAGAAATCGCAGTAAGGAACCTTAGACTTGGCACGAGTTTGTCTAGATTTCATTACTTTTTAGAGATAAACAAGCAGCTTTATCGAGGCTTGGCTAGTTTTTTACAAAATGTTTGAAACCCAGAGTCCAATGGACGTCTTACAGATATATAAATTATTATTTTCTTTAAGTACTCTCATCAATAACTTCGTCTCCCCTTGTCTCCATTCATTCGTTCTGTCAAAGTGACAGGCGCATGTTACGCGCGCGACAATGGCGGCCGGAAGTGACAGCCCATTTAGCGAGTACTCTGACAGCTCTGTTTCCGTGAAGTGTGTGTACATTTACAGCGGCTACATCACATTACACATTGCAATGAAACAACTTAGTCGTGCTACGAATATGGGAACTGTAAAGTTTTCGGTACGTCGGCAAATAAAGTAAAATGTGCGAGTTAAATCTGTTTATAGTTGTTTCATTCCAATGTGTAATAACCGCGAAGGCATTAGGTCAAGAAAATCTGTCAAGAAAATAATCAAACACTAAAGAGTCTGACTTTAGCGTTAGATTATTTTCTTGACAGATTTTCTTGACCTAATAAATATTGTGAAAAACTTATTTTTTCACATGAAAACGTCAAAAGCACTTGTGTCGAGACAATGCACGATACAAAGACCCAGTCTTCCGCTGTGGATCATGTGTTTTAATGGGTAGGAAATAAGAGTTATTTTTGCTTGAATTTGTATTAAATGTATTTTTTTTTTCTCTTTAGGTATGTATGACGTCATAGAACCCTGGTTATTCAAATCACTTTGTTTGAAACCAAACACACTAAAATGCCCACTTCAAATAAATTCGATACAAAATAAAATGTCCCTATGTGACATTAAAGACTCTAAATCCATATTTACTTTACTTTACTTCGCACGGATCCCTATTTTTTTTCAAAATATTCTATAGCCTATGTTACTCAGGTTGAAAGTAGCTTCCCAACAGTGAAAGAATTATTAAAATCGGTCCAGTAGTTTTTGAGCCTATTCATTACAAACATACAAAAATAGGTACAAATTTCCTCTTTATAATATTAGTATAGATTAATTAATTTAATCTAATAGAACATAGCAATAGATACCAATAATCTGTCAGAACTCGTTTGCAAGAAGACAAAAGAGAAGATTTGGTTCGTCATTTAGTTTATGTTTCAAATAAAGATTATTATTAATATTATTATCTATCTATATAAATAAAAAATAATTGAGGTTCGTTAGTCTCGCTTAAACTTGAGAACGGCTGAACCGATTAGGCTTAAACGGAAATAAAGAGAAAATTTGGAAAAGATACAAAAAAAAGACAACACGGTCCAAAGTTCGCAGTTTCAGCTAGTTTTATAATAAGTACATACCTAACTATGTTTTACTATTTTTTTTCCACTCCACACCCCTCTCTTCCTGACAGCAAAATTGCATCCGCCCTTGAAATAAGTCTTAAACCCAAAGCCGATAGTAAAATATAATATTGTTAGTGGCATTTTGTGTTGAAAATGTTTGGTTTGCGATTAGTAGGATGTCGGTAGGGGAAGCTGATATAAAAGGATGTGTTGAGGCGGGCTCCCTTATGTTTCATTAACGACGAAGGGACGTAGACTTGACAACATATAGATATGACCCTAAAAAGAGAAAGAAGAGAATTATAAGCAAGGGCGTGCATTCCATATTGGCACAATGATATAAATGTATGGAGTGCCTACCCTGACACATTAAATATGCGACTCTCACTGCACGCACCTGATTATAAGTTAATAACTTCCGATGTTTTCGCTATTAATCAACTACGACGGTTTATAACGGTCTTTACTTACGTATTTTATTTGCACGCTAAAGCGTTAAACTGTCAACTCAGTCGGCTACTAATATGGGAACTGTAAAGTTCTCGAAAAGTTGGCAAATATAAGTTACCCTTATATATCTGTCTGTCTGTCTGTTTGCCTAACGCTACTGATTTCTTAGGTGGTTACGGTTAATAATTTTTCTGTCACAAACACATTTGTGCATGGGCCGTTTTGACAGCACCTGTCAACTGTCACTTGTTTTGATTCTGTTAAAATATGGTGTTGACAAGTTTTAAAAATATTGATTACTATTAATAAATAGGTAAATGCCTTTTAATGTTATGAAGTATCCATTTATCATAATATATTACCATTCTGTACAAAATAGTAGCAATTCGTAACTCTACGTACCCTAGTCCAGGAGCCGACACAATGACCCCGCGTAAATCTCCCGCCCAGCCGCCCCGGACACCGGAATTCATAAATTATGATTCACTTGCTCACTGAAAACCTTTTTTATGGTAACGCTTATTCGGTGAAAAGCGGCCATTTTTATTTTACTCGTTTGTCGCTTAACGTTCTGTTTTTATTTGAGGGGCTTTCTCCTGTCGGCTCCCGGACTATCCCTTGTTTACGTGTTTTTGAAAATTATATTTATGATAGATTTTTTTTGGTAGTAAGTATTGATAGCCTTGAAAAGTTTTTATTACTTTTTTATGACTATTTTTATGTAAATTGCTACAATATCAATAGTTATAATAAAAATTGTTAAGCAAAAAAAAATATATAAAATCTCCTCAACCAGTGTAGGTACTTCATAAATTTCTCACATTGTACAAGTGGGTGAATTTCCGAGCGTTTGAAGCGCCGTCATTGTCATCTCAGACTATATTTAAGAACAGAAACAATTTGAAAAAAACCTGTGAAATTATCTCCTGGCACTAGTATTAATACTGTTTCAATTGAAACTTAATAATATTTGCAACCATTCTAATCTATACTAATATTATAAAGAGGAAAGGTTTGTTTGTTTCGATTGAATAGGCTCCTAAACGACTGGACTTCAAAAATTCTTTCAATGTTGGAAAGCTACACTATTCCTGAGTGACATAGGCTATAAAAAAGGGATCCGGGCGAAGCCGGGGCGGGCCGCTAGTTATAGTATATAGGTAGTGACGACAATGACAGCTTTTCAAACGCTCAAAGATCCGCCCCTACAATAAATACCCTACTTCTCAACAGGCGTAGTAAATGTCACCAATGACATATACAGTCGCATATACATATTTATAAGTATATATAAAATTTACGAACTGTAAGGTTATTCACGCCGACTTTTTATAGGACTGAAGTTTATGGGTTACCATTTTTGATGCCGTAATGTAAGATACGGGCGTATAAGACGTTTGATTTTGAAAATGTACTGATTACGTAATGCTGGTTTGGAATATTGGGTACTTGACACATAATTAATGATTATAAAAAGTAATAAATACCTACTACACTTATAATTTCTAGGACCTAATAGGTACCTTTAAGAGGTCATTCAAGTATTACGTAAGCTTTACCGGGGGCCCCCCGCCCTTCTTTGCTTTGCTTGTTTTAAGGTGGGGTCTAAATGGTGATTACGTCATCAGTAGTTAGGTAAGTATTTAGTTTTTTACTGAAACGGCAATCCACACATTGTCTATGCTTGAAAAAGAAACGAATTTTTTTTACAAATACCTAATGAAGATGTCTAGGCACTCTCTCCTATTTTTATCCTAAGTCTATTTTCTTAGAATTGAACTGCTACATCCTAACAAATATTATAAATGCGAAAGTAACTCTGTCTGTCTGTCTGTCTGTTACGCTTTCACGCTAAAACTACCAAATTTCATTTAAATCGTTAAATGAAATTTGGTACAAAGAAAGTCTGGAGCCCGAGAAAGAACATAGGCTACTTTTTAACCGACTTCAAAAAGGAGGGGTTCCACGCGGACGAAGTCGCGGGCAGAAGCTAGTGATAAATAAAAACAGAATGCATTCTATAAAAAATGCACATAACTACCATTGTTTATATAAGCATGTGGGGGTAAAAGCTTTGCTTACTTTTGCTGACAAGGGGGGTAAATTATAATAAACCGCTTACGTAATACTTGAACGGCCCATCCATATTATTATATCGAACCATTTCCTATTCCTATCAACTTACACCACACTACAATTCTGTAAGACGCTAGTGTTGAATACAGAATTAAGTTTAGCGCCGAAACTCATATCGAACGTCATCACGGTCGTAAAGCGGTGGCATAAGGTCGTAAAACACGTTTACGGCGCTGCAGTATAATGATTCTTAAAATCATGTTCTGCAACTTGATGAGGCGATGATTGATTGAAATGCAAATTTTAGGTATTGTTAGATTTTGACTTGAAGTTCAATGGGTTGTAGAATTGAAACTTTAATTTTTTGTAAAAGATCTGTATGTAATAATTTTGTATATTTATTTATTTTTACGGTTCACTAACAGTTGTATAATACATTTACAAACATTGTAGGTATAAATAAAATACTCATTAGACATTTTAATATCAACAGTATGGTACCTACCCATTTTATCAATTTTAATTTTCAAGTGACAATATCAAACAATAATAGAATACTATTCTTGGTTAATTTATACCAATCTATCTAGACCCTGGGTTTTTACCCTGGGGGTAAAACTGATTTCGCTGGGGTAAGAATCAGCTGGTAGTTCTAATTAGTTAATCTGAGCACAGCGTAGCGCCGACTAGCGCGCGAGCTCGTCGTTGGGAGGGTAAAATCAGTGACCCTAGTTAGGTCATAAGGGTGACGGACCTATAAAGGTTAGGGATCACTAAATTAGAGTAAATAATGTTCTGAAACTATAAGCAAAGCTCGTGTTATGGGTAATTATACTAGTAAAGGGGTATAAAATTGGGAATTTTAATTCTATCTAACTTTCTAAGAATTTTAATTAAGATAAAACCCTTTGTTGAGTTAAAGACATGCAACATTCCGCAAAATAACTAAAATAACCGGACCCTTTTCTTTACACCCTTACAAGCGTTCACGTAGACTGATTTAATATAAAAAAAATATTTATAAAATCACATTACGGCCATTACCAATAATAGAACTTTTTTTTTGTTAATTCTAAGGAAATTTAAAGAACAACACAGCATTATCAAGATTTAATTTAAATTTTACCCAATACTTATTAAAATAAAATATGTATTGCGAAATTTTTGAAATTTTGATATTATTATAATATAGTTATATACTAGAATGGCGCCGTGTCGAAACTTTTTTCCATAACTTATAACCGGTCAGTATTTTTTTTCTTGACGGTATCAAAATTTGGCCAAAACCTTTTTTAACGATTCATTTTGTTTTTGAGCTATTCAGACTTCAGCTTTTATCCACAAAAAACCGAAATTTTATTGTGAACAAAAAATATTTATAAAAGTGATTTACTTAATGATATTATTATACAACCTCAAAACATTAATAATAGTCTGTCATAAATACATCGATGAAATTTCGATTAATAACACATCGTAGTACCTAAATATTAAAAATTGGTCTACTCAAACGTTACCAGACTTCAAATCAAGATGTCTGCTTTACTAAAAACAGTTAAATTTAACCCCAATCTTTAAAACACGAACCCCTAATTGCAGTTAAAGGGCGGTATGATTCATACAAACATTCTCATGCGAGGGTGCGAATTTACCCCACTAATTCATTAAATTAAGTTCGCACTTAACAAAGGAACATAATTAAATTATCAAGAATTGTGTTATACAAAAATTCTTTCCATTACGTTTCTAAAAATAATTAAAGTACGCACACGTTATGGCTGATCGTAAACATCCTGTATGAAAAAAAATGCACAGAAATCTTTTTACATAGGACATATTTTTAATCTGTATCACATTCACAACCCAATTTCAGGCAAATAAATAAAGTGAACACAAACTGTTAAACTACAAAAATAAATCAATAATACAAAAATAACTATATTTAAATCTCTATTTCAATTACTAATTCAGCACTTAAAATAAATTCAACATTTAAAAGACGCTAAACAAAAACCCTTGCCCCAACTTTTCTCAAGATGGCGGACTAATCACCGCGCTGTTTGGGCTACACAAAAAAACTCCCAAATAAACTCGTCCCACAAAACCCCTGTCATTACGGACTATCGTGGCTGAAATTAAAAACCATAATTTATCTTTATTGCCGGTTTCACCGTTAAAAACAAAATAAAGATGGCCGCATCCACTGTGATCTGTGTTTAATTGTTGAGGAAAGTACTTTTAATTTAATTCCCTTTTGTTTATGTTAGGCTGTCATTTGGAAAAAGAATTTGGAGATTAAGAACTGGTTAATGATTTAATCGGAATCTTCGATCGATCGAAATTAAAAAATACTAAAACCATAATACATACTTAGTACAGGAATATTTAAATAAATGATTATGGATAGTTACCTACTAGAATTTATTTGTATAATAATTGTGTTTAAATTAGTTCCGTTCATTATAATGATATTTTTGTACAAATATATCTTTACGTCAGTCAATCCCTATGGTGTAAAGGTTTAGCACGCTGCCGCTAGTAAAGGCATAGGCGTGGGTTCGAATCCCTTAGGGGTCTAAAATCGTTCTTGTTTTTGTCCAAAAATATCATTATACCTAATTAAAAACTAATGGTATTGAAGAATATCAATCGAAATTCGATTGATAGTTCCGTTAATAATTTTATATTATTGTATAGTTTTCAAATTATACATGAAATGTAATAAAGATTAAATTTAAGTGAATTGATTCCATTCCACTTGAACATAGTCACAGGTCGCAGGCGTGTACAATATGCACATGACAAACTAAAACTTCAAGTAGTACTTTTATAAATTTCCTGAACGAAATACTACCTACATACATCGCTCCAGGCTCTCGTGAATGTCGCCGATGCTCGGTGCATTCCTACGGGATACGAAATATTACAAAATATGACTAGAATCCCAACATATCGTAGCAAAAAGGCAAAACTGACAGTTTTATCACAATGTCTTTTTGCAAATTTATGATAAATTTTAATTTGTGAATTTATTAGTGATTTTATGAATTTGTGTTCTCTGTTTTGTTTTTTTATAATATATGTCGGAGTTATCAGAATTTTAAATTTTAAATATTCGTACAAATCAGTATTTTTCAAATAGTAAGATCAGGCGATAATATCACGCCACCCAATGGCATGATACCTCCCATGACGTCACTTTTTTGTCGGGTCCTATAAAACGGCCCTCTCCACTGTCGACAGCTCCGACGTTGTTCAACCTCGGACACGGCACGACTAGTGCTCTGAACTGTATTGTATCAGAAATGTCAAGCGGATAGCTTGGACAAAGTCGGCATGAGGCTGGCAACTCTGTGGACAGGTTGGTAGGCCTGACTGTCAGGTTAGCCAACCGTTGTCTGTTCGGGCGCGAGGTATCGTTTATGCGCACTGACCAGGGCTGCCAGATTGTATCTTTTGATACAAAACGTGTATAATTTGATGTGAAATTGTATCCTAGATGTATAATGACCCATTTCGTATAATTGGATACAAAAAATACTCGGGGCACGGAAAGTATGAAGCGGAATCTTTAGTATGAAATGAACGTATTACCAACATGACAAAATATAACGTACTGTCGTTGCCGTTGAACGTGTTTTGATGTGAAGTCTGTAGGTTTTTTTGTCAACGTTGGCATACTTGTGTTTTTGCTGTTTTTCTTTGTTTGTGTTATGTAAGGCGCCTAAACCTAACTTATTATTTTATTTGTCATCACATAGATACTAAGATGGAATGCCTCAGTGCTAGTAATTTGATGTGAAAATAAATGCGTGCCTATCAAGCGTGAATTTTTATTAGTATAGTATTTATATTAGTATTTTTAATTTATTCATGACCTATTTTTGAACTCACTTCAGTTCCATTTGCACCCCCCCCCCCCCTGTTCGTAAATATGTATAATAGAGTCTAATTTCGTATAATTGCTGATGACGGACTGTATATCGGAAATATTTTTGCTGGCAGCCCTGGCACTGACATTCTTAGTCAAGAAACCGTGGCGTGCGGACGTAATTCTAGCCCCGTGCTGAATTTGCCGCGTTTCCTGACATAAATGTGAATTGGAATGAAGGAATCTCCGACATATATAATATTATAATTATAAAGAGGAAAGGTTTGGATTGAATAGGCTCCAGAACGGCTGGACCGATTTCAAAAATTCTTTTACTGTTGGGAAACTACACTATTCCCGAGTGACATAGGCTATAAAAAAAAGATGATCCGTGCGAAGCCGGGGCGGACAGCTAGTTTTTTTATAAACATGTTTTTGACGATCTCACTACGAGTGCAGATAATTTGATATAAAACTATGTACCTAATTGTAATGTATGAGATAATGAGAAATAAATAAATCTAATCTAATCTTTAAAAAAAATGCAATGAGATAACAATGGTTTCTTGAAGCCCAATTTAAATCTGCTTAGAATGTGATTAATTGTACTCTATTAATTTGCAATTCCATAGATACAATACATAAGGAATATTTTTTTTAATTTACGAGTTGTACCCTTTTTACATACGACCACAAAATATGATATCCGATTTTACCAGATTTTCGGTGCAAGCAACTTGTTTCCAGTGATAACCAAGTTTGTCAGTTAGTTTTTGAAATGTCCATTTATCGAGGAAGGCTTGAGGCTATATAACATCACGCTGCGACCAATAGGAGCGAAGAAACAGTGGAAAATGTGTAAAAAACGGGGAAAATATGAAGCCTTATGAAGAAGTGACAGAAGACTTTGACAGATCTTTGACGAAACAATCTGACGGGCAGGACGACGTCTGCCGGGGCCGCTAGTTACACATATAGCGTATTTTTATTTTATTTTATTTTGCTTAACTTTAGCGTTGGGCTATTGTCAGCTCAGTCGCGCTACGATTATGGAAACCGAATAATCAGCATAATAAAATAAAATAAAAATACGCGAGTTAAATCCGTAAATATTTGCTTTGTTAACGTAAGACCATATTATATCAGTCGTGCTACGAATATGAGAACTGGAAATTTTACGAAACGACAACCAATAAAATAAATACGCGAGTTAAATCCGCTTATAGCTAGTGTTTCATTCCAACAACAATAATACTATCTTTTTGATAATTAATAATACCAACTTGACGTATTTATAAAATAACCGCGAAAGAATCGTTATGACATAACATCGGTCCCCGGTTTGTGATAACACGTATGTTATCAGCGCAGGTCATTAACCCCGTCTCATCTCAGAGCCATTAATCTTGAGAACTGCAGCGGTGATTAAGACTTCTTGCCTTAGAGTCGTTAGTACAGTGCAGTGCAATAATATTGGATTAAAATAATAAAAAATAGGTACCTTTTTTATAAAATCAATCTAGGCTTTAGCATAAGACTATTATCAGCTTCCTTCCGAAACTTCAGCCCATTAAATAAAATGCGCGAGTAAAATCCGCCTATGTTTCATTCCAATGTGTAATAACCGCGAAGGCATCAGAAATTATTAAAATCAGTCTACTTAGATTATTGTTACTAAACAGATTTAATTGGCGACTATCTATACTAATATTATAAAGCTGAAGAGTTTGTTTGTTTGTTTGAACGCGCTAATCTCAGGAACTTGTGGTTCGATTTGAAAAAATATTTTTTTGTTGGATAGACCATTTATCGAGGAAGGCTTTAGGCTACATAACATCACGCTGCGACCAATAGGAGCGAAGAAACAGTGGAAAATGTGTCAAAAGCGGGGAAAATAACTATTCCACGCGGACGAAGTCGTGGGCACAGCTAGTTTTGGAATAAAGCAATTATAACGGACTTGACAGAAAAAAATGTGCGAATGATATTTTTTTTGCTGACGTTTCGAGTCTAACGCTAATGCGGTTTTAACTTAATGTTAAAGTGATTTTTACATAACATAATCATTTCTGATGCCTTCGCGGTTATTGCACTTTGGAAAAAAACAATTATAAAGGTTTTAACTCGCGTATTTTATTTTATTTGCTGACGTAGTTCCCATATTCGTATCACGACTAAGCTGACGATAGTCTAACGCTAAAGTTCTCATATTCTGTTGTTCTGACGAAAGAATCAGAAATAATTCACTAGGTAGAATGTTATGTTTCAAATGCAAATAATTTTGTGAAAAGCGTTTTTTTTTTGACAATGAAAACATTTGACCACCGTCAGGTTTCCAACAGAACACAAAGATAAGTCCATACAAACCGTTAATTAAAAAAAGTTTCCCTTTTCAAAGGAACCGCAGTGTAAATTAGTTCTTTTCATTTTTAGTGGAGTTTCACTGGAGTGCTTTACAACTTGTAGGGGGATGAAAAGGGGTTGAATAGGGGTTGAATAGGGGTTGAATAGGGGTTGATAGGGGTTGAAACGTCATAGGGTCATTAATCAATTTATTCACGCTCCTTCACTCGCCAGTCGTTACGCTAACTGCACAAAATGTTATGCACTTTTGTGCTCTCCCGCATGCCGAGACGGCGCAAATATTATCTATTGAAATAAAACAACTTTAACGGTTTTAGCGTATATTCATTTTATACCTTTACAGTTCCCATTAAGGTGATATAGGTGATTTTACACTCAAACGATTATGTAGGTATGTTTGTATGTATGTAAACACTTTATTGTACAACAAAACACATACAGGAATTTATGTGATAACAACACAAAATAAATGTACTTAAGTATAAAGGAAATCCTTTTAAGGAAACTTTTCCAGTTACTTTAGTTTTTCTAAAATTATTTAAAAGCTAACTGACCCAGCGAATTACGTACAGCGTTTTACAATTTAAAAAAAAAACGTTATTTTATTTCAATTTTTTTTTAAATCGCATTTTTACTAGAATAGTTTGAGATTTCGAAATGTGTCAACGCGAATTCAAATTTAAGCATGTAGACATAGAGTCTTAAATGGAATAACAAATTATTTCGATATGTCACGTTGTTCCGGAAAAAGTGCTAAATATTTTCATCAAATAAACCTTTACATTTCCAAAAACATCTCAAGACTTATATTACTCAAATCTAACACTAACGAACAACAAATGATGTTATATTAATACTAGCGGTTGGTCCCGACTCCGCACGGGTCCCTGTTTTTTTAGCCTATGTCACTCGGGAATACTGTAGCTTCCCAACAGTGAAAGAATTCTTCAAATCGGTTCAGTAGTTTCGGAGCCTATTCCATCCAAACAAACAAAGCTTTCCTCTTTATTATATAAGTATTTAAATATATAAATACTTATAACAAACTAGCTTCTGCCCGCGACTTCGTCCGCGTGGAACTCCTCCTTTTTTGCAGTCGGTTAAAAAGTAGCCTATGTCCTTTCTCAGGCTTCAGACTTTATTTGTACCAAATTTCATTTAAATCGTTCCAGTAGTTTTAGCGTGAAAGCGTAACAGACAGACAGACAGACAGACAGAGTTACTTTCGCATTTATAATATTAGTAGGGATATTAGTAGGGATTCGTCAAATTTAAAACCGTTACTTAATAAAATTTCCCACGGTACAACAAATCAGATACAAACTATCTTGTACGTACCTAATAATATAATGCGTCAAGCATTAGACCCTCATTTACATAATATTACCTAATACTAACATAAATCATCATTTACTATGAGAAGTGGTTAGAGAGTAGCGGAACACACAGAAAATAATTCTGTCTATTAATCAAAATCAAAAAATATATCTATACTCTAATACTAATATAATAAAGAGGAAAAGTTTGTTTGTTTGGATTGAAAAGGCTCCTAAACGACTGGACGACTTGAAAAATACTTTCACTGATGAGGAGCTACACTATTCCCGAGTGACATAGGCTATAAAAAAAGGGATCTGGGCGAAGCCGGGGCGGGCCGCTAGTGTACTATAAAATAATATATTTATATTTGTCAGCTCAGTCGTGATACGAGTATGGAATCTGAAAAGGTTCCAAAACGTCAGCCAATAAGAAAATACGCAAGTTAAATCTGTCTATGTTTCATTCCAATGTGTAATAACCGCGAAGACATCAGAAATTATAAAAATCAATCTACTTAGAATACTGTCATTTAGCCGATCTAATTGGCGACTATTTTGTTATAAAACGATTATTACGGACTTAAGTAATTATATTTTTTTGTTGACGTTTCGAGTCTAACGCTAATGCGATTTTAACTGAATGTAAAAATCAGCTGATTGACTAATATAAGTCAGTAGGTACCTAAAATACTTGACTGGAAACAAAGCGCTTTGAAATCTATGAAAAATACAATGAAAACGGTTTATTTCTTGCTTGATAGTAGTATTTTTATTACTACATATTTCAAAATATATTATGAGTCCCACTGTCTTAATGAAGGCAGCTTAAAGCAACCGTATTTTCCCATAAACGACATATAATATGCTGTCGAATCCTCTAAAGCGCTTTAGGAAAGATATATTGTACCATAATTAATGATACAAGTACCTATTATATATTATGTTATATAATATTAAGTTTTACAATTTTGCTGTCAATTTTTGAAATAATAAATTAATTTAACAGAATAATAGAAACAGAGGAAAATTATTGACTCCAAAAATTATATAGGTAAGATGAATAAAAGATGAAAAAAAAAAAATATTTTGACATACGTTGAACCCAGCTAAACATGTTTTCTACAAAACTTACTTTTGTCGTGGTGTGTTTAAGTCACAGTTGAAATTCGGATCATTGGAGAAATACATATCTTTTGGAAACTTGGTATACTTTATCGGTGTCCCATCCGATTCAAAAAATGTGACACTCAAGGCAACCGCTGTAGGCCTTCTACTATTGACATCACTATATATATTCCCTGAATAGGTTAACGCAGCCTGCCAGTCCACAAACTGACCGGAACCAATTTTAACAAAAGTTGCAACTTCCATTTCCAAGTCATGCCAACGAGAATCGTGATCACAATCATGCCGTATGACCTGGGGGAAGAAGTTGTACGGCTCCAAAGGACCGCCCAGCATGGCAGCCAGCAGATGACCACGTTCCTCCACAGCGCCACCGTTCATAAAGTATTTGAAACCCTGCATCCGCTGCAAGTTCTCGCTTACTCTTGCATTGCTGCCGTGTTTTGTGAGCCAAGAGGTGAGGTCGTCGGCTGTGATTCTCGCTTTTAGAACTAAAGGCAGGATGAAATTTTCCGTCTTCGTCGTAACTGGTATCATAGTAGTGGACACGACAGGAGTTTTGCCGGTAGGAACCATGCTCGGGAATTCAGACTCGTAATAATTTATCAAATCTTTCACACATCTTATCATAGGCCAGTCCTTGCTCTCGGTTGGGTTCCAGTTCATGCACGACACAAAATTCATGTTTACAAATTCGCCAGGCGAGAATTTGCTCTTCATAATTTCGTCAATCCTAGTTAATATATTTTGATGTTTTTTTGGGTTGAGGTAACACTTTACGAGTTGCAGTTGTTTATTGTAGCATTGGGTACCATTTTCAGAATAGGTGCATTGGCTTTCGCATGTATCACTGTCATTAGTAGGATAGTTGAAAATTATAATTTTGTTGTTTGGGTCACAGTGGTTCCATGTATCGATGGTGTAACACCACTCGTATCTATAATTCCGTAGGCCGCACTCATCGAGGCAGATTTGATGATTGTTTACTTTGATAGATTCTTTACCGACTCTTGCTTCCATTCGCGAACAATACTGCCACTTTAAGGCCTTTTCGGTGTCTTCCGTCTCGATGATGCACCATGTTGCAGGCTTGCTGCCTACAGTTCCCGTTACACAGTTGCTGATGCAATCTTCCCCTTGCAATCCTTGGTAAACTGGTGCAAGAGCCTTTGTGGGTTTGCACTCAATTTTACCAACGTCTGCATATGCGTATAAACACTTTTCATTTTCACAGTTTCCTAAACACCGCCTGTTATCAGTCGTATATGCTTCCTGTGTATATTTATGTTCTTCATATTTAGATGCAATTTGAAATAGTAAAAAGATAACACATAGTGTTGAAACGACCATCTTGACCGCAAGATAAGCTGGCAGTGATGGTGCATATGTTCTTGGTCCTATATTAAAAAGACTTTAGGTATATATTGCTTCAACTATGAGTCCGATATCTCCCAACAGAATGGTTTTTCCAAGTTCAAAAGTTTAAGCAAAACAAGATAAATGAAGAAGAAGATAACCTTGTTATTTATTGCGCTGAATATACTCGTCATTATATTTTGTTAAGTTTAACGACAACTTTCAGAACTGTTTTGTGAGATTATATATGTACTTCAATAGGTATTATATAATAAGTGGCAGGACTCTAAATTCAATACTAAATAGCCAATATATTGGGTTTGAAGTATCTGAGCAATTGTATCATTTTGTGAATATTTTTTACTTCATTTTCTTACAATTGTCTTGACAATTAATAAAATATGTCTTCCAAAGTCAAAATTGGAGAACATTTAAGTACCTATATCTTATGTGTCAAGTTGAACAAATGCTGCCTTTAATCACATATATATATATTTATATATATACCTACCTACTTACATACATGATGCTATAATTAGGTACCTAATATTTAAGATAACATTTTGTTTTATAATTAAAATAATTACTAAGTAAGTAATATTTATATTAATACTATAATTAGTTAAGTAGTAATAATTGTAAACTATAATTATTTTTTATAATTAAAACTGTATAAACCCAAAGATAACCTATACGAGTATAAGTTTATCTTATTCATAGTTATCAGACGACTAGTTAGGTATAAAACATGTTCTTACAAATATATATATTGTTACGCGCTAGGGTAACGGATTGGGTAAAATAAACACCTTTGTTAGCTTAACTAACTTTAATACGCGATTAAGGGTACAGGTTTACCACAGTCTTTAAATCAATCACTCACTAACACTATTTCACGTAAGTCACTAACGCAGTCCACTATTCTCAACCGTACGTTACACTGTACTACGCACTATACCGTTCAACTCACTATACCGTTCAACTCACTAAACCGTACAACTCACTATACCGTACGACTCACTATACCGTACGACTCACTATACCGTACAACTCACTATACCGTACAACTCACTATACCGTACGACTCACTATACCGTACAACTCACTATTCACTTCACTATTTCTCTTCCGGATCCTCTCTTCCCGATCTTCCTCTTCCGAGCTCCTTAATTGAACTGCTGTGGACCGCCAAGCGGTCGCCTTTTATACACACACGCGCCGAGCCGATATTCTCGTACCTTCCATTCTCGATATTTCGCTACTCGCGACTGCTAACGCCATCTAGCGCCGAGTGGCGCACTCGCTTGGTTACGCGGCATCTTTTAAACACCGCGAACGTTCCAGAGTCTCAGAGTAGCGGTGTGCGATTCGTCGATCTCCGTTCTAGTAGGAATGTACTTTCTGCGCGCGTCTAGACGTTTCGCTAAACGTCATCTGCGCAACACTACCCCCTTCTAAGTTATGCTCGTCCCGAGCATCACTATACCCGTAATATCGTGCTAGCCTGTCGACATGAACAACCTTTGCTGGACTACGTGAAGAACAACGAATCCGGTAAGTTATGTCGGCCTCACGATCGTTACGCGTCTTCATGCGCTCACTCGCTTTTAACCCGACTTCTCTAACTCGTATTAGACCCAACATTTTCCTTTTGAGACCCTTTGCCTCTGTATCCTTGCTCTGTAGCTTGATCCCCATCAATCTTTGTGTCCTTGGAGGTAGTACTGTATCGTTCTTAGCGTATACATTCCCACAATTTCCACCCTCAATAGCAACTTCGTTATTGCCACACTTCAAAACACCATTCGTAATGTCAATGTTACACCGATGATTCTTCAGAAAATCCAAACCGATGACACAGTCATCCAAAACGTCAGCAATCACCGCTTTCTGGATATACAGTCTTCCTCCGATCCTAACCGCCACTGCTTTCTCACCTCTCACAGGTATACGGTGCCCGGTAGCAGTTAAGAGCTGAAAGTTACTTGTTCGATTCTCTCCATGCTTTCTATCACTGCGCAACAGTCCTGAACGTACAACTGTTCGCGATGCCCCAGTATCCACTGTCAAGCGACACATTTGTCCATTAACTGTCCCTTTCACAACAAGACTATCACCGTTTCTCGCTAGCCTTTGAGTAATCCCCGTTAACTTTGGACACCTGATCCGGAAATGTCCACGCTCTCCACAACTATAACACTTTGGACCGAAGAAACGCCTCGGTTCCTCCACAATAGCCACTACCTTCCTTATACCATGGCTACCCAGATCTTGACGAACGGCCTCTTGTTTAACCTCTTCCGTAACGTTTAACTTTGGACATCTAATCCGAAAATGTCCACGTTCCCCACAACTATAACATCTAGGACCAAACAAACGTTTCGGTTCTTCCACAGTAGCCACAACTTCCCTTACACGATGGCTACTAAGATCTCGACGAACGGTCTCCAATTCCAACGCGTGCGCGAGAGTCTTCTTCAGAAGTGAATGATGCCCCAGCCGCACCGCAGCTCTAACCTCGCCGTCCCGTATTCCGTCAACAAACGTCTCCACCAGTATGTTTTCTATATCAGAACGTCCCTGATAAGCCTTTCGAACCAGCTTCTCCACTTCGATAGCCCATTGCTGAAGACTTTCATTAAGGCGTTGTTTACGGTCCTTAAGCTGGGCTCGATAAGCATGTTCCAGATGCTTATCCCCATACCTAGTCTCCAGTGCATCCAACAATCGCTTATAAGTAACCTCTGGCCCGATTGCTTCCAATACACTCAAAGCTTGATCACGGAGGCCAACTGTCAACGCTGTCGCTGCCTGCTCGTCATTCCATCCGTTCATCTTGACCACTTGCTCGAACTGCAGTCTATATGCCGGCCATGACGAGTTTCCGTCGAAACGTGGCACTTTAAATTTCTCCCCTGACGAAACCACAGCACCTGACGCGACGCCCTTCACCCTGATATTAGCTATCTCCTTCTTCACAGTAGCTAACTCCACGTCATGCCTTTCAACGGCATTATTCAAGCCGGTAACATATCCCTCAAGCTCCTCAAATCGACCGTGGACCTTTACCAGTTGATCATCTATGGCTTTTGTCACGTCCTTAATGATAAGCTTGAACTGTTGCTCTTGACGTAGAATTTGCTGCTCCCGATCATGCGCCAATTGCTTTTGTAGACTTTGAGCCTGCTGTTCTATTAACAATTTCAAAGCAGAAATCATCTCAATCAACTCCCCTCGGCCCTTGTCCGCTCCTTCTTCTACCTCCACTGGTCCTCTATACTCGGCGGTAACCGCTGTACCGTCCCCTTCCTCCGAAGTACCAGCCTCTGCCTGACTACGGGTCCTGGCCCCTGATTTGTTTTCGCGTTCCGTTAACGGCATTTTTTAAAGCCCAATCCCACTTCTGACACCAAATGTTACGCGCTAGGGTAACGGATTGGGTAAAATAAACACCTTTGTTAGCTTAACTAACTTTAATACGCGATTAAGGGTACAGGTTTACCACAGTCTTTAAATCAATCACTCACTAACACTATTTCACGTAAGTCACTAACGCAGTCCACTATTCTCAACCGTACGTTACACTGTACTACGCACTATACCGTTCAACTCACTATACCGTTCAACTCACTAAACCGTACAACTCACTATACCGTACGACTCACTATACCGTACGACTCACTATACCGTACAACTCACTATACCGTACAACTCACTATACCGTACGACTCACTATACCGTACAACTCACTATTCACTTCACTATTTCTCTTCCGGATCCTCTCTTCCCGATCTTCCTCTTCCGAGCTCCTTAATTGAACTGCTGTGGACCGCCAAGCGGTCGCCTTTTATACACACACGCGCCGAGCCGATATTCTCGTACCTTCCATTCTCGATATTTCGCTACTCGCGACTGCTAACGCCATCTAGCGCCGAGTGGCGCACTCGCTTGGTTACGCGGCATCTTTTAAACACCGCGAACGTTCCAGAGTCTCAGAGTAGCGGTGTGCGATTCGTCGATCTCCGTTCTAGTAGGAATGTACTTTCTGCGCGCGTCTAGACGTTTCGCTAAACGTCATCTGCGCAACAATATATATACATTATGCTCTTCAAAACCAACCTAAGCCCTACAAAATATAACAGAAACGAAACTCCAAATCATGGAATATTGCCTATTAAACCCTGTTACGTAAGTTTCCTGAAGTATCCGAGTCCACGGCTGGGAAAGATCCAAATTCCACAACCCCAACTTATTACATGCAAAGAATTTAAACGAGATGCTAACTTGTTTACCAAATTGAATTTTCAAACAGCTTGTTCCGATACAGATTAAGTTTTGTAAAGTTGTATGATTCGCTTCGGAAATTGAGGGGCTTTCGATAAGTTTATGAATTAATTTGTCAAGTTTAACGGTTAGGTTACTTTTTTATTGGAGTCCACAATATTGTTATACAACAGGTGTTAGCTAACTTTTATTTATATTAACTTACTTATTAGATTATTCGTTCGGAAGGGCGGATCTTCGAGCCTTTGAGATGTTGTCATCACTAGCTATATCTATAACTAGCTGTCCACCCCGGCTTCGCACGGATCATTTTTTTTATTACCTATGTCACTCGAGAATAGTGTAGCTTCCCAAAAGAATTTTTGAAATCGGTCCAGCAGTTCTAGACCCTATTCAACCAAAATATAATAAAGAGGAAAGCTCTTTATAATATTAGTACCTATAGATGATTGCAAATATTATTAAGTATCAATTAACAATATTTGTACCAGTACCAGGAGATAATTTCACTTATTTTTTTCCTTATTGATTCTGTTCTTACATATATCGGTTCAGTCGTTCAAGGGTTACATGGTATCTATACTAATATAATAAAGAGAAGGTTTGTTTGTTTGGATTAAGTAGGCTCCAAAATTTGAAAAAATATTTTACTGTTGGGAAGCTACATTATTCCCGAGTGACATAGGCTATAAAACATTTTGAAAAAAAAATAGGGATCTGTGCGAAGCCGGGCCAAACCGCTAGTATGTATAAAGAAAGTCGTTTGAGTTGAACTATTTTTAGTGGAAAGATAAACAGAAGACAAGTCTCTAATTTGAATTCCTTGAAACATATTCAACCGTTAAACAATCAAATAATTTCATAGAACATAATTCACAAACAATTCCCTCAAATACATCAAACTATTGAATCGAAGGTAGACAAATACCTATAAACGGAAACCATTAAATTCTCTATTGCTAACAGACAATAAAATTTATAAATTGGCACGAAAACATGCATTACGGGCCTCATAATATATACATGCAATAAAATTATTAATGTCCTAGTGCAATTATAACATTAACCAATAACTGGTAACTTATGGGCCATCAAGAAGGAAAATAGTCGATTACTTGCAGTCTTACACTGAATATTGTCTAGGCAATAACTATTTATTGTTACTAGGAATATAAACAGAGCAGTCACTTGTAGTTAAATTAGCATTTAACTTAATATACTCGATATACAATATAAGGAATACTTGAATATGTAATAATACTAGCGACCCGCCCCGGCTTCACACGTGCTATAAACCTTCCTCTTGAATCACTCTATCTATTAAAAAAACCGCATCAAAATCCGTTGCGTTGTTTTAAAGATTTAAGCGTACATAGGGATATAGGGACAGAAAAAGCTATTTTGGTTTATACTTCTACTAGCGGACCCGACAGACATTGTCCTGTCCCAAACAATTTCATCAAAATCGGTCCAGCCGTTTAGAAGGAGTTCAATGACACACGTACAGAAGATTTTTTATAATTATATATAAAGATAAGAAAGCAAAATCAAAATGGTTAAGTACTTTCGGGAGCTACGACAGTCTTGAGAACATCTTAACGAATATTTACCAAATTTTCGAGGAAGATATCAAAAATATGGAAACTGTAAAGCGAAATGTTAGCAAATAAAATGAAATACGCAAGATAGTTAAGTCATTTTTGATGCTTTCGAAACTATAACGTTGTATTTAGGTAGATACCTATATACAACGTTATAAGATTATTAGCAACCTTATTGTCAGCTCAGTCGTGCTACGATTATGGAATCTGTAAAGGCTCCGAAACGTCAGCCAATAAAAATAAAATACGTGAGTTGAATCCTTTAAAGTTGTTTCATTCCAATCTATACTAATATTATAAAGCTGAAGAGTTTGTTTGTTTGAACGCGCTAATCTCAGGAACTACTGGTTCGAATTCAAAAAATATTTTTTTGTTGGATAGACCATTTATCGAGGAAGGCTTTAGGCTATATAACATCACGCTGCGACCAATAGGAGCGAAGAAACAGTGGAAAATGTGTAAAAAACGGGGAAAGTATGAAGACTTATGAAGAATTACTATTCATTAAGTGACAGTTAGAAGACTTTGACAGATCTTTGACGAAACAATCGGACGGGCAGGACGACGTCTGCCGGGGCCGCTAGTGTATAATAACCGCGAAAGCATCAGAAATTATTAACTTGCAAGTAGCAGTAGTAATCAGCACTTACTTGGATGTTATAAAATAGGCTCCAAAGCTACTATACCAAGATTGTAACATATGATTAAACATTGATTACAGGTATCACTTCACAGATAATCAAGTAAGACTTTCTCTTACCTATTTGGAACCTAATTATCAGTAATTTGAGCATGGCGTCATGATTTCTCCATAACTAGCTTTATATGGAAAGTGCTAGAAAGGTAACTTGGCCGGATGTCCCGTTTAGAACGGGACTGTCCCCGAAATAATCTTCAAAATTAAACTGTAAACTGTCCCGTAAGTTTTGTAAACTCAAAACTTACTCTGTTTACTAAAACGGTGTTAAAAAAATGCGCGAAAATTTCATCTGAATTGAATTATGTAATGCCAATGTGATTCTCTTGTCTTTCGTTAAGAAAGGAAAGTTTACTGTCTGAGCGAGATGGCACTATTGCTACGCGCGTGCGACAGAGACAAATAGAAAGAGGGCAACGTCCGTTTTTCGCTGTGCTCCGCGACCGTCCTTTAGCTAGTTGCATTATCAAAGAAGATGTATTTCTTCGGTTCAGTTGTTTTACCGTGACAGCGGTAGGTACAGACAGACAGAGTTACTTTCGCATGTATAATATTACATAGTACGGAACCTTTTTGCGCGATTCCGACTCGCACTCGGCCGGTTTTACTTCATCCTAGGAACTGACCACATACTCGCTACAAAACGTTACTTATATTTCCTTCATGATCAAAAAGCTTATAACAATGCAAGCTCTTTCTGCAACTAAAGCTGTGGCCACACCATAAATAAGCTTATTGAGTGCCTCATGAATGTTTTACTAGTCCTTTATCCGTCATAACAGGACTTTGCCGCAACCTCTATAGCACCGCTAGTGTCATAAAAGTGATATTTCGGTTTCCCGCATCAAATATAACGGTGTTTATCCACTGATATTAAAACAAGTAGATGTGTTGCTATGTCTATAAATGTGTTATGAGATAAGTATATATAAGTCATTGCAACTCAACATATAGAATTTGACTGCTGTATAATTAGGCAATAGCTACTATTATAATTTCTGATGCCTTCGCGGTTATTACACATTGGAATGAAACAACTATTAACGGATTTAACTCGCGTATTTTTATTTTATTTTATTTGCTGACGTTTCGGATTCTTTACAGTTTCCATAATCGTAGCACGACTGAGCTGACAATAGTCTAACGCTAAAGTGTTTCATTCCAATAGCTACTATTATTTTCAAAAATCCTTGCTTAGTATTCCCCTACGTTATAAAAGTAACCTTTAGTTTCTGATGCCTTCGCGGTAACACATTGGAATTTTGAACTATTAACGGACTTAACTCGCATATTTTTATTTTATTTTATTTGCTCACATTTCGGATTATTTAGCTATAGGTACTTACTAATCTATACTAATACTAGCGGCCCCGGCAGACGTCGTCCTGCCCGTCCGATTGTCTCGTCAAAGATCTGTCAAAGTCTTCTGTCACTTACCGTCAACCACTTTGTACCTATATGGGGTATAGAAAGATGTTGATTGTACACTTTTTCAAGATGTTTTTTAAATTTTCTCTACCTACAAACCTTCCCTGGACTTCCACAAATAATTCAAGATCAAAATTAACCAAATCGGTTCGTGCGTTCTGGAGTTATAGCGTCAGGGAGGAAAACCCGACTTATTTTTATATAATATATAATTATATAATAATATAATATAATAATATAATAGATTATAACGCTGAAGAGTTTGTTTGTTTGTTTGTTTGAACGCGCTAATCTCAGGAACTACTGGTAGACCATTTATCGAGGAAGGCTTTAGGCTATATAACATCACGCTGCGACCAATAGGAGCGAAGAAACAGTGGAAAATGTGTAAAAAACGGGGAAAATATGAAGCCCTATGAAGAATTACTATTCCACGGGCACGAAGTCATGGAAACTAGTACTATAGTTATCAAACAACGGATAAACATATTATACATCAGACTCAAGTGCATTAGACATACTTGACTCGGCTACAAATGCTCGCGTTCGTGTTTCGCAGTCACTGACCACTAAACCAACAAGCAGCAATTTCTCCTCAATACGTAAAACGGAAATGAAAAATTTTATAGCGAAGAAAATATAGGTTTAATTTTGAATATCCAATTTATTTGAAATAAAAGTATGAAAACACAAATTGGCAGTCGGTCCTCGGTATAATAATGATATATGGAAAGCTATACCAGTTTCGATAACATTTTTAAAAAATGGATGAGGTATTTTTTATAATATGGTACGGTATTTCTGATGCTTTTTGAAGTTTTCGTGGGTAGCAAATAAAATGAAATACGCCAGTTAAATCCGTCTATAGTTCAGACGGATTTCGCTCGCGTATTTCCCTTTAACATAAGATTATTGTCAGCTCAATCGTGCTACGATTATGAAATCTGTAAAGGTTTCGAAACGTCAGCCAATAAAATAAAATACGCGAGTTAAATCCGTCTATAGTTGTACCATAATTATTCAGGTAAGTCTTTATAAAATTTGTTATCGTTACTATTTTTACTTTCATACAATACTAGCGGTCCGCCCCGACTTCGCCTGGATTCCTCCTGGATTTTTATAGCCTATGTCACACGGGAATAGTGTAGATTTTCAACAGTGAAATTTTTTTTCCAATCGTCCAGTCGTTTAGGAGCCTATTCAATACAAACAAACAAACGTTTCCTCTTTGAATCTTCAATAAAAAACAGGTCATTACCATGCGTTTTCATTAATTCTAAACACTTGCAGTGGGGGTTGTGTAATTTATTTTTATTACCACATACATGGCGGAACCTTTTCCCTTGAATTTATTTGTGCCGCGTTAACCTGTGCTGTAATGCCGATAAATAAGAGTTGGTAATAGAATAGTCTTTAATTAATGGAATAGGTACAATTGTTTTATTGATTTCGTTAACTTAGCGTGAATGTCGTTACCGCATTGATAAATTAAAAAAAATACCTATTTTGTCATAGGTACATTACGTAATATGAGTGAGCCAACTATTTTATTTTATAGGCTGACGTTTCGAAAATTACACGGTTGCTATATTCGAAGCACGACTGAGCTAAGAGCCGAGTTAAATCCGTTAATACTTTCATCAGAAGTTATTTAGTTACTTAATATAATTATTTTAAACCAAATAATCTGTCTATATCTATAGTCTATCCATCTATATGTATAAAAATGAAACCCGTTTTCCGTTGTCACGGCATCACGCGTGAATGATTGGACCGATTTCACTAATTCTTTTTTCATTGTGATTATTATGATCAGAAGAAGTTTCTTATGTAAGAAAAAATTAAAAAAATACACGAAGAATTAAAAAATAAAAAAAATACTTACTTAGTACCATCTCAATGACAACACATGTCAAATCAATTGATTAATGTAAGCGCTGTTTAGCCCACGTCTGCCGGGACCACTATTGTATTTGAATACCTATATCTTTTAGCAATCCTCATAATACAGCTAATAATTAACAATAATTTTATAATTAGATTAAGTAGCAACATAAAGTAAATTAATAAGTATCACTATAGCACCATTACAGTGCTATTAAGCTCCAGTAACGCCTAGCTTTACATTTCGCCGTGTAATGGTCGAATAAGAGTCGGCTGTAATGTTGGCAGTTAGGGGTTTTTCGGACCCCCAGGGGGCATTTACACGGATAGTGTTTCTTATGAAATTGTTTTATATTAAAATAGCTTTTGCCCGCGACTTCGCGTGGAACTCCTCCTTTTTTGCAGTCGGTTAAAAAATAGCCTATGTCCTTTCTCAGGCTCCAGACTGACTATTAATGAGAACTGTATAATAATGTTAATGAAATCACTTGCATAAAAGATAGCGAATATATATTATTAATAGAGCACTGTGACAAAAAGTTAAGGAAACAATAAAATATCAAAATAAACATCAATACAAAAGAAACATAAATGTATGTAAAAAGGTTGCTACTAAAAAGTTCGCAACATTCTCCCCCTCGTGCAGCACTGCACCAACTTAATAGAGTGGCAACGTCGACTACTCTGACTAAATGCCTCCGGAATACTTCATGATGCACGTCCCTCCTGGTAGTGACTCGTCACCAACATTGATTGACTATGTCCCTGGAGTGGTCTCATAATTGTATGGTGAGCTGTGACTATACCGAAATATTATGTCATGGGTCGTTCGGTCATTGTTCGTCCATTGCCAGATAAGTAAGCCAGATAAGTGTAGCAAGGTAATGAACAATTGAGCTTCAGATTGCTGGTAGAACTCTCGTAGCAGCGATGTATGTGCCTTCTGTGAGGAGCCAGCGTCTTCATGAGCGTGGCCTGCCTTTTGTGTAAATTAGATATCAAAAGGCGCACGAGTGGTGGCAGAATCGAAGACGAGTGGTAAGTTTTGATTCGACCAGTCAAGCGTAAAAGACTATTCTTCTCCGAGTGCAGCGGATAGGTTGTGTTGGCGAGTCGAGTGCATAGAGTTTGAGGTGCGTACACAGGAGAACTCCAGTCATCCAGCTGTCCAGTGACGTTGTCTGTATTATATTATGTCTGTCAGCGACTTCATGTCGGCATTCTGATGCGTTAGAGTAGTAGACGCTGGCATGCGACTCATGCAAGGAGAATGTGCACTGTAAGAGCAAAAAAATAATGTTATAAAAAACTGTACAGATAAAATTCTGTTGTCGAAGGCTTATCAGACCAGTTCGTTTTACAATCTGCTATTCCCGAATTGGTGTGACATACGCTGGCTTGTAAGCCAGTCCTCCGGAGATCTAAACAACAAAAAAACGGGTAAGCCGGGGAACCGTCTACGTTTTATATCAAAATTTATAGTTTTAGTTCTGGTTGCATCAGCAAATTTATAGTCATTTGGTGTCCATCGCCAATCTCGTTGTCGATGGGCAACAAAGGGTCTTTGAAATCGTGCGTCATTTCGTGACTGCTGCGGAACAGCAATTGGACTCGGTCGCGATGAAGTCTGATGACGGCTGTGTAACATGCTCGCTTTTGGTCGAAATGGTGTCCAATATTTTGAAGCTGCATGTACGACGTCCACAGTGCGTTCATCGCACGACTTTGTAACCGTGCAGTGACTTATTACATCACTGTGAGTTGTTGTACTGTTAGCAGTGTTGTGTTTCTGTGTAGTTTCGTGTTGACATCGTTGTGTATAAACGTTGGTGTCTGTAACGTGCGTATTGTATGTATTTGTAAGTGGGACGGGTGGTGTTTTGTGAAGTATTGGATGGTGTCTTAACATGCATCCGTTGATGCCGCACGGATTTACCTTGTAAGTCTTCCACTCATGTGAACTGTTCCTCAGGCAGCGGTAGCATACTTTTGCTTTACGCAACCACTGCCATCGGTCATCAACACTTAACAAAGTGAATTCGGGGCACGTTTTAATGTTGTGATCACTTTTACAAAACACACATTGTTTGTTTTTTGACACATTGTCATGTGATGACTTTGTCTCTGTTTGTGTCATCGTGTTTATGTATTTTCGTCTTAATGGCCTGTCACATGATGAAGGTTGTATATATAATGTTGAGCTAGAATCAGGCGACAGCCCAAACTTAACGTGCTGATCTAGCTCACGTTTTAAGAAATCGCCCATTATCTCGAGTTTTGGTCTGCCTGTACTATCCTGCGCTGCGTAATCGGTCCACCTAATTTTTACTGTGGGGTTTAATTTTCCTAAAACCGCATAAAAGAGTTCAGGTGAGTACAGGTACTCGACCTGTTTTAATAATTTTATTGTTGAAACGGAGTTACGTACCCTGTTGGACAATGTTCCCAGTTCCTTGAGGTCGTTACCTAGACGAGGAAGATTTTTTAAATTTGAAACCTCTTTGAATATAATTGACTCGGAGCGGGCAAAGTTTTCTTCTAGAGCCCGCATGAGTTCCTCCGGGTCCTCCGCCGACATCAACAACGCAGCGACCGCGTCGCGGGCAGGCCCTCGAAGTGCGTGTTGTAGACGGATTATGTTTTCTATAGGAGAAAATTTGTCTTTAGTGACATCGTAAATGCGTTTGAAATAAAACCATTGTAGTGGGTTGCCAGAAAAGGTCGCTAATTCAATTTTTTTAATGTTTGAACCGCATACCAGTGCTTTGGCAGCGTGTCAGCCACCGCCTGTATGAGCGGCGAATTGTGCTGAAGCTCCGTAGGGATGAGCGGTGGCGCGGGACCGACCGCCTCGGAAACTTTAGCATTGTGAAACTGTGATTGTGTTTGTTGCGAATGGGGGTTTAAAAAGGATGCAGTTGCCGGAGTGGTCGTCGGTAATGGTACCGATCGGCCTGGCTGCTCCAACCTTACTGCGGGTATGCCTTTATCAACCTGCTCAACATACGATTGGTCACAATGTCTGTCTGCCCATATATTCGTCCTATCTACACTCACCCGGGAACTATGATGGCTTACGCTTCCTGCATTAGTGGCTCCGGCATCGATAGCTGCGAGTTCCGCTTGCAACTCGCAGTACTCAACCTGTTGTTGTAGCGCTGCGAGTTTAAGCTCGCGCTCGCGCTCCCTGGCAGCGAGCTGTTGCTCGTGCTCCAGACGGCGCCGCAAAGCGAGCGCTTCTAGCGCGGCTTTTTGCGCTTTCACTGATTCCGATGAGCGTGTTGAACCTGATTTTGCGCTACGTACAATTTGTGCACGTTTGCTTGGTACATCACTTACTGGTTGATCCGTGGGTGATTGCATGATTTTGCTTTTACTACGCGTGATCATGGATTATGTGGTGAAATGTAGCTGAGTGAAAAATTTAATAAAATAGGTAGCTGAAAACGATGGGAGAAGGACCAAATATTAATGAGAACTGTATATTAATGTTAATGAAATCACTTGCATAAAAGATAGCGAATATATATTATTAATAGAGCACTGTGACAAAAAGTTAAGGAAACAATAAAATATCAAAATAAACATCAATACAAAAGAAACATAAATGTATGTAAAAAGGTTGCTAGTAAAAAGTTCGCAACACTGACTTTGTACCAAATTTCATTTAAATGCTCCAGCAGTTTTAGCGTGAAAGCGTAACAGACAGACAGAGTTACTTTCGCATTTATAATATTAAGTAGGGATAAACACATTTAAATATCTTTGCAGAAACTAAGCTAAGCTTGGGTACGTACTAGAGTATAGATAAATATTCATAAATAAGTAATTTCTGATGCCTTCGCTGTTATTACAAATTGGAAAGAAAGTACGGATTTAACTCGTGTATTTTCTTTTGTTTGCTGATTTTTCTAAAACTTCACAGTTCTTTTATTCGTAACCCTACTGAGTTGACGATAGTCTAACGCTAAAGTTCAAGTAAGCCCAGAGTTCTTTTTTTATTTTATAGTCTGGGGCTTTGAGCAATAGACCAACAGGTCGAGTAATCCGGCTGAGTAACAAATGTCCAGACGGACAGATAGTCTCGTTTTACCTTTTACGCACGGAACCCTAAAAAACACACTATATTTCCATAAACAAAATTCTACCACTCTGTTATAGGTGTGTATTCTGGCAAAATTTTAATCAATTCCGGATGATCGTTCATAAATGAGACTGTGGTGCTAATGCCCGCTCTTATAGCTCTTAAAGCTCTTAATAAGCTGTACGAAAAGAACACATCATTAACAGCGGTTTAAAATACCGCGTGCTACTGTGAAACTTATCATGAATATTACATCTGCAAAATTAATAAACAAAAAAAATTAAAATTTTAACAAACCTCCAACATAAAAACCTAAAAGCCCTCTAAAAAGTATAATAATAATAAAAACCTAATATTAGGTAGGTACTTACCTGAGTATAAATATTTCTACAAAGAAAACGTCAAGTCAGGGGGACACCTTTCAAACAAAAAAACAGAATCAAAATCGGTTCATGCGTTAGGAAGCTATGATGCACAGACACACACACACACATATAGACACGTCAAACTTATCTATTATCTATTATATAAACTCCAGAACGCACGGACCGATTTACCTAATTTTGGTCTTGAATTATTCGTGGAAGTCCAATGAAGGTTTATAAGTAGAGAAAATTTAAAAAAAATATCTTGAAAGAGTGTAAAATCAAGATTTTTCTATATACACAAAGTGATTGACAGTAAATGACAGAAGACTTTGACGAAACAATCGGACGGGCAGGACGACGTCTGCCGGGGCCGCTAGTAACATATATATAAACATTCCAAGTGTCAAACGAAGAGAAAGCGTCGCCTAGCGACCATACAAGTCATACATTCAATACTCATACAATTTGGTACAACCAATCAATACGTAGATTGGAACACCAAATTAGGCGATCGAGTTTAATGTATGAGGAGTGTTAGAAATCGGGCAAGTAGTTAAATGTCTGGTATTAATAATTATTGTCTTATTAGGTAGAAGTTATTGTTGGATTCAACTCGCATATTATACTAATTTTATGTTGACGTTTTGAGTTACTGACGATATTCTAACACCAATGTTCAGTCTGCTACTAATATGGGAATTGTAAAGTTTACGATTAATTTCTGATACAGGGGTCCACAAATCAAAGGGTCGTTATAAAATATAGCCTATGTGTTATTATGATGTACGAGTATAAGCTATATTATATTATTGTAAAGTTTCATCAAAATCCATTCAGTAGTTTTTACGTGAAAGAGTAACAAACACACATCCATACATTCTTACAAACTTTCGCATTTATAATGTACTAGCTGTCCGCCCCGGCTTCGCACGGATCATCTTTTTTTTATAGCCTATGTCAGTGAAAGATTTTTTAAAATCGGTAAAGGCGTTCTGAAGCCTATTCAAATCAAACATACAAACATACAAACCTTTCATCTTTATAATATTAGTATAGCTTTCTAAATTTTTATTATTATATTACCTACTTATAAAATAATGTATATTTTTATATATATTTTATTATTATTATTATTATATAACAAACTTTACCATCTCAAAACGCCAACAGCATAGAGAAAGCTGTCTCCTTTTAAGGCGGTATCTTACAATGCAATTTGGTTCTTAATGTAGGTACCTATAAGAGGATCAAATTATCTACCGTTGGCGACCTCTGGATTATAATTTTGTTCCAAATATGTATGACAAGCGTATGAAACGATCAGTCTTTAATATTAAGGCGCTTAGGCTTTTATGGTTTGACGCTTTTGACGTGTCGTCATTTGAAAGTGAGTCGGTTTGGTTTGGGTTGTGTTCTGTATAGACTGTTACGTGTAGCAGACTTATTGAATTATAGGTATACTAGCTTTTGCCCGCGACTTCGTTCGCGTGGACTTCAGGTTCGTCCCGTCTAGTCTAGTGTCAAAAATTGTAGCCTATGTGTTATTCTGATGTATAAGCTATAATATTGTGGTAAAGTTTCATTCAAATCCATTCAGTAGTTTTTACGTGAAAGAGTAACAAACATCCATACATCCATACATACAAACTTTCGCCTTTATAATAGTAGTAGGATTTCAAAATTGATTAAAACTGACATTTTTATTACATTTATGTAAATAAAATGGCCTAAATGTTTAAAAATACTTGACGAGTAAGAGAAAAAAAACTAATTATAATAATTTCTGATGCCTTCGCGGTTATTACACATTGGAACGTAACAACTATTAATATATCAAATTAAAACACTAAATTGTTTTGTATGAAAAATTTACCCATTGAAACTGACATTTCGGAGCCTTTACAGTTTCCATAATCGTAGCACGACTGAGCTGACAATGCTAAAGTCAGTTAGTTTAAAGTTGTTTCATTCCAAAGTAACCGCCAAGGCATCAACAAATATTATTGTTTTCTATTAAGGTTTGTGCTTATGAAAATTGACCCACGTATCTCCAAAATGTACGCCCATTTGGAGTAGAATCAAACTAAACCATATTAGGCTTTCGGAATGTGGTTTTGATCCAAATGTATTGAAATAAGGAGTGATATGAGATATCGTAATTAGAGGTTCTAGTAATGATAGAGTGAATAAGCACGATGACTTTGGAATTCGACTATAACGGATTTAGCTCGAGTATTTTATTTAATATGTTGACGTTTCGAAAACTTTACAGTTCCCATATTCGTAGCACGCCTGAGCTGACGATAATCTAACGGTAAAGTACAATATTTAACCGCAAAGTCATCAGAACTTCTTCTTTTTTTTAATGAAAAAGCCTTTACAGATTCCATAATCGTAACACGACTGAGCTGACAAACTGTTTTTTTGTCAATCCAGTAGACCATCAAATGTATTGGACATGTTTTTTTTCTTTTTTAAATAAAACAAAACTAGGTACTTACGTCAAAAGTTCGGAAGTGTGTTCGTGACGTCACGTTTCGATCCAATTTATATTTATTTCTTTTCATGACGTCACGAACCCGATGTTGTTCTATTCCAAGAATTTTCCCAATTCGATCCAATAGGGATCTTTACAGTTGCCATATTCACGAATATGGGAACTGTAAATTTTTGGAAAGAGCAGCAAATAATTGTTTCATTCCAATCTATAATAATTAGAAACTTATTACAAATACAATTACATATCATTATAATTAATGGCATTAAACGAATATAGGATTTAATCTAATGTATTTAAAATTCTGTGTCGCGGTGTTTGTTGCCAAACTCCTTAGGCTGGACCGAATTTTATGAAATTTAGTGTGCATATCAAGGTAAGTCTGAGAATCGGACAATATCATCAAACTATAAAAACACGGTACGAAGTTGTTTGTGTCAACTAGTATAATAAAAATATCCATATAATAATAATAAATATTGATTTAATTTAGATTTACACATAATAGCAACCAACCATTGTAATTATTATATTCCAAAGTCCTTAAGAATCCATTTATTACATTGGCAACACTAGCAACATGTCGCGGGAGCCCTAGCGCCGACAGATGGTGAAGGGTGCTCCGCTGAAGGACTCTTCACACTGCGGGCGCTTTGCGGGGCTCCGCGCGATTGTATGGGCACGTGGGCTGGAGGTGAGAAAAATGGAGGTGCTTTTTTTAATGCTATTTTAATAATATTTTTGCTGTTGTGTTTAATAACGGTCTTAAACTGAGACATTAGATACATATAAGAGCATAGAGAAATAGGTCAAATTTAATGAGTGTTAAAAATATATATTACTTTTTGATATAGCCTATATGTCACTCAGGAGTAGTGTAGCTTTCCAACAGTGAAAGAGCTTTTCAAATCGGTCCAGTCGATTAGCCTATTCAATCCAAACAAACCTTTCCTCTTTTTAATATTAATATAGATAGGTATTAAACTTTATTAAAAAAATAAACGGTTTACCTATAGGTATCTAAATACGAATAAAAAAAGCATTTTTTATGTAGCTTACAATTTATAATATATATTCACTGTGGATATGCAATGAGAATTTTCAAAATTGATTAATAATATAAAAGTTGAATATTTATAAGAATTCATAAATACCTGTTGCCTTCTCTAACTATTTTAGTAGTTCAGTGGTGTGCGTACATTAATATGTAAATATATGTTTGAGGGACAAAAGATTGAAATCGAAGCCTTAGGCATAGACTTTATCGAGGTCTAGATAAACATTTATACTAGAAATCGCTTAGTAGGTAAGTACTAAGACAATATTTCTTACATCTTCCCATCAGATCAAAAGAAAACCCTTATATCAATCTTGCCCAAAAAT
This sequence comes from Polylopha cassiicola, assembly GCA_038024825.1. NCBI lineage: Eukaryota > Metazoa > Arthropoda > Insecta > Lepidoptera > Tortricidae > Polylopha > Polylopha cassiicola. The sequence goes on along the minus strand of CP149052.1, from coordinate 11,544,181 downwards.
AAATAAATACTGATAATAATTTCTGATGCCTTCGCGGTTATTACACATTGGAATGAAACAACTATAAACGGATTTAACTCGCGTATTTTATTAACTTTAGACTATTGTCAGCTCAGTCGTGCTACGATTATGGAAACTGTAAAGAATCCAAAACGTCTGTAAATAAAATTAAATACTTACGTGAGTTAAAACTGTTATTAAAAAATTAAAACAGTTTGGTTTGACCTTCGCCATTTTGAATTTGATACCGCGTATAAAAAGTCCGCTAGATGCACGTCGTGTAACTCGTGTAGAATGAGGTCCAGCTGTCATGTTCCACCAATCATAGGCCAGTAGCCTGTCTCTCATTGGTGGAACATGACAGCTGGACCTCATTCTACATAATGCACTTCTAACGGATTAAGGACATGTGACAGCTGCCATTGTAATATTTTTTATCACAGAAATATGAATTTAATAACTCACTAGAAGCGAATATTTAAACTTAGCATTCATTTCTATATCAGTCCATAAAATAACATAACGGTCATTTGATTTGTCATTTATGAATACAAAGTCATACATATTTCAAAACGTTATATTTCGAACGCTCGTAAGTGTTAAAAACTAGGAGACATAAGTCATGCGATACAATTTATTTTTATGCGAAAATTTGAATTTATTGCATGGAATCGTTTGGACAAATTCCAATTTTCAAATGTAAAGTGGACACCTACAATTTGAGTTGAAACATGAGTTTCCAACGACGAATATCTTACATTTTTTGTCCTTGTCACACTCTTACGGCGAATGAAAGGAGTGAAAGAGGTGTAAGATATTTTAACTATCTACCAATCTATTGAAATAGGTTACGTTTATTACGATACGTTGATTAGATACTTATTTATATAATTTCGGAAACCTATTCAGTGTAATAATTATATTTTACTAACTGCAGTTGAAGCCATGCTGAAATATACATTATATAGTATATACTTACATAAATGTTATGAAATGTTGCGAAATATTCTGATGGCATCTTAATTATAATCTAATTAATATTTACGGCACGGTGCTTTATTAAATTGTAGTGAAATATATATTTCAATTTCAATTGATTATTTCCTACCATCTATAATAATAAAAGTAAGTTTAAAATTAGGTTACTTATAGGTTTTGAGACACAACCCATCAATTTTAACTTAATACCTCCATATATAATAAATATCTTCGTACAAAATAGGTACCTAACAACAGACTACAGCTTTCTATTGTTTTAAACCTTCACACCAAAAATCAGGAACAATATTAAAAAAGAAAATCCTTCAAAGATTACAAACAAAGCACAGATAAGAGTCCGTGTATTGAAAACCCTAAACTAAATACTCACCCTCGTCAATTCATCTTAATTCACTTACCCTCCGATTCGAGATGCATTCGAGATGCTCGAATGAATCTCGAATTTCTCGAATCTCGACAATTCGAGCGAAATGAGACGCGTAATCGAGTTACGGCCCTTCTGCGTAGTTTTAACTTGCAAATGGATTATTTTACTGGTTTCTGTTAATGTTTAGATGGATTAGGGTTGATTTTTCCACACACTTGGTTATAAAGAGAATCTTATTACTTCGCTTTTAGGTACATAATCCAAGATTAAAATACAGGCTTCTTACTATAGCAACACTAGTGATCTAAAACCTTAGTTAAGTTATATTAAAAGGCTTAAGAGTCTCCGGTCTCTTAAGAGTTTCAGGAGTCTCGCCACCCGTCCGGTTTTGCAGTAAAGGCCCATTAGCTGGCCAACTGCGCTTCAGTATTCAGTTCGAAAAAAAAAATTAAGATATATATTGATTATACCATAACGTGACGTCACGAGCTAATGAGCTTATCTTTGTCATTGTTTGTTTGTTAGAGAAAAGTAAAAATACGTGTCCAATAATTTTTTATATTCTAACTGATGGACTAAATAGAATTTCGTTTTCTTTACTCAATCGTCATTTATATTGTTTTGTACCAATGAATCAATTATTTCTCTTTAATTAAGATAAATAAACGTATATCCCTACTATCCCTACTAATATTATAAATGCGAAAGTAACTCTGTCTGTCTGTCTGTCTGTTACGCTTTCACGCTAAAACTACTGGACCGATTTAAATGAAATTTGGGTACCAAGAAAGTCTGGAGCCTGTGAAAGGACATGGGCTACTTTTTAACCGACTGCAAAAAAGGAGGAGTTTCACGCGGACGAAGTCGCGGGCAAAAGCTAGTATTTTATAAATAAATATAATATACATAATTGAATTGTTTATTTACCAATACATAGTATAATTAATATGACTAAGCTGGATTTATGTTGAATTAACGCTTATTCACTCATAAAGTCTTATAAAACTAACATTTTGACAATCCCAACAGAACAGCCGTATACTTCGTAACACGGATTCTACTAACGTACCTACTAACCTACGTAACACGGATTCTCTTAACCACGTTTATAAGACTGACACCTGTACAAAAACAATATCTATTTAAATAAAACGTTTTACGACTCATCAAATGCGTTTAAAAACGTCACAAGCAGTCCATCACGTTATTGCGTCGTTAAAATTGCAAGCGATGTGCCTGTAACAAATGTGCTCGGCTTTAGATTTATTAGCTCGAGCTAGAGCAAGGCCTGAGTTTAGAGCTATTTCGAGCTTAAGGGCTTACGTGGAAATATGAAATACTTCAATGCTAGTCGTTTGAGTTTTATAGTTGGCTTGAAATTGATTTAGTGCTTAGAAATGTCACTGGGGATTTATTGGTTTAGTATTCTGTTTAGTGTCAGGGTTTAATTCTTATCTGGCTTTTAAAGGATCTCTGGGTGTTCTATTGGTTGTTAACTTATACTGGTCATAAAAAGTGAGGTTATTTTTTTTAAGGACTTAGATTGACGTATGTTGGTTTGATCTACATATATCTATTCTAATATTATAAAGAGGAAAGGTTTGTTTGTTTGGATTGAATAGGCTCCAGAACGGCTGGACCGATTTCAAAAATTCTTTCACTGAGTGACATAGGCTTTAAAAAACGGGATCCGGGCGAAGCCGAGGCTGAGGGTGGGAAAATAGGGGTAATTTATTGTTCACTAAAAGTTAATAGCAAAAACAAGGTAGCTATTTCAAAAGTCAAGCATGTAATAGTTTGTATAAATTATTGCCACAAAAAAATATAAAATAATAACTTTTTAATAAAAAAAATTAACCGCCGAAAAAACTAAAAGGCAATAATATGTTTGTTCGACGATAACTTGAGTATTTTTGATCTGATCTTTGTGAAAGTTGACAATACTGTAACTATTTTGATGAAAATAATTTCTGATGATTTTGCGTTTATTACACATTGTAGGTGAGCACTAAGAAAGGATTTTTAAATTCACTCCCTAAGAGTAAAACTAATTACTTATCGTACGCAGACAAAATCGCGGGCAAAAGCTATTTTACTATACAGTCCTTATAACACAGACTTATTTTTATTCAGACCACATTCATTGATTTCAATATTTCTAGGGTCTTAGTGAAAAATGGTTGTATATTCTTCTTAAGCAATATGACACTTAAACCGTTTTTCATTCAAATATGCCTGACCTTTATTTAACGACACCAGTTCCAAAGTTACACAGTAGTTTACAATTTCAACATCCATCTTCTTAAACTAATAAGCTTAACTCTTCAATACAAGCCGTCATTTGAGTCATCTCATTCAGAATACGCGTCAAAAACTTATCTTTGCATCACTATGCGTCATCAAACACAGAAAATACAACCTTAATCCACTAAACACAGAGTCCAAAATTACAATACGTTAAAATACTCATGCAATGTTAAGCTATTATATTACCAACGCTACGACTTTGAACTCTATTGACAAACAATCCGCTGACTCTTAACAAATATTCGTTTGGAAACAAATGACACGTCATTTTAGAACACATATCAATTTGTACGATTCGTTCCTTTATAGAAATATGGACTTAAAGACCTTGGAATAGAGTCTAAATTGGATTAACTAGTGTTTTGTTGTTCGTTTAACTAGAGTTACCGTTGACATTTGTAGGCGTAACACGGTAAGGCATAAATCTCGCCAAAACGTTTATGTGAAAAGAGGGCCAAGTTTGGCGCAAACAAGGTTCTTGGTTGTTTACTTCGATAGTAAAGCATGTGAGGTAACGAATGCCAAGTTCTATTGCATTTCGTTGTCAATAATTAGAAATTTAGTTTTTCATAATATAATTGTTTACTCTGTTACATAAAATAAGGACAAATTGCACGTTTACCGGAACAACGTTACATATCGAAATGTTTTACGGCGTGAATTCAAATTTAAATGTGCAGACTTAGAGTCTTAAATGGAGTAGCAAAATATTTAGATATGTCACGTTGTTCTGGCAAACTTTTGAAATATACGTACTAACAATCTCATTTTACATTGGAATGAAACAACTATAAACGGATGTAACTAGTGTATTTTATTTTATTGCCACCTTTTTCTTAATAGACTTTGTGCCTAGGTACTATCCACAAAAAATTATCTAGTCCCAACTTAAATAAAGCATGTGATATAAGTATCTACTGAAAAATGAATGTGTATACATATATATATATATATGTATTACACATCTAAGATCACTACTGACTGACCATTGTGATAAAAGGTAAACTAAAAACAAAATGTGTTAAATCGGACCATTTTTGTCAATTTGATAATTCCTGGTAAAATATGTTAAAAGACTGAGAGTTGTTACAATTAATTAAATGATATAAAAAAACTGTCAGCTAAACTTGGCTTAAACCCTACCGCGTGTGCATAAAATTATTACTATTGTTACTGTAACCCGGTAGAGTTTGAACTTTGAAAAACAACCGTTAGTAAGTTTAGATTATATTAAATTTCAAAAAGCCTTACCTACCTACTTGTAAAATTAGTTTAAAAAATTACTTTTATTTTTTAAGTTCTTGTTATTTTCGTTATCAAACTACTCTAGGTTATAATTTACTGTTTTAATCCATGAATTTTGTCATTTTGAAGAATATTCACTAACATTACATAATAACTATATCCAATGTGTACTACGATTATGGCAATTGGAAAACACCCAATAGTACGATATACCTACCATGAGTTAAATGAAGAGTCGATATAAACGCAAAAGTAATATTATAAATGCGAAAGTAACTCTGTCTGTCTGTTACGCTTTCACGCTAAAAATACTGGACCGATTTTAATGAAATTTGGTACAAAGAAGGTCTAGAGCCTGAGAAAGGACATAGGGTACTTTTTAACCGACTGCAAAAAATGAGGACTTCCACGCGGACGAAGTCGCAGGCAGAAACTAGTAAGGTTATAAAACAAGACAAATCTCTTTAAGATGCCTGTCTAGGCGGGGGCACTGCCGTGCACCAAAACACCAGTTTTTTTATTAACTAAGAAACAACAGCACAACAAAGTAGTTTTCTCTTGCCACAGTATAAATAAGCAATGTGAGATAAGGACCTTTATTCGGGAAGCAATCTTGATATTGCTTTCGAGAAGCTATAACGCAAAGCATCTGTCACTGTCGCTCTTTCACTCATGACAAAAGTGTGACAGTGACAGAAATACTTTCTCGCGCGAGAAAGCATCTGTGTAAAATTTTCGAAACTTCGGTATAAAATTTAAAACTGTTTTAGTTATTTTATTCCAATAAATATAGGTTCGCAAGTTAAATGCATTGAAATGAAACAATTATAGCGAATTTTGCTCTAGTATTTTTTTTTATTTGCTGACGTTTTGAATATTTTACAGTTTCCGTATTCGTAACCGTAAGATATCACATATTCCATTATAATAATTTTATCCAATATGAAAATGATACAACATATGCATGAAATGTTTTGTAACATATAGCAAACCTAGATCTAAAGGCAACTAACTCAAAAACCTGAAGATTTGAGTAATGTGCATCATCAAATACCTTGCAGCAAAACCTAACTACCACTAAAACAGATTTGCATAAATACATACAGAAAACTTCACAGTGCACATATTAATCAGTTTTTCGCTCATCCTAAAAATACATTTTTTTAGATATCTCCCTTTAGACCTACGTGTGCGATATGACGTCTGGTTCCCAAATAGCGGTCCTGTCAATTATGACAGGCCATTGAAAGGCAACCGAATAGGCTCTTGATAAGATTCAGTTCCGACTGGAGGGAGCGGGCTTCAATCCAAATGGTATCAAATTATAAGGAGCTATGATTGACAGCCTTTTGTTTAAGATTTTAACAAATGAGCATCTTCGAGCGTTTGAGAGGTCGTTATTGTCTCTAGCTATATAATGGTTGCAAATAATATTATTAAGTAATAATTTCTGATGCCTTCGCGGTTATTACAATTATTAAGTAACTTTAAATTATTAAGCTTCTGCCCGCGACTTCCTGGAACTCCTTCTTTTTTGCAGTCGGTTAAAAAGTAGCCTATGTCCTTTCTCAGGCTCCAGACTTTCTTTGTACCAAATTTCATTTAAATCGGTCCAATAGTTTTAGCGTGAAAGCGTAACAGACAGACAGACATACGGATAGAGTTACTTTCGCATTTATAATATTAGTAGGGATTAGCGGCCCGCCTTGGCTTCGCACGGATCGCTTTTTTTAATATAATATAGCCTATGTCACTCTCGAATAGTGTTGCTTCCCAACAGTGAAAGAATTTTACAAATAAGTCTAGTCGTTTTGGAGCCTATTAAATCCAAACAAACAAACCTTTCCTTTTATATTATATTAGTTTAGAGTATATATATATATATTCATGACGAATGAGTTGTGGATTTGACATAATTATGTACTACCTACTTACGTTAATTACTTACCTAATTATTGAATTGTAAAAAGTAAGTAATATGTAAAAAAACTATTTCTGATTTCACTGGCATATTTTGATTTATTTGCTGACGTTTCGATAATTTTACAGTTCCCATATTTGTAACACCACTGAGCTGACAGTAGGTTTAGGTTAGACTATCGTCAGCTCAGGCTTAAAAATAATAGTAAGGTAACTATTAGGAGCTTACGCATAATTATATTATTATAATATACTAGCTGTGCCTGCGACTTCGTCCCCGTGGAATAGTAATTCTTCATAAGCCTTCATATTTTCCCCGTTTTTTACACATTTTCCACTGTTTCTTCGCTCCTATTGGTCGCAGCGTGATGTTATATAGCCTAAAGCCTTTCTCGATAAATGGTCTATCCAACAAAAAAATAATTTTTGAATTCGAACCAGTAGTTCCCGAGATTAGCGCGTTCAAACAAACAAACTCTTCAGCTTTATAATATTAGTATAGATTATTATGATCATTTTTACCTAAAACCAATACAAATAATCATACAAACACACATTTAAATATAAGACTAATTTGATAGCACGACTATTAATAACAGCGTATATAAATCAGCTCTTTCACTTCATACAGACGTGTTTGATTTATTCCCCGCGAACGTTCCGCTGGTGGCAGAGAGGCGGTTGTAGTGCACGCGCTGTGATACATTGCTGTGCTTGTCTGGATTGTATGATAATCTGATTGAGAATTTATGATAAAGTATATTTGATATTGTGATATTTCCTTCGAAACGACTCGATCGATTTTCATCAATTTTGTATCCTACAATCTACTTATAAAATAGGTAAGTCGAATAAGAGAATATTATATTTTATACTGCCAGGTGTTATTCTGTGTAAGGGTAGTAACAAAACATTATTTACCAGGTTTGTTATTTGTATGAATTTAACACTTCTTTCCTATATGGGTAGATATAGCACAAATTCGTATAATTTTATTAATCTACATATTATATATCTTTAGTTAATTCATATGAAACAATTTAGTAGGTACTAAATTAATCAAACTCTGAGTATTACTACATATAGTTACATAATATAATTTTATTATATGCATTTAGGATACAAATACAAATCCTCGTGTTGCATCGACCCATATCAAAACACGTTGCATTTAATTTATTGAAAATATTAATTAAACACTAATTAAATTAAACATAAACAAAATATAGATAAACGAAAAATTATATTAATTTAAACACGCTTACATATATAAATGGAAGGAAATTTTATAAACAAACAACATTCTGAGAAATAAAAAAGTAACGAGAAAATGTTTGAATTAAGTATATTCGTTACCAAAATTTCTTCACCAAATAACTTCCAAGTATAAATAAACATTATGTTTGTCAATACTCATTTAACATTAAATGAAAATTTACTGAGACAATATATCATCTGTATCATCCACAACCGACTCGACAACAGCAACCCGCCCCCTTTTGGAGTCATACAACGGATTCCTGAAGGCAGTACCAGCTGTGGAAGCCACTGTGGCGGTAGACTCCCTCCTAGCCAGGGACACAATACTCTCCGTCCTTCTATCAAACCTGGACAGAAGACCAGCAGTCGACCCACTCCGACCACTCAGCACTGGTATCGATGGTAAACGAATCGCAGAAGTCGGAAAACCTGGAGTCTTATAATAATACACATAAACAACAGCCATAGCTACCACCACAGCAAAGAACATAGATATGGATATCTTGAACCAGGATCCTTGGGCAGATAAAGGTGGTCCACTCAAAGAGAAAGCTTCTGCACCAAGCAACATATGCCTCGGTATTCGTCTGTCGATGTCGTTGGTAGCTCCCAAGCTCATTCCAGTGTACTCTCCCTTTTCCACAATTACTAACTGAATTTTATTTGGTGGAATTATTCCGATATGGTACACTAACCTGTCTTGGCTGTACGACGTTACTATTTTGTCAACCAGCTCCGTAAATTCCATCAGATCGAAACTCTGGTCTCTTTCGAATGCTATAGATCCCCCACAGATTTTACAGCAGTGGCCTATAGGTTTTATAGGTTCTGTGCAAGTCAGCACAGGACAGTATTTGAGGCTGCAGTCTATTTCCAATAACGCATCTTGACAAGGGCATCCCCGCACTGTTGATGAGCATGAGTTATCTGCAACGACTATGCCAGTGGTTTGATGACTGTTAAAAAAGAAAGTCTGTGATGTGTCAGAATCCAGAACGCGGCTGTAGAATGATGACGTATCATAATTAATTCCGCTTATTGTCAGCTGTCGGACATGTTGAGTTATGTCGGGGAGGGTTAGAGAAAATTGAGCGTTTTTGGGGAACTCGACCGAATCATCCGAACAAGGTACTCTCTCGGCGTCAGGGGTGGCTTCATTGAACTTGGTCGATTCCCAAACATCCGGATAGGCCCAAGACGACAAAGACTTATCAAGGAAGTATTTATTGCGTTCAGTGCAGTTGCTTTCCTCTGGATCCTCACCGATTGTAAGCACTCCATCTAGAAGCATGTCTCCTGTATTTGGCAAGATGAATCCTTTGACAAACGTCTCACCTTCAAAAGTAACATCTGCTTGGATCGTTTCTGGGAAGATAACAGTTTGCTTGGAACAGGGCAGTTTTCCATCGTTAAAATTCATCGGGAGGTTAAATTTTGTGTTCGGTAGCCATGTCACTTTTGTTGAAAGCGAAAGGTTGATGACACTTAATATTATTGTCACTTGCGTACGCATGATGTGATCGAATCAATTTGAACTAACGAATGGCAATATCATGAGAGCAGACTGTAATCCGATACTTGTGATTTCGTGTCTGGCCGTTCATTTATCGACGCCTGTTTATGAATGATGACACGACCAATTGTGATTAAACATGTTTGTGTATTGAATCATCGTGTCATTGTGCAGGGGAGCGGTAAATTGGGACGTGGACAGTATGAGCTGCGGAATAAAATTAAGCAGGTGATTGATGTTATGTTACTTGTGAAATGTTGGAGTGACTGAAGAACGTATTATTAAAGTTACACTAATTTCGCACGTCGACTTTCTGTTTCGAATTTAATATAAACATTCTTTGACAATTTTAATTGAAGATTTGTTTTGTATTTTATTAAAATTCACCCGCTAACGGGGTTAAAAAGTAAGCGGACAAAGTTGCGGTAAGCTAAGTAGCGTATACAAAATATTATTAAATTACTTTTGACATTTCAGATGCAACGTTGCAACCATTTCAACTAGTAAAACCTACAATTATTATTTTGTCGTCTTAATTTTATTTTTCCTACTTAGCTTAAATATGAACGTAGGTATAATCAAACGCGAGTAGGTATACTTAAGCGAGATGTGTTGAACTATCGTTTATAGTTGTTCTATTCCAATGTGTAATAACCACAAAAGCATCAGAAATGATTAAAGAATAGATATAAAAGTCTTTAAGCAATCTTCAAGGCTTTTTAGGATTACCACCATCTTGAGTTAGCAATATAAGTCCCCCAGTACCTTATGAATCCTATGATTTATGGCGAGAGGAGTCGCGGCGCGGTGTTGTACAAACCATTAATGAGTTTTGGAAGGGTGGGAAATTTAATAAGGCTGCCAAGGAACGTAGTTATGCAAATTTTATTGCTGGAAAAGCCTTAAAGGAAACATACGGGATGGCGTTTTGATCAATGCTGTTTAAAATGACTTGAAAGTTTGCGACAATTATGTTGAAAAAAAATATTCTTGATTTAGATATTATAGTATGTTACTCAACAAACAAAAACTTTTAAAAATTTTCTTTTTTGACAGGCTGCTGACCAGAGGTGAGTTTGTGACAATGTGGAGATGAGTTGTGACATTGTAAAATAAAATATATTTTATTTGTAATAACATATCAGTAACAATTAAGATTGAAATTGTCCTCCACACAAGCATAGCCTGTTTCATAGGGTCATCATTCGATTTAACAAATTAGGATTACATTGCCAAAAAATTTGATAATTTGTGACATATTTGAGTTGTGACAGTGTAGAGCTGAGTTCAAATAAAAAAAATGATTCCGTATTTTATTTTATTTGCCGTCGTTAATTGAAAATTTTAAAGTTCCCATATTAGTAGCATAACTGAGCTAATCCTACTACTATTATAAAGGCGAAAGTTTGTAAGTATGGATGTATGGATGTATGGATGTATGGATGTTTGTTACTCTTTCACGTAAAAACTACTGAATGGATTTGAATGAAACTTTACCACAATATAGCTTATACATCAAAATAACACATAGGCTGTATTTTATAACGATATAGTGTAAAATACTAATCATACGCAGACGAAGTCGCGGGCAGAAGCTAGTAATCTAATACTTGTTTCATTCCAATGTGTAAAAATAATCTAACGCTATAATGTTTTATTCAAAATTGGAATAACCGAGAAGGCATTAAAAATCTTATTAATCAAAAACGCAGCGTTTCCGTCCACAACTAACACCTTTATACAGCCATTTTAGAATAAGATCGTCACACGGTACGCACAATATGCTTGGTTAGATAATGGTTCTATACAAGCTTTAAAGGGGCGCAGTAAACGTACTTATAGCACTTGTAGAATACGCTTATGCTTGGGGTGTCTTTAATAACTCCTGTAGCTATAACGACACCCGTAAAGGCTGTTAAATTGATATTATAATTTATAATTCCATTTAAGCTTCTTGGTATTAATTGTTTTGTGTTAGTCATTATTTGATGTATTTAATTAATAAAAATTTCTGATGCCGTCGCGGTTATTACACATTGGAATGAAACAACTATAAACGGATTTAACTCGCGTATTTTTATTTTATTTTATTTGCTGACGTTTCGGATTCTTTACAGTTTCCATAATCGTAGCACGACTGAGCTGACAATAGTCTAACGCCCCCTTTTTTTATTTGTCCCTGACTATATTTTAAAATTTTCAATACCTACATTTAACATCAAGTAAACTTTTGTGAATTAAACTAAGTATTATATATAACTTACCCCTAGCAAGATTCGAACCCGCAACCTCTGCTTTTATAACAGACTACTAGAATAGTCATAAAAGCAATTATTCAAATAAAACCTATCTTTATGAGGAATGCTTTTAGCCACAAGTTAATGAAATTTCACCAAACAATAATATATTTACGATACCGATATAAATATATTTATGACACTGCTAAAAGGTTAGAGAAACGGATGCAGTAAAAACTAATCCACCATTTATTACTTGATTGAAATGGATTCGGTGCATTTTATGTAGATTTTATCGTGACGTCATAATCTTGTATGTAATCTTAAAATATAACTGATATTTTTACAACTATGTGCGTTGTTTCTTTGGATTTATTTCTTTAGGTTTTCCATAACAATAAACATAGGTTTAAACTTGTAATGTAATGTAGTAGGTAATATCGAAATATTGTTGTAGTATTTCTATTAAAGTAGGTAAATATATTTTTTCTTATAAACAGTCTTAGGAACTGTATAGTTTTAAAAGCAAATATTATCCTACTACTATTATAAAGGCGAAAGTTTGTAAGTATGGATGTATGGATGTTTGTTACTCTTTCACGTAAAAACTACTGAATGGATTTGAATGAAACTTTACCACAATATAGCTTATACATCAGAATAACATATAGGCTATATTTTATAACGATATTGTGTGAAGTACTCATCGTGCGCAGACGAAGCCGCGGGCAGAAGCTAGTTTATAATATTTGCTTTTATTAGCGTAATTTATTTTATTGTCGTTTCGGAGCCTTCACAGATTCCATAATCGTAGCCCGACTGAGCTAACAATAGTTTTATACTAAAGAAATTATCAATAGGTAGGTACAGATTATTTAAAAACGGCGAAATTGATTAAAAAAAAAGTTTTCTATAAACTAACGCTTTGGAAAGTCACGGAAGGGGTGTAAAATTGGCCTTTTTAATCCCCTCGTAGATTAAGGTGAAAGACCTCAAATCAATAGGGCGCGACTTGACCTTTCAGGTCTGTGATGAATTGATTCTTTTGTCGCAGTTTTCCTTACTTTAGGGCGAATTGTAGGGACGATTTGAATTGGACAGTGTCTGTAGTCGCACGGTTAATCATAAAAGAAATATTTCAATTAAATTAAACTGTTTTTGGAGCGTTCAAATATTACGTAACACAATTTTCGAAGATTTTTGTTTATTTTATTAAGAAACAATATTACGTAACGCGTTGTTTGACCCCCCCTAACAGTCGTAACGCATCGTAAGACCCCCACTTTCCTTTTTTTTTACGTTTATTTCATACTTACTAACAATCCTAAAAATTTCATCTTTTCCTAGTACCTCACTCTGTAGGTAAGTACCTACATACCTAAGTATTTGTATATACTTACTGGGGTTAAAAACATATACCGTAATTATCTAAGAAAGTAACCACATTTCTAGCAGATAAAAACAAAGTAAAACCGCACTTAATCAGCACATTTCAAAAAACAAAAAAAAAAACATAGAAGTTAAAATAGAATAAATTACTCACACTTGTCTTAACTTCGAAATTATGAGCGCAACAGACTTGTTACTAGAAATCATTTAATTCAAAAACCAAAATCACATTCAAAAATCAACCGAAACGTTTCAACTTTACAGTCCATTTTGATTCAAACGTTGATCGTAATTATTCCTCTTTTAATTATTAGACGCTATAATGTTGAATTTGGTTTTGCTATTTTGGGTCGGCGTTGCCAATTGAGTTTTAACTTTAATTCTGGGGGTATAAAGTTGATTTTGCCTCGTGGATTAAAGTTGAATGCAGTTTTTGCCCGCCCGCTGTGCAGTCGAGGTGATCATAACAAATCATCAAGTTGTTGCTTTGGGAAGTGCACACAGCACTCTTAAAATAATTAAAAAGTAATATAATATGCAAAAAGGAGACTTAAACGGGGGACTAAAAATATAAATGTACGTCGCAAACGTCAGAGGTTTAAATACGCAATTTAATTCCGTTTTTTTAGGTTATGTACGTAAATAAAGAGTAAATTGGGACCCTATTACTGAGACTCCGTTATCCGTCCGTCCGTCTATCAATCAAGCAAATTCATGAACCGTGATAGTCAGTTTAAATTTTCACTGACAACAACAAATACTAAAAATGTAATAAAAATATTGTACTGTAAAGTTTAAATCAGTATATCATAATAAATAATAATCGTTTATTTCGGTTTAACGAACCAACTGACTAGGGTGGCAGGGTGTAGCGTTAAGAAAAGCTGGTATGTAATTATCAATACATACGTTTTCATACGAAGTTTTTCAACATGGTAGTCTAACGCTAAAGTAACGTCAGCTCAGTCGTGCTCCGGATATGGGAATTATAAAGTTTTCGAAACGTCATCAAATAAAATAAAATACGCGAGTTAACAGAAATTATTAAATTAATACCTACTAGGTATCATTACTTAGGTGTTATAAAACAAAACAATAATAATTTCTGATGCCTTCGCGGTTATTACACATTGGAATGAAACAACTAATAACGGATTTAACTCGTGTATTTTATTTTATTTTTCTAAAGTGACTAGCGTTAGACTATTGTCAGCTCAGTCGTGCTACGATTATGGAAACTGTAAAGAATCCGAAACGTCGGTAAATAAAAGAATCCCTAATATTCCCTATTAATATTATAAATGCGAAAGTAACTCTGTCTATCGGTCTGTTACGCTTTCACGCTAAAACTACGGGATTAAAATGAAATTTGGTACAAAGAAAGTTTGGAGCCTGAGAAAGGACATAGGCTACTTTTTAACCGACTGCAAAAAAGAAGGAATTCCACGCGGACAAAGTCGCGGGTAGAAGCTAGTATGTTATAAAACAAGTTGGTTAAATTATGCTTACCCATAAGCAGTGTACACCAAGTCCTTAAACAAACCGGCGAGCTCACAAGCTACTCTGATAGACTGCCTACTCCTCGCATAAATTTCACCACATGGGGGCTAGCATAATTTAATATGCGTATTAGCGATCTGCTCAATACGTACATGTTATTGAATTGAGACTAGGTAATATATATGACTTGCTGTTATATGTGAAGTAATTAATCTCATACTAAAAAGAGCTATCTCGCATAGTATATATATATAGTATTAAAACAAAGTCACTGTCGCTGTCTGTCCGTCCCAATGTATACCTACTTAAATCTTTAAAAGTACGCAACGAATTATGAAGCAGTAAATTTTAACAGATATAGTGATTCGAGAAGAAGATTTATAGTACCCGTGTGAAAACGGGACGGGTTGCTTAGCTTAGTCTATTTAGGTTTTTACCCCTTCAACCCCTTTTCAAAAGTTTTGGTTAACATTTACAAATAAGGTAATAAAGAAATTAAGATTTACGTACCAATTTTTACCGCGTATAGAAACTTTGTAACTTTGCATAGCGGTATATTTTATAACGTAGGCGAGCACTAAGAACGGTTTTTTTAAAATTCATACCTTAAAGTAATAAATTGGGATTTCAATTTTAGTTTAAAAATTTGCCCTTTTTTGAGGTGATATGAGCGGAGCAGTAACCTTTCCACGCAGGCGAAGTCGCGGCCAGAAGCTAGAATAACATAAGAACACACGATTATAATTATACAAATATAATGTATAAAATAATGAAAAATAAATTAATCTAAATCTGAACTGTTTATGCGAAATTCTATTCGTATTCTAGTAATATACAAGCCAAATAAAATAAGGCTCTGTTATCAGTGTTGCCAATTTAGCGATTTTGTCGCTAGAACTAGCGACTTTTGCTTAAGGCTTAGCGACCAAAAAAAAGTTTTGACGACAATAATAGTTTAGCGACTTATCTGGCGACTTTTGGAGTACAAATTAAAACAGTTCAAGAGCCAATAATAGATACATTTTTTGTCAAATCGACACAGAATTATTCAATGCCAAGAGATACATAATATGGAAAACGACAAACGCGATAGCGCACCAAATTCAAACTTTATTTAATTGAAGTTCCATTTGTATATCATTATGGGGGGGGGGGGTCCACGAACTTTTTAGCGACTCGAATTTCTAGGAGTTGGCAACACTGTCTGTTATTCATGAAATGCATCTACTAACCAACGCATGGAATGCAATTCTATTTCTCAGCATGAAACATCGTAATGTAGTCAACTTGGCAAGTTACTTGAAAATACGTTTATTGGAATTATTGTAACATTCCGGGAACTAGCATTAATTTTTGGGTAGGTAATTGAGACAAGATGAAAAATTCTCATAAAGATTGGAATGAAACAACTTAATTAATTTACTTTAGCATACTATTGTCAGCTCAGTCGTGCTACGATTATGGAATCTGTAAAGGCTCCGAAACGTCAGCCAATAAAAATAAAATACGCGAGCTAAATCCGTTATAGTTGTTATACTCCAATGTATAATATTATAACCGCGAAGGCATCAGAAATTATTATTCTCATACAGCTTTCCTAGACAAGGGCGCCTAGACGAGGTGCCAACGATCAACGTTAACGTTAAACGAAACGACCAAAATGTATGGGATTTGACATCCGCGAACTTTTTGACGTACGTGACAGTCGCTCGCGAATGTCAAATCCCACACATTTTGGTGCCAACGTTCAACGTTAACGTCGAACGCCTCCTTATATTCAAATTTTGCTTTATTTTTTGTATCTTTACGGGTTTTAACAGATTTTATATAGGATTCATAGAAGTTGGTATTTATTATTATTTTTTTCCTATTTTTTAAAAGTTTACCACTTTGTCACCGTAATGGTTTTTTCATAGATGTTTGCAATATAATAGTTTTTTTGAGCTTGTTTATTTTATTTATTTATTTGGCATACTAAACAGATACCATACGGTACCTAATATACAATGTAATAAAATAGGTGTTGAACAGTTTCTGACTAGTATGAGATCCAATCTTGTGTCGTTGTTAATATAAAAAAATAAATTACCTGAGCAAAACTTAACTCCTATCTGTACAAAGCGTTATTCTAGAATTTACTCTCTTGTTATTAATTAGGTCCTTTCATGTTTAATTAGAATATAACCTGTATTTTATATTTTACCTTCGCATAGCATTTTCGTTTCAAATTCAATTTGCTTTCAACACTTCACCGCGGTTTCCTCTCCGTTAAGCCCAAACAAAATTATTTTAACGAATATTCTAAATTAGATAAGTGCTCTAATATTTTAATTTTAAATAACAATAAGAATAACCGGTCAAGTGCGTGTTGGAATCGCGCTCGAAACGTTCCGTACAATGTTCCCTCCTTAAATAAATATTTATTTTATCTAGTATTTGTTAACGACAACAGATATATATCATCTGTGAAAATTTAAACTGGCTAACTACCACTACTACGCTCTTAGAGATATAGCCTGGAGACAGACGGACTCACGGACAGCAGAGTCTCTATGATAGGGTCCTATGTAACCCTATGGGTACAGAACCCTAAAAACGTCACGGTTTAATTCCGTTAAAATTAATTTAATTTCCACATTTTTGAGTGGTACTCGAAAGAACCCGTTTCAAATCTTTATAAAAAGCAATTATAATAATGATCTTGAAGTACATGGCTTCCATTTTTCAAGACCTGCTAATCACATGACAGAATAACCTAGTCCCGTGTCTTCTTAATCTGGTTTTCTTTCTTTGTTGGACCCATTGGTCGAGTGTTAAGATTTCCACCGCAATCGTTTTACCGTTGAAGTGCCTTTTGTAGTTATCGGGGTTTTTTCCCAAATACGTTTTTTGGACAGATGCCATTGTTGTTGGTACAATAGAGTTGTTGCAGTTGACGGTGCCTTTAAGGGATATAAGGGTTCCAGTTTGAATTCACCGCTCACTTCCCCGATGGAGCGTGATTTTATTTTACGGAAAAATCTTTTTGGCACCTTTTCTGAAACGTCAAATGCGTAAACAATTTTTGATAAATTTTCCTTAAAAATGATTGAAGTCCTGACAACGAAGACGGAGGTAGCCGATTCGAATCTTGCTAGTGTAATGAACGTGAGTAGGTGTCTATTTCTATGTAAGTCTTGGATGTTATGTTGGAATGTTATGGAATAAAACTGTGTTTATCCGTTGTCTAGTAAATACCCATAGTAAAAATTTTGTTTGGGACTAGATAAATTGGTATGAATCGTCAAACTTTATTGTTATTAGGTACATTACTATGTGACCCAACAAATGTTGTTTTACTACCTACTACCTTTATCACCTGATATTAAAAATCCTTTACAATCTATTCTCATACCTACTAAGTAATAAAACAAAATGATGAAAACCGAAAATCGACCCGTTTTACAGCAATTTGATCACAAACATGGTGCGGTGACTCCAGATTTTATATATTAGAAGATACTATAATAAATCTCTTGCTACATTTCATATTCCTATCAAGTCAAGAGAAAATTGCAAAAGTTCGAACTCGATCTCATCGAAACAGTTTCCGAACGAATTACCACAGACTAATCAAACATTGGTTATGTTTTCCCAATTAGTCCCTCAAAACCGAAAACTCGAGAGACGAACCAATTAGCAAAAGGTGACGGCCAATATCGGCGAGTGGCGCCGCACGGAATACCCAATAGAAGCCAATTATACGAAACTTTTCTTTTTAAACCATATTCCCGGCGGAGTGGAGTTTAGGTTGTCTGTGGCAGGGTTTATGCCGGGATGTTCGATAGCATTTTGTTTATGGTAGGTGGCGTTTTTTAAGTCTCTTTCCTGGTCACATTATTAACTACTAGCTAACTTTGTCTCATTCTCTCTCTCAGGCTCCAGACTTTCTTTGTAACAAATTTCATTTAAATCGGTCCAGTAGTTTTAGCGTGAAAGCGTAACAGACAGACAGACAGACAGAGTTACTTTCGCATTTATAATATTAGTAGGGATATAGATAAGAAGAAGATAGATATATAATATTATTATATAATAATATATATATATATATAGGTATATATATAGATTTAACTGTCAAATCAGTATGACCAGGATAAAGAGTTGGAACGCTTATAGAATTACCCAAGATGTGCTAAAGCCTTATTTGGACATAAGGGGGCCTTGACAAAACTGTCACGTGCGTCACAAACGTTCGCGGAGGTCAAATCCCATACATTTTGGTCGTTCCGTTTAACGTTAACGTTGAACGTTGGCACCTTGTCTACACCCCAAGATCAATATAGGTTTACTGGCGTTTAAACTGCTCCCTTTTCTGGTCACATTATTGACTATTTAATTGTAAAATCAGGTAATATGACCAGGAAAAAGGAGGTGAAACACTAGTAGAACGATGATGAAGATGTTCAATCCTCATTTGTAATTAAAAAAGAAAGACATTATAATAAAATAATTAAATCTTTTATTTTACATTTTTATTTACACGCGCTGTGCCTTGTTTTGCTCACTTAGTTAACAAAGTAAGAAAACTTGACGGAAAATAATATAAAGTATTTATTTTTTAATTAGGTATTATTCATTTTTAGATACGTATGTAAAAATGAATACAATAAATGGATTCTTGAATGAAATAAAACTCAACTTCAACCGTAATTCAATGCTTGAATTTTTTTTTAAAACTGTAATAGGTACTCTGTAAAGTAGCTAAAATGACGAGAGGAAAGTCAAAAAGATCAGTTGATCCTAAGCCACTTACTTACCTAAACTTATTAATGACATCCTAATCACGCTATATCGGTTCCTAAAAACAAATTAGGGGGAATTTTCCCAATTTTGCCCGCGACTGCTTAGAAAATGCCTTCTTAGTAAAAGACAGCATGCGCTCGGCTTAGTAAGTGGGTTTTTATGATAATATGGGGCCAGGGGATCTATTGTACCAATTTATGGGGCGGGTCGAGATTTGAAATCGTTGGGGCATTTCTCGGTATTTACATCTCGATGTTGGTACACTGGTGATGGATGGGTCTTATGGTTCAACGGGTTAGTTTATTACTGTTATAATTTGGATTTATAGCGTTAAAAAATAGATCCTACTACTATTATAAAGGCGAAAGTTTGTAAGTATGGATGTATGGATGTATGGATGTATGGATGTATGGATGTTTGTTACTCTTTCACGTAAAAACTACTGAACGGATTTGAATGAAACTTTACCACAATATAGCTTATACATCAGAATAACATATAGGCTATATTTTATATAACGATATAGTGTAAAATACTAATCATACGCAGACGAAGTCGCGGGCAGAAGCTAGTAACGAAATAATTTCTGATGCCTTCGCGGTTATTACACATTGGAATGAAACAAATATGAACGTCAGGGAGGATTGCTATGGTGTAATGATTCAGGACACTGCCGCTAGTAAAGGCATAGCTGCGTGGGTTCAAATCCCACTGGGGGTCTAAAATTTTCTACATTTGTCTTTGTACAAAAATATCATTATGACTATGAACGAATTTACTTGCGTATTTTATTTGCTGACGTTTCTGATTCTTTACAGTTTCCATAATCGCAGCAAGACTGAGCTGACAATAGTCTAATGCTAAAGTGAAATAGACAACGACTTTGGAAATGAAACAACTATAACGGATTTAGCCGCGTATTCTATTACTTTCCATATTAAAAATCACTTGAGCCTCAGACTATCGTCAGCTCAGTTGTACTACGAATATGAGAACTATAAAGTTTTCAAAGCGTCAGCATAAAATTAAAGTACGCGAGTTAAATCCGTTATAATATAAAGCTATTACTAGTATAGTTATGTATATTAACTTACTTAACTCCTAAAACTTACACCTAATTACAAAAGAGGTTATGTAAAGAATACAAACGAGTAAATCTTTTTCGGTGTAGATGTCAATAGGTATGATAGACACGAGCATCTATACCTGAGTCTTGGTTATACATTTCTTTCCAACCTTACTTCAGCCAATTGTACACACGAACAACCGTAAAAATGCCAAAATGAAATTCTCTCAACATTCCGTAAAATATTCAACAAATCATTTCTGTTTTCTCGTGTAAAGAGGATTAGCCGGAATCTAAATTCGATGGGCGTGCCGGACGTTCCCGGAAACACGGATCTTTCCGGAAAAATATCATGGAGTCCGTAAAAATTCCATCATCGTAACGTTTATTACGGGCGTACGTTTTATTTCATCTATACATCGGTCCGGCTTGTGTTGCAAGGAAATTCCGAAAATCCATTAAAAACGTATGGAAATGTTCCCACGACAAAATCTTTTACGTCCCTTTGGCAATTAGTGCAGTCATTGAAGCGAAAAATACGGCCTTACCTCCGAATTTTTTTACTGTGAACCGATTTGCATGAAATTTTTGGAATTAGGCTCATCTTAACCTTAACTTCAAAAGTGAAAATGATCTGAACTCCGCCTATTATTTTTAAGGGGTGTAAACAACCCCTTAATGGAAAAATTGTAATTGAGCCATTTTATCGCTAGAAAACATGTCTAATAGTAAGTGGTGAAATGGTAAAGTATTTTCTAACATAATTACCTCATATTAAAATTATTTTCAACCCCTTGAAAATCTTACAACCCTTGCAAAGCACCACCTATTCAAAAATATAATAAACTAGCGGCCTGCCCCGGCTTCGCCGTCTATGTCACTCGGAAATAGTGTAGCTTTCCAAAAGTGAAAGTATTTTTTCAAATCAGTCCAGTCGTTTAGGAGCCTATTCAATCCAAACAAACAAACAAATGTTTCCTCTTTATTATATTACAATAGAGTAGGTATACGAGTACATTAGTATAGATAGATAACATTAAGCATTAGGTAGGTAATTACCAACTTACCTAATTCATTACAATATAATATCATGGGGGCTAGACAAGTGCCCAAAGTTCAGCGTTAACGTTAAATGTTAGCACCAAAATGTATGGAATTTGACATCCGCGAACGTTTATGACGTACGTGACAGTCGTTCGCGGATGTCAAATCCCATACATTATGGTCCTAACGTTTAACGTTAACGTTGAACTTTGGGCACTTGTCTAGGGCCCCATATGTACCTATCAATGTCTGTTGGTTTTGTAGATATGCTATGAATCTTGAGGTAGTTAATTTGAATTCTACTAACACTAACCCTTACTAGTGTTAGTGAGCGAGCATTTAAAAACAATGCCGAAATTCGAAATAACTCATTGTAATGGTGTGTATCACTAGTACATAGGTACATATAACGTAACCTTTACTTAAAAATTCAAATTATAACTATGAACTTGAAAATTATCTGTCAATGTTTTCTTATTTACATTAACACTCTGTAGCTACTCGCTTCGGACCATTCTCGATCACTGTCAATTTGCATACCTAGTAGGTATCTTATACATGTCTCTACACCCGTAATACCAAAATTTCCCGTTAATCGTTCGCCTGGCAACACCGTACCAAAATCCTGATACGGGCACTGGCCGTCTGATTACTTCGTATAAGCCGATTCGATCGCTTTAAGAGGCTTTGAGGGAGCCAGGCCTCACTGCTTGTGGCCTAATCAGACAAATATAGACCGGCCGGTTGCCCGATTGGTTAATATATTGATAGCAGAGTTGACAGATGTAATGACATCCGCGGATGCGGATGTTACATGGCTCATATTGGCGGTGCGGATGTGGATGCGGATTTTACACAGATCACTACTGCGGCGGTTTATCAAGATATTACAAGGCTCACATCTGCATATACAATCAAAAATATTCTAATTATAACAAAACTACCTTCTCCCTGTGACTTCGTTTGCGCACAATAAAAATTCCCGTTTTACCCCCTTAGGGATTAATTTTCAAAAAATCCCTCCTCTTGGCTCCCCTTTAAGATGCTTTGAGGGAGCCAGGTCTCACTGCTTGTGGCCTAATCAGACAAATATAGACCGGCCGGTTGCCCGATTGGTTAATATATTGGTACGTTGGTTGACAGATGAAATGACATCCGCGAATGTGGATGTTACATGGCTCATATTGGCAGTGCGGATGTGGATGCGGATTTTACACAGATCACATCCGCGGATGCATATGCGGATGCGGATGCGGATTTTGCACAAATCACATGCACAGATGCAGATGCAGATGCGGATCTTACATGGCTGACATCAAAAAAATATGCTAAATATAATATAGATTTTACTCTAACAAGTTATTAGTGACCTTACCAAGTTTTTCAACGAAATTTGTTTAGCAATCATCAATATATATAAGTACTATTTATATGTATAAAGTGTGAATTATATATGTAGTATTTTATATTCATGTAGCATAATGTCCTTATAATATTTTTTGATTTTCTTTATTTTTATGTTATTTTTTGCACCTACTGTTTTTTCTTCTGTACCTACTGCTTTAAGGTTGACTAGTAGAGAAAGCCTCAGACATTAAGTTTACGTTTTGTACACATACTTCTTTTTAGTTTTGTGCAATAAACTATAAACAAATAAACAGTGAAATTATGTAATTTATTTAGTAATATTATTTTAAAAGTTTAAAAGACTTTATGTTTAACTAGCTTCTGCCCGCGACTTCGTCCGCATGGAACTCCTCCTTTTTTGCAGTCGGTTAAAAAGTAGCCTATGTCCTTTCTCAGGCTCAAGACTTTCTTTGTACCAAATTTCATTTAAATCGTTCCAGTAGTTTTAGTGTGAAAGCGTAACAGACAGACAGACAGAGTTACTTTCGCATTTATAATATTAGTAGGGATTTGACATTGCAACAGACCACCCAAGTGTCGTCGCGTGCGATGATTTTTCGATAGCACTAAATGTCGGCCATTTTTTAATTAAACTTTTGTCTGATTCCTTTTCTTGAGACTTTATCGCGTGATTTATTTTAAATGCCACCAACTTAGTGAACATTTATAGACTTAAAAGTATTTTATGTTTTAAATCAGTTAAAAACGTAGATTTACCTTTGTACTATTCAACCCTAAAGTATTTTTTAAATTTTCATTATAAACTTATTACAGAAATAAAAAAATATATAGATACCTAAGTACAAACTTTCAACCCTGGTTTATCATTTTAGGGGTGATTTTAATAAAAAGATAAACCTATTTTTACTGATAATCCCACGTATATTAATTAAATACATATAATATACTAGCTTCTGCCCGCGACTTAGCCCGCGTGGAACTCCTCCTTTTTTGCAGTTGGTTAAAAAGTAGCCTATGTCCTTTCTTAGGCTCCAGACTTTCTTTGTACCAAATTTCATTTAAATCAGTCCAGTAGTTTTAGCGTGAAAGCGTAACAGACAGACAGAGTTACTTTCGCATTTATAATATTAGTAGGGATTTTATATGAAAATTCCTGGTAAAATAAACTATTACTTGTAAGTTCTTATCAATAAATATATACCTACTATAGTAAAGCCAGTTGTAAAAAAAATACAAATTTAAATAAACTCCGGACACAAAAGAATAATTTATAATAATAGCAACTTAATATTTGATAAGTACCTAATTAATATCTCTATAAAACATCGCCTCGTTGGGACCGTAGATCATACAAACACACAGACACGTCAAACATATACCCCTCTACGTCGGGGGTTAAAAAATAGACGTGAAAAGCGTGAAAACAAGTCACGCTTGAAACGGAGCGTGAATGATGACGTCACGTCACGCTGAGTGACGTATCGTGTAGATCTTAGGCAATCTTAGTAAGTAATTTAAGGATATGTTAGTTTTTTATGTATGTAGTTACTATGTTTATAGGTAAACTATGTATGGGTAGAGCGGATTTTCGAGCGTTTTTGTAGTCTCAAGCTAAATTTATAATGGTTGGAATTAAACAACTATTAACGGATTTAACTCGCGTATTTTTATTTTATTTGCTGACGTTTCGGATTCTTTACAGTTTCCATAATTTATTAGTTTTTATAATGGTTGCAAATGCAAATAATATTATGAAGTTTGATACTTTATAACAAACCAGTAGCTGGTACCAGGTAAAAAATATTAAAGTTTTTTTTCACTTACAGATACTGTTCTTAAATGTATTTTTTATTAATATGTTAATTTGCTGCGAATTTATCGAAACCAGCAAAATACAAACGTGATAATAACTTGTATTTGTATTTCAGCCAAATAAAAACATTTGAATACATTACTATTCAGAAAAAGAGGTATTTCCGAAGGTTTTATTGAAAAACAATACAAACTACAGCAATTCGATTACACAATTCTAACAGCCAAAAACATAACACGATCGGATTTGGTTCTTCTTACTCGGCTGATTGCCTTATACATAACTTATATACATAAACCAAAACAATCTATACGCTTCTCAATACGTACGTTTCAATACCTACCTTGTAGTATTGTCTTTAAGGTTGTTTTTTGCGTGCAGCTTTTTGTCATCGAAAAAAGGTTTTGATATGAAAATATCGGTGTTTCTCATGTAAACAGGTGTGAGATAGGCGCAGGAAATGAGCCGAGCCGTGGTTCCGTCGGTTTGTGCGATAATGGTTTTTGTGGACATTTTTTGGACGCTAGAAAAAGGTTGCCGATCGATGTCGGAGGTGGTTTAATAGTTTTGGAAAGATGATGGGGGTTTATTCTGAAGTTTGTGAAAGAAATTAGGGCCGAATGAATAAAAAATATCATTAAATATTTCATATTAATAAAGAACATAATATAATATCGTAATGTTTAAAATGACCAACGAAAATTGTCAAATAAAATCTTATTGTCGTTAGTTAAATTTGATCTGAGCGATCGTTCTATTATTTCCAGGATTTGTATTTTTTTAATGTAATTATGTTCTAAAAAATTACTTACACCCAAAAGAATTTTATACCTACGTAAGAAAACTTTAAAATACTTAATGATTTCTTCTAATGAAACAACTTTAAACGAATTTAACTCGCGTATTTTATTTTATTAGTTGACGTATCGGACACTTTAGCATAAGACTATTGTCAGCTCAGTCGTGCTACGATTATGGAATCTGTAAAGGTTATGTAGTAGGTTTTGAATATATTAGCAATTTTAACGATAATAAGTACCTATTGACGTGCCTGTCACTAATTGTCACACACGCGACATAAATGAAAGATAATAGTATAATTGGAAACCCATTTTGGATCGCGATGTGACAGATAACCGTAAGAGTTCAAAAACGATCCAAACTAAACTAGAATTGATTGGAGCAAACAGCTGTTGAACGAGTTGTCTAATTGCCAAACTTCCTAATAACATGAGTTACAAATTAATCGGATTAGGGTGGTGGCACACGCGGTGCGGTAGAAACTTAGAAAGAAAGAAAACAAAGAAAGTTAAAAATAAAAAAATAATTGTTATAAAGCTGGGGCACTCACGTACTACGATACTAACTTAGAAAGCAAGAATCAATAAACCAAAAAAAATATTAGGATGGAACATAAATGGCTTACGATAGGAACTTGGAAGATTTATGTAGGTATTTGCGGCATACCATACACAAAAAAAGAAAATGATAAAAAATAAATACTTACCTATAAATGATATGTCCTGTTCCGGGGCTCATAATTTTTTTTATTTTATTAGCGGTTTAAACATGAAAACTTAATAAACAGACAGATCGATAGTTACTGTTGTATTTATAAACAACAATAAGCTGTTCGCCCCGGCTTCGCACGGATCATCTTTTTTTATAGCTTATGTCACTCGGGAATAAGTAGTGTAGTAGCTTCCCAACAGTGAAAAAAATTTCAAATCGGCCCAGTCGTTTAGGAGCCTATTCAATCGCCAAACAAACCTTTCCTCTTTATTATATTATTAGTATTAGTACTATTTTTGAAATCGGACCAGCCGTTCTGGAGCCTATTCAATCCAAACAATCAAACCTTTCCTCTTTATAATATTAGTGATAGTGATTTTGACGTACATTGTCTATAAATTACAGAAATGGGAGTATGAATATGAAGAATTATACAAAAGAAAACAATTAGGCAATAACTCAGTGGTACACAGCCCTTATATTCTGAGTGAGCGCCGCGGGCCACGGGTTTCATATCTTTATCCGCGCTCAATAAATTGCTTTTGTTTCGCTCAATTCTGAGCAAAGTTATTCGGCGTTTGTTTTAAAGTATACATGCGGGCAGAAGCTATAATTGTAATATTATCATTGATTTATTAGTGTATTTTCTCTTTATCCTGACCATCTAGTTTGTTTAATTATTTCCTGTAAGTACCTGTAAGTACACACTTATATACTACATACTTACCTATGAGTGAACTGTATATTTCTTTAAGTGTTTGATGAAAACGTAAAATATTATTATTATTAAGATTTCTTCTTTTTTCTACCATATATATTGCCATTGAATGATTCTATAGATTATACGTTCGTTAACAAAAAACCTCTTAATTATTTCTCATGCCTTTGCGGTAATTACACATTGGATTGAAAAACTATAACGGATTTAACACGCATATTTTATTTTGCACAATTTTATTGACGATATTCATTACAAAACTCTTAAAATATATCCTATTTTAAGAATTTTGTAATGAATATCAATAAAAAAACTAAAAAAAAGAGGTATCAAAACAATACCAATAACGATAAACGTATTTCGTGCGAACTTATTCCATCAAAGCGGTCGTAACCAGCCGACCATCATTGCCTAACCTTGTTTACTAACTTTTGATTACATTACTTAGTTTTTACATTTGCCGAGTTTGGGTTTTTGGGACAACTTATATCTATTACAATAACAGTATAAAACTAATCAGTTGGATCAATAACTAATTATTTGTATTAGTTTTGCCCGCGACTTCGTCTGCGCATGATAAGTACTTTACACAATATCATTATAAATTATAGTAGATGAACTTTATAGATTTTTTAAATTCCTATATTAGGGTGATCGGTTAAGAAATTGCTAAGGACAGGAACCTAGAGGTTGAAAGAAAAATTGGAAACATGGTTTAAGATATTAAAATTAAGTTTAAAAATATATTAAGTTACACATTGGAATATAACAACTATAACGGATTTAACTCGCGTACAATGACTTCGTGCTTACTTTTCGAGAACCTTACAGTTCCTATGTATATATTGCATAAACATAACCGAGTTGGCGATGCACACACGTCACAAAAAATCAATAAAGCAATCGCTAAATCATTAGTTGTTTACAATCGCAATAACTATTATTATAAGACAATACCACAGATAATACCTCTATGACAAATGTTGCCATATCGTTACAGACAATAACACCGCAAATAATACCTCTATGAGAAATGTTGCCACATTTCTCGCTTCGCATATCCCGGATATTGATCATACTATAATTGTTAAGGACAAAGACTGATGCATATACCTTTGTGTCCACTCCGATAAACCCTTACTACTCTAAACTAAAACAAACATTATAACACAAAAGAGACAAACCTATATAAACTATAGTGCTGTCTCCCTCACTCGAAAAGTTATTTAGTGTTTGTTTCGCTCGTGGTAAGACCCTGGATGCAGATTCGTTCCACAATATTCTGTCCAATTCAAATTATTTGGTTCGTCTATGTTGTCCTTTGAGGGAATAATTTTGCTTATCTGTGGAATTTGTGAGACTGATTTGGTATCTGTATTTATATTTAAACAGCCTGTTGGTCTAGTGGTCCCGTGACTATGAAACCGGAGGTTGAGAAGATTCCAACCTATGTACTTAAGTCCTGGATGTAATATAGGTGTATTTATGTACCTACCTATGTATGGCGTCTAGACAAGTGCCATCGATAATTGCAATCGAACTTAACGAATATAAAATAGCATGGAATTGCTCCCGTGATCAATATTCATTCGTATAATAACATGTCCATTACATACTTTCTAAGATTAGATTATTTATTAAAAAGCCAGACTGTGTCGTTGTGAAATATATTTTATAAACTGCTTCACACGTTTTTACGTTTTATATTGAAGAAGTTTAGTTTATATTTTAAAACATTTATCATATTATATTTAATTTAACTCGTGGAAAAAGAAATCTCCCAAAACATCGTGTTCCGCCGCAACCGCAGAATTTTTATTCGTGAAAAGAATAATTATATCGCTTTATTACATTAATGACGGCATTGTCCCAGTTTAACTTTGCCTTATTTGATTTGAGACTAACATCATTTATTTTTAAACTTTGAGGAAAAATGGATTCTTGCGAATTCAGCCGGTGTATTTAAACTGGCCGGAAATAATGTATGGACATTTTAGCAGAATTGTTTTTTAAGTTGGCAGTAATTTTCTCTTGCTTAAAAAAAAGTTGTTTAAATAAAAGTTTAGATTAAAACTTAAACTATAAACAACACTGGCGCTAGTAGCGCCTTTAAAACTTAGGCTCCAAAAAACCTTATAAGCTTAGGGCAAAGGTAACTGACGACCAGCCAATTGTTAGGTATATAATATAATAAAATAAATACCAGTCATTATTTTATATTAAAAGTTGGAAAAAAACTTTAAGAGAAAAATATGTTTAGAACATAAATGGCAGAAAATATATAAGTTAATATCGGGTAATAACAGTAAATAAGGGTAGGTACTGACGATTCGAAAACTTGTTTTATTTGTGTAATAACCGCGAAAGCATCAAAAATGGTTATTATTAAGTCTGTCAGAAGAAACCTCTAGGCATTAGACGACAAAAAAAGCCAGTGCACATTATTCAAATCACTCTCATTTCGTCACGAAAATCGCAAAAAACAGCACAACGTCCGACTTTAACGAATGACAAGTCCAATATTAAACTCAGTAGCTCCTCCACTGATGGCCCTAAAATATTACGTCTCAAATACAAAGGGGAAACATATTTTTTTACGGCTACAAAACGTAGAGTTTGCGTTATAATTTTTCACGAGGGACCTTTTTGGGCGGGCCTTTTGCAAACAAAATTAGGTCTTTTTCGCTTGCGACGGCTTTGGGATGACAGAACTGGGTTCTGGAACAGATAGTGCTTGCCCCATTTTTATTAAAATATTAGATTAGATTAGATTTATTTCTCAATAGCTTACTATATTATTGTGTCAAATTACAAGCACTCATATTAAGATCTTCAAAAGGAAGAACGTATATTATGTTTTTACATATTTTATGTTGTAAATGTTGTATATAAACGTTTATCATAAATAAAATCCACATTGTGTTATGATATTTCATTTCAATTACCTATCGTTTTCTGTTGGAGACAAGCTACAAAAAAGGAAAATGATGATTTTCTGTAGGAATAGACAAACCTAAAACCTTTATAAAAGTCATCAAAAGTGTTACAGTTATACCTACTTTGGAATAAACCAACTATAACGGATTTATCTCGCGTAAGAATATATACATATATTAATTTTATTCTGATGTTTCAGAAGGTCTTAGTTCAGTCTGTTAAAGAATATGGAAATTCTAAATTTTCGGAAAATATGCAATCAACTAGGCACGAGCTAAATCCCTTTGTTTTATTCCAATGTGTAATAACCGCGAAGGCATAAGAAATTATTATACATCAAAGGAATTCAGTAAGTTATCCTTTATTTCTAAAATCTCGTTTAACTCAACACTCGGGGTGTATTGTGACAATCCAAACCAATTTAAACTTATCCGTTTTATCCTCATCGTATTAAACAATGGATTGCCAAAGTTCTCCATTTATATAACTAAATGACTCTCTGCGGAGCCGCTGGATATTTCTCACGCAGATTCTACATTGTTATAATATTAGTAGGTAGGTAAGTAAGGTTATCCAACACACAAATTACTAATAATAAATATAAAAGCGAAAGTAACTCTGTCTGTCTGTCTGTTACGCTTTCACGCTAAAACTACTGGACCGATTTAAATGAAATTTGGTATAAAAAAAGTCTGGAGCCTGAGAAAAGACATAGGCTACTTTTTAACCGACTGCAAAAAAGGAGGAGTTCCACGCGGACGAAGTCGCGGGCAGAAGCTAGTAAGCTATATAAGAGCGAACTTGTGTGCTGCTTGGGGAGTAGCGCCGGCACTAAAGTAGAGCGACAAAAGCAGTCGCTCTAAGAGCAAAGAGCGCCAAACAGATGTATCACTGATGTAATTATGATTACCATCGGTCCACCCCGGCTTCGCACGGATCACTTTTTTTATAGCCTATGTCACTCGGGAATAGTGTAGTTCTTCAACAGTGAAAAAAAATTTCAAACCGGTTCAGTCGTTCAGGAGCCTATACAATTCAAACAAAAAACTTTTCCTCTTAATTATATTAGTAAGTATAGAATATAGATACGTGCATGAATTCCGATCGACGGCACTATTTATTGGATAATAGTTTGTTTTGTATTAAATTAGTTATTGTCAGGATATGATTTGTGTAAAGGAAAACATTAGAAAATGTGAATGTATTAAACTAGCTGACCCAGCGAACTTCGTACCGAGAATTTGAGAACTTTTATTATAAAGTACCTATTGGTTGACGGTAGAAAAGTGAAAATTTACGGTTGTGTGTATTTTTTAACGATGAAAAACCACCTTTAACATTTAGAAGTATGAATGAGTATTTTAGCCGATTCTCTGTAATGGTTTTTCCCTAGCCCTATATAAATAACTACCTATAACTAACTATATCAATACCTAAAGGTATTTCTATACATACCTAGTTAATCAAAATGGCCAAAATTAATGTGATCGTCTATTATCTACGTAGGACCCAATACGTTGTGCTTTATGACGCAAATACAAATACTATCAAATAAAACAAAAGATATAAAATAAAATAAAGCAAACACTCACGTGCCCGAAGAGAAGTCTTCTTAGCTGTTGAGAATAAAATTAATTAAACTAAAAAAAATATAATACTTAATTAATATGTCCTGATTATATCTCCACCTCCTGCATTAAAAAGGAAAAATACAACGACGAATCTGAAAACCCGAGCACAAGGGACCTGTTTGATATATAGACATTTAGTCTATAAATGGGGAAACCTAATTCGATTGGATTAAAAATATATATAGGCCTCCCAACACTCCTTATAGCCTATGCCATGATATTTAATCGTAATTAGCACTCGCCCGATTAAAATATCCCATCAAATCCATCTATTTTTTTATCGCCCTGTTTACTATTGTTTTCTTTTATAAAGTTTCATTCAAACCTTCTCTTCATACTGATCACTTAAATATGTGATATCTTTTTGAATTAACAAATGACATGATGTCTTTTTTTATATAGTATTGATGCTTTACGAAGTGTGTGAGGCTTCGTGCAGCGTTATTTCCTTTTTTTTTATATGTAATTTCTTTTATGGTTCCATAGAACTTCTTTATATTTTGTAATATTAAAGTTGAGACAGCAGACGGACGGTATAGCAGACGGACGGTATTCCGTATTAATTATCATCAGTCAAAGATATATTTTACAAAATGGAAACTATTATTTGTGAATAATAGTTTTCATAATATGAAACAATCGTTCAGCCTTCGTCGAAATCAATCACTCAGTAATATACACGGAACAAGCCGCAGCACATGAAATAAAGATGATCGGTTGTGTGTGTGTGTTCTTTCCGTTGTTGGGTTTTTTAGGTAGAAAATTAGAGATTTGGAAAGATAGTGGCGGCGAGTTGATCTCTTTTTCTCACACACCGCAGATTGGTCCGGATACATTCATGAACAATATAATTCTATAAGGTTGTGATTAATGATAATTATTTTTAATATGAATATTTGAAGACACATCAAATGCGCAATTTCAGAGTATATTTCAAAACTGAAATTCATTTCACTGAAGAAATGGATCAAGTGATAATTAATACTAAGTATATAGAATTTTCACACACACTAGGACATCGTTCTATTGTGAACGACCTCCAAAACCGATTGCAGATGAAATTTGTTTCTTAGGTTAAAATCCATTATTATAAATCATAGATCTTTAAAAATATACATCGTCATCATCATGACTTCAAACAAAGATAAATCTTATAAGTGGTTCAGTAGTTTTTGCAGTCAAATTACATACAAAGAGAAATCTTTTAGAACGGTTCAGTAGTTATTTCAGTCGGATTATGTCTTTTATTAAACATAAAACTTTAAACAGTAGCTTTAGAGCTTGCAACAAATTTACAATATAACACAAATGTCATACAAGTGATCGAAACTTGTATTAAACATCATAGAATCACAAGTGATCGAAACTTGTATTCCTATTTAGTCATAATTTATATACATCAATGTCATTTGTCTCTTCCATACTCTCAAATAATTCATACATCTCACAAATTTCACAACCAATTATTTACCTACCTACTAATTTTCTAACCTAGCTAAAGTCTACCCAAAATTAAAATCACTCGTGCAAACTGCGAACTCCTGAAATATAATTGAATCCAGACAAGAACTAGGTAAACCATTAAAACAGCACAACGGAGTCTAAAACAAAGGAACCAAACATACCCTCGATGATCTGCGTCACACTTGATAAAGAAATAAAATTACTTGAAATAATATTATCTTAAACTAACACTTAAAGTTTATAAAGTTAAAGTTCTTATTTTATTTTACACTCGCGACGGTACCGTGTCCCCAACTCTAATTATATTTCACTATTACTAACTTAATTAATGTCTAAGCAAGTAGGTCAGTGCAACCCTTATTATATGCGCACGCGTTGTCGCTTTAGTATCGCTAAATCCCGACTGCCTCGACTATGGTCAAATATTCCCTACCATATCCCCAAACTTTGCACCCCTCACTCCTCAGGTCTCAGATCCACGAAACGTTCCCAGGTAATAAATTATACACTTGTTTCAAATAATCATCTCATAGAACGCAAAACTTTAAGGTTCAAGTGTCAAAACATTTCTTTATGATATTTGACTCGCATAACATTTGTACTAAAGTGGTTCGTAATTTTTTTGTAAGAACTAATAAATTATCCACTTCAAAAGTGTTTTTGTATTTACAAAAAATAAAGTATTTACTTTGTTAAATATTAAAATATATAGGTACATAAACAACATTCGTTACAGTCGCCCCTTGGTTTTAGAGAAATTTTGATTCTTGAAGTAAAATTTAGAGAAAACCACAATAGCTTTTATTTTCTTTAACGAATGCGCAATTGTAATGCTTATAAGCTCTATTTAAACAATTAGTAAGTCATTACTTAAACTATTCATTAACACAATTTAATAGCTAAGTGTTTGACACTCATCCCGTCCCTTACATATTCTACAATCTTGCATATGCGCACACGCCCCTACATTAGAATAACCTGTTAACATTTACTAAAATGTTGTATATAAATCAGAATAAAACTTCACACTAACGAAAATAATTTTATCCTGTAAATTATTTACGCCCCTACTCCAAAATAGCAGTGTCATGAAACTAATACCTTCATCTTAGCATAATCAATTTAGTTAAATAAATATTCTAACCAACGCAATGTAAATTGTTTAATATCCGTTTATTTTCATAGAATCTGAACAACGCCTCTCCATACAATTAAAACAACTAATTTCAAAACTCCAATGTTATTTGCAAAGTTACATCTACTGAACATTCAGTACATACATACTTAACATACCTTCAATTCATAGTACTATCTAAGTATGAAACTAAAGATACTCTATTACATACATAAATACCTAACTACTTACAAAAACTAAATATCGAACGCAACAAATAGTTCATATCAAGTTTAATTTCTGCAACAAACATCATACATACACAGAATGATTATTGAATAATCAATCTTTTCTTTAATCATCAATTCCCCCTTTTTTTTATTAGCTTATGAAAGTAGCAATTGAATTCACTTATTCATTGTCAAATCAGGAGTAGGAATCGAACCCACAAATATTTTGTTTTAATTTCAAATGAACTTTATATTAAATCGTACTTGACTTACATGTTATCTTGGTACAAATATCAGTACATGTATACAAATTTATATCACGTAGATACACAAACAAATCGATGGTAGGGATCGAACCCACCTCGTACTTTGAATATTTAAAAAAAAATAATTAAATTGTTAAAACATATTTATCAAATTTTCAAGTGGGAATCGAACCCACTTACGACAGTAACTAAAGCTGTTCGCAATCTATGCTCCGCAATAAATATACCTCAACAAAAAAAAGGTGACCCTTTCTTTTTTATACTCTCCTCAGCTGATAACATGATATTAAATTACTTGACCTCGGAGTCTAATAAGACGCCCCTAACATTCTAAACAAAGTTGTAACCTAGGTTCTTTTTATTAAGTGTTTAAATTAATAATAATTTAAACTTGTCTAACTTAATATCCTGGTCACGGCACCAAATGTAATGGTTTTTCCCTAGCCCTATATAAATAACTACCTATAACTAACTATATCAATACCTAAAGGTATTTCTATACATACCTAGTTAATCAAAATGGCCAAAATTAATGTGATCGTCTATTATCTACGTAGGACCCAATACGTTGTGCTTTATGACGCAAATACAAATACTATCAAATAAAACAAAAGATATAAAATAAAATAAAGCAAACACTCACGTGCCCGAAGAGAAGTCTTCTTAGCTGTTGAGAATAAAATTAATTAAACTAAAAAAAATATAATACTTAATTAATATGTCCTGATTATATCTCCACCTCCTGCATTAAAAAGGAAAAATACAACGACGAATCTGAAAACCCGAGCACAAGGGACCTGTTTGATATATAGACATTTAGTCTATAAATGGGGAAACCTAATTCGATTGGATTAAAAATATATATAGGCCTCCCAACACTCCTTATAGCCTATGCCATGATATTTAATCGTAATTAGCACTCGCCCGATTAAAATATCCCATCAAATCCATCTATTTTTTTATCGCCCTGTTTACTATTGTTTTCTTTTATAAAGTTTCATTCAAACCTTCTCTTCATACTGATCACTTAAATATGTGATATCTTTTTGAATTAACAAATGACATGATGTCTTTTTTATATAGTATTGATGCTTTACGAAGTGTGTGAGGCTTCGTGCAGCGTTATTTCCTTTTTTTTTATATGTAATTTCTTTTATGGTTCCATAGAACTTCTTTATATTTTGTAATATTAAAGTTGAGACAGCAGACGGACGGTATAGCAGACGGACGGTATTCCGTATTAATTATCATCAGTCAAAGATATATTTTACAAAATGGAAACTATTATTTGTGAATAATAGTTTTCATAATATGAAACAATCGTTCAGCCTTCGTCGAAATCAATCACTCAGTAATATACACGGAACAAGCCGCAGCACATGAAATAAAGATGATCGGTTGTGTGTGTGTGTTCTTTCCGTTGTTGGGTTTTTTAGGTAGAAAATTAGAGATTTGGAAAGATAGTGGCGGCGAGTTGATCTCTTTTTCTCACACACCGCAGATTGGTCCGGATACATTCATGAACAATATAATTCTATAAGGTTGTGATTAATGATAATTATTTTTAATATGAATATTTGAAGACACATCAAATGCGCAATTTCAGAGTATATTTCAAAACTGAAATTCATTTCACTGAAGAAATGGATCAAGTGATAATTAATACTAAGTATATAGAATTTTCACACACACTAGGACATCGTTCTATTGTGAACGACCTCCAAAACCGATTGCAGATGAAATTTGTTTCTTAGGTTAAAATCCATTATTATAAATTATAGATCTTTAAAACATACATCGTCATCATCATGACTTCAAACAAAGATAAATCTTATAAGTGGTTCAGTAGTTTTTGCAGTCAAATTACATACAAAGAGAAATCTTTTAGAACGGTTCAGTAGTTATTTCAGTCGGATTATGTCTTTTATTAAACATAAAACTTTAAACAGTAGCTTTAGAGCTTGCAACAAATTTACAATATAACACAAATGTCATACAAGTGATCGAAACTTGTATTAAACATCATAGAATCACAAGTGATCGAAACTTGTATTCCTATTTAGTCATAATTTATATACATCAATGTCATTTGTCTCTTCCATACTCTCAAATAATTCATACATCTCACAAATTTCACAACCAATTATTTACCTACCTACTAATTTTCTAACCTAGCTAAAGTCTACCCAAAATTAAAATCACTCGTGCAAACTGCGAACTCCTGAAATATAATTGAATCCAGACAAGAACTAGGTAAACCATTAAAACAGCACAACGGAGTCTAAAACAAAGGAACCAAACATACCCTCGATGATCTGCGTCACACTTGATAAAGAAATAAAATTACTTGAAATAATATTATCTTAAACTAACACTTAAAGTTTATAAAGTTAAAGTTCTTATTTTATTTTACACTCGCGACGGTACCGTGTCCCCAACTCTAATTATATTTCACTATTACTAACTTAATTAATGTCTAAGCAAGTAGGTCAGTGCAACCCTTATTATATGCGCACGCGTTGTCGCTTTAGTATCGCTAAATCCCGACTGCCTCGACTATGGTCAAATATTCCCTACCATATCCCCAAACTTTGCACCCCTCACTCCTCAGGTCTCAGATCCACGAAACGTTCCCAGGTAATAAATTATACACTTGTTTCAAATAATCATCTCATAGAACGCAAAACTTTAAGGTTCAAGTGTCAAAACATTTCTTTATGATATTTGACTCGCATAACATTTGTACTAAAGTGGTTCGTAATTTTTTTGTAAGAACTAATAAATTATCCACTTCAAAAGTGTTTTTGTATTTACAAAAAAATAAAGTATTTACTTTGTTAAATATTAAAATATATAGGTACATAAACAACATTCGTTACATCTCAGACTAATATACCCTACGTTGTTAACGAGTACAGACGTGATTGTTCGACCTGTGTAGTTTTTAATTCATAAAAATACTTATCCCACTATAATTATTCATATTTTTGCGGAAACTGTCAGCAAACATAACAATAAGTGTGAAACAGTAATTACGGGACTTTTAAAACCAATTCTGACAGTGCAAAGAAATTAAACATTGTTAAAAAACATTCTAGTGATCGTGAATTAATAAAAAGTGTTTAATTTCTACCCTTATCTTTGTTATTTATAATGACATTTGGTGAGGCTAAGTTCTAAAAGTAATCTCAAATTTTGTCGCAACTTCAAGTGCGGTGACGGCGCAGTGGTTAAGCAGTGGTCAACCGTGCCATAGTTCCGGAGTTCTAGACTTGGGAGGCTTAGAGTTTTTTTTTCTTTTTATTTTTTGTTTCTGTCCTCTAATCTCAATTTGAAGATGAATTGTTCAGCCTGTTTGAACAAAATAGTTGGGGATAATTATCTGGCGTGTTCTAACTGCCCCTCTTCTTACCACCAACAATGCCTAAGAATGCAAGACAACATCTTTAAAAGCTTGAAAGGCGGAAAGAAAATAAGTTGGACCTGCCCTAACTGCACTAAGACTTTAAAGAGGGGGGATAATAGTAACACCCCTGTACGCCCGCTAGCGATGGACTGGAGCAACGAAAGCATCGCGACTCCCACTGATTGGGTAACTGATCGTCCCAGACGTACCAATTCTGTAGATGACTCCGTTCAGTTATTACATGACAATCAGAACTCATCTATAACTATTCCTAGAGATGAGATACGGGATATTATACAATCGGAATTGAGAAAAT
This sequence comes from Polylopha cassiicola, assembly GCA_038024825.1. Lineage (NCBI taxonomy): Eukaryota > Metazoa > Arthropoda > Insecta > Lepidoptera > Tortricidae > Polylopha > Polylopha cassiicola. Next base: position 11,505,774 of record CP149052.1, on the reverse strand, counting down.
TCATGTCTCTTGACTTTAGCGAAATATTGACTCGCAGCCTCCGCCCGGAACTTCTAGCCATCAAAACCGATTTAAACACAATGAAATTGTCAATGGATTCCATCAACTTGCAGTTTGATGAATTTCGTTTGAAGTTGGAAAATACAGACAGACAGGTGACTGAATTAGAGAAGGAAAATCACACCCTGCTCGCATCTATCAAGGATTTAAACCTCAGACTCACTCAAATGGAACAACATGCCAGATCTGCAAATGTAGAGATTCAATGTATCCCAGAGCAAAAATCGGAGAATCTTAATCAGTTAATAATGCAGCTGGGAAAAGCAATATCATGTATCATTAACGAAAACGACATTATATCCTGCACAAGAGTGGCGAAACTTAATCCGGACACCAGGCGCCCTCGGTCGATTATTGCTAAATTTTCAAACCCAGCAACTCGGGATAAAATATTGGCTGCTGTAATAAAATTCAACAAACAGAACCCCACTGAGAAGCTCAATTCGACTCATTTTGGTATTCAAGGACAGAAGACAGCTGTTTTCGTCTGTGAACATCTAGCGCCCTTTAATAAGGCGTTACACCAGGCAACAAGACAAGCAGCCAAAGAGAAAGACTACAAATTTGTCTGGGTGCGCAATGGACGTGTGTTCGCTAGGAAAACTGAAACCTCCCAGTTCCTGCACATCCGAGATATGGAATCAATCTGTAGAATGTAGTGTTCCCTTACAGTGTTATTACCAAAATGTCAGAGGTCTCAATACAAAAACTGCTGAGTTCCATCAAAATCTAATAATAAATTGTTATGATATTGTATTTATCACTGAAACCTGGTTAAAGAACAATATTAATAGTTCTGAATTGTTTGATGACCGGTACGTAGTTTTTAGAAGAGATAGATTGCCTACTAAACTAAACAGTAAAAGGTTCGGAGGAGGTGTCTTGTTAGCAGTGTCTAAATTACTAAATCCACAAAGAATAGAAAAATATGAAAGTGATTGTGAAGATCTTTGGGTTAATGTTCAAATTAATATAAGTAATAAACGTAGGTCACTTTTGTTATGTGTTGTCTACTTGCCACCACCATTAAATCAAAAAACACTTGAACACTTTGTAACAGCCGCCAATAGAACCATCGAGAGTCACGAGGTCGACACGCCAGTTGTTATAGTAGGAGATTTTAATTTGCCAGATTTGTCTTGGACAAAAAACAGAAAAAAGTCTTATCTGGTACCTAATTCAAAAAATTGTAATCTAAATAATACATTTGTCGACTTCATGTCACTCAATGATCTGAATCAATTCAACAGCATATGTAATAAAAAAAACAAAATATTGGATTTAACGCTTAGTACAATGTCTAAAATGGAGGTTGAGCAGTGCACTGACCCTCTTAGTAATGTCGATGAATATCATCCTCCACTAACATTTAACATAAATGTAACAATCGAAATTAGAAATAAAAACAACGACAAACCTCGACTTAACTTTTATAAAGCAAACTATGACGCTATCATTGAAATGTTGGGGACTCAGGAATGGGATAATATTTTTGAGGAATGCGGGAATGTGGATGAAATGGTGGATAGGTTTTACGAAATTATTAATAAAACTATACAAGATCATGTACCTGTCATAAAAAAATCTCGTGAGAACTGCCCACCGTGGTTTACACATGACCTTAAAAAGCTTCTAAAATGTAAGGAAAAAGCTAGACTCAAATACAAAAATTATAAAAATCCTATGGACAAACTAACTCTAGATATTTTAAAAAGAAGATGTAAACGTTTAAATCAGGACTGCTACAACACATACATTGGTAAAATTGAGCAGGGAATATCAAAGAATCCCAAGATTTTCTGGTCATATTTGAAACATAAACAGGTAACCAAAAACTCGATTCCAATTAAGATGGAACTCAAAGCCGAAAGTGCATCAACTGACATTGAAATTTGTCACTTATTTGCAAAGAATTTCGCATCTGTTTATAATAGTAAGCAAGACATTGGTTTTGATACTCTAGTTCCTAATGAGGCTGTAGCGATTAATAATAACAACCCGTTAGGTTTCATCAAACTTGAAAGATCTGTTATTTATGAAGCCTTCAAAAAACTAGACACAAATAAAGGGTCAGGACCAGATGGTCTACCACCGTTGCTTATAGTGAAATGCGCTCAACAACTATCTGAACCGTTATTCATCATATTCAACAAGTCTCTTAGCACAGGTCAATTCCCAACATTATGGAAACAAGCCAAGATCGTACCTGTTTATAAAAGCGGTGCTAAAAATGAGATTCAAAACTATAGGCCAATATCTATTCTTTCAACTGTAGCAAAAGTGTTCGAATCGTTAGTTTATCCCTTCTTATATTGCCAGTTTAAATCACAACTAACTGAGCGCCAGCATGGGTTCACCCATGGCAGATCAGCTAACAGTAACTTAGTTTTATTTTTAGAAAACTTAACCGAATATGTAGATAAACAAATTCAGGTTGACGCCGTATATACTGACCTCAGCAAGGCTTTCGACAAAGTGGATCATGTCATCCTCTTGAAGCAGCTTGCGGCGTTGGGTGTGTATGGCTGTACACTAGATTGGCTCAATTCCTATCTTAGTAAGCGTAATAGCATTGTTGTTCTCAAAGGCTGCCACTCAGAACCTTTCGAAGCTACTTCAGGAATCCCGCAAGGGTCCCATTTGGGCCCCCTTCTTTTTAATATCTTCATCAATAATGCCCCAAATTGCTTTAAACATTCACACGCATTTATGTTTGCGGACGACCTGAAGGTATTAAAGCCTATTTGTGGTGATCAGGATTCCCAATTACTGCAGAAAGATCTTGATAGGTTTGCGGCGTGGTGCAAAGAAAATAAAATGGTTTTAAATTCAGATAAATGTCAATTCATGCGATTCTCGCGAAACAAGAACATCATAAAAACCTCTTATCACATTAATGGTAAAACTTTTGATGAAGTAGATGTAGTGCGAGATCTTGGAGTGCTTTTCGACAGAGAGCTAAATTTTAATAAACACATTGACAACATTACAAGTAAAGCCTTCAGAATGCTTGGGTTCGTATCGCGAAATTCGAAGGATTTCAAAAAGAACAATACAAAGATACTACTTTATAACACCCTTGTCAGAAGTAATTTAGAATACTGCACACAAGTTTGGTCACCGCAATATGATGTTCATAAGTCTCGCATAGAACAAGTACAAAAGAAATTCTTACTTCATCTAACCTACCAGAACTATAAGCTAAAAAAACTGAACTCATATGCAAAAAGATTAGAACATTATAAACTACCGTCTCTTGCAAACCGCAGACAAATGCTGGACCTCAAATTCCTATACAATTCAGTAAATAATAATATTGATTGTAATGAATTATTGTCTAGAATAATCTTTTATGCTCCCAGCAGACTACCGCGGATGAACAAGAAAAAATTGTTTAGCGACTCAGTGTACAAAACAAACTTAGGACGCAACTCTCCTCTGACGCGTTCTACCCGTCTGTATAACACCCTAGCTATAGCAACTGATGTCGATATCCTACACGACTCTATTTGTAAATATAGCAGGAAAGTGCTGAATTACTTGTCAGAACACAACTCTAGCTAGTTGTGTTCTGACAGGTAATGTAATTTAATTTAGTATTTAATTTAATTTAATTTGTATTTAACTTTTGTCTTTATAACAGTAAGTATTTCAAGTATTATACCATGTCCTGTACTCACATTTAAAAAAATATTGCTTTGTTTGTTTTAATTTTAATTATAACCTTTTAATATTAATTTGATCAAGCTGTGGATACCTATAATTAAGTGAGCATTAATGTTAGTTTAAAATGTATTTAATAGATATAAGTTATAATGTATCATTTGTTGGTAACCCTCAATAAATAAATAAATAAATAAATATACATACAAAATTTCATAAAACGATTTTTATCCTTCCGTTTCGGAGGAGTTTGGCAACAAACACCACTACACGAGAATTTTATATATTAAATTGTACATCCCTAGTGTTTGTTACCACTTTAAAGAACAGGTCGATGTTCGAGATTCCTTTATGTACTCTGTAATAATAGAATTGTTTATTTTACGGATTCCGGTTGGAAAGGAAATGTCGAATCCTCTTTTGCTCGAGTTTTGTTCGTATAATTGTATTGTTTTATGTAGGTACTTAGAGAAATTATTTCCTAAGACGTTTAGGTTATCTTTGGCTTTTAAGTGGATTATATAATTTTAATAAAGCTTCAGAAATTATACAATTTAATAAAGCAATTATAACGCGCATTTTTTTTAAAATGACGCATGTATATCACTACATAGTAAGTATAAAACAAAGTCGCTTTTTCTGTCCCTATATCCCTATGTACGCTTCAATCTTTAAAACTTCGCCACGGATTTTGATGCGGTTTCTTTTCAAGAGGGAGCACCCGTGTGAAGCCCGGGCGGGTCGCTAGTTATCTATAAAATGGCAAAAAATCACGTTTGTTGTATGGAAGTCCCCTTAAAAATTTATTTTACCTTATTTTTGCAGTATTTTTTGTTTAATCGGCAGCAGAAACACATCATCAGTGAAGTTTAATGGATAACTATCACAGTTCGTGAGAAGAAACATTAAAATAATTATCTATCTATCTATCCATCTATCTAAGAAGCCTGGTGACAGACGGACAGATAACAGAGTCCCATTTTTCCCTTGTGGTACGGAACCCGTTTTACCCTTTAAGTGCGGAAAATCGGCGCATAAAACTAACCTATCTTTGCATATATTATCTACTAGCTGTGTCCGCGTCTTGTTCCGCGTGGAATAGTTATTCTTCATATGTAATAATTTTCCCCGTTTTATACACATTTTCTACTGTTTCTTCGCTCCTGATGAGTCACAACGTGATGTTATATACCTAAAGCCTTCCTCAATAAATGGTCTATCCAACAAAAGATTTTTTCAATTCGAACCAGTAGTTCCTGAGATTAGCGCGTTCAAACAAACAAACTCTTCAGCTTTATAATATTAGTATAGATAGGCCTACTTAATCTATCTTTCTCATAATCTATGTCAGTAACTATAACTGGTTTATAATAATATATCCAAACACTTCAACACAAAACCCTTAAACTTATAATTGGCATAGAAACAAAAGAAAGACAGGCATTCACATGTCAGTTACGTCCGCCATTGTTCTCTTGAATGAAGTGCGTCGAGTGTCGGAATGAAGTGACGTTCGCACAATTCACACGATAGGATACGGAAATACTTGGAACAAGCAAAATCAGTCCTTACAGCGTTCTTAAGACTACTTATTTTTCCTTGAAACTTGTAACGTGCTTTAAATTGATTATTTGTAATATTATATTTATTTCTATTGTAAGAAAAAGATCAGCGTTAGACTATCGTCTGATTAGTCGTGCTAAGAATATGGGAACTGTAAAGCTATCAAAACATCAGCAAATAATAAAATACCGTTAAATCCATTATAATTGTTTCATTCCAATAATAATATGTAATAACCGCGAAGACATCAGAAATTATTAAAATATTCTATAATGTAATTTGGTCCCAAACACTGAAATCAGCAACACCTAGAGGCCGCATACAAACTGCCTTCAAGTAGGTACACTTGAGGACATCATCAAATATACATTTTGGGATATTAAGCCGACGACGCACGACAGTGTACGGAAAACCACCCTTGAATATGTATGGAACTTGCTTAAGGAAATCGTGGATACGGTATGTATAAGAAGTAAAAAGTTTAGTGGTAAGTAGATATTGATAATTTTCACAAAACGAAATTCTATTTAGTCCGTTAAATTATCAGACAATTATTTTTTTATTTTCTTAATCGAACAATAAATGATATATATAAGTCCTTTTAAAGTTTTGAAGTTATGTTTTTTCTTTTAATTTTTTCTATTTGTTTCTGCCAGGACCGCAAGTTTTATTTAAATACTAGAGACCCGTTCCAGCTTCACACGAGTGCAATAAACACCTTGAATCATTGTATCAAAAAAAAACGCTTCAAAATCCGCTGCGTAGTAAATATTTAAGCAGACATAAGACGGACAGACAGCGAGAGCGACTTTGTTTTATACTATGTAGTTATTCGTCAGTTAACCCTAGTTATAAGGACTTTTGGAATGAAACAACTATTCACGGATTTAACTCGCGTATTTTTTTTTATTAGCTGACGTTTCGGATTCTTTACAGTTTCCATAATCGTAGCACGACTGAGCTGACAATAGTCTAACGCTAAAGTCTAACTATTGTCAGCTCAGTCGTGCTACGATTATGGAAACTGTAAAGAATCCGAAACGTCAGCTAATAAAATAAAATAAAAATACGTGAGTTAAATCCGTTAATAGTTGTTTCATTCCAATGTGTAATAACCGCGAAGGCATCAGAAATTATTATAAGGACTTTTACTAATGTGGACAGTATTAGTCTGAATTTTATTCTATCTTATCCTTTTTATAGCTCGTTGTATCGAGGTGGGTTCCTTTTTCCCTAATACCAACCCACCCCATTAATGTTGCAAATGAGCGGCGTCCCTAATCGAATCGTTATTTTATGTGCGCGAGCGCAGGCATTGATTTATTATGTGCCACGAACAAGTTTTCAAAAATGAGTTTAATATTTAACCTAAAGGCTTGAAAACCTCTCAGGAGGCACGCCAGCCGTCGGGTTTTGCAGTAAAGGCCCATTAGCTGGCCAACTGCGCTTCAGTATTCAGTTCGAAAAAAAGGGTTTAGTATTGTCACAAGTTAAAATGTGTTAGTGAGAAGTTTAAATATATGCCACGAACAAGTTTTCAAAAAAATAGGTTTGATAGTGACACAAGTCAAAATGTGTAACGTAAATTAGAGTTTAAATACCTTGAATTTTGAAATGAGTGAAAATATATTTCGTTTTGTGTCACTATTCTATTAAAGCAATGATGTCTATTATTAAATTTGACAGTCTATTGGCTTAGTGGACAAAAGCCCAGACATCCCAAACTTAGGTAGGTACATCATTTTAGGACAGTCGTTTTTTTTAGATCTATGGGGCGTAGACAAGGTGCCAACGTTCAACGTTAACGCTGAACGTTGACACCAAAATGTATGAGATTTGACATCCGCGAGCGACTGTCACGTACGTCACAAACGTTGGCGGATGTCAAATCCCATTCATTTTGGTCGTTTCGTTTAACGTTAACGTTAAACGTTGACACCTTGTCTAGGTGAGTGATGTACCTATACATGAAACATACTTTTTTATCGCTTTTCATGGAAAGTCCCAGTAGCGAAATTAATTTGGCAATCCAATCAAGCTCTATAAACAGCTTTAAAAGATCCGCGTCATTGAGAGGAAATGCACACAAACACACTTTAAAACATCATTTAAGCAGCTACAATGAATTCAATTAGCTGATCAAACAAACAACATATAATGGGGATGGTAAGCTAGCTAATGAAAATGGTCTTGACAGACAGACAGAAAAGGAGTCTGGTTCAGTTTTAGATGGTAGGCTAGGTAGGTATTATTAAAAAAGGGTCTTCAAAGACAGACGGACAACAAAGTGTAATAAGGGTTCCGTTGGGTCCTATTGAGTCACGGAACCCTATAAATACATAAAACAAAATTTCTAATTTGTAAAACAAAGGTTTCTGATGCTTTCACGGTTATTACACATTAGAATGAGACAATTAGATCGGATTTGACTCGCGTATTTTATCGTCAGCTCAGTCCCGCTACGAATATGGAATATGGGATTGCACACGCTTATTTTATTCTATTTTCTGAAGTTTCGAAAACGTTACAGTCCCATATTCGTAGCACGACTGAGCTGACGATAGTCTAACGCTAAAGTATCTTTAATAACCGCGAAGGCATCAGAAATTATCTGAAAAAGAATTCTTCGATTCGGGGCAGTCGTTCGGAAGTTATGCGCGCATGTACATTCTGGTTATATATATATACTAATATAATAAAGAGGAAAGGTTTGTTTGTTTGTTTGGATTAAATTGGCTCCAAAACGACTGGACGATTTGAAAAAAATCTTTCACTGTTGGGAAGCTACACTATTCCCGAATGACATAGGCTATAAAAAAAGGGATCCGTGCGAAGCCGGGGCGGTCAGCTAGTTTTATCTATATTGATAGATAAGTAGATGAGAAACTATCAAATCTTATAATTGCGAATTTAATTCCACTTCACACGAATTTATCGCAGTTAGTATACCTTTCTCATTATACTGCGATACCGGGGTCTTTTTGTCCATTCCCCTTGTATGCTTAAATGTTGTTTGCAATCTGTAGCTATCTCAAATCTCGCAGGATTAAAATGACTACGAAGGGACAATGTAGGTCTTTGATGACGCGACGAGTACGTTTTTTATTCAAATATTTACATTTAATCTAAGGCCTAATTGTGTAATGCTGGTTTAAAAATCCGATTGCTGAAACCTATTCGATCACGGCTGCCATAGCGGCCGCCGCGCCCCCTCCCAAGGACACAAACCGTACACCGACACACAGGCAGCTGCCGCGAGGCATGCGGCCTCACCCACACCTAGCATACTCGATAGTGTTACAGCGGCCCCGCCGGCGGGGTCGAAGACGTCCACATACACCCGGCGCGCGTCGGACTTATCCGCAGGGACCTTCTGTTCCCTTGCAACATAATAGTCGTGTCAACACACCTCCTGACGGCCCGAGCCGAGGTGCGACCCCCACCTTGGGGGGCCCTCGGGTCGGTCAGGGCTAAAAATCCTAAACCCAACCCAAAAGGCTTAAGAGTCTCCTTTCAGGAGTCTCGCCACCCGTCCGGTTTTGCAGTAAAGGCCCATTAGCTGGCCAACTAACCGAATAAGTACGAGTTGGACTTGTGCATGAAGTGTTCCGTACCATTATTTGTAAAAACGGAAAAAAAACATAATATTAGCTGTATGTAATAGTCTTTAGGTACTAAACCCTACTTAATGAGCGAATCCAATTATTCTTCTCGTTAATTTAAAAACCTAATTATTTCTGTCATCATCATTCACGGTTATTACACATTATTTCAATACGTTATAGTTTTTTTTATTCCAAAACGAAAAAAAACACTAACTGTTTTTTACGCCAGTAGGTAGGTACGTATTAATATTTTTATACTGAGCAAAATAACTTTTAAAGAGCATACATTTTCGAAACATCGGCAAATAAAACAAAACACGCTAGTTAAATCCGGTATAATAATTTCTGATACCTTCGTGGTTATTACACATTGGAATGAAATAACTATAACGGATTTAACTCGTGTATTTCATTTCATTTCTGACGTTTCGAAAACTTATATTCGTAACACGATTAAACTGACAATAGTCTAACGCAAAAAAAATAAAATACAAAAGTTAAATCCGCTATAGTTGTTTCATTCCAATGAACTCCGAATAAGTATTTGCTCGGTGCTACGATTATGGAAACTGTAAAGAATCCGAAACGTCATCATCCCTACTAATCCCTACTTCCCTACTAATATTATAAATGTGAAAGTAACTCTGTCTGTCTGTCTGTCTGTCTGTTACGCTTTCACGCTTAAATTACTGGACCGATTTAAATGAAATTTGGTACAAAGAAAGTCTAGAGCCTGAGAAAGGACATAGGCTACTTTTTAACCGACTGAAAAAAAGGAGGAGTTTCACGCGGACGAAGTCGCGGGCAGAAGCTAGTATAAAATAAAATAAAAATACGCGAGTTAGATAAATCCAAAGTTGTTTCATTCCAAAGTATTTACTCACACACATCTTTAAGGCAAACTTTGCCGCCATCGTAAAATTCGTATGAACTTAACTACCCTCAAATCATACTTCTTAAAAATTTCATTGTTTATTTTACACACACCGGCTTCTTCACGAAGTTCTAAATGTCATACGGAGTTTGAGTGAGGTGTAGACTTGTCAAGGAAGTTTTTGACTACGTACAGGTAAGATGGGGAACTTTTATAGATGCGTTATCCCTACTAATATTAGAAATGCGAAAGTAACTCTGTCTGTCTGTCTGTCTGTTACGCTTTCACGCTAAAACTACTGAACCGATTTAAATGAAATTTGGTACAAAGATAGTCTGGAGCCTGAGAAAGGAAATAGGCTACTTTTTAACCGACTGCAGAAAAGGAGGAGTTCCACGCGGACGACGTCGCGGGCAGAAGCTAGTTGACTATATAAATATTTCGCGCGCTTTCATGAGAAGGAAGACCTGAAAATAAGAACCTGAGATTTAAACATACAACCCGTTAACAGAACGACTACAAAAAATTATCCTGGATTTCCTATCTATGAGAAGTATCTCATTTAAAAAGGTTTGTTTGTTTGGATTGAATAGGCTCCAAAATGACTGGACCGATTTGAAAAAATCTTTCACTGTTGGAAAGCTACACTATTCCCGAGTGACATAGGATTAAAAAAAAGGGGATCCGGGCGAAGCCGAGGCGGGCCGCTAGTACTTTATAAAGATGGAATTATAAGTAAGTGAAAAATGATACAATGAAAGCTTCTTTTTACCGCTAACTTCGGGTCAATTCAGATCATCATTTAACTAAAAGGTACTAATAGTACATACATTACGCACCTAGGCCAGTAAAATAAAAAATGTCTCAGATCACATGTAATTGTCGTCCGAGGCGAAGTCGAGGTTGACAAAAATGTGATCTGAGGCTTTTTATTTTACTGGCCGAGGTCTGTATACTATCTTTCTGTTCGACGAAGCCAGAAAGCGGCAATTTCATTTAGCGCAGCTGCCAGAAAGTTGGCGCTTTCCGGCCGGAGAACAGAAAAAATAATAACGTATCTATATTCAATTTAATCCCATCTATGTAATGTGTTTGTGTAGGAGCGGCAAGTTCCGAAGTCAATTTCAAGATGCACTCGCGAGTGCTCAGAATTTGTTTTACTTTTGTTTATTTGTGTTTAAACTAGTATATTTGCTTACTTATTGTTTATTCCAAAATAAATATGAAATATAGCTGTCCGTCCCGGCTTCGCACGGATCCTTAATTTTTTTACGATTACATACCTACTTACATAAAATTTACCTATAGGTATAACTACATTAAATAGCCTAAAGCCTTCCTCGATAAATGGTCTATCCAACAAAAAAAGATTTTTTCAATTCGAACCAGTAGTTCCTGAGATTAGCGCGTTCAAACAAACAAACAAACTCTTCAGCTTTATAATATTAGTATTAGTATAGACACCTACATAGTATAAAACAAAGTCGCTGTTGCTATCTGTCCGTCGCTATATGTACCTATACTAAAAACTTTAAAACTGCGCAACGGACGACAAACGGTTTTTAATAGACAGAGTGATTGAACAAGAATGTTTATACCATCCGTGTGAAGCCGGGGCAATTCGTTAGTCTAATATATAAAATCCTGAATGACTGACTGACGGATACGCGTGCAGCCTAAACCGCTAATCATGGAGACCAAAATCATGAAGTGTGTTTTTTGCATTAGAAAGGCATCCGATAAGAAAGGATTTTCCGAAATTCCACCCCTAAGGGGGTGAAAACGGGACCAAAGTTTGTGTGGGACAACATGATTCTTTGAACCAATCTATTTAAAATTTATCATAAACATTCTTTGTCAGAAATGATGGAAGACACATTTAGTTTTTTATTGATATTCACCTCCTAACAGGGTCAAAAATCACGCAGACAAAATCGCGGACAAAAGCTAGCTAATAAATAAAATTGTATTCACAGTTAAATTCCCATTTAAGCTATAAGATAAATATAAGACAATGGAATTCAATACCTGTTTTACGTAAATAGAAACTGCGTGCTTAAAGTAGGTACAGTGGCGACAATCGCCCGAAGCTGCAGTAAATATTGTGAGCAGCTCTTAAACAGCTTGTCAACAGCTTCGAGTGCTAACAAGCACGCGAGCCGCGGGCGGGACTACTGTTAGCATATTTACGATGAAGTACCAGTTTTAATATCTTTAAATAATATAGTGAAAACTACTTTACACGATATAAATATAGTCAATGTGTTATTCTGATTTGTAAGCCAATAGTAAAGTTTTTTTCAAAATCGCTTCAGTAGTTTTTGCGTGAAAAAGTAACAAACGTATATCCGGAAGTACATTCTTAAAAACTTTCGCGTTTATATTATTAGTAAGGAGATGAGAGGCCAGTGTCGTTTGGCCATTTTTTTTGTTTTCGAAATAAAAAATATAATAATTTCTGATTATTTTCTGATACCTTCGCGGTTATTACACATTGGAATGAAACAACTATTAACGGATTTAACTCGCGTATTTTTATTTTATTTTATTTGCTGACGTTTCGGATTCTTTACAGTTTCCATAATCCTAGCACGACTGAGCTGACAATAGTCTAACGCTAAAGTGATTTATATACAGTTATGCCATCAAATAAAATAAAATAAAAATACGCGAGTTAAATCCGTTAATAGTTGTTTCATTCCAATGTAAAATATATAAGTTAAATTCGTTATAATGTTTTCATTCCAAATGTCACGTTCATATTATTTTTATTATTATTTGCTGACTGAGTTAACGAAGTTTCGAAACGTCAGCAAATAAAATAAAACACGCAATTTAAATAGGTTATAATTGTTTCATTCAAACATTACGTTCTTCTTGAAACTAAAATGGCTCAAGTGTATACCTTCAGCATATTAATAAACCCCACATCCCGTTAAGGTCGATATTTCGTCCTGTTTTGCAAACTTCGCCGATATATCCTTTGCGCGCCATTTGCTTCCACTCTATAGTCTATGCTAACTCTATGATCTATGCCTTCGTTACTCGCCAACTTTGTCTCTGGTCCGCTCTTGTTTGTCTATGTTATTTGAATTTCGAATCGGCTTACTTAGATATTGATTCGCTAGGAGCTCTATTGAATACAAAATCTTTGTCATACGCCATTTTTGAGATACAAATCGTAATAATCATTTTATTACCACATTTAAGATGAACCGCCATATTTAAGTTTGAATTCAGGTAGTGACATATTTTGAGTTGTGTCACTATTACACTAAGGTGTTATAAAATGGGAAATTAAATTACTTACAATCTTATTTATAAAAAAAACGGCTAACCGTAGAAGTTTGAAACTTGAAAAGTGTTCTTTGTATGACATAGGCGGCTGATAAAAAGAGATTTTCCGTATTGCCCCTAGCCTATTACCCCAACGGGGTAAAAAGGGGTGCAACATTTGTAGATAACAACTTTAACAGAATTGACGGAAGACGTATTTCGTTTACAGTATTACAGTCTTAAATGAATCCACTGTAAAATTCATAATACCTACAAGCATTTAAAATATTACCCAATTACAAAATGACTGCCGTTTCTCTCACGTCCAACGTCTCCCAAAGAGTCATACACTCTCTACAAAGATCCATCCACCGGATAGCAAATACTTACGTCATATTCTGGCTTCGATAAGAGAAGCGTATTTAAGTTTTCATTGAAATTCATACATTCATTCCTAAGAAGGATAAAACGTACGCGGACAAACTCGCGGGTAAAAGCTGTTGACAACTAAAATTGTAATTTCTGATGCCTTCGCGGTTATTACACATTGGGATAAAACAACCATTAACGGCATAATAATTTCTGATGCCTTCGCGGTTATTACACATTGGAATGAAACAACCATTAACGGATTTAACTCGCGTATTTTTATTTTATTTTATTAGCTAGTAGTCTAGTAGCACGACTCATCGACTCACGACGATTATCGAAACTGTAAAGAATCCGAAACGTCAGCTAATAAAATAAAATAAAAATACGCGAGTTAAATCCGTTAATAGCTGTTTCATTCCAACTAAAATTGTGTTTACAGTTCAGTTCCCATTGAACCTTCAATAAGTAAGCATCTACTAGCTTTATACGATAAAGCTCTAAAATCATAAGCATAAGTCATAAAAGTGACTAATGTATTTGTAAACTACTGCACCGTCATTCTGCATTAACCTCGTAAATCATTAAAATATCTTAAAAAAAGATTCTCATTCCCCTGCCATGTCAGTTGTGGATATAAAAGCACAGGAAATGTTAGTATTTCTTATTAATCATAGAAAAGCGAGTGGATCTTGTAATCTTTTAATTCATCATCATCATCATCAGCCCGTCGCAGTCCACTGCTGGACATAGGCCTCTCCAATTTCACGCCACTTTGCTCTATTTTGGGCTGCTTGCATCCAGCTCCTGCCAGCCATCTTACGCAAATCGTCACTCCACCTTGCCTGAGGACGTCCTACACTACGCTTGCCGAGACGCGGTCTCCACTTACAACTCAAATATAGAATTAACAACAAGCTATTCTAAAGACAAACTATATATAACTGTACTAGATTCTACCCGCGACTTCGTCTGCGCTCAACGAACACTTTACACAATACCGTTAAAAGTGCGTAAAATCGTAGAGCACAACTAATGTAGGTATTTATAAAAAACCCTACTATTAGTCATCACTTCCTAAAATTATCCTTTTATTAAAAAAACAATATGACATGAATATAAAATAAAACTATTGCCTACCACATCCATAGCCATACATCTGTGACGTCAGAGAGTGATCGCTTCCCTTATCTTCCCGATTTCCTGTCATTATTTTTTCCCCTGGCAACATCCAGTGAATTGATTGTGACCAATCAGAGCGACGGGTCCATTTATATGCTTTTTGCTGTAATAACTTACCGGTGTTGCTAATTTTCCTGGATTGATTAGCGGCAGGGGAATGAGGTTCGTCTAATTATGCGGAATCTTCTATTTTGTGTAACAGATTTCTGTACTTTCTGGTAAATTGTCTTTATTTATGCGTAACTCTGTACCATACCAATGGAATAATAATTGTCCACTGCACGAAATTAAAAATAATAACAAACCTATTTTATTAGCTAACGTTTTGGATTCATTTCAGTTTCTATAATCAATCTATGCGTAGAATGTAACATTAATATAATAATTTCTGATGCCTTCGCGGTTATTACACATTGGAATGAAACAACTATTAACGGATTTAACTCGCGTATTTTTATTTTATTTTATTTGCTGACGTTTCGGATTCTTTACAGTTTCCATAATCGTAGCATGACTGAGCTGACAAAAGTCTAACGCTAAAGTGATTTATACAGTTATGCAAACTACCTTATATTTAAATTACAAATTTTGAAAAACTACCCTATTCTAAATTATGAAATACTATTGTTACATTTTACGCAAAAAATTTTTACTTTTATACATTACAATTAAAACCTAATAGGGGGCATTACTAGCGCTTCGGAAAGACCATCATTACTGAGAAGAAACGCCGCAAGAAACTCAGTAGAAAGTCATTTTTTTAGGACACTTATATATTTACAATTAAAAAATATTATGACATTAACATTAAAATTATACAAAACCAAAAAATTCAATTAAATTAAAAATGAAAACTATACAAAACCAAAAAATTCAATTAAATTAAAAATGAAAACTAAGTCTATGCAGTCTTCTGTCCGCTTAGGATTTGATGAGGTGGACTACTAGATCCCAAGCTGCTGGAACGGAGAAACCATCTTCCCTATTGAAATTCGGGTGTTTTTGAATTTCAATTGCCTCGCGAAGCATCCTAGGTAAGTAACGGACTTCCTTCGCAAGGACCTGGGCTTTATCAAATTGGATAGAGTGGTTGGGTTTATCCATGACATGTTCACAGACTGCAGACTTCCGGAAACGGCGGTGTTTCACATCAGCTATGTGTTCCTTCACACGAGTAGCAATACTCCTCTTTGTTTGCGTAACATTAATATTTCATATTTTGGAACAGGGTTTTGAAAATTTTGTAATTTAGATATAAGGTAGTTTGCATAACTTACAAATCGCTTTAGCGTTAGACTATTGTCATCTTAGTCGTGCTACGATTATGGAAACTGTATAGAATCTGAAATTTCATCAAATAAAATAAAATACGCGAGTTAAATCCGTTAAAGTTGTTTCATTCCAATGTGCAATGTACAAAACTCATCTCTATAATATTGTACCAAAAAGTGAAAATTCCGTAAACTTTGTACAATTGTTTCTCGCGTTGTGGAAGTTGGTAACTAGCTCGTCCCGCGAGCTCCGCAGTTGAGTCGCCCGAGCGTAACGAGGGAACTTACCAGATACATTATGAGTTGTATTAATACTCAAATTGTTTTTAATTTAACTAATACTAGCTTCTGCCCGCGACTTCGTCCGCGTGGAACTCCTCCTTTTTTGCAGTCGGTTAAAAAGTAGCCTATGTCCTTTCTCAGGCTCCAGACTTTCTTTGTACCAAATTTCATTTAAATCGGTCCAGTCGTTTTAGCGTGAAAGCGTAACAGACAGACAGACAGACAGACAGACAGACAGAGTTACTTTCGCATTTATAATATTAGTATGGATAGTATGGATTATTATGAGAAAGTTTGTAAGTAATTTGTTACTCTTTCACGTAAAAACTACTGAATAGATTATAATGAAACTTGACAGCATCAGAAAGACATCTATACTAATATTATAAAGAGGAAAGATTTGTACCTATTTTTGTATGTTTGTACTGAATAGGCTCAAAAACTACTGGATTTTAATAATTCTTTCACTGTTGGCAAGCTACGTTCACCCTGAGTAACATAGGCTATAGAATATTTTGGAAAACATTAGGGATCGGTGCGAAGCCGGGGCGAACCGCTAGTATTTTATAACGATATTGTGTAATACAAATGACTTACTGATTCCTTACTATTATTATACACGCGAAGTTTAAAGATGCCAACCTTAGTCTAATAAAAATATACACAAAAATTTACCTACTAGCTTTAGCCTGCGACTTCGTCTGCTCACGATGAGTACTATACACAATATCATTGTTATTCTATTATGTGTCAGCTATTATAAGTGTATTATTGTAAAGTTTCATCAAAATCCATTCAGTAGTTTTTGTAAGAAAGAGTAACAAAAATACATCAGTACAAACTTATATTAATAGGATTATTATGTTACTAGCGGCCCGCCCCGGCTTTGCACGGATCCCTTTTTTTATAGCCTATGTCACTCGGGAATAGTGAATACCTAATCTCTCAATCGCCCAAAGGTTAACTGGAAGAGATCCCTTAAAGGGATAAGTTCGCCTTTGTACATTTATTGTGTTTTCGTTTATGTATTATTTTGTTTTGTTGTTGTACAATAAAGAGTTTACATACATACATACAATAGTGTAGCTTTTCAACAGTGAAAGAATTTTTCAAATCATTCACAGTCATTCAGGAGCCTATTCAATCCAAACAAACAAACAAACAAACAAACCTTTCCTCTTTATAATATTAGTATAGAGTATAGATTATACCTACGATTGACTATTTCGTAGCACTTGTAGCATTCGTAGCAGCTACGGCGTAGCACCAAAGCTACGCGGACATTAGCTTTTACGTTTTTCTTAAATTTATTGTCAGTCGGATTAAGTTTAAGAATTCTTTTAATAACTTAGTGCTAGTTCCATTTTATAGTATTTCTTCTTTTAAAGGAATTCCCGTTCCACTCATAAACTAGGTTGTGAGGTTAAAAGCAGTATTATATATTATATACCTAGAAGGTAGGTGGCTTAAACCTCTTATTCCCTTCCTTTTTCTGATTTATAGTGGATTAAGGAAATGCTGTGTAATTTTCTAATGTAGAAAGTTTAATTAAGAAACCAGTTCTAAAAAGGATTTAACTTGTGTATTTTCTTTATGTGCTCACGTTTCGAAAACTCTACAGTTCCCATTTTCTTAACCGAGTTGACGATAGTCTAACACTACAGACTATTATTCCAATGTGTAAAAACCACTAATTTTTGGTAATATAAAAAAAAATGCTTCTAAGGTTCGAGAGTGGGGGCTCGTGACGTCATATCTATACTATAATATTATAAAGCTGAAGAGTTTGTTTGTTTGCTTGTTTGTTTGTTTGAACGCGCTAATCTCAGGAACTACTGGCTCGAATTCAAAAATTATTTTTTTGTTGGATAGACCATTTATCGAGGAAGGCTTTAGGCTATATAACATCACGGCCAATAGGAGCGAAGAAACAGTGGAAAATGTGTAAAAAACGGGGAAAATATGAAGCCTTATGAAGAATTGACAGTTAGAAGACTTTGACAGATCTTTGACGAAACAATCGGACGGGCAGGACGACGTCTGCCGGGGCCGCTAGTTATGGTATAAATTGTTTCATATACAGACGTCACGTTAATAAACGACATAACTTGTCGACGCGTGTCAAAAGAGTTTATTGACTTGCAACAATTGTATTTTCTAGTATCAAATGCAGCCTATTTTGAAACAAAGCCTGTGTCGTTCCTGATCCAGACAAAAACTACCAGGTGGGGGCTTAAAATATGTAACAAAGTGCACCGCGTGCAGTGAGCAACGTGCTGTCAAACTGTCCGACCGATGTACTGTGACTCACGGCCACGACGGATTGCGAACAAATTCGTTAAAATCTTAGCTCATGACACACGAGGATATTTATAGAAGACTAGCGGCCCGCCCCGGCTTCGCACGGATCATCTTTTTTTATAGCCTATGTCACTCAGGAACAGTGTAGCTTTCCAACAGTGAAAGAATTTTTCAAATAGGACCAGTCGTTTTGGAGCCTATTCTATCCAAACAAACAAACAAACCTTTCCTCTTTATAATATTTGTATAGACAACGTCAATTTTGTCACTGGTCAAAAATCTGTCTACATATTGCGACGATTCTGCATCGTTATTGTTAAGATAGAATATCTTTGAAGATCGACACAACGACATGAAAAACCGGGCAAGTGAAAGTCTGACTCGCGCACGAAGTGTTCCGTACCATCAATAAAATACGACAAAAACATCACGTGTGCTGTAAGTATGGTCTCCTTTAGATATAAATTATGTTATTCTGTTTTTAGTGTTTACTGTTATAGTGGCTACAAAAATGCATCATCTTTGATTTACTATCACGGTTCATAATACTGGTTACAGACGGACAGGATTTTAGGCCAATCCTTACTAATATTATAAATAAATTAATATTATAAATGCGATAGTAACTCTGTCTGTCTGTCTGTTACGCTTTCAAGCTAAAACTACTGGACCGATTTAAATGAAATTTGGTACAAAGAAAGTCTGGAGACTAGGAAAGGACATAGGCTACTTTTTAACCGACTGCAAAAAAGGAGGAGTTTCACGCGGACGAAGTCGCGGGCAGAAGCTAGTTCGCTATATAAGCTAAACACCCAAGAAAACAACACACAGTCAGAACTCTTTAGCGCTGGAAAAATCTTCACGCTATGCCAATTGTTCTTACCATATATGTAATTCACCAGTATATATAATAATATGTTGTAAGTACCTAACTCACGAGCATGTTCGCCAACAAATCAGCTCGCTGAACCAGTATGTCACGCTGCTCCAGAGCACGTCGTTGCACGTGACAGCTTCACGCTGCCGCCGATATTTTTCTAAACACCCTTTGCCCTCCCTTCCACAGCACAGCTGCCAAACTGTACTCCCTAAAACAAACCACATCCTAACACTCCAATTACATACAGCTTAAAGTCCATTTTCGATTGACGGAGGTCTATTTTAAAACGGTTTTGGTAGCTTGATGGAATTTTTGAGCTGTAGGATTTTTCTGGTAACACGCGTGCATGTCGGAAACGACTTGTGGCGTTATTTATTGAAGTGTACGTTTTCTATGAATTTTTTAAAGTTTTTAAACTGAGCGTTTTGGAAAATGTGATCCAAAGCAAAAAAACAGAATCAGTAGTTAGTCGTGCTACGATTATGGAATCTGTAAAGGCTCTGAAACGTCAGCCAATAAAATAAAATACGCGAGTTAAATCCGTTTAAAGTTGTGCCATTCCAATGTATAATAACCGCATTATCAACACTAATTTTATTTTTTTTAGCCTCATATTGTTACCTATAAGTTTTTGACGCAGTTATAGCAGTATTTATTTTTATACTTATCTAATTGCTATAATCTAATTGTAGTTTCGGTTTAAAGATCTTTATTTCTCAAAAATAATAACAATAATTCACTTACATGAGAACTGTTAATAGTTTCATGAAACAAACCTTCAAAGTTACCTATTACGTTCAAGTAGCCCAACTTTACTATACTGGCGTCATCTACATAATATTATCTAGATATAGTTCTGTGATATTTAAGTAGACTATTATTCTCATGTAATACCTGACCAAAAATAAAATACCGCACAAATTCCACGACCAAAAATTGGCAAGATTGCCAACCGCAAAATCTACGCCATCTCATGATTTTAAAAAAAAAACTACAACCATCATCAAAACTAAAGTTAACCATACCTCTTCACCTCACGGTTCATTTTAGTTCACAGCCCTTAAGGCCTAAAAGATTGAGTCGTAGCGACGCAAACTAACCTGTGCGTCTCACTAAATCCTACCAACTTAGTATTAAGGTTGTGTTTCGCTTGATTATATGCTATATGGTGTTTCAGTGTCGACAGGCCCAAGTGCCAAGCACGTATTGCGGTTTCACGGCGTTTGGTTCGACTTTGTCACTTGTATTTATTTTCAATGTCACGATTTCCACAGCGGAAATACTGGCAGGTTATCTACAGCTTTTCCTGTATGTCGGGAACTAGTGAGATTGTAAATGATTATAATATATAGTAAATGATAGAGGGAAATATTCGCTTGTAAATAAGAAAATACAAAGTCGAATATAGTAGTGGAAAATTTCGTCAACTCAACCAGTGATGTCCATACTGGACATATTAGCTTGTAAATATAAGAAAATAAAAAGACCGAATATACTTAGTAGGTAGTGGAAAATTTAGTCGACTCAAGTATTATTCAATATTAATCACATGCATAATAATAGCATTATAATAATATATAAGTAGAGATATTATTATTTATTTATATATAATAACAAATTAAATTTAAAAATCGTTGCCCTGAACCTGTACGTGTAAAATACACTTTTTTTAGTTTTTTAGTTTTTAAGTCCGTACAACTTTTAACTCGTGGCAGGAAATAAAATATAATAATTGTTAATCAGATATTAAATTCTTAGAGTTAATTTAAAGGCTCCCCAATACATATTCGTATATTTATATATTTACGTTAGCTGTTAATAAAGTTCTAGCACTATTTCTGACTGGGGATTTATCTAGTTTCTAGGCAGACACGTTGAATCCAGACCTAAGCCCCCAGACGCCGGAGAAAACTAGACAGGTAAGCCGTAAATTACATTATAAGGAGAATATTTAAGGCTTTTGGGATTAATTATAATAATTAACAACATAATTGTTAGTAGGAATAAATAATAGTCAAGTAGTGTATTGTTGTCTTAGGCCAATAGAAATGACTGGGTAAAGAAAACAAAATTCCATTTAGTCCGTCAGTTAATAATAATAATAAAACCTTTTAATAATAATAATCTAACTAACGGACTATGAATGCAAAGATAGAATTTAGATCATTAAAAATTATTAAACACATATTTTTCCAGTTAAACATAATACCTATACATTATAATTTCTGATGCCTTCGCAGTTATTACACATTGTAAATTATCGGGTGCGCCAAATTTGAACTAAATTTTTAATGTCGATTATCGGAAGTCCGAAAATGTTGTTACTAAAAATTTACATCCTAATAGTCACTACTCATAACTACTCTGTTCCTAACATTCTGAATTCCTAATCATTCAACTTCATAATGTTTGTCGCAATAAAGTTTATTATACTACTATTTGTTCTTCTATATTTTCTTAACATAACCATCTTTTACAATATTATTCATCATCATATTTTTGTTATGTAGATTAGTTTTAATTCATAAAATTGAACAATATTAATTTTATAAGGGTAAGTTTCTTGTGCTTGGGTTTGTGAAAATAGCTGCATCCAGAACAGTAGGTTAGGTTAGGTTAGAACTGCGATCATAACAGAATAAAAAGGACTACCAGAACAGTACCTTCTATCAAATTCCGGAAAGTAGGTCACACTAAGAAACAAGCAAAGTAAAAAAAGTTAACTATGTAAAATTCTATAAAGTAGGTAAATACAAACCTTCTCTTTTAAGGCATCCAAGCGCGATAACCATTGACTGAGATCGGTACGTATTGAATACCCTCAATAAGAATCATAATTATATTACATGTTATCCGCATATTAATAATATGAGTAATAATATTAGAAAATAGAACTATATGATTTAGAATGTTATGAAGAAAAATATTAGGATTTACATAAAGTATGAACAGTGAAAATATTCATTCAAATTTTCGGAAAACTGAGTGTTATGGACTGCGTTAATAGTAAAAGAAATTGTAGGCACGAAAACTTTAGTAAACAAAATTTTAGGAAGAGTGATCATTAGGAGTACAAATCGTTAGGAAAATCATTTTCGGGTGATAAATTTTAGCGAACCCAATATGGACCCTAAATTATCACAATGTAACATTAGTATTTCATAATTCAGAATAGGGTAGTTTTATTCAAAATTTGTAATTTAAATATAAGGTAGTTAGCATAACTGTATAAATCACTTTAGCGTTAGACTATTGTCAGCTCAATCGTGCTACGATTATGGAAACTGTAAAGAGTCCGAAAGGTCAGCTATTAAAATAAAATAAAAATACGCGAGTTAAATCCGTTAATAGTTGTTTCATTCCAATATATATTAGTTACATTTTAAATAGACTAAAAACATCTGTCACTCACAAAATTGCATAAACTGGCAACACCACGAACAACCATAAACCACAAAAACACTCTACAAACGGAAGATGGCCGCAAGATTAATTGTGACGTCACGCCGGAAGTGACGTAACTGGCTACCCCGACGGGGCCGGATGTCCGGGGAGTATGTCTGATAATACAGACATACGGATGGATGGACAAAATTTTAATTATAGGATTTGGGGCTTATGGTCTAGTGGATTTGCTTTGTCGTTTATGGACTGTCATTTTGTAACTTTAAATTTAATTATGCTTGTTTAGTATTTGTTTACTTAATGGTTTTTTATCATTAGATGCTTATGTGAATTTTGTTATCTGTTTAAGTTTTCTCTACAATTTTAGACGGTTAATTTTAAATTGTTACGAAAAAATACCTACCTTTAACTTTATTTATTTATAATGTATTACAAATTTTAAAATAAGTTTACAAAAAGCGTATTTATTGAGGCTCACAACTAAACATTAAAATTCGAGACAACTGTATTTAAATCCCGATTCTGTTAGGTTTTTATGAATTGGATTTTTAGAAATATTTTAAATAGATTAGGTACTGAAAAATCGCGCCTAAACCAACCGCCATACAGTAACAAATACTTACACAAATAAAAAAAAAATAGAATGAAAAGTTAAAATAATAGGTCCACAAGGATTATTATACACACGTGATCATTACGTCTATTTTAATTCTAACGATACTCTCATTTAAAAATGTTAATAAACCCCCAACATAAATCCTAAAAGCCCTATAAAAAGTATAATAATAATATACACTTTATATTAGATAGGTAGTATTAATATTTATACAAAGAAAACGTCACGTCGGGGGGACCGCTCCTTATTTAGGTGTATACCTACTTAATATTTACAATCTACCTACTTCGAGCGGTTGAGACGTCGTCATTGTCTACATCTATATTTAAGAACAGAGTCAATAAGTAACAAAAATTTGAGTGATATTATCCCCCGGTACTGTGACAAATACTATTTCAATCGATACTTCATAATATTATTTGCAGACATCTAGATACCTACTAATCTATACTAATATTATAAAGCTGAAGAGTTTGTTTGTTTGTTTGTTTGAACGCGCTAATCTCAGAAACTATTGGTTCGAAATGAATAAATATTTTTTGTTGGATAGACCATTTATCGAGGAAGGCTTTATATATCTTTATATATAAAAATGAATTGTTGTTCGTTAGTCTGGCTAAAACTCGAGAACGACTGAACCGATTTGGCTGATTTTAGTCTTGAAATGTTCGTGGAACTCCAGGGAAGGTTTATACGGTGAAAAAAAATTGGAAAAAAGGAAAAAAAAAAAAACGGTAAATGTGGTACGAAGTTCGCTGGGTCAGCTAGTATAATATAAAGTAAAGGCTTAAGAGTCTCCTTTCAGGAGTCTCGCCACCCGTCCGGTTTTCCAGTAAAGGCCAAAAAATATATATAATATATATATATCACGCTGCGACCAATAGGAGGAAACAGTGGAAAATGTGTATAAAAACAGGGATAACAACGCGGGCACAGCTAGTTATAAATAAAAGCTCGAAGATCCACCCATAAACTATTTTTGCGTCGGTTAAAAATGAACAACAAAATACGAAACTACTTATACCATACAACTGCACAAGTCATAATGACCGTGCATTGACTCGCCAGCTCATATGAACTGCAAACTGCACTTTAAAATTACAAACGGTAGGAAGTTTTACTGAACTCATCCTTGCGTCTGCCGTGGAGGTTAAACTGTCGTTACTAGATATGATTTAACTCACGTAGTTTATTGTATTTGGATTCTTTACAGTTTCCATAATCGAAGCACGACTGAGCTGACAATCTAACTTTAGAGTTAGACTATTGTACGCGAGTTAAAATGCGTTCATAGTTATCATTCCAATGTGTAATAACCGCGAAAGCATCAAAAATGTTTAGATTCGTTAAATTCGCTATTACGAAGAAAACACGGCCATCTTTTATAAAATGACAATACAATTTGGTTATGCATTAATGGCAACACTGCTACAATGTCTTACAAAATTACAAGTTACGATTCTAGTGAAAAATGGCAACACTACTTCAAACCACATAGCACAATCAATGTTGCCATTCTATTATACAGTGATCAAATTAAAACTTTTGTAATTAAATTAGAATTAAAATTTATGTAGATTATATAATAATAAAAGCACTTGTGTACTGAATATCTCTAAAACTTGAAGAAACGTGTATTCAAGTTCTATAAACCGAACGTAGTCGGTAGTTCAGTAAAAAAAATAACCTGGTAAGTAAGTATTAGGTAGGTAGGTACTTGTTTGTTTATTTAGCACAAAATCTAATTGATCTAAAGCACCCAAAAGTACGTTAATTGTATACTCAGCAGTGCCCTGGATGCTGAGGGGTCGACAATCTCTTCTGGACCACTGAACTGTCTGTCTAATGATAAAGTGAATTTGCATCAGTATACAAATTAGCCCTTATCACCATACTTTTGACATGTCTCTGGTCGATTTAAAGGGGTTTTTTAACGTGTTCGATGATTACAACAATACTACCTCTATGTGATGACAGAAAGATAGAACGGGGGAAAAATAATTTGTCTTTGAATATTTTTTTTTATATTCATTGATATTATTATATAGAACCAGTTGCACACAGACTAATGAAACGGCGAGCAGGACAATACAGTACGTTAATATCAGAAAAAATAGAGATAATATATAAAATAATAATTTATTATAATTGTAATATTTACTAAACTTACCTCCTTATATAAACATCTTGGTTTAGAGTTCACACATACAATTTATTTGTTTACAGTAAGTATACATAGAAATGTATTTAGAAAAATTTAAGTTTCTACTTATAATTTAGACTTATATTAGACTTCTCGCTTAGTACTCGCTAGGACTCTATGTATTCTACCTCTATGTCCACTTGACATATGGTCAACAGATAAGATATAAAATTAAAAACCATTTCACAGATTCAAAACTCTCCCTCTATGTCAATTTGACGTATTCAACAGTCCACAGATAAGATATAGAATTAGAAATCATTCCACAGATACGATAATCTGTGGCGCAACATTTTGTAGTAGCATCTCACATGAAGCGAAGTTGTGCGATTTAACGCGAACATTTGAAAACAATGGCGAACGAAATACCTACACAAGTACATTTAATTAATAGTGTTTCATTTAATGAAGTACAGTTTCCAATTTCCGTTTATATGGTTTCCTAACAATGGAATGCCTCATTTAATCCGGTCATTTAAGCTTATATTAGATAAGAATCTCGGAATGCGAGATACCCGGCTGTAATTTTGTAAATAGTTGTATATTGACATCCTTAAAGTTGTCTCAAAACCTACATATGGTAGGGTGTGAGCAACTATTAAATTTCAAGGTCAAAGTGTCAAAAAATCGCTATATTTGTAAATTTCTCATTTCCTATGGGTTTTAGCTTTTTGTCTTTGTTAGCAATATTGTAGAATACAAAATTCTCTACAAATTTTGTTTAAAAAATTTTTTTATACGGTGAACCGTTTTTGAGATAGAGGCCGTAAAGAGCGCCGTCACAGCCAACAGGTGCCGCGGTCGAAATCACGCCATATACAGTTGATGAACTACAGATATGATTAATTGTTGATGTTTACGCATGCTACTGTGTAATGCTTATACTTATATTATAGTTATATGGAAGTTTTTCACTATATATAAAATGAGAACATAATCATACTTACGTAATATTATAAAATCAAAAGCAAATGATCAATGTGCATAAAAAATGTTAATTTCTTTAATAAGGTTAATTGCACAGCACTAATTACTAACTAAACTATTTACAAAATTACAGCCGGGTATCTCGCATTCCGAGGTGAATTCCTAATTTGACCGGTCTAGACTGCCGATGTTCGAAAACAGTAAATGAAATTATTAAGAAGTATTGCGTACAATTATGACAATACCAAAAATATTTGGCGCCATTTTGTATTGTAGTACCTACCTAAACCAAATCTGGAAATTTAAGCCCTGCTATTTATTATACAAGATTTGGTCATTAATATAAGGAGATATTTAGATAGTTATAACGGATTTAGCTCATTTTAGCTAGCTTTCGATAGCAGAAAATCCTTTTTTTTAACGTCGCGGCGTTGATTTGAAGTTACTAAACAAAAAAAGAAATAGGTATACCTACTACGAGTTTACATACAATTCAATCATTTGAATACCTACATAATTAAGTACATAGTTAAATTTAAAAAACAGTGCATTTAAAACAACTAAAGAGAAACTCAAAGTAACAAACTTGCGAACTACAAACTACAATCAAAGTGTTGAATAAATTGAAAAGTACTTAACTACGAGTAGAACTGGCTGAAAACGGGTTCCGTATGTGATTTAAATTTTGATACAAACAAACTTTTAGAAAAGGTAAGGAGATATATATATATATTTCTTGTGGGAGTGTAAGGATTACATACTTAAAAATAAATCAAAAATCATTCGCATCCATCAATAATCCGCTAGATGCACGTCGTTTAGAATGAGGACCAGCTGTCATGTTCCACCAATGAGAGACAAGCTGCTGGCCTGTGATGAGAGACAAGCTGCTGGCCTGTGATGAGAGACAAGCTGCTGGCCTGTGATGAAAGGCAACCTATTTTCCTGTGATGAGAAATACGCTACTGGCGTGTGATGAGAGACAAGCTACTGGCGTGTGATGAGAGACAAGCTACTGGCCTGTGATGAGAGACGCGCTACTGGCTTGTGATGAAAGACAAGCTGCTGGCTTATGATGAAAGACAAGCTACTGGCTTGTGATTGGTGAAACACGATAGCTGGACCTCATTCTACACGACGCCCCTTTTGCGGATATTTGACACTCTCATTACATAGATATTATGTTAAGATATTACCTACAGTTATTTTCATATGTTACGGTACT
Source organism: Polylopha cassiicola (assembly GCA_038024825.1). Lineage (NCBI taxonomy): Eukaryota > Metazoa > Arthropoda > Insecta > Lepidoptera > Tortricidae > Polylopha > Polylopha cassiicola. The sequence continues at coordinate 11,478,072 of CP149052.1, read as the reverse complement.
CCAAAAACGCGATAAAAAGGGAATTCTGCACTCATTACCATTTATATGGGAAAAGTTGTGATCTCGAAGAACGCAAGCTAATAGTTGTAAAGGATTGTCGACTTTATGGGATTTACATTATGAGCATAACGAAGGGTTTCACTGGTATCACCAAAAAAAACAAATAGATATCGCTGCGTTGTTTTCTATAGCTTTTATCACGTTCTCATCGTATTTTTCTGTAATAAAATCAGATCAGAATTACTTTACGCGTTGAAAACCCCATAATCTGATCTTATCCACGTTTCCAATAGTCCATCCTTTTCACTCTATTCATTCTTAAGCAACGTGTGACAGAGACAGAAGATATCACTCTGAAGTTCGTTTAAAAGCATGTTCAGAAAGCATAAATCAAAAGCGCTTATCACGCGGGTTATTAAAAACTTACCTGTCTCTCTCGCACCGTTTGATCTTAGCAAGTTTAGAAAGAGACAGGAGATGGTCATCGGGGGTGTCATTCCGGAAACGGTTGAGTTATGAAGGTTTCGCTTAAAGGCTTCTAGTTTCAGCTTGGCCAATGAAATATTATATGAATTGGCGACAGGATGACGTATGCTGTGGATTATTTATGTAGAACGGATTATTAATTAATGTTTTATCTAACACATTGTTATGATATTGGGTTAAATTTACTTACAATATAATTACTTGGAATGAAACAACTTTGAACGGATTTAACTTGCGTAATATTATTTTATTGGCTGACGTTTCCTTTACAGATTCCATAATCGTAGCACGACTGAGCTGACAATAGTCTTATGCTAAAGTCTTAACTTTATTACTTTATTTAACCACAATGTGTGGTCCTATCTACTTAGTATTTGTATAATCTCCTATATAGGTATTTAAGAATATAAAATCATAAGCTGACTTAAAACTATAAGGGTTAGAAATATGAAATTTTGTACAGGTGTTCCTTTTATAATATATCCTTAGGGGGTGAAGTTTACCTTTATATATTTATACCTACATTTCGGTCATTCATTTTTATTTAAATAGATAATGTAATGGTTGGTAGAAATGCCTCATCGTAAGTTCGCCTTTTGCGCACTTATATTTATCAAATTTGTGCAATAAATTAGCAAAGGCATATTGCCACGAGATCGACTAATTTATCGTCAAGAAGGTCACAAGTCCTTGACATTTCAAGCATTTTAACCGCGTCCCTCGAGAACCAAGTTACCAAGAACTCGTAACCAAGTTACCAAGTTATGCAAAACTTTGCCAAGATAACTCAATGACTATCGCGATGTGAAACAAAACGCACTATTTTTCATAGTTCCTACACGCTAGCTCGCGTGTCGCACGAAGACAATCCGCGTTCTGTCGAGGTGATAATGGAGCGAAATGTTCACGCTTACAGAGATATTAAACTGAAACGTTAAAGTAAACGAGGCGTTTGAATTCAGAAATGATTGGTTGATGTTATGCTTAGTTTTGTCCTATTTTTGCAACTTCTACTTTAATAAGTTACAGACTTCTGTGGAATAATATAGGTACTTTACTTACCTATATATAAAGATCTGTTGACAAATCTTCTATTAATTAGAACTTATGAGTTATAATATATTATATGTTTTTCGCCCTACTTCGACGGCGATATCGCGATGCTACTATATTGCTATGTTGCCCCTTAACCAGTGTAATGGTTTTTCCCCTAGCCCTAGATAAATAACTACCTATAACTAACTATATCAAATACCTAAAGGTATTTCTATACATACCTAGTTAATCAAATTGGCCGAAATTAATGTGATCGTCTAATTACTACGTAGGACCCAATACGTTGTGTTTTAAATACGTTGTGTTTTATGACGCAAATACAAATACTATCAAATAAAACAAAAGATATAAAATAAAATAAAGCAAACACTCACGTGCCCGAAGAGAAGTCTTCTTAGCTGTTGAGAATAAAATTAATTAAACTAAAAAATACAATACTTAATTAATATGTCCTGATTATATCTCCACCTCCTGCATTGACAAGGAAAAAATACAACGACGAAACTGAAAACCCGAGCACAAGGGACCTGTTTGATATATAGACATTTAGTCTATAAATGGGGAAACCTAATTCGATTGGATTAAAAATATATATAGGCCTCCCAGCACTCCTTATAGCCTATGCCATGATATTTAATCGTAATTAGCACTCGCCCGATTTAAATATCCCATCAAATCCATCGTTTTAGCGCCCTATAACCTAAAGGTCAAGATTGCATTCAAACCATCTCTTCATTCAGTTCATCAACATAATATTTTCGTCACATAATGAACTCATTCTCATTTAGTCATAATATTTTTTAAATGTTATATAGATAATAGTCAGGTTATGAATAAAATTCATACATCCATGAAAATCACAGAAGCCCACGTGTTGGACCTATGAGAGTCGTGAATTCCCACAAGTACAATCGCCAACCTTCTGAGAAATTCATATAAGTCAGATCCATAGAAATTGTGAGTTTCCAGGAATCTCTTCATATATATGCCAGTAAGACAGATTTGGTCCTGTAATATTTTAGTCCTTGTTTTTAAATTATTTGTATTATTGGACTTGGCATTATATGGTAATTGAAGCCGGTCTATAAACCTTAAGATAATGAAAGAAATTGCCAGTACTTCAATTGTACTCGCCCTGAAACGCCGAATTCGTCAGTCCCCCTAATACCCGCCCTGTAATATACAACATACACGCCACCGGCGATCGTAAGTGCATACCAGTAAAACTGACAGACGTATAGGTCTTACTGAACGATTCCAACGCCAGTAAAACTGACAAACATACAATCTTTTCTCTGAAACAACCCTCCCATTTCAAACGCTTATATCCTCTCCAATACAAGTTATCGTATAACTTGGAGATTGAAAAATCAATAAATTCATTGATTATTGATATTAATATATTATTTTATTTTAGACATGTTCATTTTTATTTGTATTTTTTATGAACATTTTAGTCAGGATTATTTCCTGAAATTTCAAATCATTTTTTATTTTTCAATACATCATTGTAAAATACTCCATCATCAATAAACAGATAGATTATTATTATTATTAGGTATAAATCTTTAAAATTTTCAACAAACTGCAATATTCACATAAATGTTATACAAGTGATCGAAACTTGTATTATTTAATCAGCCATTAATCTGCAATATTCACATAAATGTTGTACAAGTGATTGAAACTTGTATTATTTAATAAATCATCAATCTTGTTTGATAAAAATCGCAGAATGTAATATTCAAAATAACCAAGCACTAAGCCAGCATTTCTGGATAGTGATAGAGATTCAAATATTATGTTTAAGTTGTAGGTATTATTTCATGATAATAGATTGGTATAGTTAAATTCAACACACTCATTTAGTAATTTTCTATCCTAGCTAAAATATTCTACCCAAAACAAATCACTCGATCTAACCGCAAATAACTGAAACAATGAAATCTAACAACAAAACTAGGTAAACCATTTACACAGCACAACGGAGTCTAAATCAAGAACCAGACATACCCTCCGATGATCAGCGTCACTCCTAGATAAAGAAATTAAGTTATTGAAAATAATATCTTAAATTAACACTAAAGTTTATAAACTTAAAATTCTTATTTTATTTTACACTCGCGACGAAAACGCGGCCCCAACTCTAATTATAGTTCACTATTACTAACTTAATGAATACCTAAGCAAGTAGGTCAGTTCGACCCTTATGCGCACGCGTTGCTATTTCCGTATAGCTCAATCCCGACTGCCCCGACTATGGTCAAATATTCCCTACCATCTTCCCAAACCTTGCACCCCTCACTCCTCAGGTCTCAGGTCCACGAAACGTTCCCAGGTAATAAATAATCCATTTGTTTTAAAACTAACATCACATGAACAATCATCTCATAGAACGCCGCATGGCGGTTCAAATGTCAAAGCGTTTCTTTATGATATTTGACTCGCATAACAATAATAATTGTACTAAAGCGGTACGTTAGTTGATTTTTTTATAAGAGGTACTTAATTATCAAAGGTGTCTTTGTATTAAAGTAAATAAGGTATATACTCTGTTACAAATTAAGATATATAGGTAGGTACATAAACATCATTCGTTACACCAGTATCAAAAAATCGTAAAAAAACTTTTATTTTTTCGAAATGAATACTGAAGCGCAGTTGGCCAACTAATGAGCCTTTACTCGAGCCTCCTGAGAGGAGTCTTTCAAGCCTTTAGGTTGGGTTTTGGGTTTTTAGCCCTGACCGACCCGAGGACCCCAGAGTGGGGGTCGCACCTCGGCTCGGGCCGTCAGGAGGTGTGTTAACACGATTATTATGTTGCAGGTGGACAGAAGGTTCCTGAGGGTAATATAAGTCCGACGCGTATCAAAAAACGGAGCGGTGCATGATGAAGAGCATGACATGTGGCATGACGAGTAAAGTGGCCACACTTGCTCTGCCTCCCTTCCTTAGTGTATAGCAGGGGTATAAGGTAGGTAGGTACATACCGGAAAATTAACTTAAAAGATCTCCACCAATTTAAAGCACAGCTTGTTATAACCACCATAAATTTAATTAAGTAAAACTACATTCAGTTAACCATCCATCTGAAGCTCAACCCGTTACCTCAAAACAAAGCCATTATTATAATGGAATTAACTGTTAAATTATTCCAATTATTCACGTAAATTCCATTAAACTGTCTCACACCGTGCGAAACTGTGCATTAATGCGAGTTGGCCAACTTAGCCGCGAACAAACCATAGACTCCGCAAAGCAACATTATGTATGCTCGGATGCCACAGAGCAACAATGCTTTAGCTAAAAACTTTTTTATTGGATAGCTAACTTCAAATTGTTTGCTAAATCTATTTTGGTGATTCAAATGCACAAGTAATCTTAAATACTAAGTGAAATGATTTTCTTTCCTGGAACTGAAATTTAGTGACACTAATTTGATTATTTTATACCTATAATAATGAGCGTACAACTTACAAGTAAGTAGGTAAGTAAATCATGAAAAGAATGCGTTAATTTACAATTATGGTAAAAAAAAACGCTCATTACCAAATTTCGTTTTTACTTATACAGTTATTCACATTCACACTATCATTATTTTAATAATATTTACATAGACAAAATTATACTTTTTAAAATTCTGTTACCTATTTACAAATTCTTGTAACAGCGCCACCTATGTGTTATATCTAAAACGCGTTTCCTACAATGCATACGGTTCGAGCTCGACATACGACTATATTTGTTTTATATTAGTTTCCGCCAAATGTAACTAAGTTTGACGGTTTCCGCTAGATGGCGCTGTTATGTCAAACTCAATTAACTTGTACGAGATTAATGGATTGCTAAAAAGAATAAGTTAATTGATAAATATGGTTATTTCCCGCAAGTAGTACTATATAGTATATAGCCGCCATTTCCTTTTTAACAGGACTATTATATAAATAATTATCAATAATCTAAACATTTTTTAACGATACTTTTACTTAGGTAAGTAGGTACCTCATAATGCACGCAATATTATTTGCTCTCGACAATAATTAAATAGGTATATTTTGCAAGCTGACAATTAATTATTTATATTCAAAAAATAATCTCAATCCAGTTAACTCCACGCGATAATTCGATTTTTGATTTTGCATAGTGATGTGACACAACAAATTCAGAAATTGTATATACTTAATCGAAATTTTGTCAATAGTAAAATTTTTTTCGTTATGACTGTAAAGAATTAATGCATTAACAAACGTTGAGGTTTGTTGATATATTTATTTGAGGCTATTATTATAATTATTTATTTAATTCATATTACTATATTTTTGTTATTTATTTGTGTAATGATAAGTATTCTTTGTATATGATAATATTAATACCATTAAGTAAACTATTAACGGCGGAAGTCACGACCTTAAATATTAATAAAGCTATGTAGAAGAGTGGTTCATCAGAACCAATTTGTTGAAGAGTTACTCATCTCAATTCGAGGACCCAATAACCGATTGGCGGAGGTATCTAATAAAGTTGAAGAATAAACAATATATGTAATTTGATGAAATTGCTTCAATCTTCTGCTAAGTTGCAAAGGTTTATTACATTTTATTTTAGCAACATACTTAATAAATACTGATTTTGTTACAGGTTCATGACAGCAAAGAAAGTAAATGGAAAGTAATAAATAAATAAATAAAATCGATAATAGTAACCATTACGATATTGGAAGCATGGTCATAATGCACAAAAAATCTGATATTATCGCGATTAATAAATATTATTCTAACACATAAGAGTAGTATAAATACTTAATTATATTGAAGTTATGCTTACATTTCAGCAGCTTACCAATTCTCAAGCAACTTGCGCTGACAGAAGCAAATTGATAATAACTCAAACGTCAAATTTAAATGAAGGTGTAGGATATATAAAACAAACCTCGCTACTATGCCGATGCATTATTCAATTAGGCTGATAACACTTAAGATGATTACTGGTAATAAAATTGTAATGTGTAGTTTCCGAGACGCGTGGGCACACTCAAGAAATGACCGGTGTGACCCCATCCTCGCTGGGTATGGTAAAGTATGGTTTCTGTAATGTGGAAGTTGCCAAATCTAATTCACCATCTGAAACTTAGGCCGAATCTTGTCCCTAGATACCTTTTTAATATATTTGGACTAATAGAATGAAACAACTATTAACTGATTTATTTGCGCACTTTAGCGTTAGGCTATTGTCAGCTCATTCGTGCTACGATTATGGAAAGTGTAAAGAATCCGTCAGAAAATAAAATAAAAATACGCTAGTTAAATCCGTTAATTTAGTTGTTTCATTCCAATGTGTAATAACCGCGAAGGCATCAGAAATTATTATACTAGGACTATTCACATCAGTTTACTTAGGCACAAATTTCGGACCTATCCGCAGGTACCTTCTGTCCCGCTGCAACATTCGTGCTATCTACCAGGATCGATGGTTTGCCTGATTAAACCGATTTTGATATAGCTAGCCAAGATAAAAGAGTATTAGGTACTACTTAAAGCCGCATAGTCGACATATTATGTTAGGTCACCATAGCAATGGACCATCGCATTATTTTTACAGAATTTATTTTACAGATCCCGTTTTCGTAGCAGACTGAACTGACAATAGTCAACACTGGAAGTAAATTTTAATGAGAAAATTCCGAAATTTCAACACATTATGTACCTAATATACTTACTTTTATAGTATAATGAATATATACATCTGAAATACGAAACAAATGTAAGTACTTAGGTAAGTATGTACTTATCAGATAATTGGGTTAAGTAAAGATAGGTAAACCGAGCAATATGGTTAACTTGTATGACACATCGGGTGCTTAATTCGCTAACCCTCCAATGCCGTTCTTATCAAGCGAGCTTTAATCATCTTGGGATCTTAGCGTTTGCAGCACCGTCATTGTCCTCTCAAACTATATTTAAGGACACAACGAATGAGTAAAAAACTTGTGAAACTATCTCCCGGTACTGGTGTAAATACTGTTTCAGATACTTAAGCAATAATATTATTTGCAACCATTATAATTGTATATAGCTAGATTGCCTCCAAAGATCATTATGGATTAAAGTACATGAAAGGAAAAAACTTTAAGACAAATTAAAAGCTATTGTGTAATCTTAATTTTATAGTTAGGTCTAATAATAGTCCCGAAACGCCGCAGGGTGGACCCTAAAGTCCATTAGTTTAATTAGACAAATTACATAAATTATCACCACATGCTCCCTAGTTATTAATTTCAAGCACCCCTCCGATTCCAAATAAAATAAATTAAAATTTGTCTATCCTTTAAAAAAATATCCTGTCCCTATAAGAGGGATTCGTTCCACGGTTAAGTAAGTGTCAGGGCTTAATAAACTGTTTAATTAAGAGAGCGTTGTGCCGGTGGCGCGGGCAGTGTCAATCCGGCGCGCGGTCCGGCACCATGCTATCAGTCGCGCTTCTGTTACTCGCAGTGTCTACAACCACATTGACCGCACAACCCTTCAACATCACACACTTCGTCGTCCCTTACAATGTCCTGTCAGACCAAAACGAAGTCATCATCGAATGTCACTACGACGCCAACTTCACCATCCTCAACTGGTTCAAAGGCCCAAACGAATTCTTCAGGTACAAACCTGGAACCGCTCCGAGTACTAAAACCTACCCAATCCTTGGAGTGGGGAAGGTAGAAGTGCTGTCATGTGGACAAACCGCTTGCAGATTAAAACTGGGCGCTTTGACTGAGGATGCTTCAGGGTTATACAGATGTGATATCGAACGAAGCTCTCCACCTTATTTGTTTGAAAGCCGCTCAGCGGTGATGAACGTGCATGGTCACAAGCAGAGAAAGCCTTTGCTTGAAGGCTTAGCTCCAGAGTTTGGAGAAGGTGACGAGATAAAAGCTTATTGCCGAGGGATTCCGGACTCCGAATTTCGCTGGTACATCAACGCTCGTGAAGTGGAAGAGATGAGGGGATCCCAAAAGTTGACGAAGACTAGTTCCAGGCTTATTTTCTCTGGTGTGCCTCCGACTATGACAGTGCAGTGTGCGGAATTCCGTTCTGGAATATTGTTGGGTTCGGAGGAAGTTAAAGCACGATGGAAGGAGTATGCTCGTAAATATGAACCGCCGCTTGAGCAAAGAAATAATTCAACTTTGTTTCAAAATTGTATTTTAAGTTTGATTCTATTTATTTTTTGCTTTATTCTATGATAACGTGTATAAAAATAGCAATTTATATCTACATTAGAAACACTGATTTTTGAATTTATGTTTACCAAAGATTGTTCCTTATATTATCTTGTTTAAGTGTATTTAAGATTATGATTGACAATATTATAAGTAAAATTCTCAATTAAATTACCAATTAAACTGACTTTCGAATTTAATTTTCATTCGTCGAATTACAAAATAGATTAACTTACTTAGGTAGGTACCACATTAGATAAATTGTATACTTAATTCATTCCAGAAACAAAAAATATAAATCCTAAAGCAGATGGCTAGTATTAGTATAGGTACTATCGGATGCATTCGGGGTACGCCATTTTAGAAAAAAATCGCTTGCACTTGTTGCTTCACACACAGCCGCCAGGTACCAGGGTCGTTCAAGCGATTATTGCCTTAAAGGTGTAACATCGCCAGCACAGTTGATAGTACGTGTATAAATGAATAAACATATTTTTATGAAAATTATTCCACGTGAATAAATTTAAGTATTCTCATATTATTATAATAAATATTTGTTGATAGTTGGTCTGACTACGAAACCGGAAGTTTCTTAGTTTTGGACTAGATTGGTGTGTGATTATCCAAAGATATTATTTTTTTATTTTCACTACAATATACAATATAATATTTATTGATAAAAAGTTCAGGTTGTCGTGCTTGTGACTAAAATATTAACCCTTTCCACACCTGACACCGGCAACCAGCCATTTATCTACTAACTTCCTGTAAGTACTTGTTTAATGTTATTTGTGTTAGATTGACTGCAATTTAATAAAGTCGTTCTATTCTATTTTTTACCTTATTTCTACTGACTCATAATTAATATTAATGTGCTCTAAAAACAAAATTTCATTAGGATCCTTTAAATCGAATCCTGTGACCGATATTTTTTTAAATAAAGCGCCATCTACCGTTTGTCGATGCAATGCATGGATTTTTTCTATCTACCTTATATTTTACATATTAATAAAAATATTACCTCTCCATTCAGACTTTACGCAGTTTATTCATATTCTTTACTATAGTTGTACGGCGTCATTATGGATTCAATCAGCAATAGTAAGTATATTTTGATATAATTTTAATATAATTTCTCCTATTTCACAATATACGAATCTCGTGAAATAGCTTGTTAAGATCTCTCTATTTTAACTAACTTGTAATTATTCATTCTATTTAGGTAAGTACTTCAATAAAACAAATCAATTACTAAAAATATGTCACATGCTTTCTAAATGAAAATTATTAAATGTACTTAAATTATATCTCAATAGGTGTGGTGGTATAATGCATCAAGTGATTTTAACACAGAATTAATACTGAGGGTCCGCTAGGGCTACAAAATAATTTAACTGCCATATTACCTATGTACATATTTTTTACATAGGTATTGATAAATGCAATAAAATTAATAACTTTTATTGCAATATTTAGTAAAATAGATTATAAGTAGACATAATATTATGTAACTCAGTTGGCAAACACTTACTTACACAATAAATAAATAATAATATAATATATAGGTAAGTACAGATCTATTACACATGTTACACAACGTAGCTTCACAGTAGTGAGTCATCAAAACAATATCAGCCTCTGGGAAATACCACCGCCGCGCTGTGTGCTATGCTAAGCCTACTTATACCTTGAATTAAGTACCTACTTATAAAATCAATTTCAAAATAAGACCATAAAGTTGTATTAAACGTTAATTAACTAACCCTAAACCACGTAGACATATGTATTTCATAAACAGCAAAATAATAATAAACAAGTTGGTCAAAAAGATAACCTATTCATCAAAACAATATAAAGCCAAAATAAAAATGTTTTCGAGAGGTTGTTTGTTATTAACTCTTTGACGAGAGAAATTAAGACTCGTTTTCTTATTATTACTTACAACAAAAGTTCATGTGCTTTTATTTCATAATGTTATTACACGATACATTTATTTCACCATGTTATTTTGCCGTATTTCGATTTGTCGATTCTGTTTTCAGAAAAGCGCGTCACTGCTTTACGTCACGCAATTCAAACTAAATGTAGCCAGGTTAATGTTATGCTAGAAATAAAAGTAAATAAAACATATATTTTTTAATACAAGAATCTAATAATTTTCTATAATGTTAGTAAAATAACATACAATTTATATTAATGTCATGAAAAATTATAAATTTTACTTCAATTTATTTGAAATTTATGTGTTTTTAGTTTAAGTCATAAAATTTTAGGATAATTGAGTTCATTCTACTGGCAGCATTTTATTTCAAAATGGCGGCTTTAAATGACAGCTAGCCAACCAGCTAGCGCATTGCGCAAAGCAGCGGAGTTGAGTGTGCATGTTACACGGTTAAACATGTTAAAAAGTTTTTCTGAAATTTTAGTTTTATGTTACATTCAGTGCCCAAATCGTTTAATAAGAACTGATATATTAAACTTTTCTCCGTCTTGATCAAGTGGGAAAGTTAGGAAATTAATTAGTGAATATCCTTTAGTTTTATTTTAAGTCAGGCTACAGCTTTGTTCAATCTCCACACCATGCCGAAAGGAAAGAAAAAAGGAAAATACGGTGAGATATTGCTATTTTGACCGTTTGAGAACTAATCTAGTGTGTTTGTAAGTTTTTATAAAGCAAGAATTTGCCAAGAATGAGATCACGCGTTGACCTTGTGTCTGCGTACTTTCCGTACCACATTTGTGTCCACGTATATATCATTAGGTCGTTATACTGAGTGCCATTAGCCTAGGTAGCATATGTTGAAGTAAAACAAAAGCTTACTGCCAACTAAACTTCCACGTTTCGCAAGCCAGCAAGCCCTGTCTTGGCGCAATCATTACTTTCACGATTTCATAACATGCGCCAATTCTCGTGCAATGTTTTTATCTTTGTCTTTATTGTGATCTAAACACTACACACGAGGTTCTGGCGCGCATAAGCAAGTCATTACGATAAATTTTACTTTTTATCAACATTGCTTGTAATGTTTGACCTTGTGATCTATTAAATTATGTAATTTGGACTCAATGCAGATTATATGACTTCCTGGTTGACTAGAAACCTGTATTTACATATTTGAAATAATGATAGTCATTGTTATAACATTATAGTTGATTGTTATGCTATTTTATATAGCTTAGATATCATTTATGTAACTATTAGTACACTGTCTTTATTGATATAGCTTCCATATGGTACCACAAAGGCTATTATCTATTAGCTCGCAATCCGAGGGTCTCTTCAGGTCCGGCTGATAATATTTATTATTTGGCAAATCTTCATCTATCTATATATATATATAAATCAATTGCTGTTCATTAGTCTCGCTAAAACTCGAGAACAGCTGAACCGATTTGGCTGATTTTAGTCTTGAAATATTTGTGGAACTCCAGGGAAGGTTTATATGGTGAAAAAAAATTGAAAAAAAGGGGAAAAAAAATGGTAAATATGGTATGAAGTTCGCTGGGTAAGCTAGTTAAATAATATTAATAACTGACAGTCATAAAATGGTTGTAATATGCAAATAAAAATGAAACTAAACATTTTTATTAAGAATGGGACCTGAGAGACACTTTTACACATCATTATGTACCTACTTGGGTAAAAAACATAAAATGGCACTGCAAGAAAAAACATCATAAGAAACATGACTATTGTTATGCCATTAACTGACTAATCACATGACCAGCTGCATCCAAAGAGAAATAATAATGAAAAAAGCAAACAATATTATGTTACTTTTGTTAGGAAGTCACAAAATGAAATATCTACTTAAGAGCTTTAGATTGTGATAAGATAAATAAATAATTCTCAGCTATTTTATAAACTATGAATGATTTATGTAAACAAACTGTTACTTCCTGTGTTGATACTGGAAATGTGAATACAAGTGATAGATGTCAAACTACCGTAAAGGAAATATGCTTCTCATTTTCAATATTAAGTAACATATTATTATTATGTCATAATATTTTCTGTTTATATTAGGTAGCAGTTGCTTATGGAAATGGAATAAAAAATAATACATTTTGTAGTTTTCTTATTTTAGATAAAATTTGTACATAATTAAATATAGGTGTAATTTAAGTTAATTAGTCAGGTATTATGTTGCATAATATGTTTTATATACTAAAAGGTCTAGATTACATGGAAACCTAGCTTTGTCTTTGCTTAGAAAGTGTAACTGTTTTATCCTTTGTTTCTAATAATTTTCTGTAACAATATAGGTACATTGTCATGGTTACCAACAATACCAGCTTGTGTAATTAATTACAATCCTTTTGTTTTCATTTCATACTGCTTTTCATTTAATATAATCCTGAGAAGGTAGACAAATATGATTGTGAGCTAATTTTGTTTCCATTTTAGTTTTTTTTAAAAACCCACATTTTATTTGAAATAAAGTAATATGTTACAATCATAAAAAAGGTCTAAAACTAATATTATCTTTTTGCTATTATGTGACTCACTTAGCCTACCTGAAGTGATTTTCTTATTACATAATGCACTATAAATATAAAAATGCAAGTGAAGCCCCGAGAATATGCGGTTGCAACCTTAGTTGCAGCGTCACAAGATATTATTATCTGAATTTCTAATCATTATAACTATATAAACATATGTTACAAGTTATAAACCACAAGTATATGCTATGTTAGTAATGAGTAGTAATATGTATATAAATATTTGGTACCTGTGTTACAGTTAATTGTGTAATGTTATACTCAAACAGACCTACTATGTGTAGTTATGTTTGGTATTCCATGAAATTTTGACCACTACCCCTTATAATTATGGTCACATTTATGAGACCCTTATTAATCTACTAGTTAAAATGCAAGTACATCACACACAACAAAAGTACAAGTTAAAAGTTACTGTGCGAGCGTGAGGGCACTATTACTACGCGCGTGCGACAGAGACAAATAGAAAAAGGACAACGTCCGTTTTTCTCTGTGCTCCGCGACCGTCCTTTAGCTAGGGCTAGGACAACAGTAGTAAATTTTGTTTTTGTTATTTCCAGAGCACAAGAGAACGGAGTACTCCTCCGACGAGGACGCCGGCATCGACATGACCATCGACAACATGTCCGAGACCTCGGGCCAGTCGGACCTCAAGAGCATACACGACGACGCGGGTATGACGACAATCATCATCTGATGACGATACACTGACGATGAACTGCGTCAAACTTGTAACAACCCTATTTGATTCTGATGCCTTCGCGGTTATTATACACTAGCTGTCCGCCCCAGCTTCGCAGGGATCCCTTTTTTTTTATAGCCTATGTCACTCGGGACTAGTGTAGCTTCCCAACAGTGAAAGAATATTTCAAATCGGTCCAGCCGTTTTGGAGCCTATTCAATCCAAACAAACAAACCTTTCCTCTTTATGATATTAGTATTAGTATAGATTGGAATGAAACAACTTTAAACGGATTTAACTCGCGTGTTTTGTTTTATTTGCTGACGTTTCGGAGCATTTACAGATTCCATAATCGTGGCACGACTTTTTTTTTTTTTTTTTTTCGAACTGAATACTAAAGCGCAGTTGGCCAGCTAATGGGCCTTTACTGCAAAACCGGACGGGTGGCGAGACTCCTGAAAGGAGACTCTTAAGCCGGCACGACTGAGCTGACAATAGTCTTATGCCAAAGTGTAACCCTATTTAAGCAGTATTTTTTTTAAATAATTTCTGATGCCTTCGCGGTTATTATACACTAGCGGCCCCGGCAGACGTCGTCCTGCCCGTACGATTGTTTCGTCAAAGATCTGTCAAAGTCTTCTGTCACTTCTTCATATTTTCCCCGTTTTTTACACATTTTCCACTGTTTCTTCGCTCCTATTAGTCGTAGCGTGATGTTATATAGCCTAAAGCCTTCCTCGATAAATGGTCTATCCAACAAAAAAAAGAATTTTTGAATTCGAACCAGTAGTTCCTGAGATTAGCGCGTTCAAACAAACAAACAAACTCTTCAGCTTTATAATATTAGTATAGATTGGAATGAAACAAGAAATGGATTTACCTCGCGTGTTTTGTTTAATTGGCTGACGTTTCGTATAATACGCGAGTTCAATCTGCTAATTGTTGTTTCATTCCAATGACCAATCATTGTCATTACTCTCAAGCGCTTAAATAGGGGTGTTATAAGTTTGACGCGTGTGAGTTTGTGTGTGTATGTGTGTAACTCCCGAAAGGATGAACCGATTTTGTTTCTGTTTTTGTGTGTATGTATGTATGTAATGTGGCATCGTAGGTCGCGAACAGTTGAACTGATTTTGACTCTATTTTATTTGTTTGTTTGTAATATTGGAATGCAACAACTTTAACGGATTTAACTCGCGTGTTTTGTTTTATTTGCTGACGTTTCGGAGCATTTACAGATTCCATAATCGTAGCACGACTGAGCTGACAATAGTCATAATAATATGCTAAAGTTGTTTGTAATAACTAAGCAAAGCTTGTACTATGGGCTAGTGCCCATAGTACAAAGTAGATACCATTAAATACTTTTAAACGACGATGAATACCTTTAAATGAACTGAAATTATAATGAACTCTGCTTCCGAAACAAGAGTTATTAGCTATTAAAGAAAAACCTTTGCGCATACAAATACTTGCTATTTTTAAAATTGACCAAAGACTTGGCAAAAATAATGCTTTGTATTTTTGCCAATAAGTTAAAATTGTCTTGTGTCTAAAACGTTATTAAAATCTAGAAATCAATAATAACATTCTCAGTTGTAATGCACACTTGTTTATACATTTATTAAATACAATACTTAAAAGTCATTAAACTTGTAAAATAAAAAAGGTAGCAGACAATGAATTTTATACTTATATGCGCAGTTATTTTTGTACGACTAGGTGCTGAAGATGGGTGAGCGAAATATTAATTAAATTCAGAATATTAAAAATAAATCATAAAATAACTATATCTATATCTATACTAATATTATAAAGAGGAAACATTTGTATTTTTGTATGTTTGTAATGAATAGGCTCCGAAACTACTGGACCGATTTCAAAAATTCTTTCACCTTTGGAAAGCTACATTATCCCCGAGTAACATAGGCTATATAATATCACGCTAGGTCTTATAGTTGCGGAACAGTAACCGAAAATGTTTCAAAAACGGGGGAAAAGTATCGTTTCTGAGGCCTTCCGTGGCGTGCGCTGAGCATATAGTTAAAGTTATACAAAAATGCTTTACGGGTGAATTGTTCATCTTAACATTATCTTTAAAAATGTCCGCGAGAGCATATGTCTATCTTTTATAGTTTACCCATAACAATCGTAAAACTATGAAAAAAATCTTAAGTCCCCCCGTGCGAAGCCGGGACGGGCCGCTAGTAATGTATATTTAAAATAAGGATTGAATGTTTAAAATTCATATTATAATATAATATTACTATTTAACACGTTGTTATGCAAAAACTACTCGACGGATTTTAATGATACCTACTTCATTGAATTATAAAAAAAAAACCAAGGTGTTTTAGTGACGTTTTACGACAGACTTCAAAAAAGAAAGTTTCTCAATTCGTCAGGTTTTTTTTATACTTACCCAAATTCATCAATATCGGTTTAGCTGTTTAAGCATGAAACCATAACAAACAAACTCTCATATTAGCAAATTTACATAATGACCTACAGTACATACCTACCTTCCACTGTCGATTAATACTAAGGCGACAGGTTATCAATCGCGCCTGATAAGTGATAAGAGTGATAAGACAGTTTTGTAAGGTGAGGGTCGATTCGACCTTGTACATCGCTTAAATACAAGGCACTAGAGTCGCCGTACTGTGTAAACATTTACAATGTTATCTCGTTCAATTTTATAGGTTAATTTGGTGAAAAAAAAGGTGTATTTATTTAATTTTTGGAATTTAAACAACTGGGCTTTTAAAATTATGTAGGTACTAGCAGTTCGCACCGGCTTCGCACGGATCCCTAATTTTATTCAAAATTTAAAATAGGCTATGTCACTCAAGAATAGTGTAGCTTCCTAACAGTAAAAGAATTTTTCAAATCGGATCAGTAGTTTTTGAGCCTATTCATTACAACCAAACAAACAAAGTTTTCCTCTTTATAATATTAGTATAGATGTAAGGTCAAAAAACACTTTAATTTTAGATTATTGCAGTGCCCCTTACAGGGTGCTATTTGCCTACAAACTGTCTAAATGAAAGACCTAATGTAATGCACATAATAAGCAAAGAATAAATAAATACATAAAAACATTATGTACACAAATCTTATTATCATATCAGTGAAGTTTATGTACATATATTTTTAAAACTTCGCGAATATATCGGTGACCTTGACTATCTGTTTCATTTGAAAGATATGAGAAGTTTGTAAATTCTGAAATTGTATAAAATGGGGCAAATTATTACTTATGTCATTTCTGTAGTACCTACATGAATTTTGAAAAATAAGTTAGATATTGCGTAAGCATGTATGGTTATTTTCGCGCAAAAAAGTACCTACCTGTCACTCTTATTTCAAAAGTATATCACACTGGTGCTTGTATGGATGTGCACATGTGCATTGCTTATTCATTAAATACGACGACCTTATGTTTTTTTTTGTCCGAAACGACTTGTTTTCGGACTTCTATTGTTAGCTTCGTGCACAATTCACATGTATGATTCATTATGACTTATTTTGATGTATCTGTCGAATTATCGTTCCTAAATTAAACTGATTGAGCTGACGATACGAATACTAGGATATTTGAAACACGTGTTAAGTCCGTTATAGTTACTGCATATTACATACCTACCTGTGCCCGCAACTTCGTCCGCGTGGAATAATTATTCTTCGTATAGGCTTCATATTTTCCCCGTTTTTTACACATTTTCCACTATTTCTTCGCTCCCATTGGTCGCAGCGTGATGTTAAGCCTAAAGCCTTCCTCGATAAATGGCCTAACCAACAAAAAATAATTACTAACTACTGGTTGAATTCGAACCAGTAGTTCCTGAAATTAGCGCGTTCAAACAAACAAACAAACTCTTCAGCTTTATAATATTAGTATAGATCACGTCATAATTCTATTTTTATTTCAATTTATGACGAAACTTGTACCAATGTTAGTAATTTAAACCAACAAAGGTAATATTTTAAAAAATCCGTCAAACCAAAGTCATGGTATAGGTAAATTTCCCACAGATAACGATATACAAAAGAAGCTTTAGGAAAAAAATACCTTAGATAAATAAAAAAATAAAATAAAATAAATATCTTTGGACAATTCACACCAATTATCTAGTCCCATTTTAAACAAAGCTTGTGTTATGGGTACTAGACAACGGATAAATATACATAAATACATATAAGACATCCAAGACTCAGGTACAGATGCCAGTGCTCATCACATTGACATCTGCCCCTAGCGGGATTCGAACCCGCAACCTCCGGTTTCGTAGTTAGGGCCTCTGACCACTAGACCAACAGGCCGTCAGATCATAAGAGTATTAATTTCCCACAGATAATGAGATACAAGAGAAGTTCGAAGAGAAAGTCCTGGAGATCATAGACTCGCTGGGAGCGCGGGCGAACGCGGCGCGCGCCTCGGCGCTAGTGGCGCTGCGGTCCGCGCTGCAGCGGCGCTACCTGGCCGGCCTGCTCGCCAACCACAGGGCCACCCTGGCCGACCACCTCACCAGGGCGCTGCGCCGGGGCAAGGACGGGGAGAGGAAGGCAGCCGCTGCTGTAGCACCTCTACTCGCATTGCATGTCAGTAACTGTTATGATTGTGGCTTCGTTATTAGCACGCCATCTAGCGGCTCTACTCGCCAACCACTGGACCACTCTAGCCGAGCAACTCACCAGAGCGCTGCGGAGGGGCAAGGACGGGGAGAGGAAGGCAGCCGCCGCTGTAGCACCTCTACTCGCATTGCAGGTCAGTAACTGTTATGATTGTGGTTTCGTTATTAGCACGCCATCTAGCGGCTCTGCTCGCCAACCACAGGGCCACCCTGGCCGACCACCTCACCAGGGCGCTGCGGAGAGGCAAGGACGGGGAGAGGAAGGCAGCCGCCGCTGTAGCACCTCTACTCGCATTGCAGGTCAGTAACTGTTATGATTGTGGCTTCGTTATTAGCACGCCATCTAGCGGCTCTGCTCGCCAACCACAGGGCCACCCTGGCCGACCACCTCACCAGGGCGCTGCGCCGGGGCAAGGACGGGGAGAGGAAGGCAGCCGCTGCTGTAGCACCTCTACTCGCATTGCAGGTCAGTAACTGTTACGATTATGGCTTCGTTATAAGCACGCCATCTAGCGGCTCTGCTCGCCAACCACAGGGCCACCCTAGCCGACCAACTCACCAGAGCGCTGCGGAGGGGCAAGGGCGGGGAGAGGAAGGCAGCAGAAGCTCGCATTGCAGGTCGGTTCCGAATAATATATAGTTCGCGCTGACGATAGTCTTCTGGGATCCGGTCGATTCGATTACGACCGCCATATCGGCCGTCGTACCCCCTCCCACGGACACATTCCGTACGCCGACACACAGGCAGCTGCCGCGCGGCATGCGGTCTCACACACACCTAGCACACTCGATAGTGTTACAGCTGCCCCGCCGGCGGGGTCGAAGACACACACAGACAGCTGCCGTGCGGCATGCGGCCTCACCCACACCTAGCCCACTCGATAGTGTTACAGCGGCACAACCACGACGAGTCGGACTTGTTCGCAGGAACCTTCAGTCCCCCTGCACCATAATCGCGTTAACACAACTCCTGAGGTCAGGGCTTAACCCAAACAAACTATAGGCTTGAAAGCCTGTCCTCTGGTGGCTGAAATAGCTACCCAATTCATATATGGATGATAATACAGACTGGCAACAGCATGTCTGGTTGTATTAGTTGTAATCGGTATGGTTGTATAATTGTATTGTTATTGCAGATCGGCGAGGAGGGCGCGGAGGAGTTCGTGCGCGAGGTGCGGCCCGCGCTGGCCGCTGCAGCCGTCGACAAGACCGCCTCGCTAGACGCGCGCACTGAGGTCAGTGATATATCTATCTATCTATTGTTAGCGACGGCTCGACCTCTTTCTTAGGCTCATTTTATTTTATTAATAATTTTTAAATTTGATACCTGTTTTGTTTTTTGTAGTTCCTTTTTTATTAAAAATGTCAGTCTATAATTGCACGAGCTTGAATAAAGATTGGAAAAGTATTGTGGGAGTGTGATTTTATCAACCAGCAAAGTCTACAATTGCTTCTTCTTCTATCTTCTTATTATTTTTATTTCTATCTTTATAAAAGAAAGTCGTGTTAGTTACTTCATTTATAACTCGAGAATAGCTGAACCGATTTGGCTGAAAATTGCTGGGGAGGTAGCTCAGAACCAGTAGAAGGACATAGGGTACTTTGTATCCCGTTCAAGTAGGAAAAAAAATCAGCTCAAATTTTAAAAATAGTATAACAAAACGCAACAATGACAACTGTCAAATCGACTTTGCGGGGACCGCTAGTTAATAATATTATTAAATAGCGACCCAGTTAAGCCCCGGCTTCACACGGGTGCTATAAACCTTCCTCTTGAATCACTCTATCTATTAAAAAAAAACCGCATCTATATCCGTTGCGTAGTTTTAAAGATTTAAGCGTACATAGAGATATAGGGACAGAAAAAGCGACTTTGTTATATACTATGTAGTGATTATTAATACTAAAGTTTGTGAGAATGTATTTATGTTGGAATGGAACAACTGTACACGGATTTAACTCGCGTATTTTATTTTATTGGCCGACTTTTCGGAGCCTTTACAGATTTCATAATCGTAGCACGACACGAATCCTAGTCGTAAATCCGTCTACAGTTGTTTCAATCCAATCTATACTAAGTTAATATTATAAAGAGGTAAGATTTGTATTTTTGTATGTAACGAATAAACCAAATTTTTTTTAATAATTTTTTCACCGTTGGAAAGCTACATTATTCCCGAGTGACATCTTATAAAAAAAAGGGATCCGTGCGAAGCCGGGGCGGACAGCTAGTATAATATATGATTTGTCTGCAGTGTTGCCAGTCGCTGTCGGTGCTGTGCTACCTGCTGGAGGAGGACCTCTCCGAGATCCTGGAGGTGATGCGCATGTACGAGACCATCTTCAGCGGCAGCTATCTGAAGGTACAACACAATACCAATACCAAATCATTATTACATTAGTAGTTCTTAGTTATTAACCTTTTTAGGTCCGTTACCCCTATGACTTAAATAGGGCCACTTTACCCCTCCTCCTAACGACGAACTTGCGTGCTATTCGACGCTACTCAGACTAGGCAATTTGAAATTCAGCCTTCGAGACAACAAAGAGCTGATGTTTACCCCAGCGAAATACAGGTTTTACCGCGGGGATAATAAATAACCCCTAAGTTAAGAACTCTGGAACTTAATTCATTTATTTTTCAAAATTCATACAGTATAATTACATTATTATGTCAAATTACGATTAATTTCGAGATCGTCTAAACAAAAACAGAACAATAAGGTTCAACAATAATTAACAGCAAAATTGGAATTTTATTACAATAAGATTTTGTTATACATACAATGTCACATAATAATATATTAATTATAACAGGTTTTTCTCATTAGTCAATACAATATGTCAGACGGAATATTAACGTATTAACCAAGATTATATGTATTTATTACCAAACTGCAATACTTTAATAAGTAAGTTCGATGAAAACAAGTTTTTCAGCATTTGTTGGTAGCAAACAATTATGCTTTTCGTCGTTATTTACAATGATCTGACAAAGCGTGTTGTGACGTAATTCACTCGCGATTGAAACAGTCTAATTCCCATATTCATCGCCGTTACGAGGGAGACAGGATGCACAATTTGTCCGTTTGTTGTTTACGCGCTCGAAAAGCATGTATTCGGCCACCGAATATTCGGCGATTCGGCCGACAGCGTTGGCGAACATTCAATATTCGGCCTTATCAGTATCCGAGGCGAGTCTAATGGTGTTGTCCTCCAGGGCGACGGGTCGGTGAAGGTGTCCGGCGCGGTGGTGGAGGAGGGCGCGCTGCACGCGGCCGCGCTGGACGGCTGGGCGCTGCTGCTCACCCTGCCGCCGCGGCACCACGCCGCCGCGCTGCTGCGCACGCAGCCGCCCGGCTACCGGCGCCTCGCCGAGCTGCTCTCCGCCTGCAGCCTCGAGGTGAGCACACACACACACACACACACACACACACAGCCGCCGCGGCACCACGCCGCCGCGCTGCTGCGCACGCAGCCGCCCGGCTACCGGCGCCTCGCCGAGCTGCTCTCCGCCTGCAGCCTCGAGGTGAGCACACACACACACAGCCGCCGCGGCACCACGCCGCCGCGCTGCTGCGCACCCAGCCGCCCGGCTACCGGCGCCTCGCCGAGCTGCTCTCCGCCTGCAGCCTGGAGGTGAGCACACACACACACACACACACACACACACAGCCGCCGCGGCACCACGCCGCCGCGCTGCTGCGCACGCAGCCGCCCGGCTACCGGCGCCTCGCCGAGCTGCTCTCCGCCTGCAGCCTGGAGGTGAGCACACACACACACACACACACACACACACAGCCGCCGCGGCACCACGCCGCCGCGCTGCTGCGCACGCAGCCGCCCGGCTACCGGCGCCTCGCCGAGCTGCTCTCCGCCTGCAGCCTGGAGGTGAGCACACACACACACACACACACACACACACAGCCGCCGCGGCACCACGCCGCCGCGCTGCTGCGCACGCAGCCGCCCGGCTACCGGCGCCTCGCCGAGCTGCTCTCCGCCTGCAGCCTGGAGGTGAGCACACACACACACACACACACACACACACACAGCCGCCGCGGCACCACGCCGCCGCGCTGCTGCGCACGCAGCCGCCCGGCTACCGGCGCCTCGCCGAGCTGCTCTCCGCCTGCAGCCTGGAGGTGAGCACACACACACACCGCCGCCGCGGCACCACGCCGCCGCGCTGCTGCGCACGCAGCCGCCCGGCTACCGGCGCCTCGCCGAGCTGCTCTCCGCCTGCAGCCTGGAGGTGAGCACACACACACACACACACACACACACACAGCCGCCGCGGCACCACGCCGCCGCGCTGCTGCGCACGCAGCCGCCCGGCTACCGGCGCCTCGCCGAGCTGCTCTCCGCCTGCAGCCTGGAGGTGAGCACACACACACACACACACACACACACACAGCCGCCGCGGCACCACGCCGCCGCGCTGCTGCGCACGCAGCCGCCCGGCTACCGGCGCCTCGCCGAGCTGCTCTCCGCCTGCAGCCTGGAGGTGAGCACACACACACACACACACACACACACACACAGCCGCCGCGGCACCACGCCGCCGCGCTGCTGCGCACGCAGCCGCCCGGCTACCGGCGCCTCGCCGAGCTGCTCTCCGCCTGCAGCCTGGAGGTGAGCACACACACACACACACACACACACACAGCCGCCGCGGCACCACGCCGCCGCGCTGCTGCGCACGCAGCCGCCCGGCTACCGGCGCCTCGCCGAGCTGCTCTCCGCCTGCAGCCTCGAGGTGAGCACACACACACACAGCCGCCGCGGCACCACGCCGCCGCGCTGCTGCGCACGCAGCCGCCCGGCTACCGGCGCCTCGCCGAGCTGCTCTCCGCCTGCAGCCTCGAGGTGAGCACACACACACACACACACACACACACACAGCCGCCGCGGCACCACGCCGCCGCGCTGCTGCGCACGCAGCCGCCCGGCTACCGGCGCCTCGCCGAGCTGCTCTCCGCCTGCAGCCTGGAGGTGAGCACACACACACACACACACACACACACAGCCGCCGCGGCACCACGCCGCCGCGCTGCTGCGCACGCAGCCGCCCGGCTACCGGCGCCTCGCCGAGCTGCTCTCCGCCTGCAGCCTGGAGGTGAGCACACACACACACACACACACACACAGCCGCCGCGGCACCACGCCGCCGCGCTGCTGCGCACGCAGCCGCCCGGCTACCGGCGCCTCGCCGAGCTGCTCTCCGCCTGCAGCCTGGAGGTGAGCACACACACACACACACACACACACACACAGCCGCCGCGGCACCACGCCGCCGCGCTGCTGCGCACGCAGCCGCCCGGCTACCGGCGCCTCGCCGAGCTGCTCTCCGCCTGCAGCCTGGAGGTGAGCACACACACACACACACACACAGCCGCCGCGGCACCACGCCGCCGCGCTGCTGCGCACGCAGCCGCCCGGCTACCGGCGCCTCGCCGAGCTGCTCTCCGCCTGCAGCCTGGAGGTGAGCACACACACACACACACACACACACACACACACACACACACACACACACACACACACGTTAATACATAAGACATTCAAGACTCAGGTACAGATGCCATTGCTCGTCACACTGACATCTGCTCCTAGTAGGAATCGAACCTGCGCAACCTCCTGCACCTCCACAACTATCCAGAAACTGGACCAGCTTTCGAAATATAATGTCATGTCAATAAATACAATTTATTGTATAATTAAGACGTCACGAACCTTGACCTGTATAAGTATATTTTTGGATCTCTATATATTTTTCAAAATTTTATATAGCCTATTTCGCACACGAAAAGTGTAGCTTCCCAACAGTGAAAGAATTTTTCAAAGCGATCCACTACTTCTGAAACCTATTCAATCCAAACAAATAAACAAACCGTTCCTCTTAATATAATATTAGTACCTATAGAAAAACAGTCACAATAGTACATTACGTAGTTGCGTAATGTACTATTGTGACTTTTTTTCTTGGCCAGTAAAAATAAAAAATGTCTCAGATCACACGTAATTACAGCAAAATGTGATCTGAGGCTTTTTTATTTTACTGGCCGAGGTCAGTATACTATTTTTCTGTTCGACGAAGCCAGAAAGCGGCAACTTCATTTAGCGCAGCGGCCAGAAAGTTGGCGCTTTCTGGCCGGAGGACAGAAAATACTTTTTGATGATTTACTTTTTACTCTAAAAACAGTCATAACTGATTATAATATTGTTGTATTACGTTGATCAGGTGCGCATGGCGGCCGGTGGTGCGCTAGCGATCGCGTACGAGAGCGCATCTGCCGAGGAGGAGGGGGGCGAGGGTGGCGAGGAGGAGGAGGACGCGGTGGCGGCGCTGCTGCCGCGGCTGGAGGAGCTGGCGCGCGAGTCGCACAAGTACCGCGCCAAGCGGGAGAGGAAGCTGCAGCGAGCCACCTTCCGCGACATACTCAAGTACTTCGAGGTGAGATGTCTCTGTCTAATGTTGTGCATTCTGTAGAAAAATCATCGAAAATCAATTGTGGAATTAATGCCTGATACTTTCGCGGTTATATACCATGTTGTATTAATACAACTACTAATGGATTTAACGTATTTTATTTTATTGGTCGATGTTTCGAAATAAAAAAAATATATAAGTTAATTAAATTCGTTAATATTTGTATTGTATTAATCTCATTGCACCACATTAATTTCTCTAATTGTATAATATGCACTATTTATATGAGAGACTAGTGTACAGCTTTGGTTTTGTATATATGTATTTTTTTTTATGATTTTTTTTTTTTTGAAAAACAGTAAGCCAATTACAAGTTCTTATCGATAGAAACGAAATAGGTTTAAACAAATAGCTAAGCACAATCAAAACGGTCGGGCCTATTAATATAGGAATTCACTTAGTTAACATTTTTTCTACTATATCCTACCTAATATTATAAATGCGAAAGTAACTCTGTCTGTCTGTTACGCTTTCACCCTAAAACTACTGGATCAATTATAATGAAATTTGGTACAAAGAAAGTCTGGAGCCTGAGAAAGAACATAGGCTACTTTGTAACCGACTGAAAAAAAGGAGTTCCACGCGGAGCTAGTAATAAAATATGTGATATAATTATTTATCGGTGTGCGTGTCATACAATTTGAAGTAGCAAGTATGCATTAAGTTACAATGCGTCCAATAAACGTCACCGGTGAAGTCACTTACCGTGTGTGTGTGTGTGGTGTGTTTGCAGGAGGACGCGGTGCCTGCGCTGCGCGTGCGCGCGGGCGCGGAGCTGATCCGCGGCGCCTCGTGGCGCGCGCGCGCCGCCTACAGCGCGCTCGCCGCCGCGCTCGGCGCCGGCCTGCAGGCGCTCACACCGCACTCCGCCCCCCTGCGCGCCGCGCTCGAGCTGCCCGACGTCGCCGCGCTCGCGCCGCTGCCCAAGCAGAAGCTCAACAAGCTGCACAGGGTGACTTCCTTTACTCTGATTTTTTTTTACGGTTGGCCCCGAACCCGTCACGTATGCCACCGGGTGGATGCACCGAGAGACGCTCACGCTAAAATCGGACAACTAGTTTGGAGAACATATCGCACCCCTAGATCTAAAGGGAGCTAACTCAAAAAAAGTAACTCTTTCGGGAGAGGCGAAATTGTTGTAAGGAATCGAATCCTTTTTTTAGCGTGTGTTTAATTTAAATCTTCAGATTTTTGAGTTAGCTCCCTTTAGATCTAGGTGTGCGATATATTAGAAAGCAGTATAGTGTTACACGACACCATAATTGTTATTGCTAATGTGAATAACACCTAAATCGATTCATCCGTTAAAGAACTTCGATACCGCACTCGCACGTACGCACACACTAACTACGATATGCACTACATTAGCATACAATAAACAACATTAAATATTTGACTAATTGTATAAAATTAGTAAAACCCCATAGCAAATTCAATTTTCAACAATAATACTTACCTACACTCTCTTATTGTATATACACTAGAGAAATAATATAGCGAACGAGTTAAAAATATATTATTTAATAAATAAAGTCTTGCTAACTTTAAAAATACACAACTACCAGAATAATACATAAAGCGTTCAACGCACATTTCGTTCCTACGGTGCAACAACGTCACTTATACAATTTTTGTCAAAATTTATCTGAGTACCTATAAGGAAACATAAATAATGACACTAAATATTGTTGTACCGTAGGTACGATGTGTCATTCAAACATTTCAAAAGATTGACAATGACAGATGCTTAATGGTAATTAAGCACCACGACAAGAAGCTTACTAGCATAATAGCCCCCCTCTTGCTTAATTTGCCAAAGTTAATTATGAAGTCTAATTTCGCTCATTATTTTCCAGCATCTGGCAAACAACGCCGCCGACAAGGCCCGCACAGTGGCCCGCGGCAAGAACCGCGACAAGCGCAGCGCCGCCCTGCTGTGAGCTGACAGCTGACAGCTGACACCTGTCACCGCGCGACACGCCCGCGGAGATACGTCACTCAGTACCTCTACTGTAGGTGACATTACGAACTACTTGATATTTATTTCCTAACACGCTATTTGTACACGGGAGGATTAGGCTGGCCCTTATATCACCTTATAGACAATTGTCGGTGACATATGTCAATTATGTCTAAAAGCTTGGTCGTCGTGACATCGTGAAATTTTAGAATATTTTTTTACGGATTTAACTCGTGTGTATAAAATTCAATGTAATATCATCGTCAGTTGAGTCTACTACGAATGTGGGAACTGTAAAGTTTTTATGTCAGCATACAAAATAATATTATACATGAGTTAAATCCGTCAGTGTTTTATTACGATATGTAATAATCGCGAAAACATCAGAAATCATAACACTTTGTTCTTGATATAAAGATTTCTTCTAATTATTAATCAATTCACGTATATCCGCGGGTGTATAATATCTCCCAAATAAATATTTGTATAAACTTGCTTCTTATTTTGGGTTCCAACTGAGAAAAAAATATTTTATTGTAAGTTGCCTACGAATCGCTAGATCGACGTTAGAGATAGAACCAAAGAATTTGTTGTTTGGAATTTTATATGAAAATTGAAAAAAAAAATTGGAAATTGTTGGAACTTACGTCGTGGTCTGGATTTTAAAATATGTCGCTAGGAAGCAAAATGTTTTATTTTTGATTGGGGTTGTATTTTAAATAATTTGAGAGATATCTACATACAAGACAAAGTCTATTTAGTTACTCAATTTATAAGTTATTAATGATAACATCGATTTTTATGATATTCCCGAATAGCAGAATAATTATAAAAACACCGGATAAACTTAAACAAAAATTAATTTAAAAAGAAAATTAATTTTCTCGTACTTTTTTTATGTATTTGATGATTCTTCGAAATTAATCAGATCAGCTACTATAAAGGTAATTTTGCTTCCAAGTGACATACAAATTTGCATTTCACCTTTAAAAATTACTACCACAAATGTATGTATATTTTGGTAAAATCATACAATAACTATTTCCTATCGAGTTATAGCTATTCATGTTAGGTGAAATGATTAACTCTTGAACATTGTTATTCGACTAACAATCAGTTAGTAAAAAAAAATTACTTTTACACAAATGATCTTTGTTGTTTATTTTTAGTATAATTTACACGTTGTTCGTGTCTTGTGTATAACTTGTATATTATTATTATATTGCCTGCTCCTGACTATAAATTTACTCACTTGGGGCGGTAAAGAGATGTAGAAAGACAAAGAACAACTGTGCGTTTTTATATTTATTTATGTCCTTGGCTTGTAAGGAAGTTTTTTTTAATACGAGAAAAAGCTACTTTACCGTAGGAGGGAAGGGGGTCACAACACTCCCTTAGCTCTAGGCTGGGTCAAGGTGGAAATAATGATAGATATTTTTCATAAAAAACTTGTTAAAAAAATAACTAGAATTTAAATGTGACCGTCTATAAAACTTTATCTGAGCTGGGTCTAAAATAATAGTAGATATTTTTCTAAAGTCGTTATTTCATAAAATAACTAGAATTTTAATCTCCCTCCCCCTTACAAGCTGTAAAACAGATTTCGCCCTTTACCGCCCGCCATGACGTTATATTAAATTAACTGCCAATTAACCTAAGTTCGCATTAAATAGCCAAATGTTTATTTGTCTAATGTAATTATTTTACAAATATATTTTTGTATCGTAACGTTTAAGGTTTGCTTTGTTATCTATGGATTTAAATAGCCCAATTTTAGGTTTGTATGTCGCTTTTAATTTGTATCGCGGAGAGTCGGAGTATGGTGAATTGGTTGTATGCGACACGTTTTTAAGTCACTATATGTATATATTATGTTACATGACAGCGCATTTGGTAAACATATGATCGTGATAGCGCAATTGGTGAAGTATTGATAAGTTGGAATCTCGTTTCGGAATGAGAAATTGTTTCTTTGCATTGTTAAATGTAGGACTAAGGAAATTGTTGTTTATTTTTTGGTCTTTGTATCATATGTTAGCAAAGTTATTTCTGAATTTGTTCGTGTTTTTCTTTGCAATATAATGTATACTTAACAACAATTTTCTTTAAAAATGCAGCGTTAAAAAAATTTAGTTAAATTGACTTGCAATTAGATTTTTTTTACAACATCTAGTGACGAAAAAACGTGACGCGTACAAATCAATTTGTTAATTTTATGGTTGATAATATAATTATTACGAACTTGCATTGTGCTAGAAGGCAAGACGTGTATAGTACAGGTAACTAGGCGTCTCTGTAAATATTATTTTAATTGGTGATATGTTATAGGTGAGATTGTTGAAATAATATTTATGATGAGAACAAGTTTGTTGTTTTATTTTTATTACCTTTTGACAATTATTTAGGTAGTAATTAAAAAAATATCCTTAACTCATAACAGTTTTTTCCCCTACATAGTACCTTTTTTAATAATAGCCCTCTAATAATATTGGGCGCGGTATAGAATTACCGCGTTAAGTATAGAATTAAATGTGGATGGGAGTGGTGAATGTAGAATGAAACATCAATATAAACACATGACTAGCTTTATTCTCAGACATACAGTCTTCCCGCGTACAAAACATATAGTTCCTCGTCGTATCATTTACACAACAGATATACAACTACCGCCCTGCGGCTCGCACTACTGCACTCCTGTTATAAAATAAAAGTGGCAGATACTAGACTAACAATTAAATTGGCTACTTACGCCATCTAGCGGTCACAACATCATTAATGATCATTCTTAATCAAAATCATTAAATTATTTACAAGTTATTACACACATTTTACGTCCGTCCATCATTATAGGAAAAAAGATATTATATATTCCAACGTTTGACATTTCGCTGGGAGAGGTTCTATTTCGCATAATCAATCCCCTAAGTGGACTGCTACTGGGTGGATCTTCGAGCGTTTGAGACGCCGTCATTGTCCTCTACATCTATATCTATAATGTTTTTAAGTAGGTATCGATTGAAATAGTATTTGTAACAGTACCGGGGGATAATATCACTCAAATGTTTGTTACTTATTGACTCTGTTCTTAAATATAGATGTAGAGGACAATGACAGCGTCTCAAACGCTCGAAGATCCACCCTACTGTGGCAAGTACGTAAAATTTATCGCGGCGCGACATAGAATATGTCACTTGCTTTCCAAGAATCAAGTCGAAAATTTCTAATACACACAACATTTAAGTGTTAATACCTTTTCACAATTAAGTATAGGTGAAACAGGAGTGCAGTCAAAGTTCGTTGTTCAATATATATATTTGATGGAACGTATTCTTAATCGGTCTACTTGGTACAAAAGTTAAGCTCGAATCAGACCTAGCACTGTAGCTAATATACAGATAACTTAAGGTTTCAGAACAAAAATAACATAAAATTTTCACTTTATAAAATGGCCAATCAACTTTTAGTAATCAAAGACAAGTTTTACAATTTCGTCAGGATTTTCATAAAAATGTTATTAAGTTATATAACACTGCCCAGCTGTCGTGTAAATCCAATACTCTGTAACTAATAGTACATTACTGCCGGCGCCGGGAAGTAGGGGCTTGCAGGCCGAGTGTGTACAGACATTGTTACTAGGCCTACAAGCCCCTTTCACGGCTAGGCATGTGTAGTGCTTTTCTCAAAGTAATGCAATGAAATAAAGTTTTAACAGTGTTTTATGTACTCCTAGTCCTTCAATCTATATATCTATAGAGAAATTTACTCAAATTTCCTCATATTATAAGTTACGAAGATATGCGTAAATAAAAAACTGTTTTGTAAAAATATCTACAGTCTTAGATCTTACTCGAAATCTTTTTGAGATAGTGTATTGGATTTACAAGTCAGTGTAAGTGAGTTAGACTTGTCACTTTTTAACAATTTGTGTAAAAAACAAATGCTTAACTGCTGTTTTTAAATACTAGCGAAACGAAAAGTGCCTAAAAGTTGTTTAACCTGACAGCAAAAAAACAGCTATTCTATGTTTCACATAGAAATATATATCTCAAATTACACAGTTTCATACAAATCGTGATGTTTACCTCAAAATAAAGTTTTAGCTACAGCCCGTCTTTACTTAAGACATCGAATACACCTTATATACTACTTATTAACTCACGTTATGTAGTCTGAATAATATTAAAACATTCATATCCATTAAACAGACAGTTAGTATGACTATCGTAACACTACGACATATATATATGTATTATGCGATAATATGATGTAGATATAAATAATTAAAATTACAAAAGGCTTTTTCACTTGATTTTTTCAGGCACTGGAAAGCCGTGTAGGCTTCAAAATTATATTTGCTATGTTTTCGTAATTATTTTTTTAAAGTTCACGAAACAAAATTTCCTTTATATATGTTTTATAATTGATTATCTATTTATTTATTTTTAAATGGGCTTTTATTATAACAGATGTGACAAGACATGTTTTCATGAAAAAAACATCCATTATTATAGTGACTTAATTCAAAAAGTGACACTACTTAAAATTTTCAATTAGGTCACTACGTTACTAAAGAGGCCATTCGCGAATTAAATATAATGCAATTTATATAACCATTTATGAAAAAGCGAACAAAAATGATTAAATTTATACTTTATGTAGGTTAAGTCGACACCAATATATTACAATATTCAATAAATATTAATTTTACCATGGAACAAGAATAAATCGAGCTAAAATTAATTTCAAATCCACTTTAGTAATTGGTTACCAAAATATACTTAAATCCAGCACTATTATCGAGTCGTTCATATAATACATCATATGCTAAAGGACGGTCGCGGAGCACAGCGAAAAACGGACGTTGCCCTTTTCTATTTGTCTCTGTCGCACGCGAGTAGTAATAGTGCCCTCACGCTCGCACAGTAACTTTAATTACTTAACGTCCGTTTTTCTCTGTGCTCGGCGGCCGTCCTTTATGATTAAACACAAATGGACAGTATTATTATCAATGGAAACTCACAACTTGGGGTACAGACTCCAGGACCTTCCAACCAGAGTCATTCTCCAGCCTTGAATACAGGCATGACGATTTTTTTTTTCTTTGTCTACCAAGTAGATTCCCATAAAATATTGTACACTTATTTTTTCTTTTCTCAATCGAAAAACAAATGACAAAGATAAGCGCTTCAAAAGTTTGGGAGTGGGGGTTCGTGACGTCACGATACAGTACAATTTATACTGTGACGTCACGACCCCCCTACTCCCGAAGTTTCGAAACACTTATATTTGTCATTTGTTGTTTGATTGAGAAAATAAAAAATACTCGTCCTATAATCCCTACTAATACTATAAATGCGAAAGTAACTCTGTCTGTCTGTTACGCTTTCACGCTAAAACTACTGGAGCGATTTAAATGAAATTTGGTACAAAGAAAGTCTGGAGCCTGAGAAAGGACATAGGCTACTTTTTAACCGACTGCAAAAAAGGAGACCCCCACGCAAAGTCGCGGGCAGCTTTCAATAATCTGACGGACAGTCATCATTTGATAATCTGCTTGATCGACAAAGAAAAATCATGCATCTTGGGTCATTTATTCAATATTAAGAGGATTGTGAACCTGTTAATTTTCATACAAAAGGCGATAACGTTTTACACCCAGTAAATATAGTTAGATTTTTATAATTTTTGGATATGTTGTAGATATAATGAGAAACTACGTCTGTACGTTTTGATTTTTAAGAAATATTGCTTACGCTAGATCTAAATATAGATTTTTAGATCTATATATAGATTTTTAGATGCTAATAAATTTTAACAGGTTCACAATCCTCTTAAGGACCAGAGACTGACGGCCGTTGAAACGCCTATAGAACCTTGCTACAACCTTTTCGTCCGCGCGGCCATCTGAGGTACCAATTTTAAGGCATAAGTAAGGCTTTCGCGCTATTTTTATACCGAACATACAAAAATATATAATGAATTTATTAACCACTTCTAACGTTAAAATTGGGCATTTTTTGGGTACCTTTTATCGCCTGTTTTTATTTATTGTATTTTTATTTTTAATTTAATATAAGTAGGACTAATATGCTGATTAAATAAATATTCATAACCCAGAGAATCGTTAAGATTATTATATCGATTATTGACGATAGATTAATGATTTACATTCATCTAATCTTCTCCAAAAAAAAAAAAACAATAGTAAAATATTTTGTCTATGGCACTTGTGACAGTTAAATGTCATTAGTTTTATATTTGCATATTACTTTGGTATTTAATGTGTTACAGTAATATTGAAAAGGAACTTAAGTACAAATGAGGCTATTACACCAACGCGACAATTGTCAGTGACAGTGACAATTAAGTTTACACAAGTAGAAAACAATCTACGTCGGTTTCATATTGTCACTTCTCTCCAATAATTAAACAGGGGTTTGAACTCAACTACCCATGACGTAAGGTCGAAATTTGTAATAAACTGGAAGTAAGCCCTTTTGTAAATATCATTCGTGAATACTTATAATTATCAATATGGACTAAGTATACTATTTTGACGTAATAAGGTAACGATGGATACACAAAAAGACGGTGTCTAATATATACGAACCACTGACAGTATATAAACAAGGTTGTTCACAAGGGGGCGTTCAAGTATTACGTAATCTCTATAAGCGGGGGGGGGGGGAGGGGTCTCTTTGACTCTTTCCTTCTTTTCTAATCTGTACTAATATTATAAATCTGAAGAGTTTGTTTGTTTGTTTGTTTGTTTGAACGCGCTAATCTCAGGAACTACTGGTTCGAATTCAAAAATTACTTTTTTTGTTGGATAGACCATTTATCGAGGAAGGCTTTAGGCTATATAACATCACGCTGCGACCATTAGGAGCGAAGAAACAGTGGAAAATGTGTAAAAAACGGGGAAAATATGAAGCCTTATGAAGAATTACTATTAATTAAGTGACAGTTAGAAGACTTTGACAGATCTTTGACGAAACAATCGGACGGGCAGGACGACGTCTGCCGGGGCCGCTAGTTAAGTAATAACTTGAGTATCGTTGGTCCGAACTTTATTAAATGTGACAGCGAGTAGGTAACCTTAATAGATAATTGCTGCAATATATCAATCGAAATTCGATCGATTTTTAAATTTAAAAACATGGTTGAATGAGCTATCAAATGAAAGAGGAGAGTTTAGACATATTTATGTTTAAAGTTTATAAATCACTTTCAAGGGGAACTACAATTTATCAAAAAACTCCGTTATAAAACCCACTTTCCACACAGCTATCAAAATGTCATCTATAACTATATTGCATTACAAATTATCATCGTAGGTACTATTTACTTAATTTTTTACTGACTTGTCAACTTATTTACCCATCTTGTCGATATACTGTCAATGGTATAAATATAATAAAATACGTAAATGCTATAAACACCGTTATTGGTAAATATTTATATTCTTTATACTAAATGAGAACAGATATGTATAACCTATTTATAAATATTATATGACGCTTAGGAAATTATAGTTGCCGATCAAAGTTATATTTATAATATTGTAATAAAACAATTATAACTTCGAAAACTTTGAAGTTCCCACGTTCGTAGCACGACTGAGCTGTTGATAGTCTAACGCTATAAATAGTTATTAACTACGATCTATCAATCGAAATTCGATTGATATTCTTGGTTCAATATCATTAGTTTTTAATTATAATTATATTTTTGTAGAAAGACAAGAGTAGAAAATGTTTAAGACCCCCACTGGGATTCGAACCCACGCCTATGCCTTTACTATCGGCAGCGTGCTGAACCATTACACCATAGGAGACCACTGACAGGTCATCGAATTTCTCTACTCCTTTCAAGTTATAGTTGTTTTATAACAATGTGTAATAACTGCGAAGGCTTCAAAAAAGATTATTAGTAACGTATTTATTTTATAGTAAATTGCAAGAACTCCTGCGCAAGCGACTCAATCTTAATTCTAAATAATTGTATGACTAAATGAAATGAGCAAACGACGATTAAGAAACTATATTTTTCTTTGGTATACTAAAAAAATAAATATATCGTATATATTATTACGGTGCTCTCTATATACTACGTGTTTATATACAAAATGCTTACTTTAAGAATATTTACAGAAAAAAAAAAAATACTTTAGACTAAATTTACATCTTACAAGAACATGGGCCATTATTTTTTTTATATTAAAAGTATCGATTTTTTTAATTCCAACACTAATTTTCGATAATATAATTCTAATTACGTATAATTTTACAACCGAGACCTAGCTCTCGCACGTGAGGTTTTTTTACGCGCGAGAAAGTATCTGTCACTTTACAAAAGTATGACAACTGACAGTGACAGGTGCGCGACTAAAACTACACGTGCTAGGTTAGGGCAATATAGAAACAAAGATATTTAGGAAGTATTATCTTTCTAATACATACATACAATTTAAAAATAGTCACATATTATAATATATTATTATATGGGTCATTCTAAGTTAAGAGGTAATGTGTTGTATGAAATGATGGCACGGCAATTTTTTTAATATTTTAACATTAGTATACATTTTTTTTATAGAAACCTTTAATATGAAAATGTTTACAAAGTGGCCAGTCAATTTGTTGGTTTTATCTCGTTTTATAAGTGACCAGGGTAAATACTCGGTACAGGGTAGAGACAGGATGCACAGGGGAGAGACCTAGACATATGAAAAAAGAGATTATTTTTAAAAATCAACTTTATTTATTTATTTTTATATTAATTATAAATTATTATTTATAATCAGACTTTCATTTCTTAGCAGCTCAGTCTTTGTTTATAGAAAGTTTTTTTTTAAATTTTTTTAAGCGCTACATACAAAACATATGTACGTTCTTCGAGCATCATTTTTTTTTGTAGGTGCCATTTTTTCTGTAAAAAAGACATTAAATTGTAAAGCTAAGATATGTATATAATACTTAGTAAAGGTTCAGCGAAAAATGCAGAAGTATTTATGACAACGCATACAAATGTACCTCCCCTGGACATTAAGTATCAAAAGAGCCAGGGGAAATACGCCAGGGGAGATACATTTTGGATATATTTTTAATATAGCAGTAAAAGTGTTTCTCATATGCAATTCACAACCAAGCATAACAAAGTATGCACTATTCATAGCTAATATTTAAGGTTACGTTAATAGTTTAACAAATAATAGCAAAATAAAACTTACCAGAGGAAAGACTGCATTCACTCGACACTTCCACACTCAGCGAGTGGCGAAGCAAAAATGGCCGTTAAAATGGCTACGCAGTTGGCTTATGCGCTGCTTGCTGCTACCTTCACATTAAAACCTATGTACTCAAGGTCACAACTTCCACAGTCTAGCAAAAAATAACTGATTTTTGACCGAAAACAAAAAGCCAGGGGAGGAGACACGAAACACGGAGGACAAATTTTAGAGTTCATATTATTTATGAAAAATTGGAATACAAGTAATTTGACTTATAAGACATTGTTACTAAGTTATTGTTCTGTATGGTAATAACGATGATAGAGTAATTATTGAATTTTAATACATACATAATAATTAGTTTACAAATAAATTCAGGTAAGGGACAGCCCAGGGTAGAGACTTTTTCCTTATATTTGAATTTATTGTGACTAAACTATGTACATTTCTGTAATAAATTTAAGTGTGCATTTAGAAAACATTTTGTTTTAAGTAATAAATAGGTTAATTAAGAAGTTAGTATAAAAAAAAGGTACTTTTTTGTCCTGGCCATCGAAAGTACCTCTTAACTTAGAATGACCCATATGTAGAAATACGCTTGGAATTCTAAATTATATGACAAATGTCATTTTTAGAGAAAACGTCACGTAAAGTCAACCAGTATGTCCCAAATATGTTTTCTTTATAACTTATTATACATATTGGAATGAAACAACTATTAACGGATTTAACTCGCGTATTTTTATTTTATTTTATTTGCTGACGTTTCGGATTCTTTACAGTTTCCATAATCGTAGCACGACTGAGCTGACAATAGTCTAACGCTAAAGTCATTTAGCATTTAAGAATCCGAAACGTCAGCAAATAAAATAAAATAAAAATACGCGAGTTAAATCCGTTAATAGTTGTTTCATTCCAATGTGTAATGACCGCGAAGGCATCAGAAATTATTATTATACATATATTATCAAGTAGGTATATGTACAATAACCTAATCACAACATTCAATATTATATAATTTCGTTTACATTTTGTACGAATCTGTAGTAATAATAAAAAAACCGTTTAGGGTACCGTATTTTTTAACAAAAACCAGATCCCTTGTAGGATCACTATATTTATGTCTGTCAATTTTTGGAAGTATATTAGAAAGAAAAATATACCATGTCATATAACAAGTGCAAATCCTTTTTTGTTTTAAACTACGGAACTGATTTTAAAGAGTTTCTTTTAATAGAGTGATTCAAGGTGAAGGTTTATAGCACCCGTGTGAAGCCAGGGCGGGTCGCTAGCTAGCTAGCTTTTATTAAATCTTTGTACAGATTCGTACAAAAAAAAAACATTTAAGACTCATGGACGACTCGTGAGGGCATTAAGTTATTTACAAATAACGGTAACATCGAGAGTACCTCACCACTTTCATATTATAAGTCACATTGAGTAAGAATGCTAATTTAAACCTTACACCATCGAGTTTAGGTCTAATTTACGATGTACATCACAACAACCAATTACTGGTAATAGTAAAATGGAAAATCCACCTCAAGTCCCTGAACACTAGCAGCATAGGGGAGTGTAACATTGTCCCGAAACGCTAACAAATCTTTGTATGTAAGTAATTCGGGCTCTTGTGTCCCTGTTGAGCTATCAAGATGCTTTCGTCAGGTGACTTTGGGTATAGTAATTCTTTCATTTTTAGAACTTAAAGGGAAAAATACATTTTTCTGCCTTAGTACCTGGGTATTAAGGTTTAAAAACGTATACATATTTAAGAAACTGATTTCAATACAACCTCAGTTCAGTCATTGTGACTGATTTAAATTATATTTCACCTATTTCACCCAGCGTATTTAATTTTGGTTATGCGAAATGGACAATGAAATCAAAACTTTCAAATTTCAAATTTCTTTCTTCATAGCAATGATCCGAAGCGCTAGTAGAATTTTCTAACTCATGAAATCACTTTTTAAAGTTCTATTTAGTAATAAATAATTCAATATAAGAGTTCGTGAAGATAAATACCAGGTGCCAGTACGGGGCGTGGTAATTCCCTCCCTCTCGCTCTCTCTCTGCCAGTCTCTGTGGGTATCTGTCTCTCTATGTATCCGTCGGTATCTGTCTCTGGCGGTGCCTGGCTCTCTCTCTCTGTTTCTGTGGGTCTCTGTCTCTCTGTCTCTGGCGGTGTCTGTCTCTGGCGGTGTCTGTCTCTGGCGGTGTCTGTTCACTCCTGCTTGAGCTTCTTGCCGTCGGGCTCGTCGCTGTCGTCGTCGGAGCCCCAGTCCCAGTCGGGGTCGTCCTCGTCGTCGCGGTTGCCGTCCTCCGGGATAGACTCCTCCTCCTCCTGTGCAAATGTTAATAAAAATATCTATTCTTAATATACAGTACCTATAAACCTACAAAGATAGGTTTTTTTAGGTAAAAGAAGTTAGAAGGAATGAAAACATCATGAAACTCTGCATTTAAACATATGTATATTGTAGTATTGAATTAAATATATGAAATCATGTTTTTTTTTAATTTGACATCTAGATCTAAAGGGAGCTAACTCAAAAATCTGAAGATTTAAATTAAACACACGCTAAAAAAAGGATCCGATTCCTTACAACAATTTCGCCTCTCCCGAAAAAGTTACCTTTTTTGAGTTAGCTCCGTTTAGATCTAGGTGTGCGATATGTGGTCACATGTAGGGCTTAGTGGACTAGAACAGGGTAGAATAGCTGTAGAATTCAGTGAGTGTGTGCGTGTGCGTGTGCGTGTGTGTATGTTTGTCTGTGCCTGCGTGGCTCTCTGTCAGCGCGTGTGTGTCCGTGTCCGTGTGGTGGTGTGTGTCCGTGTGGTGGTGTGTGTCCGTGTGTCCGTGTGGTGGTGTGTCCGTGTGGTAGCGTGTGTCCGTGTGGTGGCGTGTGTCCGTGTGGTGGTGTGTGTCCGTGTGGTGGCGTGTGTCCGTGTGGTGGCGTGTGTCCGTGTGGTGGTGTGTGTCCGTGTGGTGGCGTGTGTCCGTGTGGTGGCGTGTGTCCGTGTGGTGGTGTGTGTCCGTGTGTCCGTGTGGTGGTGTGTCCGTGTGGTGGCGTGTGTCCGTGTGGTGGCGTGTGTCCGTGTGGTGGTGTGTGTCCGTGTGGTGGCGTGTGTCCGTGTGGTGGCGTGTGTCCGTGTGGTGGCGTGTGTCCGTGTGGTGGCGTGTGTCCGTGTGGTGGCGTGTGTCCGTGTGGTGGTGTGTGTCCGTGTGTCCGTGTGGTGGTGTGTCCGTGTGGTGGCGTGTGTCCGTGTGGTGGCGTGTGTCCGTGTGGTGGTGTGTGTCCGTGTGGTGGCGTGTGTCCGTGTGGTGGTTTGTGTCCGCGTGGTACGTGTGTCCGTGTGACCGTGTGACCGTGTGTGTGTGTACAGACCGGCGCGCGCTGCATGACGGCGATGGGCGGCGCGCGCAGGTGCGCGGCGACGCGGCGCTCGATGAGGTACGACACGTACTCGTCGTACAGCAGCCGGATCAGGTGGAACGACCCGAACGACGCCGCCGATCTACACACATACACACATACATACATCACACATCACAATATTATATTACTAGTATCATAATAATATACATTTATCTATAACTAGCTGTTCGCCCCGGTTTCGCACGGATCCCTAATTTTTTCCAAAATATTCTATAGCCTATGTTACTCAGGGTGAACGTAGCTTCCCAACAGTGAAAGAATTATTAAAATCGGTCCAGTAGTTTTTGAGCCTATTCATTACAAACATACAAAGGTACAAATCTTTCCTCTTTATAATATTAGTATAGATAGGATCTTGTTTTTGTTTAGAAACCTTTGACATGTGACTACATAGTATAAAACAACAAAATCGCTGTCGCTGTCTGTCCCTATGTATGCTTAAATCTTTCAAACTATGCAACGAATTTTGAGTCCATTTTTTTAATAGATAGGGATCCAAGAGGAAGGTTTATATAGCAACCGTGTGAAGCCGTAGTTCAGAATAAGATGGTGGTGTTTTAGTTAGGGCCCCTCCACATCTAGCGTCTCCCGAACGTCGACGCCTCACCAACGCCCGCGCAGCACAGCTGCAGACGTCCTGGCACTGACTGGACGTTGGTCGCCGCTCTCGCCCGTAGGCGCTGCGCAGACGTCGCAGAGACGTCGACGTTCGAGAGACGCCGCGTGGGCGTTGGTGAGACGTCGACGTTCGAGAGTCGCCGCAGCGTCGCGTCGGTGCTGCGGGAGCGTGGCGTCGACGCGGCGCGGGCGTTGGTGAGGCGTCGACGTTTGGGAGACGCTAGATATGGGAAGGGGCCCTTAGCTGGCCCCTGGCGGGTAGTGTGACGGTGTAGTAGTGTGGTGGTACCTGAGCGTGAGTTCTCGGATGACGAGCGAGGAGTAGAAGGACCAGTCGAGCAGCAGCCGCCGCGCGCGCGCAGTGTAGTCCGCCTTGCGCTCGTGCGCCGCCAGCGCGCCGCGCACGCAGCCCTCCAGCCACGCCGCCCACTGCTCCAGCGACGCGCCGCGCCCCAGCGTCGCCTGAAAGCAAGAAAGAAAGAAAGAAAATATTTATTTACCACACATAACAAAATTACAGAAATAAAAAAAAAATAAAAATACTTAATCTACAATAAATGTGGTAAAAGGGTCTCCAGCTCAGCATTTTGCTGCGACACGACAGTGCATGCCACAGCGCTGATCTTCCGCTGCACAGACATAGATATTGCCATTCTAGGCGGCCATAAGTCTAAATCTTAAAAATCAACATACTAATAAGCTTTATATTACATTATCTAATAGACATTCCTGGGCACCTACCCCCAGCCTTTTTACCCCGTTTGATAATGTTAGTGCCGAGATACAGATAATCGAAATTAGGTTATCACTCGAAGTTTACGTATCAGTTCTCGGTGCCTTGAATTTACTTGTGTTAAAAAGGTTAAAAAAATATATTTTAACGTCTTTAATATAAGAAAAAATGATGGATTCTTATTATACAGGAAAGTATCTTTCAAACTAATATAAATTTAATGTATTTTTTATTGGTTTATTGTACTAAAATAGGGCTCAAACGTAACAAGTATTTTTTAAGACAATTATTGGTGATTTTGGAATTGAAAAGCTAATTTGAAATGTTTCTCAGTATTTCTCTGCTTTCATTTTTATTTTATTTGTTTAAGTATATATTCAGAATTATTTATTATAGAATAGTTTCTGCCGAGACCTGCCCAGTGCAAAAAAAAAGTACTTTGAAGTCTACACTGAATTATCTACTAAAAATGTGATTTTTTTTCTACGTGGGTAATAAGTCGTTTTTTTTCTACAGAATCATCCAGAACGTCTGCATTTAAAGTGGTAACTCATAAATATTGGTTTAAAAATATGCAAGATCAAAATTTCCCATGTTTATGTGAAAAATAGGAAAAATTGCAATGCTATAGGTTCTGATGCCCTAGAGTTTGGGATTACAGTGATACATGCAAGAATACGGCTTTTTCAAAGCATATATATATCTAGCCTATAAACCAAAAGTAGAAAGAGTTAGAAAAACTAAAAAAAATGGAAATCCATGAATAATTTCGGGCAGAAACTGGCCTATTGATATACGTGCCTAAATCCCACTTTGGTAACACCAATAACGCGATGGTAGTAGGCGTCTCCGATTATCCAAAACGCTTAATTTGCATCCGAAATTAACTAATTTACTTATTAAAAGTGGTTTTGTAAGCAATTTCAAGTGGACATAATTTGTATGTAGAGAAATATGACGAAATATGCCTAGAGTACGGAAACACAGCATGTTGAAGGTATGGGAGCACCCCATGACTCCAGCATGGCTCAAAATTATGATCTATGGTGCTAAAACTATAAAGAAAGCCTTTAGGCATAATTTGCCAACTGTCAAAAGACATTGCAGAAGCCCGAA
Organism: Polylopha cassiicola; assembly: GCA_038024825.1. NCBI lineage: Eukaryota > Metazoa > Arthropoda > Insecta > Lepidoptera > Tortricidae > Polylopha > Polylopha cassiicola. Next base: position 11,435,912 of record CP149052.1, on the reverse strand, counting down.
ATTTCTCATACCGTCTAAATTTTGCAAGAAAGTTTTCGTGATAAGAGTGCAACCTAGTCATTTGTTACTAAGACTGTTGCGCACTTCAGTATATTTGAAGTATGAGGACTTCCAAAAATTCTCAAATACTTAAAAAAAATCTCGTCAAGCAATCGAATTATTACTGCCAGGATTTGCTTAAAAAAGACAGTTGACTTTCATAATTTATTTTTGGTTTTTATTTATTTAGTACATATTTTTAAACTTTATTATTATTGTTTTATGTTATATCATTGATAGAATATGTATTAATTAAATTTTAGTTTTTTAGAGATTTTTTTTCTTTTATTTCAGAGTTTTTTTTTGTAATAAATTCGATTTTATCGAAATTCCGATTTATTTTTATTCCGAATTAAATTAATTTTAGTGAAAATGAATATTTTTTCCGATTTACCCCATTTTAGGGATGATAAGATGCAAAAATAATATTGGCCGCCTAGATCGGCCAAATCTACGTCTGTGCGCTGGAGCCCGGCCGAGGGTGACGTGGTATTCGACCGATACAGTTCAACAAACACACACATAATAATATCATACACAACAATTTTGGTCATAACTGCCTGCACACACACACACACACACACGCACACATACACATACAGACACCGCGGCACACACACCGCGCACGCAGCCCTCCCATACATCGTCATACGTCATCGTCGCCTGCACAGACACTGTGTTACACACTGCATCAGTAATCACACACGGACCGACACCGTGCCGATCGCACACGTACCTTGAAGTCTGCCTCGAGGCGGTGCGCGGTGGCGGCGGCCCCGCACGAGCACGCCCACGCGGCCTGCTCGCGCACCACGCGGAAGTCCACGCGGTTCAGGTCCGAGAGCATCTGGAGTGACAACACCAAGAGACGTTATAGTAATTATATTGTGTATATGTGTGTGTGTGTGTGTGTGTGTGTGTGTGTGTGTGTGCACCTGGTGTATCTGGTGCGCGTTGGCGAGCACGGCGCGGGCGGCCTGCGCGAGGTGGTTGAGGCTGGTGTAGCGGCGCAGCGCGGCGGAGAGCGCGGCGGCGGCGGAGGCCTGCGTGTGTGTGCGTGTGTGTGTGTGTGTGTGTGTGTGTGTGTGTGTGTGCACCTGGTGTATCTGGTGCGCGTTGGCGAGCACGGCGCGGGCGGCCTGCGCGAGGTGGTTGAGGCTGGTGTAGCGGCGCAGCGCGGCGGAGAGCGCGGCGGCGGCGGAGGCCTGCGTGTGTGTGTGTGTGTGTGTGTGTGTGTGTGTGTGTGTGTGTGTGTGTGTGTGTGTGTGTGTGCACCTGGTGTATCTGGTGCGCGTTGGCGAGCACGGCGCGGGCGGCCTGCGCGAGGTGGTTGAGGCTGGTGTAGCGGCGCAGCGCGGCGGAGAGCGCGGCGGCGGCGGAGGCCTGCGTGTGCGTGTGTGTGTGTGTGTGTGTGTGTGTGTGTGCACCTGGTGTATCTGGTGCGCGTTGGCGAGCACGGCGCGGGCGGCCTGCGCGAGGTGGTTGAGGCTGGTGTAGCGGCGCAGCGCGGCGGAGAGCGCGGCGGCGGCGGAGGCCTGCGTGTGTGTGTGTGTGTGTGTGTGCGTGTGTGTGTGTGTGTGTGTGTGCACCTGGTGTATCTGGTGCGCGTTGGCGAGCACGGCGCGGGCGGCCTGCGCGAGGTGGTTGAGGCTGGTGTAGCGGCGCAGCGCGGCGGAGAGCGCGGCGGCGGCGGAGGCCTGCGTGTGTGTGCGTGTGTGTGTGTGTGTGTGTGTGTGTGTGTGTGTGTGTGTGTGTGTGTGTGTGTGCACCTGGTGTATCTGGTGCGCGTTGGCGAGCACGGCGCGGGCGGCCTGCGCGAGGTGGTTGAGGCTGGTGTAGCGGCGCAGCGCGGCGGAGAGCGCGGCGGCGGCGGAGGCCTGCGCGCGCGCGGCGGCGGCGGGGGCGCAGCCCGACCCGGCCGCCAGCGCGGACTCCAGGCTCTTCGCGAAGTTGCGGATCGCCTGACAGATAACATACTTTTTTAATTTTCTGCGACGCGCGACGTAGATCATTGACAAACAGCCAAGATTTTTAAGTTTTCGTTTTTATGTTAAAAGCAGCCTAAATATTATCATATTTTAAAGTAAGAATAATTTAAATAATTTAAAAGTTTTTTTTTTAAAAAGTCGTCGACATACAAAAAAATTATAGAATTAAAAACAAACATGTTGTAAAATAAAACTATAACGGTTTTTGTCGCGATTGGTCCAAAAAATTAAATTTAGACGCCTGTATGTACTGTGATATACTATTCCCATATTCAAATTGTATTAAGAGGACTGTGAACCTGTTGATTTTCATACAAAAGGCGATAACGTTTTACACCCAGTAAATATAGTTAGATTTTTATAATTTTTGGATATGTTGTAGATATAATGAGAAACTACGTCTGTACGTTTTGATTTTTAAGAAATATTGCTTAAATAATATAGATTTTTATGATTATAAATCTGTATATAGATTTTTAGATGCTAATAAATTTTAGCGTAAGCAATATTTCTTAAAAATCAAAACGTACAGACGTAGTTTCTCATTATATCTACAACATATCCAAAAATTATAAAAATCTAACTATATTTACTGGGTGTAAAACGTTATCGCCTTTTGTATGAAAATCAACAGGTTCACAGTCCTCTTAAGCCGTCGATATTTCAAAAATAGTAAAATTTACGCAATCTTCATAGTTTTTAATATCAATTACGAGTTTATTAACTAACTCTAACTAAGTTTTATCGTGTATACATATTACTAAGAGTGCGAGGCCGAAGGCCGAGTAAACCCAGAACTTCTAGAACTACATATGTATTTTTACAACCACCATACCTGCGTGAGCTGCGACGGTATAGGTCTGAGCACATCAGGCAGCAGCATCTCCACGGCCCTCTGGTACAGCTCGGCCGAGCAAGCCCAGAACTTTAGCAAAACACGACCAAAACATACCTACCCAGAACTCATCAAACCACGACTAGAAAAAACACATAAAATCTCCCCAGCATACCTGCGTGAGCTGCGATGGTATAGGCCTCAGCACATCCGGCAGAAGCATCTCCACAGCTTTCTGGTACAGCTCGAGGTCGGCGCGCCGCAGCCACGCGGCCACCTCGCGCTTGGCCGCCAGCCGGCACAGCACGCGGCGGCACAGCTCCGGCGGCGGACGGCGCCAGAAGTTACGGCGAGACCGCTCTACAGCTGCGATGTCTAACGCGGCGACGGCTTCGAGGAATTCTACGCCGTGTTCCCTGGGTGATGAGGGTGATTATTGTATACGTGCTCCAATTAAAAGTGTCTTTTTCCCCCTAGGGCCTAGAGCTAGGGCTAGACTATTTTAAATGAGAAGTTCGTAAAAAACTCTTGTAGTTATGACGGTATCTCTCTACCGCTGCAATGTCTAAAGCGGGGACGGCTTCGAGGAATTCTACGCCGTGTTCCCTGGGTGGTGAGGGTGGTTATTGTATGCATGATCACATTGGAAAGGTCTTTTTTTCGTCTAGACGTTTATTAAGACTATTTTGAAGTTATTACGTCATCTTTCTACTGCCGTTATGTCTAACGCGACTTTCACTTCGAGGAATTCTAACCTCTGTTCCCTAAGTGATAAAGAAGATTAGAACATGGTGGAAGAGAAGTGTGTAAGCAAGAACTTATTCCATCAAATTCGACGACAATATAGTTAGGACAAGTTGTCTTCCATTTCCTAAGTTGGGTTGGGTGCCTTTTATTAAGATGCGTTCTGATTTGTATGAAAGAGGATATACCTAGACTTTAAATGAAGAAAAGTATATTTCGTTTGTTTTGTCACGTTGAGAGAAAGTAGAATGAAAAATAAAATTAAAGCCAGAGAGACGAATGGAACAGTCTAAAAGATATATATATATACTTATTTAATAATTATAAAACTGACTACCCTCCTATGTTGTTAAGTTTATTGTTTGACTATATTGTTAGTATGTAAGTTAAGCATAAATAATTATTAGGTATTTAAAATACCTCTTATTGTACCTACTTCAAATGTAATAATATAAGTAGATAATTTATTAATGTTTAAGAATTAGTACCTAATAATTTTATGATCGTAAATTACGAAGCTGTACCCAAATAATTTGTTGTGCCCAAAAGGGTCTATAAGTATATAGTAATACTATTTGTAAAACTATTATTTATAGAATGCAAATAAAGTATTGAGTATTGATATTTTTTGCGTATCATTCAAGAAGTTGTAGTCGATCACCAACGAACGCGGGGCTTCTATTTTGAGTCGCACAACTTCCTTTTCGAGTCGCACAACTTCCTTTTCGAGTCACGGGACTTCCTTTTCGAGTCGCACAACTACCTTTTCGAGTCACGGGACTTCCTTTTCGAGTCGCGGGACTTCCTTATCGAGTCACGGGACTTCCTTTTCGAGTCGCACAACTACCTTTTCGAGTCACGGGACTTCCTTATCGAGTCGCGGGACTTCCTTTTCGAGTCGCGGGGCTGCTGCTGTGTCGAGTTACCTGTGGTGCGCGAGCAGCGCGGGCAGCGCGGCCGGCGGCACGTCGTTGGCGTGCAGGGCGAGCGCCGGCGGCTCCACGGCGCCCACCGCGCCCAGGTACTGCCGGTGCAGCGCCGCGCCCGGGCCCCCGCCCGCGTTCACCCCCTCCGGCTCCGAGGTACGGTCCACCGGTTCCTATTCATACATTTAATTACACGTAATCAAGGGTCATTTATATTTATTTATTCCTAGTAGCTACTAGTTTCATTCATTCGCTTTTTTTTTCTGTTGTGATTGTTATAATTGGTAGGTTTTTATGTAAGAAAAAAAAACAGTTACGCGGAAAATTAACAAATTTAGGAAAACGAAGTGACGGCTACTATCAAATCGATTAATTAATAATCAAAATCTTTATTTCCCATAAAAAGTGGTGCAAAAGATGTTAAATAATTTTTGGGATTCCCACATTTCACCAGCAGGTGTCAAGCAAAAGTTATAAGTACTTAAGGGGATTGTGAACCTGTTAATTTTCATACAAAAGGCGATAACGTTTTACACCCAGTAAATATAGTTAGATTTTTATAATTTTTGGATATGTTGTAGATATAATGAGAAACTACGTCTGTACGTTTTGATTTTTAAGAAATATTGCTTACGCTAGATCTAAATATAGATTTTTAGATCTATATATAGATTTTTAGATGCTAATAAATTTTAGCGTAAGCAATATTTCTTAAAAATCAAAACGTACAGACGTAGTTTCTCATTATATCTACAACATATCCAAAAATTATAAAAATCTAACTATATTTACTGGGTGTAAAACGTTATCGCCTTTTGTATGAAAATTAACAGGTTCACAATCCTCTTAATTTAGAAATAGGTAATTTTGATTCTAGTCACATTTAATTATCTATTACAATATTTAAAATATTCGTCCAAAGATAATCATATAGCCGGGACCGCTAGTAAACCATAAATAATCCACTCACTTGTTACTATACATACATAATCAACGACTAACCTGAACATCGGCCGAGTGTTTCTCTTCAACTTCAACCGCGTCCTCGGCCGCCTGGGACTTGGCGCGTATACCATTGTAGTGATACTTCGAGTTGCCCCGCGTGCCGAGGCGGCGAGTCCGGAGGCCCACGAACACAGACCGGATGAGTTTCCCGAATGACGCCGCGTTCACCGGGTCCAGGCGGTGCGTGGCGCAGTGCCGCAGGTAGTGGGCGTACAGAGTAGAGCGCGGGAGAGACACGCCTGGGGAGCATCGATACTGTGTGAAGCATGTTTAGGGATCATGTTGACCCAATACTAAGGGGATGGTCATGGAAGGATCGTGGACTGATGTCCGGGTAAATTGGTACTCAAATGCATAAGATTAAGGAAAACTAACTTAATATAACATTAATAATCTCCTTGATGTCTTTGCGGTCATTACAAATTGGAATGGAACGGCTTCAACTCGCGTATTTTATTTTATTTGCAGAAGTTTCGAAATCTTTATAATTGGTTCCCATATTCCTAGCCGACTGAAATAGAAAGACTATCGTCAGCTCTATTACGAATATGGGAACTATAAAGACTTCTGTAGTGCTATCGAGATTGTTAGATGCGAGTAAGGTTGTACGTCACACGACAGCTGCCTTTGTTTCGGAGTGTACGGGGAGCATCCGCGGGGAAGACGGTCGCCACTCTGGCAGTCGGTTCCAGTCTAATACGAAGCCTATCATCTGCTACCTGTGTAATCCTAGGAATTCGAGTTCTTTATGTAAATCTAGGTAACGGTATCATCTATACTAATATTATAAAGGGGAAAGATTTGTACCTATATTTGTATGTTTGTAATGAATAGGCTCAAAAACTACTGGACCGATTTTAATAATTCTTTCACTGTTGGGAAGCTACGTTCACCCTGAGTAACATAGGCTATAGAATATTTTGAAAAAAATTAGGGATCCGTGCGAAGCCGGGGCGAACCGCTAGTCTGTATTAAGTTAGTACTGTACTACAACGCTACTATACTCACTATACTCACCATCGGCCGTCTCGTAGTTGTCCAGCAGCCACTGCACGGTGGCGGGCGGCATGCGCGGCTGCGGCGGCGTGTGCGGCGTGTGCGGCGCGGCGGGGGGGGTGTGCGGCGCCGGCGCGGGGGAGGGCGGCGCCTCGTCCGCGCCCACCACCACGTTGTACGAGAACTCCTCGCTCCACGGCGTGTCCGCGGAACCCTCCGGCGGGACCGTCGTCACGTTGTACACGGGATACGTGCGGAGAGTCTCCCTTTTTAAATAATAATCGACATTGAGTTAACGCTCTTTTAAGCACAAAGGTAACCAGACAGTTGATCACCGTTGACCAAACATTTGGTTACAGTTGACCAAATAGTTGGCACATTTGACCCAATAGTCATATTTGACAACATAGCTGGTGACAATCGATTAAGTAGGTATATAATTGGTCACAATTGATAACACAGTTGACTACGTCTCGGCTTATTGATTACACTACGTGCGTTTGAAATAAAACTTGTCGCACGCATATCAACTCGACACCTGATCTCTAGAACATTGACCGTTCATCTTCTTCTGTAGTCGTTCCCTCATTTCTGAGGATCGTGATCACGGGGTCTCGTAGCCTTGATGATTTGCCTCCAACGGTCTCTATCCATTGTTGCCCTCACCGCTTGATGGAATTTGCTTGAGGATGTGACTTCCTTAATCTGGTCAGACCACCTGGTTGGCGAGCGCCTCCGGGCTCTCTTGCCTTCCACTCCGCCAACCACGACCAGTTTTTCCAAATTCTCATACCATTCATATACATTGACCGTTCATACCTAACATGAAAGAATATACTGAAGGAGTACTATCTCCTTTCAACACATGTGAGAAAATGAAGCGAGACGATGCAAAATCGCGTTAACCGTTCATCAATAAGTTACTATTATTGTAGATAAGAAAATGTATATGCTCCGAAATTTGTAACTGTCTTACAAATACGCACTGCTAAGTGACGAAATTTGATTTGACGAAAATTTCCACTAGATATACTAAGATGTGTTTTTATTACGCTTTCAAACATAAACCGCTAAACCTATTCCTATGAATTCTGCAATGGTGGCCGGTAATGTTGATGTCGCGCAAGAAAACATACCTACTATTACATACTACATATTATTATTGCAATGAGTGAAGGTCCTCTTTCTCGCGAGAAAAACCTTAAGTACTATCGGATGCCTTCGGGGTATGCCATTTTAGAAAAAAATTGCTTGCACTTGTTGCTTCACACACAGCCGCTAGGTACTAGGGTGGTTCAAGCGATTATTGCCTTAAAGGTGTAACATCGCCAGCACAGTTGATAGTACGTGCTAACCATTCTGGAAACATATGTCTTTTGGAATGAAACAACTATTAACGGATTTAACTCGCGTATTTTTATTTTATTTTATTAGCTGACGTTTCGGATTCTTTACAGTTTCCATAATCGTAGCACGACTGAGCTGACAATAGTCTAACGCTAAAGTCACTTTTACACTTACGCGAGTTAAATCCGTTAATAGTTGTTTCATTCCAATGTGTAATAACCGCGAAGGCATCAGAAATTATTATATGTCTTTTGTCCAAGGTCAAAAGACAGGTTTCTTTTTACGGCGGGCAATTAATATCCCCGTAAGATCCCAAGTAAGCTACTCGCAACATAGCAGACATCACGGTTGCATATTATCCGTCTTAATCCGTCAAAGTAAATTAGCGACAAATTAATTTTTTCAGGAGAGGCGAAAACCATATGTCCATATGCACGCAAGAGTTTTTTGTATAGTACGCTTATTAAAATGAGGATAGAAAACTTGAGAACTCCCTGTAGATCTAGGTGTGTGATATGATCTCATAACCCGTACTTGGCGTAAATTAACTCAATTATCTATTTTAAAGACAACACTACGTATGTACTTAGTGGAAACTTTTACTTGAGATTTTACCTGTAAGTGTACCCATGACAAATTAAATGTTCTCCTTACATTTGTATGAACAAATCGTCAATTATTTTAAATAGAGTCCTTCTTCCTTTCTATCGATTTATCCTTCCCCACTCTTGATCCCCCCATGTACCTAAACGCCATGTAAAAGGCGGGGCCTATTTGTAAAAGAGACAGCAATTTTGAAATCGTATTGCGTTGAAAGAGATAGCTGTAGAAAGCTCGTTGCTATTAAAACAAGTAAGTATATAAACATGTCTGGGTCCAAAGACAAAGGGAAATTTGCAAAAAAACATTTATCCACGTGTAACAAAACAACTGTAACGGATTATATTCGCGTATATTGATTTTACAACAACGTTTGTAGTATCTATGTGTATCAGAGTGAAGATATATTGTTTTATAATACATACCTATATATGAAACAAACAAACAAATAAGCAATTCCATACCTAGTAGTAAGAAGCTACACTGCCGCTCGAAATATAAATCCCTATATTACAGTCTGTATGTTTATTTGTTTACGCTTAAACCGATGTAGGTACCGGTTCCGTGAAAGAAATTGTACCTAACAGCTTTAATTACGGAGATTATTAAATCAAAGCGAAAAGGGGGCGGAGTTTATTATAGGAGATTATCACCTAAGCTAGCCGGAGGTATTCATTTTATAAAAATGAAATTGATAATGTTTATTAAGTAAATTGGACCCAAGGGTCACTTTAACACGCCAATATTTTCAGTTAAAAAAAAATAATAGTACCTACTGAGAGACAAAACAACGCAAGAAACTGTTTTAAGCCTTTTTAACCCCCGACGCAAAAACGACGGGGTGTTATAAGTTTGACGTGTCTGTGTGTGTGTGTGTGTGTCTGTCTGTGGCATCATAGCTCCCTAACGCATGAACCGATTTGGATTCTGTTTTTTTTGTTTGAAAGGTGAATATGTCGGGAGTGTTCTTAGCTATGTTTGATAAAAATCGGGTCAGTAGTTTAATAATTAGAGGGGGGTGAAAGAGGGGATGGAAAAATAAATGTCTACAAATATACTCGAGTGGGGTATCAAATAAAAGAGGGTCACGAGTACATTACAAAATTGAAATTTTAATCAAAATCGGTTGAGTCGTTCAAAAATTATAGGCAGTTAAAGTGGGCATGGAAATTCAAATATCTACAAATATACCCGAGTGGGGTATCAAATGAAAGAGGATCACGTGTACATTACAAAATTGATATTATAATGAAAATCGGTTAAGGAGTTCAAAAAATATAGTGAGTGAAAGTGTGGCTGGTTAACCAAATGCTTACAAATATAACCGAGTGGGGTATCAAATGAAAGAGGATCACATGTACATTACAAAATGAACATGTGAAATGGAAATTGGTTAAAAAATAATAATAAGTTGTAGGTACCTATGTTCAAAAAGTATGAAATAAAAAAAATAAATTAAAAATTTTAACAAACCCCCGACAAAAAACCTTAAAGCCCTATAAAAAGTATAACAATAATAAAAACATGATATTAGGTAGGTACCTAAGTAGGTATTAATAGGTATTTCTGCAAAGAAAACGTCATGTCGGGGGACCGTAGGTTTCGATACACTGTAAATATAGGTAGGTACAACTAAATGATTAGCGGTCCCACCGACATGACGTCTTCTTTGCAGAAATACCTATTAATACCTACTTAGGTACCTACCTAATATCATGTTTTTATTATTGTTATACTTTTTATAGGGCTTTAAGGTTTTTTTTGAAATATCAATCATCAATCAAGATGTGAAAAACACTAGTACGTCTACGCAAACAAAGTCGCGGGCAAAAACCAGTCTCATATATAGGTAGCGTCATTCCACCCAACGACTACGTAACAAAACTTATATAAATTTGGGAGCCATTGAAAACTTTGAGATATAGAAACAAATAATGGAAGCGAAATTTTCGATCAAATTATTAAACAAGCACTTTTACGGCATCCTCGATAAAAGCAAACCCACGCAATGCCCTCTATGACTTTCCCAATACAAACTTTATACAACTTTGAATTGTATTTTGTATTTACGCAACGGGTTTCACTTGCCGATTATTAAATATACTTTAGTCTTACAATTTCTAAGCTACTTGCACTATGTGTAACAAATAAAGATATCTTGCGCTAAAAGTGACCAAGACCGCAAACAACAGAGTGCAGGGTTCCGTAGATCCACTCAGATGTAATGCAGTCCCCAATAAGATGCCAGGGTAGGCAAAGGGTAGGCACTCTATACATATTGAACATTGTAGGTAACATCTACATGGAATCCAAGCATATGAATACATTACATCTATACTAATATTATAAAGAGGAAAGATTTGTATTTTTGTATTTTTGTATTTTTGTATTTTTGTATGTTTGTAATGAATAGGCTCCGAAACTACTGGACCGATTTCAAAAATTCTTTCACCTTTGGAAAGCTACAGTATCCCCGAGTAACATAGGCTATATAATATCACGCTAGGTCTTATAGTTGCGGAGCAGTAACCGAAAATGTTTCAAAAACGGGGGAAAAAAATCTTAAGTCCCCCCGTGCGAAGCCGGGACGGGCCGCTAGTAATGGATAAAACTGACCAAGAGCGACCAACAGATTGCTTGGTGTCGTAGATACATTCAGGCGCATGAAGTGCTGAATGCCCAATTAGACGCCAGCGTACGCGTAAAATAGGCGCTATATAATAAAATATATTAAGTATTGTAGGTAACATCTACTTGGAATTCAAGCCTATAAATGCATTACACAATTGATAAAACTGACCAAGAGCGCAACCAATAGGTACAGTTCTTGGTGTCGTAGATACCTCTAGGCGCATAAAATGATGAATGCCCAATAAGAAGCCGTAGGAATAAGATAGTCACTACATTTAACATTGTAGGTAACAGCTATATAGAATGCACGTCTATAAGTGGATTACACAATGCATAAAACTGACCAAGAGCGACCAACAGAGTGCTTGGTGTCGTAGATACCATCAGGCGCATGAAGTGCAGTGTCCAATTAGGCGCGAGGGTATGCATAGGATAGTCACTATATTTAAGATTGTAGGTAACATCTATATGGAATGTATACACGTCCATAAGAGCATTACCCAATAGTTAAAAGACCAAGGGCGCAACCAACAGTGCTTGGTGTCATAGATACCTTCAGGCGTATGAAGTGCAAAATGCCCAATTAGGCGCCAGGGGAGGCATAAGATAGGCGCTATACATACATATCTATCAAACATTGTAGGTAACATCTATATCGAATGCACGTCTATGAGTGGATTACACAATAGATAAAACTAAATAAATGACTAATAATATAAATACTTTCGTGGTAGCACTTGATACATGACTTGATACATCATTTTATTATTATTCACTTTTGCCGTAAATTTATTCAACATAGTAAAAATGATGCAGGGAAAAATTTTAAAATAACTACGTTTAGTGTACAAATCTAGAATCAGAATTACACCTTAGAATTATACACTCACCTCTTTGAGTTCTATATCAGAAAGTGCCTACCTCAGACCTCAACTAATTTTATTTTTATGGTGTACATTTTAACTAAATAAACTATTTCTATTTGTATAAAATTAGCGACCTGCCCCGGCTTCGCATGAGTGGTTATAAGCCTTCTTCTTGAATCTTTCTATTAAAACCGCTTCAAAATCCGTTGCATAATTTTAAAGATTTAAGCATACATAGGGACGGACAGACAGTGACAGCGACTTTGTTTTATACTTAGTAGCAATAGTAATAGCGAATCCAACCTAAAGGCTTGAAAGCCTCCTCTCAGGAGGCTCGCCACCCGTCCGGTTTTGCAGTAAAGGCCCATTAGCTGGCCAACTGCGCTTCAGTATTCAGTTCGAAAAAAAAAAGTGATAGTCATAAACTAATATATACTTACATATGCGACTCCTGTGTGTATATCTCCTGTGGTTCCACATATTGCACGTGGTAGTTGACCCCATTGCTGCCCTCGCCTGTTTGAAATTAAAAAATATATAATATTTTTTTTTTCGACCAAGGCCCATTGTTAGAACAAGAAAGTTAGTCACAAGCGATGAAAAGCATGAATGTTGTTGAGTACTTTAGTATTATTTTTAAAATTCGTTAAAAATATGTTTAGTATGAAAATAGTAAAGTTACTAAAACTTTACGATTTTTTTTTATGACTGTTTTAAAATAAAAAATAGTATTTTATTAAGTCCCAATCCCAGTAAAAGAATATTACAACTCTCAACGTTAATTTACATATAATATATGTAATTCAGATTTTTCCTTTTGTGCTGTGGAACCCTAAAAAGACTACAAAATCGCATTTATGTCCATTACAACCCTTATAAAGATATTTAACACCCCAAACGTAACTTTTATAAAAATGCTAGCGACCCGCCCCGGCTTCACACGGGTGCTATAAACCTTAAATTCTTAAATCACTATTAAAAACCGCTTCAAAATCCGTTGCTTAATTTTAAAGATTTAAGCATACATAGTAACGGACAGACAGCGACAGCGTTTGTTTTATACTATGTAGTAATAGTAATTTAGGCTTAGGAACCAAACATCACTAAATATCTAATGCCTTCGCGGTTATTACACATTGGAATGAAACAAATACTAACGGATTTAACTCGCGAATATTTTTTTTTTATTTTATTTGCTTGGCGTTTCGGATTCTTAACAGTTTCCATAATCGTAGCACGACTGAGCTGACAATAGTCTAATGCTTTAACGACTTTTAACGATTGTGTAACTATATAGACTATTAACAGCTCAGTCGCGCTACGATTATGGAAACTGTAAAGAACCCGAAACGTCATCCAAAAATTAAAAATACCCGAGTTAAATCCGTTAATAGTTGTTTAATTGCAACCATCACTTGTTTTAACATCACAAAGTAGTCCGCCCGAGCCCAGCCGCGCCTAGTTAACACTGAAACCTTATACCGCAGGGTGGCACTCACAAGGGTAGTAGGATCGGTATCTTGGCACCTCCATATCGCTGGACGTCTCCCAGGCAACTCAACAGATCGCCTCCGGAGGACGCACGGTCCTCTCACTTCACACGCCGTCTCTTTCTACCACGCCCCTCCCACGCCACCCCTTTTGCCTTTGTTAGGACAAACGCGAGTTCTCTTTTTGGATTTGTTATTAAATCGGATGCAAAATGGCGGGTTTTGATTTTTTTATAATAGTCCGTTTTATATTGGTCTCGTATTATACTAATAGCCCTGTTGTAGCCGTCAACAAACCACCACCGTTCTTCCATGATAGCGGAGATTTCGTAATATTTTTTTCTTTACGATAATCAATTCTTGAATTTGCAAATTCTTATCAATAAAGCACTTTCTTATAAATCATATTTTTATCTTTTGTCGCTTTAAAAAGACAATACTGAGAATAATTGCTAAAGATTCGACCGATTTTATATTAATCATAACCTACTGACGAGTAAATAAAGATCTATTTACCGTTTATAAACATAATAATATTGTCTTTTTTAGTTAGAAACAGGATAAAGAAAAAAAATATATAACTCATCATAAATAAATCCAAATGTAGGTAAATGATATTATCACAAATATTCTCTTTACAATATTAGTGAATCTATAACGAGAATCAAATTCGTTCGTCGATAAATACATAATATATTTACCTATGGCAATAACCCTCAACAAATAAAGTGGGTACCAACTTACAAACAAGTACCCGCCATGGTTTGCGTCATACCAAAAGTAACCAAGCAGGTTTGATAAGAAATGATATTAATTTCTTTATAGCTTCTGCCCGCGACTTCGTCCGCGTGGAACTCCTCCTTTTACGCAGTCGGTTAAAAAATAGCCTATGTTCTTTCTCAGACTCCAGACTTTCTTTGTACCAAATTACATTTAAATCGGTCCAGTAGTTTTAGCGTGAAAGCGTAACAGACAGACAGAGTTACTTTCGCATTTATAATTTTAGTATTACGACGATGAATAATATCTCAAAGGAAATAGCATGAAATAGGGTTTACAAAACTAAATTTTAAAAAACATAGTCGGATGAGGTATCTAATGAAAGATAATAAAATGTTACGTTCAAAAATAAAAAAATGTAGTATCGGGAGAGTTCACCGTTCGGGGCGAAATACTAGTATATTTTGACACCCCGCAGCTTTTAGACGCAATTTCAAAACACCCAACTCTAGAGACACTTTTTGATTAAATCCACAATAAGAACCATACCGCTTAAATTTCAATAGCCATCAACAAATAAACTACAAATCCGTACGAGACACGCGTCACATCAAAGATGAGCAGGTGTAATACAAATCACCCCTAGTTACATTGATGATCACTCAGGTAGATAATCCGTAGGGGCACTTACAATTATCCACTACCTATTATCTTTTTTCATATCAAATTTATCCCCTATTTTAATATTGCGATTTTGCACCTTATTGCCAAAGGGCGAGATGATCTTAGTACCTAGGTATATGAGGGTAGTTTTGTATGTTTTGGTCATAAGGTTTCGTGAGAAATTGGACATGTTTTTCTTTTATTTGTTGAATAAATCGTTGATAACTTCACAATGATTTGAGATTAGGATGTTCAAAGATCAAAGAAGTTTAGTGCCGTTTGCGTCCTCTAGAGGGCAGTGTTTGTTGTGGAATATTATTTTGTATTGTAAAGTGATTAGTTAAAAGAAATACTATTACTTTTAAAGAGTATTAATTACTTAGAAATTAAATAGTTAATACTTTAAGTACAAAGAAAAGTAATAAAAAAAAGGATGAAAAATTAGTGAATTTGTTAAATTGTTAATTTTATAAAAACCAATTATAGCCAAGCAAACAATTTATAGACAAAGATGTAAAAATACCCATGTAAAGGCGCTAGATGTTGCAAAATAAACCGACCATATAGTATCTTAATAAAAATCACCATGGAAAATTAATCAATTCAAAGTTATAAGAATCCATTATCATAAAAAATATTTTAAGTTAATTATTTACGTCATAAAATAATTCTGTGAAATAAAATTACTTGCAAAAATCAACCATGCTTTAACAGAGACATTTAGCGACAAAACAGCCTAAAGACCATATAACCTGTAGGTACGGAAGAACTCAGAAGGTCAGCTAAGTATTGAGGTTATACAGTATACAAACAGCCCAACCCGGCTAGCTCGTAAGATTTTGTCGTCTGCATCTGTCACTGTCATACTTTTGCAATGAGAGACAGAGCGACAAACGCCTCACGCGACAATCTTTAACCTATACTCCATCATTATTTTCAGACTTTAGCTTAATCTAAATGAATGAGCGAGACAGATATCAAGCTGTTTTGTCCCTTACCAATGAGCCAGCATATCTTTAATCCGTTGGACCTCGTTCTACACGACGCGCACGTGTAGAATGAGGTCCAGCTGTCATATACCACTACATAGACCAGTATACGGTAAGTTTATAGAATGAGGTGCAGCAGCTTGTTGCACCTCATTCTACACGACGTTCATCTAGCGGATTTTTAACACGCGGTGACACCCATACAGAGCAGAGTTAAATTAGACGAGGTTATTTTTTAATATTTAGGCCCTTGTGTCCAAATAAGTCTCAAGTAAGAAATTTTGTTATATTACAATTAGTTAACAAATTAAATAAATTGTCAACGAAGTAAGTGATACAATTTAAACTAGATTAAAAGATATTTTTATTTGCAATGATATTAATAAATATTATTACATACAGCTTACTCGATACTTACTTGGGTATGGTGGAAAAGAATTTTTAAACATAAAATGCGAAAAAACAAAGTTAGTTAGCGAATAAGCGCGTATCTGCCCACCGCTATTAAGTTACAATTTAACGCATCAGTGCTGTTAGCTCCCATACTCTCAAGCACCACACAAACACTATAAGCTTTAAAAAGACTGTACAAGAGCGAACACTCTTATACAGCTTTTATACAACTTATATAGAGCTTCTGTGCAAGCAGGGCCTTAATAAGGGTAATACACTTGCTTTCTTGGTCGCTGTGAATCTCAGCTTTGACTGGCATAGCCGTCTCCTGCCAATCGTCGTTCACTGTGCAACGGACACGGGTGCAAAATAAAAAAAAAGTGCTAAAAAACAATACAGGCTAAAGCTATAAAAACATTACAGTATATTATATATCTTTAGTTTGAAAGAACGTCTTAATTTTTGACATACAAGACTTCTCTAGTGGAATGATATCACGAGCGTTTCAATGAGGGCCACCGCGTGTCAGAAATCCGCTAGATGCGCTAGTGTAGAATGAGGTCCAGCTGTCATGTACCACCAATCACAGGCCAGTAGCTTGCCTCTCATTGGTGGAACATGACAGCTGGACCTCATTCTACACTAGCGCATCTAGCGGATTTCTGACACGCGGTGGCCCTCATTGCCGTCAGTCCCTATTTCTGAATATTAAGGAAATAACCTACATTAAGAATTACGTTTTGATGCAACGACATACTGCGCTCGAGCAATTTGTTATGGAATTTAAATCTTATTGTAGCTAATTCCTTTAATATTCAGGGCAAGGGACTGACGGCGGTTGAAATGCCCGTAGAATCACCCAGTGATATTTGTACCGAAATAAGCTTATAAAAATAATTAAGACCACTACGGAACTGGAACCCACATCTATACCTAATCGCTAGGTAAGCTGCTTTTATCCAATTGCACAAAGAATCACTGATCGTAGTTCTACCTTACCACGTTGTATTTACTAGTCGCATTAGCGCCATCTGTGTGACCTTTGCACTTGGTGGGATAATTAACTTTTTCAATGACGCATTTTACAATCGATAAACTCCTGACTCCTTGTAAGGTAGGAATAGGTGTGGGTTCAAGTTCTCTATTATTTCTATGCTTATCTTGATACAAATAACATCATTTAATTAATGATATTTACTTAGGTATCAATCTAATCATAGTCAAAAAATCTCTAAAGTTGTGATTCTATATATCGCACCCCTAGATCTAAAGGGATATAACTCAAAAAAAGTAACTTTTTCTGGAGAGGCGAAATTGTTGTAAGGAATCGGATCCTTTTTTTTAGCGTGTGTTTAATTTAAATCTTCAGATTTTTGAGTTAGCTCCCTTTAGATCTAGGTGTGCGATATATGAAAGGAATATTAACTCAATTTTATAACGAAATAATAATATAAAGTTCCTAAAGCATACACGATACATACAATATAAGGCTCACATTTACCTAACTTTTGTCTACTGTAAATCAATCATGCAATCAATTTATCAAGCAAATCATTTTATTTCTCCAACCACATGAAACATACAACTCTTACAAGACAGTTCATTTTGAAAACCAAAATATAAAATGCATACAATTCACCTATAGATTATAAAAAAAAAACTTAACACAATACTAATCAGTAAGCAAATTAAACTAAGAGCCTATTTCACAACATTTAAGTAAATTATACCAAAAGTCTACAAATATACCCGAGTGCTGTAATGCTTGTTTATAAAAAAGTTTTTTTAATTTTATTGTACTTGTGTTGTGATTTTTTTTTTTGTCATTACTTACTTGCAACAGTGATGTACGTATGCTGGGCCTCTGTGGTGGTCGGACTAGAATGACCGGAGCTGTCTCCATTCACTTCCACTACTGTGCTCGATACCTGTATATTAAAAATATATTTAAAACAACTAAGAATATCTATCTATACTAATATTATAAACAACTATTAACGGATTTAAGTCGCGTATTTTTATTATTATACTGAGCTGACAATAGACTTTAGCGTTAGACTATTGTCAGCTCAGTCGTGCTACGATTATGGAAACTGTAAAGAATCCGAAACGTCAGCTAATAAAATAAAAATACGCGAGTTAAATCCGTTAATAGTTGTTTCATTCCAATATATTTAAAATAACTAATAATATAAATTATATATAGGTTCATAATAAGGTCTCAACAAATACAATAATTATTTTTCCATGATCTGCCTGGTGGCGTAGAAATTTGATTCAAGAGCATGCGTGTGCACTAGTCACTTTCATCTGAATAATAGTTTAAATTTCGTTAATTAATAAAATCAAATAAAATATTAACAATAGTAATTATAGAATTAAATCAATATACTGTCGTTGAAGGATGAAAATTTTCTTTCTGTACTTATTGTGTTTAAAAATGAGGATTTTTTAATTAAAGTCACCTACTTCTTTTCTAGCAAATAAAAAACAATATTATAAGTTAACATTTAAGCTACCTACAAATAGCTATATTCTTTATATCCCTACTAATCCCTACTAATATTATAAATGCGAAAGTAACTGTCTGTCTGTCTGTCTGTTACGCTTTCACGCTAAAACTACTGGACCGATTTAAATGAAATTTGGTACAAAGAAAGTCTGGAGCCTGAGAATGGACATAGGCTACTTTTTAACCGACTGCAAAAAAAAAGAAGTTTCACGCGGACGAAGTCGCGGGCAGAAGCTAGTACTTTATATATAAAAATGAATAGCAAAATGTGTTGGTAAGCGCGTAACTCTAACAGCGCCTGGACCAAGTAGGCAAATTCCTTTTTTTAAGTCCAAGGATGGTTTTTACGGAGAGAAAAATTCGAATGATTTCCAGGAAAACCACCAAACAAAAAAAAATCCGTGCGATGCCGGGACGGACAGCTAAAGTTGGTAATAGTTTTGAGCCAAGAAGGACATGTCAAGATTTTAATGAAAATTAAAGGAGCAGAATAAAGGCAATTGATCTCTACCCCTATGAAAAAAGGGCGGTAATACGTGTTACATTAACTGCTAAGAAAGCAATTTACCTGTTGTATGGCATGCTGCAAGTTGATAGTGTTTGGTATCTCAGGAATGACGATCAGCTCGCGAACGGCGCTCGGAGACGCGGCGCCTGCGCTCGACTAATAAAATACAATAAGTTAATAAACATAGTAAATTACCAATGATATTTGTACAGAGTAAGAAAATCGGGACCCCAGCGGGACTTAAACCCCTTTATGTCTACGCGCGGCTACATAATAATAATAAAGCCTTTATTCTAACTAAGACACAACAATATATATACTTTTTTTTAATATAGTAAGTTGCTTAAATTAAAGTATGTCTCTTATTATAGAGTGCCTGTTAGCAACTCCTTCCATTGTCTATACTAATATAATAAAGAGGAAACAACTGGACCGATTTAAAAAATTCTTTCAGTGTTGGGAAGCTAAGTTTACCCTGAGTAACATAGGCTATATTAAAATTTGAAAAAATTAGGGATCCGTGCGAAGCCGGGTCGAACCGGTAATGGTACATAAAGGGTTTGGTAACCCATCTTAGACCAAAATAACCCGATGTTATAGTACCTGAGCGGGTTGCGCGAGCCGCGCCGCCATGGCTGGCGAGCCGGGCGGCGAGGACTCCACTAGCACCTCGTCGCCGCAACACTCAAAGTCTGGAACACAGGAAAAAGGTGTTTTACAACCCGAGAACCCATTCTCAAAGACACTGAGACAACTGGCATTTTACATTAGCTAAAATTAGATAGACTCATGGATCATAAAAACTTAAAAATTTCAAACGTCTGGATGACTTTATCTCCTATAAGGAACCCTAAATAAAAAAAAACTAAGATTTAAATACAATGCGATTTACGATTACCAATCACTTTTTATTTAAAGACGGAACCTACGACATCTACATAATTATTATGTTTTTTAATAAAATTTATATCGATAATTTCATATCGAACAATTAGGTACGTCCATTTTAATAATTTATTTGTTGATAAAAGATAAAATCCTAGAATGAAACTTTAGCTAAATATAACCTCATTAACGTCGTGAATTGTTGCCATAATTACCTGCTAATTTTATCTAATTATTATTTACTTGTTTTATCTAAATAAGGAAATACCTAAAACCATCCCTAGATACAGACAGTTTTAATAAAAACAGCTTTTAATGATCAAATGTCACTAATTTCAGTATACCAGTGGTCTAAGCCCCTAAATGCACAAATCATCAAAATAAATTGGATCTTATATCAAGGATACAAGGCACAATTTGTATTAATATCTTTGGTACCATGCAATTAGGGGTACCTGCACCCTTGCACCCTTTGTAATGCTACCTGCATAGATTAAATGTCTATACTAATTACTTGATATTATAAGGGCAAAAATTCACCAATTATCCAGGATTAAAGATTTAATTATTTTGATTGTTAAAAATATTATTTTCACTAAGTATATATATATAAAAGTGTATTACACAGTATAATTGTCCAATATGGAAAGTTAAATTATGAGAAATAAATATTATAAATACAAAGAAGCATAAATACAAAATTGTATATTTTAATACACTATTAAGTATATATTTCACTTTAAATAATTATAAGAGGTATAATATAATTTAGAAACTAATAAAAATTGCAATTGTTGGGTGATTACTCAAATAATAATCACCAAAACCTTTTAAAATAAAACTGAAGTCATTACAACTGTGAAATTAATAAGTCATATTATATTGAAAATAAGATACAGTGAGGATAAACTGTGTCAAAAAATTACTTTAAAAAGAGCATACATATGAACTATGTAAATATAATTATCTTAATTCAGTATAGAGCAATTAAAAATAAAGCTTAAACATTTAAAATAATGAATGAGATGCTATAATAATTGCATAACACCGTCCCGGCTGACGGAGATGTTATTGATCTGACGAGCCCGGGAGGAATCTCCGAGTGTTACCAGGCAACACCTCTCCCTCCCCATCTACAAATCAACTACAACACTCACTTTCCAGGTAAAACACATTCTCAAACCCCATCTCAGACATTTTTAAAACTAAATCAAATTCAAATTATGAACACAAGCACTGAACACAAACATGTTATGTGACACTGGCTGAATATATTTTTTTGTATTGATCAAACAACCGTTGCTAGGACTGTGCAGACATGATAAAAGACCTTGTTATTCTGTTATGTTTTAGGTGTTTTTAGTGTAAGCTTTGGATCTGTGTGTAATATTGATAGTGAAGGGGCATGGTGGGGATATGCAGGTGCTTTATGGTTGCGCTTGGACGATCCCACCTGCCATGTGTAATGCATGGGTGGACAATATTACCCCATTATTGGTGATAACATAACGGCGTATTATTTATGTATCTGTTGCTTTCAATAAATTTTTTAAGTAATGAGGTGATACATTGCTTGAAATGCTTTAGTAAAATTCTTATCAGGATTGTTTCATAAGCTTTCTATTGTATAGCATGTTTGTATTAGAATATAGTAAGTAAAGACAATTAAATACGAAATTGTCTCAAATATTTTAATAAACATTGAGAGCTGACCCTATTGTTCAAAGTTCCTGGGGACAATAAAATAGGCAGTTGCTACCTTTGTTCTTTAGAACAGATTTTGATGTGATCGTGTTTATTAAAACAGGTAAGCGAGGCGCGTGCCGTGCCAGGCGCCGCCGCGGCTCCCTCCCACGGGCACCGATAAAATTGATACGTAATCGCACCTCACGAAACGGGAGCAAGGGGACCTCATTCGGGACGTCTCCCACCCTCCCGGCTACACGTCTCCCGCGTAAATACTCAATCGAACCGTTAAACACCGATTTCAAACTAAAATTACATTTAAAAATCCTCTAAATTACAGAAATACACCTTACCCACCTGCCAGTCATACATTGACCTGTCAAAACCATCATAGTTCCAGGCACAGTGTTCGCACTAATTTCGATCTAACAGAGTCCTCCCTACAGATAAGAACTACCGCGATTCCCAAATAATGTATAGTGCGACCTTTTTATGTAACACAAAAAGAAATCACTCGGCGAAGTTGTTGTATTGTGGCTACACCCGTTTCCTAGGCTACGGGAGCCAGGCCAACGACGAAAAAAAACCCCGATGACAACCAAGGGCGCTGCCGTCGCGGCGCACAGATGATCCGGCGCGGCCGCTCGGTTCCGAAACACGCATAAATGTTTATACTTACAAAATTAATTGTAGATTATTGTCTACATTTATGATTTATCTAATTAGAATTGTATTTATAATATTTAAAATTATATGAAAGTAAACATTTACTTCATAAATATGTAGCAATAAAAAAAATTATTATGGGTACCATAAGTTTTTGTAGTTAGGTACAATACGGTTGTTAAAGAAGTTTGTAAACTTTAAAAAAAAATGTCAGTTCTTGAGTTAGACCAAGTAGGTATTTTCGGTACCTGTGCCATTTTAGGTTTTTTTTTATTTTGGGCCCTAAAATTTCAAGTTTCTAAGGATACCTATCTATAAATGAATTAGGTATTCATGTTTTATTTTATATCTGGCTTAAATATCCATAATTATACTCAATAGGCATCTACCTAAGTTGGGTAAATTTATACCTTTTAACAGTAAAAAGGTATAGGCAATTAAGTACTAGGTACCTATTTGTCTTTAATAAATTGCTCTCGTGATGTTTTAACTTACCTACCTATACAATAGATACTTAATTTAGTCGCATTAAACATTATCAGTCTAAATTATTAGATAAGTATCTGTTACACAGATACGACGCAAAATAAAATAATTATGATAGTGTATAAATATAGATTCCACTAACAAAGACCGTCCCCTGAAAAACAAGTTGTACGCATGCGTAGAGGGTTTGTCGCCAACAAAGGCAGCTACATACATTTACGCAGGTATTTGTATATCAGATGTCTGGCAGCATATTCCTACCTATTAGTATTTATATTGATATGAATCCCTCCTCAAACTACGTCGATTCGCAATATAAGAAATACTAGCTTTTGCCCGCGACTTCGTCCGCGTGAAACTCCTCCTTTTTTGCAGTCGGTTAAAAGTAGCCTATGTCCTTTCTCAGGCTCCAGGCTTTCTTTGTACCAAATTTCATTTAAATCAGTCCAGTAGTTTTAGCGTGAAAGCGTAACAGACAGACAGACAGACAGAGTTACTTTCGTATTTATAATATTAGTAGGGATTTTTTTCTAACCGGAAACAGTTTTTTGTTGTCACCTATAAATAGAGATGGGACAATACCTATGTTGGTAACACACTTCCACTTTTGATATTCTAATTCCATAAAATTTTAGATTGTAATTATTGTAAGTTTTACTGGGTTTTACAGTGTCCAAAATGCAGATAGGAAATATGTAGGTGCATATTAACTTTACGAAACTACCTTTTCTGTCCTCCGGCCGGAAAGCGCCAACTTTGTGGCTGCTGCGCTAAATGAAATTGCCGCTTTCTGGCTTCGTCGAACAGAAAAATAGTATACTGACCTCGGCCAGTAAAATAAAAAAGCCTCAGATCACATTTTTGTCAACCTCGGCTTCGCCTCGGACGACAATTACATATGATCTGAGACATTTTTTATTTTACTGGCCTTGGTGCATAATGTACTATTACCTACTTATGTACATACAAAATTAATAATTATTCCTAAATACCTTTAAATTCTTTTGGTCCGTCTAGGCAAGATAATAAATAATTAGGTACTTACTTAAGCTACTTACGCAAAAAAATCTGAAGTGACTATTACCTTCACGTTCAAATTCCTCAAAAAAGTATATTATAATCGGGCAATTTGTTTTATTTTCATTGATTTCTTCAACACCTTCCATACTTCTAAGTTTTTACTAACTTCAACCAGGTTATATTATTTATTACGAAAGAAGTGGCGGCAAAGTATTCAAATATCTCCTAGGTAATTGTTTATTTACTCTCCTTGGTAATATTGTTTATTTGAGACATTGCAATTTGTTACACATTTTTAGCACTGACATTCCAATTTTAAAGTAATTAATGTGATATTTTTTAACCAATCTAGACGGTTTAATAGGTGGCCAAGTATTCAATGCTGAGCAACCTAACATTTAATTTGTTTTTTTTTATTTTATAAATAAATATATCAATAGGTACCTACGTAATAAGTAGTAAGTACGTAGGTTACGCAAATAATACAGCCAAAACGTGATTAAAAATAACAAAGTAGGTAGGTAACTTATTTTAAAAAGAAAATAAATTACTGGTCGCAAATGAGGTTGCAAACTGAGACCCTGCAAATAATTTGTGTAATTCTGTTAGTAGTAGGTAGGTACCTACCTACCTACATACAAGAGTAAGGGATCATGTCTATAATAAAATTTATTATATACACGTAGGTATGTAAGTATACCAAGATACATCGTAAGGTGTGTTATCCAAAATTCGGTAGTTACACCTATGCTATATACTAGAATAGCTTCTGCCCACGACTTCGTCCGCATGGAACTCCTCCTTTTTTGCAGTCGGTTAAAAAGTAGCCTATGTTCTTTCTCATGCTCCAGACTTTCTTTGTACCAAATTTCGTTTAAATCGGTCTAGTACTTTTAGCGTGAAAGCGTAACAGACAGACAAACAGATAGAGTTACTTTCGCATTAAAATTTATATTATTAGTAGGGATTATATAAATGATTAAGTACGCTAAATAGATAATATCGAAAAAAAACTGCTTCTATCTTATACCGTAAAATTGTCATACAGTTCCTTAGAAGGTAATTCATTCAATTTACCTGACCTATAGGTACCTACCTAACTGCCTATTGACCTACCTATACCTAACTGCTTTTTCATCATTTATTTTTTTAGATTTTTTACTATTCATTTCATATTTTATCTGTATCTATTTATCCTAATCGAGTATCGACCAATATTGAAGTTCTTAAAGATGCATTTAATTTTGAAGTCCAATTCCAACAACAACACGATCCTTTTACTAGCGCAGCGCAGTGGGGTTAAAACATGTCTGTATTAATTTTAAAATGATGATATTATAAATTTCATTTTATTTGTCTATTTAGTAGTAAAATGTAACTATAGTGGGAACAAACATAACATACATAATGTAACTAGTTTTTTTTTAATTTGTGATCAATCGACTATGATTATTTAACCGATATTTTTATTCAATTTGGACATCACTCGAAATGTCACTGTCATTAAATACAAGTGAAATGCATGCATGTTCTCCAATATCTTACCTGTGGTTGCGTGCGTTTTCGTTTTGACCTGGGTCAATAAAATTTTTCGAGAAAAACACAATTACTTACAACTATTTGCACTGATGTTAAATATCGTCATCAATGTGAAATTTACTTCGTAATTACAACAGCATCGATACTACAATGAAGCTTATTGTGAAAAAGCTCCAAGGAGGGGAATGTAGTGTAGAGGTAAAAATTAAGCATCATCTTTGCTTACGTATTTTGTATTATTCCCCTTACTATCTTATTGGCTAATGATAATTTTGATCAATCATTATATTAATTAACAAATGATAGTAAATTAGTGTACATTGTGTCTTATTGTATTGTTATGGACTATCTCATATGTAAAGACATTTTTTTTGATAAAAGTCGTGTGTTGTATTTAAAACCAAATTCATTTATGACTCGTTATTTTTAGGTCCTCCCAACAACTTTAATATCAGATATAAAAAGAGATGTAGCAGAAAAGTTAAACATACCAGTGGAAGAACAGAAACTACTTTTGCTTGGCCGCACCCTAGCAGATGAGCAGACTGTGGAGTCATATCCAACAATAAAAGATGGAACCAAGCTAAATCTCGTTGTTAAGAAGCCAGATGGACTTTACGAGGCCTCAATGAAGTATTTTAAGAAGCTTGGTATGACAGATGCAGAATCCACGAAAGCAGCTACACGACTTCTAAAGATAGTGCAAGATAAATTTAATAAACTGTCATGGGATGATATAGACAGGTTGTCAATGGATTGCCTGATGGATGAGTGCGGACAAAGCCGGACCCCCGTAGTTGAAACCGAGCCAGACAACGAAGACATGTACGGCTTGTGACCCACCCAGAATCAATTGCTTTACTTATTATATAATTGGTTTAATGATTTTTAAGATTACCACATTCAAATTAGTTAATTTAATTTGTTATATGTATATTCTGATCCTAGAAATTATTTATTTGAGCATTTATTCTGTAAATTTTTGTAATTTTAATATTTTATTAACCATTTTATAGGTCAATTATATTATTTTGTCAGTTTGAAGTTACTTATATTGCGTTGTGATAATGTATAACCCTGATATTGTTTTATGACAAAGTGTAAATATTTTAGTTGTAATGGATCTTCAATCACAAGTGGATATGTTACTGGGCACCTACAAGTGCCATTCGATGATACAGCTTAATATTTTAACAGAACAGATCCCATATGATATATGTTTCTTGGTCACATAATATATCAATGCTTTAGATCATTCAATGTGCAACAGTTCTAGAAAATGCACCAGGTTAATATTTACAATAGGTCCTAAGAAATACTCCCTGTTCTTTAATCTGTATACACTCATAGGAAATTGTTAACTTTATATAGAAATTCAATGTTAAAAATATGAAATATTTCAATGTAAAACCATAGGTTTTATTAGTAAATGTGACCTGTAGATTTCAATTTCAGTGTTATGATATGAATACCATTCTCAGTGTTGTTAACAGTGTTGCCAATTTAGCGATTTTGCTTAAGGCTTAGCGACCAAAAAAAAGTTTTGACGACAAAAATAGTATAGTGACTGATCTGGCGACTTTTGGAGTACAAATTAAAACAGTTCTAGAGCCAATAATAGATACATTTTTTTGTCAAATCGACACAGAAAATATGGAAAACGACAAGCGCGATAGCGCACCAAATTGAAACTTTATTTAATTGAAGTTCCATTTGTATATTATTATGGGGGGGGGGGGTCCCCGAACTTTTTATGGTTATGTTTTAGTTTTAGCGACTTTCTGGCGACTTTTGACTTTGAGTTTAGCGACTCGTATTTCTAGGAGTTGGCAACACTGGTTGTTAATAAATCAGTGTTATTTACAATATATGAATAAAATAGCATATTGATGTTGTAAACATTAGTGATAACATGGGTGTGCTTTCAATATAGGAAATTTTATATGTATGCCTACCCTAGTGCCAACGCACTGCACTCACCTGGTTAACAGTAAGATCTATTCAAAAAATATTTTACACTAATGGTAATAAGGTTGTTTCTGATCTAAAAAGACTAGTGGTTAGTTTATTTTGAGTTGTTTTCCCGAAATCGGTTTTTCACAACCAATCTTTCTATTCTCAAAATACTTGTACTAAAAAAAATTCAGTACTTTAATTTCAAAAGTATGTGGTAGTCAACTTGAAAGATACGTAATGATTTCAATTTGTAAACCATATTGCAAAGGTCTGTAAATTACTTAAAGTTGTTCTGTACAATATTTCATCTACTTATATGAATTGTAAATTTTAATTTGATGAGAAAACTCTGTTGTAATTAGTTAATATTAAAATTTACATTCTATTTTAACAATAAAAAAATAACTCATATTAACTACTCACATGTAATAGGGTAAGAATCAATAAAACAGTTTTTCGTTTGATTAATTTATTTTTCATTTTCATACTTTATAAAGTACATTTTCATGGCAAGTATTACAGTAAACCTTCGATTTCTTTCTCAGTGCCTTTTCTATTTTATACGAAATATGAAGTACAATTTTAATCAGTATGTTTTAAAACTAAAAAGCAGCGACTGACTGAAATTGTACTTATTCCATTTTTTATTCCATTATCCATCGTTCTGACAAGAAAAGTTAAATTATAAACGCTTTTCATAGAAAAGAGGATTTATCAAAGACAAGAAATTACCAAAACTTGGTCATAGATCGCCGGCCCAGTCACGCTCAAATGCCATAACAAAACTAATTACAGAACAAAATATCTTATTTATTTTACTGTGCGCATAACTCACTACAATGTACCATAAAAATAAAATACAGGTCATTAATACTTATTATACGTATAAAGAGTTTTCTAAGTTTGTGAATACGTTGAGATCTTAAATTTGACTCGTATGCAAAACTGAATCATAACTACAGGGGCATACGGTATACTTCCCTTTGGAAGAATAATACTTATATTATATTTGGCTGGGCTGGCAGTGTAGAGACAATCGAGGTCGTCAGAAGAGAAGTGGCTTAAATTCTTCATCTGCAGGAATAGCAATTTGAATCTTATAATATGGTGACAGGGTTGCATTTTATTTGAGCCACTTTTCTTCTGACGTATTGTAATGGAGACATGGGTTAAGTTTGAGAGGCACTTCATTGCAACAAACCTACATTCAATCAATCACAACCTTACAATGAGCTTAGATTCATTTCCAAACAGTGTTTATATGAATTCGAGAGCATTTTTTTTGTCATAATTTGTTAAGACTGACTTTAATTTTGAGCTGAAATCATAAAACAAAAATTAAGTTTTTTTTTACAGTATGTCGTCAACCACGTGTATCTAATCAGTTAGATGTGCGTAATGTAGAATGAGGTCCATCTGTTCTGTCATGTTCCACCAATCACAGGCTAGGAGCTTGTCTCTCATCACAGGCTAGTAGCTTGTCTCTGATCACAGGCCAGAAGCTTGTCTCTCATCACAGGCTAGTAGCTTGTCTCTGATCACAGGCTAGGAGCTTGTCTCTCATCACAGGCTAGTAGCTTGTCTCTGATCACAGGCCAGAAGCTTGTCTCTCATCACAGGCTAGTAGCTTGTCTCTGATCACAGGCTAGGAGCTTGTCTCTCATCACAGGCTAGTAGCTTGTCTCTGATCACAGGCCAGAAGCTTGTCTCTCATCACAGGCCAGCAGCTTATCTCTCATCACAGGCCAGCAGCGTGTCTCTCATTGGCGAAACATGACAGCTGGACCTCATTCTACACGACGCGTATCTAACGGATTCTTAACGGACACAAACATACGAAATATATTCATAAAGACCATCGAATTCATAAAACGCGTCCATTACAATTAATTAATCGTTGATTATTTATTATTATAATTATTATTGCAATCGCTACATTCGTACTTAGACACCGAAATACATGTTTACGTAACATAAATGCATTACAAACGTGTTTGAAAATAAACACGACTTCCAAGTTGCTTCAAAAATAAACCAAAATTGAGGTTGATTTTTGAGTCTTAAATAGGAACTAAGTCAACGAATGCGAAACTCAAAAGTGGTTAAATAATTGGCTAAATGCCTCAGAACCTATTTCACAATATCCAAGTAAGTCCCCGACAACGTTTTTTGCATCATATCTAGGTGATAAACATAGTCGTAAATTCCACAGGCACGATGTGATAAACGCATGAAGTGTCTGCCCTAACGCAGTACATACGCCTGCCACTGCACGCACCTTTAGTGATAAGTCACTATGAACATCAGGTACAAAAAGTTAACCAAATTTTGTATTATTGGAGTGAGTAATTGTCAACATTTAATTAACATCAGTCTTCCCTGGCACACATGAAATGCAGTGCGTGCAGGCAGTAGGCACTTCTTACATTTATGATATGCTTATATGGAATGCGCGCCCTTGTTTGCAATAATAACTTGCAAGTAGCTTTAAGTATTTGGATATCACAAAATAGGTCCTTAGCAATTTAACTTAGTGCATTTCACAAAATTTACATAACAGCCCCGCATTCCTAGAGTAATTTAATATCAGCCACAATATTTCTGTAAACAAGTCAATTTAGCCTTTACGACGTTAACATAAAGTCTATATTGACTTAATCATTATTTAATTCGGCAATACATAGATATCTTAGGTGTTATTCGATACAAAATGACTTAGAGTATTTGTGATTTCCATTGCTTATTCATTAATTATATTATTATTACCTTGTTGTTAGAGAGATGTATTTATCCGCTAGGTAAGATGTAATTAACTTACTGTATACTTATTTGGACTTAGTGAAATTCGCCCTATGTAGACCTAGCCTGATACAGTTCTTGTAATTTTTAAATCAAATAATAGTTTACGAAATTTACAAACATTATATAGAAACAGCTGCTAAATTAAAATACATGAGTATAAGGGAATCATACAGACGCGTGCAGTACGGGGAGCGTAGGTATGCCGACAGGGTAGGCAATCCATACATCAGTGATACTGTGCCTTTATGTAATGCACGCCCTTGGCATCATAAGATATATTATGGGGCCTATTTCACAATATCGGGGTAAAGATAAAAAAAATGTTAACTCACACATAAAATATCTATTGGGTATGTCATTTATCAATTCTTCACTTCATAGTTAATGATAAGTCAAACTGTAGTTTACTTGACTTGGACTTACCCGGACAATGTGACATAGATAGTAAGGGATCTTACCTGAGTTTAATTTAAGTTACAAGTAACGAGGAGAACACAACAAAAGTTCGACAAAATTAAAAAAAATCTTCCTCATAGAAACTTAAAAAAAGCATCACTTAAAAATAAAAATTATGAAAAAAATATTAACATTTTTGCTATATTTACAAATTATTTAACTAGACATAAAAAAGTACATATTCGAAATATTACGTTGTTTTCTTTATTCCAATATTTACGAAACGGCGCAGACTACGAAAAAATAAAACAAAAAAAAATACTTCAAAATATGTTTACACCAGGAAGGTCATATGTCTTAAAATTCCAAAAAACTCAAAACGGTCCTTATGCACACTTTCATAAGATACCAATTTGAATAATTTAAAAGTAACATAAGTACAAACTAAAATTCTGAATCAAAAATGTTGAATTGATTCATTTGATACACTAATGGTCAGACAAATATTTATTAATATAGTACTGTATTTTTTATATATCTATTACCTATATAAATGAGAAATGCACCTATACAATAAGTTCTTAATAAAATTTGTACGCAATTTTTTTATTTATGCGCTAAAATCATCAAATATCAAAATGAGAATGCCACTTCAGTTTAACATAATGATAATCATCGTTTATATTATACTAGCTGTCCGCCCCGGCTTCGCACGGATCATCCTTTTTTTATAGCCTATGTCACTCGGGAATAGTGTAGCTTTCCAACAGTGAAAGAATTTTTGAAATCGGTCCAGCCTTTCCGGAGCCTATTCAATCCAAACAAACAAACAAACCTTTCCTCTTTATAATATTAGTACAGATAGTATAGATTATGATAATTATCGTTATAATTTAAATATTAATTATTTAAGAAAATCGATGACTTACATAAAATACTGGAAGTAACTGTTTAGTCACTCGTCATTTCTATGATGATATCAACGTCAGCAAATGATTATAAAATAATAAAAATCACGTACAAACCTGTATTCAGACTATAGTCAAGGTTCTTCATCTTGAAAACCAATAATACATCATTTGGCAAAAGTGTCATAACGCCGAATCCTAGTAATAATTATGAATAATCTACCATGTATAAGAACAGGACAGGTTAAATTGTATGGCGCTTTTAAAAACCCGTTAAGTTAAAAAAGAACAAATAAGTAAAAAAACATTGGAATGAAACAACTATTAACGGATTTAACTCGCGTATTTTTATTTTATTTGCTGACGTTTCGGATTCTTTATAGTTTCCATAATCGTAGCACGACTGAGCTGACTGAGTTCAATCCGTTAATAGTTGTTTCATTCCAATGTGTCATAGCCGCGAAGGCATCAGAAATTATTAAATAAACAAACATTAAATAATTTCAATTTCATTCCAAAACATTATTAAAATTGCATCTAAACCACACAAATTGTGATATTATTTCCCTGACAATAAGCATGACAACGATTTTTTTTCTTTATCCATCCACTCCATATTATGATATCAAATATGAGCGCTTCAAAATTTCGGGAATTTCGGGGCTCGTGACGTCACAGTATGGTATAACTTGTATACCGTGACGTCACGGTCAATCCCGTTCAATCCCGAACTTTAGAAGCACTTATTTTTGTCATTTTTTGTTTATTTCAGAAAAGAAAAAAATACATCCTTACTAATTATTATAAATGCGAAAGTAACTCTGTCTGTCTGTCTGTCTGTCTGTTACGCTTTCACGCTAAAACTACTGGACCGATTTAAATGAAATTTGGTACAAAGAAAGTCTGGAGCCTGAGAAAGGACATAGGCATTTTTAACCGACTGCAAAAAAGGAGGAGTTCCACGCGGACGAAGTCGCGGGCAGAAGCTAGTATTCAATAACTTTCAAAAATGTAACTGATGTACGAAATAGATTCGCTTTTTTTAACCAATCATCATCCCTATTGTGCCTAGAAAGCTCAGTTTTGCAGATTTATTTTTTACCACAGTCACCTGTCTCATCACATCTAAATTTAATAAATATAATTTTGTTTCTACCTGTCAATATAAAAACTAAACGAACCTAACCTATCTGTCAATACATACCAGGTGTTCGGCGTTTTGACAGTTGTGCCAAATTTTTTTTTTCTGACTCGAGTCCGGCTCAGTCCGAGTCCGTCTCCGTCTCGGGCTCGGACTCGGACTCGGAGCTGTCCGGGTGGTTCTTCGTTATCTCGATGCAATTGTCAACGTCAGTTAGTCTTTTCACTGATCGCCCTGTAAAAAAAATAAACATACTTTTTTTAATGAAATTTATAAAATATGCAAATAAAAAAAAAACGCTATTTAAATCCTTTATAATTGTATAATTCCAATGTGTAATAACCGCGAAGGCATCAGAAATTAAATAAATAAATATCTTTGGACAATTCACACCAACTGATCTAGTCCCACACTAAGCATAGCTTGTACTATGGGTACTATACAACGGACAAACATACATAAATACATAATAAGACATCCAAGACTCAGGTACAGATGCCAGTGCTCATCACATCTGCCCCTAGCAGGATTTGAACCCGCAACCTCCGGTTTCGTAGTTAGGGCCTCTGACCACTAGACCAACAGGCCGTCAAATTATTAAATAAGGAATTGTCTATACTAATCCATACTAATATAATTAAGAGGAAAGGTTTGTTTGTTTGGAATTATGATTGAATAGGCTCCAATACGGCTTGACCCATTTGAAAAACTCTTTCACTGTTGGAAAGGTACACTATTCCCGAGTGACATAGGCTATAAAAGGGATCCGTGCGAAGCCGGGGCGGACAGCTAGTTTTGTTAATAAATACATACCTGTCAGTGTGGTGAGTAATCTAGTCTCGCACCCGGACGGCAAGTGTATGGGGCCCAGCCTCTTGGCCAACTCGCGCGCTCTGTCCGCGCCAGATACTGAACAAACAAAAACACATATAGTATATAACATATATATATTTACTTAATAGCTCCTACCTGCGACTTCGTGCGTTGAATGGGGTTGAGGAGTGGGTAAAGAAAACGAAATTATAGTCAGATTATTAATTGGTATAAATTGTACCATAACGTGACGTCACAATCTCTCTATTTAATAGACAAAAAAAAAATTATACAGTAATATCTATCAGTTGCATAATTCATTGAATAATTCAATTATTTAGAGCCAGATGCTTTTATTTGCTTAAAAAGTGGCAAATAGCTTATTGGGCATTCTGAAACAGGTTTTTTTTTTAAAAAATGCTTATTTTATTATCTTCTCTTATATATAAAAATGAATCGCAAAATGTGTTGGTAAGCGCATAACTCAACAACGCCTGGACCAATTTGGCCAAGGATGGTTCTTACGGCGAGAAAAAATCGAATAATTGCCGGGAAAACCCTAAAACAGCCCTTTTCTTTTCCCATACAAACGTTGTCTAACTAAAGTTACCTAATTTGAATTTCGAACGGGCAGGATGACGTCTGCCGGGACCGCTAGTTAATTATAATTTTACCTCTGGAACCCTCCTGGCTGGAGTCTTCAGTCATCGTGACCTTCTCAGTTCTGTACACGCCGCTGACTAGGTCCCAAACGAACAGACACTGAAAAACAAAAAAATACATTTAAAATATTTAGTATACTGAATAATAAAGAATGGTAGTCGAGACAATTAGAATGTAACAAAGTTCATATAAAATGTGGAGCAGAAAGGAAATTAATTAAGATAAATTATAATTTTATCAACTTTAAAATTAAATACGCATCCTAGTAGTTCCTTCGATCAAGTCAATAATACCAAATACTTACCTACTACATTCTTAAATAAATATTTTTGAAATTTTAATTGAATATTAATTTAAAATTTGAATGACCGTGTAACACTGCATAGTTACCCCGCCGGCGGGGCTGTAGTGTGTACCAGGTGCGCCCCCGCATGTACCGTTAGGACAGGCACTCCATTCATTTGTCACATTGTGCATGTAGTGTGTAGATTGTAAAGTGTAGAATAGTGCGCAATGCGTGGTATGTAGTGCATAGTATGTGTAACTAGCTTCTTCCCGCGACTTTGTCCGCGTGGAACTCCTCCTTTTTTGCCTTCGGTTAAAAAGTAGCCTATGTCCTTTCTCAGGCTCCAGACTTTCTTTGTACCAAATTTCATTTAAATCGGTCCAGTAGTTTTAGCGTGAAAGCGTAACAGACAGACAGACAGACAGACAGACAGACAGAGTTACTTTCGCATTTATAATATTAGTAAGGATGTAGTGTGTAGTGTAGAGTGCAGTACGCAATGTTTAGTGTAGTAGCGTAGTGTACAGTGGGCAAGTGCTTAGTGCATACTGCGTGGCGATGCAAGTAGAGTAAAGTGTGTGTGTGTGTGTGTGTGTGCGTGTGTCTCTCTCTCTCTGTGTGTGTGTGTGTGTGTGCGCGCGCGCGTGTGTGTGTGTCTGTCTGTGTGTGTGTGCGCGCGCGTGTGTGTGTGTGTGTGTCAGTAGTCGGCCTCACCTCGCAGGCGTACTGCGTGCGGTGCTCGAGGCAGCCGTTGGCGGCGAGGCGGCACGCCGCGCACTCCGCCGCGCGCCGCTCGCAGTGAGCCCACATCCACATCGCGCACAGCTAGTATACAAAACAGGATGATTCATATATAATGATAGAACTAGAAAATCTATGCTAATATTATAAAGCTGAAGAGTTTGTTTGACGGCCTGTTGGTCTAGTGGTCAGAGGCCCTGACTACGAAACCGGAGGTTGCGGGTTCGAATCCCGCTAGGGGCAGATGTCATTGTGATGAGCACTGGCATCTGTACCTGAGTCTTGGATGTCTTATATGTATTTATGTATATTTATCCGTTGTCTAGTACCCATAACACAAGCTTTGCTTAAAATGGGACTAGATAATTGGTGTGAATTGTCCAAAGATATTTATATTTATTATATTTATATTTGTTTGTTTGTTTGAACGCGCTAATCTCTCAGGAAATACTAGTTCGAATTCAAAAATGCTTTTTTTGTTGGATAGACCATTTATCGAGGAAAGCTTTAGGCTATATAACATCACGCTGCGACCTATAGAAGCGAAGAAACAGTGGAAAATGTGTAAAAAACGGGGAAAATATGAAGCCTTATGAGCCTTATGAGCCTTATGAGAATTACTATTCCACGGGGACGAAGTCGCGGGCACAGCTAGTAATATTATAAAGTACTAGCTGACCCGGCGAACTTAGTACCGCCCTATAATCAAGAAATATCTGTTACCTTTTTATCTGAATCATAGATTTTTTTTTTCTTACATAGGAACCTTCTCCTAATAATAACAAATACAACAAAAAAAGAATTAGTGAAATCGGTCCAGCCGTTCACGCGTGATGTCGTGACAACGGAAAACGGGTTTCATTTATATATTTATAGACTATCAGCCCGCCCCGGTTTCGCCCGAATCCCTTTTTTTATAACCTATGTCACTCGGAAATAGTGCAGCTTCCAAACGGTGAAAGAATTTTTCAAATCGGACCAGTCGTTTTGGAGCCTAATCAATCCATTTTGCGAAGTTGCACACTGTTGGGAAGCAACACTATTCCCGAGCGACATAGGCTATAAAAAAAAAGGATCCGTGCGAAGCCGGGGCGGGCAGCTAGTGTCTACATATTATTATAAACAAACCACTCACCCCGGACAAACAGCCACTGGACTGGCAAACGTCAATAACATGGCAACCCCAGTCGAAGCAATATATGAACTTCTTCCCGTTCAACTTGCATAGTCTGCCGCATACTTCATTGCATAGCAGCTCCGTGTCCAATGACCTCTGTTGGGCCCTCAACGTGAGGGGGGGGAGGGGCGCGTTGGTTCGGATCCTGTCCCACGCACTGGAGGAGACGCCCTGCAGCGGCGCGTAGCCCGCCCCGTGCGCCGTGAGGTGCAAGGCCACGTGGTAACCTGATATGCAGTCATCTAAAAAAATATATGTTTGTTAATCTATAAGTATATAAAAGGACGTTAACTATAATAATAAACTCAAAAACTATTGTACTGATCATTATGAAAATTGGTATGACTTAAACTAGTATAAGTTTATAACTTTATATACTATCCCCATAATGGTACTCGTGCAAAAACGGGGCGGGCAACTAGTATAAATTAAATTAAAACCGGCCAAATGTGAGTCTGATTCGAGCATATATGTTTCCGTATTACATATAAGAATGTCAAAAACACGTTTTTGCTGTATGACATCCCTTTCAATTATTTTTTTTTGTATTTGTTGTATACAGCGGCAAAAGAAATACATCTGTGAAAGTTTCAGGAGATACAGCCTGGTGACAGATGGATAGACAGCGGAGTCTGAGTAAAAGAGTCCTGTTTTAAATTTACTTAGTATGGAACTAGACTTATGTGTTATAAGTATAATATTATTGCCGCTTTCTGGCTTCGTCGAACAGAAAAATAGTATACTGACCTCGGCCAGTAAATAGAAAAGCCTCAGATCATATTTTTGTCAACCTCGGCTTCGCCTCGGACGACAATTGCATGTGATCTGAGACATTTTTTATTTTACTGGCCTAGGTGCGTAATGTACTATAAACATACCTTCAGAATCCGTGGCAATGGAAGTTATCTCATCGTCGCTCTCCACAAAATACCTCGTAAAGAATTTACTACACTGCGAATTCTCTGAGTGAACCAAATAAGGGTCTTGCGCACTGACGGGACACTCTGACAGCGTTTTCGACGTGTTGTCATGAACAGCTATAGTCTTAAGAGAACCATCATCTAGCATTTCAGTCACTCTATACTCCGATTCACTCTTATCATCAGATTCCAAAGAAGATTCTAAAGAAGATAGATCCTTCAACTCTATAGGCGACGGAGGCCTAATTTGATTATGAGCCCTTAACACTACACTTTCCACAGGCGGCGACTTCGCTCGCTTAGGTATCTTACTAGTCCCAGTAAAATACTTCCTATTACTCCTCAACACTCTAAAAGGTACTATGTTCTCGTTGTTGTCCTCAGAAAATTCATATTTCTTATCCGCCAACCGCCTTTTTCTAAATATACTCAATTTTTCACATTTGGTCTCCGTCTCTTCAACAAACTCGTAAGCTTTGTCCGCTATTATCCTGTGTGTTTCGTTGAACCTCGACATGCTCTCAGCTGGTCGTCTTCTAGGGGACCTAAGTGGGGGGCTTATTAGGGTCCTAATGGAGGGAGACGGCCCCTCCCACTCTTCGACCAAGTTATACGATATCGACGAAGCTTGGATACAAAGCTCCTGTCCCATGACGTCAGGCAAGTGTACCGGTTTGGACATTTGAAATGGTTCCACTTCTAAATCGGAAAAATCTTCTAGAATATTCTGGACCACTTTATTCTGGTATTTGGGTGATTGGAACACAGAAGAAACATCAGAAGCAGGGGTACTTGGGTTTGTGTATATTGAATTCGTTTCGTCTCTTTCTAGGGAATATTTCTCTTCGATGTCAACTTGTTTCTCTTGGTCCGGTTTGACGAAATCTATTTCCAGTATGTGTATGAAGTCCGTGTATATGATTATTTGGTTGGAGTACGCTAGTTGCACTACCGGCTCGTACATGCTGGAGTCCGATGTGCAGAAGAACTTCGTGTGAATTGCGAAATTATGTTCCAAACACCTTTCACCCCAATTCTGACAATCTGTAAATATAATATACAGATGTAATACCATTGAATGGATATTTAAAACAGAAACGGAAATTTAAGTGCTTATTAAAGTAAACCAAAAATATAGTTAACTAGCTTCTGCCCGCGACTTCGTCCGCGTGGAACTCCTTTTTTGCAGTCGGTTAAAAAGTAGCCTATGTCCTTTCTCAGGCTCCAGACTTTCTTTGTACCAAATTTCATTTAAATTGATCCAGTAGTTTTAGCGTGAAAGCGTAACAGACAGACAGACAGACAGAGTTACTTTCGCATTTATAATATTAGTTAGGATTAGGATGGGCGAATTTTCGAGCATTTGAGATGCCGCTCTCATATTTAGAAAATATAAATATAGTTATGTGTGTTCATAATAAACATATTCATTAAGCTTATCTCGGTTATAAATTACTTTTCATTATATAATTTCATTATACTTATAAATATTTTACCTTCTTCTTTGACCTGAGCCGCGCATTTCTTGCATCCCAGCCGAGGCACGCCTATAACACTCAGGTGTGATCTCTCCGAGCATGAATCACTGGAAAAATAAAGTATAAAATAACTTGTTTATTTATCTACATTCTACAGACACCTCTTGACTAAAATCTCTGGAGCAGTAGCAAGGGCGTTCATTTCATACAGGCACATTGTCACTAATGTACGGAGTGCCTACCCTGGCGCCATACCTACTCCCCCCACTGTACGCAGCTGCAGTAGATATTTAAACGGTCATAACAAGAGAAAAGAGAAGATTATTTAATTATAATGATATTTTTCTACAAAGACAAGAGTAGAAAAATTTTAGACCCCCAGTGGGAATCGAACTACTAATGGTATTGAACTATGTGACGTATTCAAATTTGGAATGAAACGATCGAATAACGGTCATCAACATTTATTTAGGGTCGTAAGAAATAAGCCCGTCTGGTTTTGCCGTCGTAGTCCGGTACTTCCCTGGTCACAGTGCAGATGGTAAGGGCTCGACGGATGTAGACAACTTGTATTCGTGGACGATTCCAGAAGGAGGTAGCGGCAGGTAGTAAGTGGCGTAGTAGTGTACGCGGCCTCAGGTACGTCCGTGGAAGTCGACAAAATGGCCGCCGGTCGATCCGTAAATGACGAACGCGGTCGTGGCCAAATTTCCAACCGGAACGTAGCGCCCTGGAATTTATGTCCATTGTTGGCGTTAAGAAATTATCAAATTAAACAGTCCGATGTGAGCACCAAATGACGTAAGCAGTGCTAAGCGAAGAAACCAGGTGCAATAGATGATGGTGGTGCTCACTATCGGAACGGAGATTACATAATCAAGCAAAGCTCGTGAATAATTAAAATTTGGAAAAGTACCTAGATGGTAATACTTGTAAATTTGAAATAATGCCAAGAGTGCAATTAGTGATCGTATTTAGAAAACAATATTAAAAGTATAATTAACTTTCTTAAAGAGAAAATAATTATAAAAATACATATTGTGCATAATGACAATTACCTAAGTGAATAAGGACAGTGAGAATATTATAAATTATAATCACACAAATTACAAGTACATGGTCTGCATGACTTGCAAAATCACATGACACATATCTACCTACTAAACATAATAAAAAAACTACGTAGGCAATTAATTATTGTTCAACACTCACCTATTTAGGGCTTGTAAGTTGTAAGTCACATATTTATTGAAGTATTAGGTAGACGTTAAAAATGAGAATAAGGCGTCCATTGCTAAGCCTTGTAATATTTATTCTGTGTCAATCAGAGGCGGAGGTTTGCCGTAAAGGACGACAACACAAATGTCCGACGTCTATTAGATTGACTACAGTAATATTAATGAGTTCACTGCGAAACCGTTAATTTGGTAACATTTTGCTACGCGATTAGAAGCGGAGGGCTGACGTAGAGGACGCCAGCACATGTCCGACGTCTAAGGCAGCGAGCAGTGAACTAACCGCCGCTGCGCGGGCGCAGGAGCGAGACTCACCATACGTATATAAAAAAACGACTATCATTGTGTTTGAGCGTATTTAAGTTAAACAGATCGCAAACATGTATTAATGTTTGTGGATTTGGGACGTAGTGTTATAGATATAATATTTATTTAGAAGTAGATTTTTTATAGTATATTTTAAATTAATAATTAATGATTTAATTATTAAATGTACAACGTTACATTACCCCGCGCGTCACCAAGGATTTTATTCCTATTAGAATAAAATCCGTACAAATAACGGTAACGTTTTTGTATTACCTTTCATTATCATCTATCATTCATTCATCACCTTTCATTATTAACGACAGTAAATATAATATGAAAATACTGGCGCATCCTAACATTAAAAAGGGTACCAATTGAAGAAACAATTAAGTGTAATTGGTAACCAATACAAAAAAAATATCTGTACAAGTTGGTAAAATTAATACGCTATTAAATCATGTAACATTGTCATTAGAATTTAAATTCAGTTTTAAAATGCGACCCTAATTTTGGTGAAAACGTCACCGAGCGATTTAAGGTCTTCAGCCAACGAATAAAAATTTTATTGGAAAAGCCATATTTAAGCAAATAAAAAAAAATGAAGGTAGTTACAAATATTAAGTGCCCGTAAGTAGGTGTTTGCTGAACAAAAACACTAAAACTATTCCGTTCCGTTACAAAGCAGTGAAGTGAAAATAACGTTATGGTTGATGATTGAAAGAAATGAAAATAAAAATGTGAAATGTCAGAAAAAAAAACAAAAAACATTCACAGAAATAAAAATAAGAAGCGTTCAAAGAAACATCTAGTGTGCACCAAGCTTATATAATATGCTAAAAGCTGTATAAAAGGTACACAATCAAATTAACAAATATTGATTAACAGCAATAAGCAGGAGCACCCTAGATGCTATGCAACCAAAAGAAAAAAATAAAAACGTTTTACAAAAATAAAAAGAAATACACACACACACACACCAAACTATTACCTACGACAACAAAACCAGACCATTAAAAAAAATTACCACGTTGTAGGCGCCAGTGTGACGTATTCAAATTTGGAATGAAACGATCGAATAACGGTCATCAACATTTATTTAGGGTCGTAAGAAATAAGCCCGTCTGGTTTTGCCGTCGTAGTCCGGTACTTCCCTGGTCACAGTGCAGATGGTAAGGGCTCGACGGATGTAGACAACTTGTATTCGTGGACGATTCCAGAAGGAGGTAGCGGCAGGTAGTAAGTGGCGTAGTAGTGTACGCGGCCTCAGGTACGTCCGTGGAAGTCGACAAAATGGCCGCCGGTCGATCCGTAAATGACGAACGCGGTCGTGGCCAAATTTCCAACCGGAACGTAGCGCCCTGGAATTTATGTCCATTGTTGGCGTTAAGAAATTATCAAATTAAACAGTCCGATGTGAGCACCAAATGACGTAAGCAGTGCTAAGCGAAGAAACCAGGTGCAATAGATGATGGTGGTGCTCACTATCGGAACGGAGATTACATAATCAAGCAAAGCTCGTGAATAATTAAAATTTGGAAAAGTACCTAGATGGTAATACTTGTAAATTTGAAATAATGCCAAGAGTGCAATTAGTGATCGTATTTAGAAAACAATATTAAAAGTATAATTAACTTTCTTAAAGAGAAAATAATTATAAAAATACATATTGTGCATAATGACAATTACCTAAGTGAATAAGGACAGTGAGAATATTATAAATTATAATCACACAAATTACAAGTACATGGTCTGCATGACTTGCAAAATCACATGACACATATCTACCTACTAAACATAATAAAAAAACTACGTAGGCAATTAATTATTGTTCAACACTCACCTATTTAGGGCTTGTAAGTTGTAAGTCACATATTTATTGAAGTATTAGGTAGACGTTAAAAATGAGAATAAGGCGTCCATTGCTAAGCCTTGTAATATTTATTCTGTGTCAATCAGAGGCGGAGGTTTGCCGTAAAGGACGACAACACAAATGTCCGACGTCTATTAGATTGACTACAGTAATATTAATGAGTTCACTGCGAAACCGTTAATTTGGTAACATTTTGCTACGCGATTAGAAGCGGAGGGCTGACGTAGAGGACGCCAGCACATGTCCGACGTCTAAGGCAGCGAGCAGT
Source organism: Polylopha cassiicola (assembly GCA_038024825.1). Lineage (NCBI taxonomy): Eukaryota > Metazoa > Arthropoda > Insecta > Lepidoptera > Tortricidae > Polylopha > Polylopha cassiicola. Next base: position 11,393,415 of record CP149052.1, on the reverse strand, counting down.
GAACTAACCGCCGCTGCGCGGGCGCAGGAGCGAGACTCACCATACGTATATAAAAAAACGACTATCATTGTGTTTGAGCGTATTTAAGTTAAACAGATCGCAAACATGTATTAATGTTTGTGGATTTGGGACGTAGTGTTATAGATATAATATTTATTTAGAAGTAGATTTTTTATAGTATATTTTAAATTAATAATTAATGATTTAATTATTAAATGTACAACGTTACAACTAAGAATGTCAATCGAATATTGATTGATAGATCGTAGTTAATATTCAAAAGATTATTTGTTACTATGTATGACCCCTGAGTACAAAGTTGGACCCGCCCTAGGTGCGGTCGCTAGTTATAAATTCAACAAGATAAAAATAAATAAATAAATATCTGTGGACAATTCACACCAATTGATCTGGTCCCAAACTAAGCATAGCTTGTACTATGGGTACTAGACAACGGATAAACATACATAAATACAAATAGACATACTAGACTCAGGTAAAGATACCAATGTTCATCACATTGACATCTGCCCCTAGCAGGATTCGAACCCGCAACCTCCGGTTTCGTAGTCAGGGCCACTAGACCAACAGGCCGTCAAAAGATACCAGCCATTTCCAGCGGACTTGACTCACGGTATTCCATATACGACGAGCACGGCGGGGTTGTGTTTCCACTGCGCCATGGAGATGGCTAGCCGGCTGTCGACCGCATCGCCCCCGAACAGCGGCACCCGGTGCACCGACCGCACCACCTTGCCCGGCACCCACGACAGGAAGTGCAGACTGTGGACACAGGAATAAAAAATAAAATCTAACGCCAATTTCTCTGGGGGGGAGGAGTGGGGTGAAATGGTCTAACCAGTGGACTGACTACACGGTCGACCCCAACTAGAAATAATAATAATAAGTCTAACATTATTTTTTTTAATAATTTCTTATTTGGGTTATTCCACGGGCGTTTCAACCGCCGTCAGTCCTTTGCCATAAATATTGAAGAATTAAGCTACAATAAGATTTAAACTCTATTAATTTTGACGACAAGTGCGAGCGCAGTATGTCGTCGCATCAAAACGTAATTCTTGTTGTAGCTCATTTCTTCAATATTCAGGACAACGGACTGACGGCGGTTGAAACGCCCGTGGAATCACCCATTTATACATTGGAACGAAACACCTTTAAACGGATTTAACTCGCGTGTTTTATTTCATTGGCTGACGTTTCGGAGCATATACAGATTCCATAATCGTAGCACGACCGAGCTGACAATAGTCTTATGCTAAAGTGATTAATAAGTCTAACGCTAAAGTATCGTCAGCTCAGTCGTGCTACGAATATGGGAACTGTATTGTGCGTTTTTGAAAAGTAACCAAACAAAATAAAATACGCGAGTCAAATCCATCATAATTATTTTATTCCAGCAGTGTTTTTCAACGTGTGTAGGTGAAATAATCAATAGTTTAAAATGATAAATATTAAGAAAATGACCTTCAAAATGTTTTGTTTAGTTTCAATTACAAATTAACCAAAACAGAAATAAATAAATACAACAAGCATACCCAAATACCTACACTTTATTTTCTTTTCTGCCATTTTCATCATTGTAAGGTCAAGGGCAAAAGTTTGTATACTTACTTACACTTTAAAACTCTTGGAAGGAACATTAAATTCTTATTATTCATCATAATACCTATTCTGACAACTTATCATGATTTTCAGTATCGAGGTCTTTTATTGTACCTACAATAACTTAAAAAAAAATGGTGACTAGAACAGGGGTCGGTAACTTGAGGCTACTTGGATGTGAAGCGTTTTAGTTCCATACGCAAATATTATTCACTAAAACCACTCTAGCATTCATGGTAAATCCTCTATTTGATTTAAAAGGTTACCGACCCCTGCAAGCCTGTGATGAACTGTCGATTCGACATAATTTTGAGAACGTTGTCGAGTCGATATGATTTGTCGTGTCAATATTGTTTCAATATCGACATGAAGAAATAAGAGACAACATCGACATGACAAGATTTCTCATTGTCGACAACTGTATGGATATATGACAGACCACCAGGACAATAAAACGGTATCGACACGACAAAATGTCAAATCGATATTTTGTCGCTGGTCTGGAAAGATACTCACGTAAATTTGGCGCTCTCTCTAAAGTACACCTGCGAGCCGTTGTTGTAGGTGAAGCTGAGGAGGTACTGCCCGCATTGTGAGAACCCCATGAAGACATGGTGACTGAAGAACGACATCGGCACTATGTCCATGAGGCAGAACCGGAGCCGGGGCGGGATGCGTTCGAACATGCGCCGGCTCCCATGCCGTCGGGACGTGCTGCCTAAGATCTAGAGAGAATAATAGTACATTACGCACCTGGGCCAGTAAAATAAAAAATGTCTGAGATCGCATGTAATTGTCGTCCGAGGCAAAGCCGAGGTTGACAAAATTGTGGCTTTTTTATTTAATGGTCGAGGTCAGTATACTATTTTTCTGTTCGACAAAGCCTGAAAGCGGCAACTTCATTTAGCGCAGCGGCCCGAAAGTTGGCGCTTTCTGGCCGGAGGACAGAAAATATTATTTACCCATCAACATAGGCTTTGAAAAAAAAGGCTATAGACATATTAAATAAATTGGCATTTTAAAATAGGATTGTTGCTGATGTTTAGAACTAAGTCGGAAATAAACTTTATCTATAAATATTTACTGTTTGTTTATACAATTTCTTTTATATCTCGTTTATTTCCACTAGCTGTCCGGCCCCGGCTTCTCACGGATCCCTTTTTTTTATAGCCTTAGTCACTCGGTAATAGTGTAGATTTCCAACAGCGAAAGAATTTTTGAAATTGGTCCAGTCGTTTTGGAGCCTATTCAATCCAAACAAACCTTCTTTGATATTATAATATTAGTATAGAATAGTATAGATCAACAACTTTGAATTAACAACTACCACTTCTTTTGGTCTTTTGTATTTTTGAGTCAGTTTTCTCACTTATCCTTTTCAGGTTATCTGACCATCTAAAAGAAGGTCTTTGTCTTTTCTGTGTGTAAACTGTCTACATGAATTTACCTCTTTCTCATAGGAATGTAGACAGGTATGACTTACAGAGACACTAACAAACCTAACTGTTTCACTTACTTATTTAACTTTTACATAAACACATGCATATTATAATAAAGTTAGAGTTCTCTCACCCTTAACTACGATAATAAATAATAATAATAATAATAGACATAAAATTTATATAAAAATTCGCAGTCAGTCAGTATTTTTTAAAATACATATTTCAGTTTGCATATTATAATAAACAGTACTTATAACAGATAATATATTAATATTATATTGAAAATGTTTCTAATATATTAGTATAATAGGTAGTTTAATTTGTATAATATATTAAGATTTAATTATATATTTTTTTGCTCATTATTATATAAAGATTTTATGTATAAGTCCTCTTTGAAACTGAGGATTCAGATGCAGGCCTCATGGTCTATGTAACAGTAGTTTTCAGTTTCATTATGGTGTAAGTAGAGAAATACTAACTCCACTCACATTTTTTCCTAAGAACCTCAACATTTTTTACGATTAAAATACAAAACGATAAAATAAGTCATAACAGTTTCTTTTACAATATATATGTATTATGAATACCTTATAAATTAGCTACGAACGGACAATAAGCCTGAATTAACAAGGAAGCGTGTAAGGCCACGACCTAAGACCCTACAAACCGAATAAAAATAAACATAACTATCAATTAAAAAAAAAACACTTTAATGTGAGAATTTGGTCCAAAGACGTTATATATTACATTCGCATTTCAGGCACTGTCTTGAGATAGGATTATGAGTCGAATAGAGATTATTGAGTAGTCGTCAGGTAGATATGAGACTCAAAAGTAGTGCAAAAAAATAAGCGTTCGCCTCGTAAACAATCTAAGAATAATCTATTTTAGGCTTACCTCTCTATTAAATAGCTTATGAACGATATTCTGGCTTTGACCGTACATGTTTCTTGGGGTGTCATTTATTAACTTTTTCTCATCACTTTCATAATATAAGGAATTTTCAGATTTCTCAGACAGACTCGACTGAGAAGAGTCCATGTTTGTTTGACTAAAATTTTGACAATTCTTTTAGCAATATATAGCAGTGTTACCATTTAGTTATAAATGACAGAATATTATAATAATTATTTTTTGTTCCAAAATTAATTTTCACACTGAACGTTAGGACACTGAAAAGCATATTTAACCAAGAGAATGATGGTCTGTAATATGAATAAATCTCTAGATTTAAGTAACATAGTAACTCGTAAACATAAATATATTTTTTAAATGTAACCGCTGACTATAGGTAAGAAATTATTGTAACAACAAATAATACAGAAACTACTATTATTTTGTATGTATTTAATATAACTTGTGTGGTAATAAAAAAAATACGTAAAATTTATAATTTAAAACTTTTAATACAATTTAAATCAATTCATAAATTTAAATTTGGTACCTGAATTACTCAGTAATTATTATATGTTATAACTTCGTATAAGCCATTAAATAACTCCAAAGCATTATAATTTAAAACAAATCTTATTATTTTATCAAAATTAAATTACTAAATTTCATTTTAACAATTACGTAAATTTCTCCTAATTTAGAAGAAACATTATTAAGTAGCAACATTTCTCAAAACGTCACAGCTTTATCAGCTCAGCTGTCAAAGTCAAATTTAACGTTGTGTCGTTTACATGACCCTCGTTTGAACTGAAGTAACTCACAAATTTTACTTTAGCTATCACTATAAGAAATTCAAAAACGAAGAAATTTCGATAACTAGTGTTTATTCAGTATAAAAATGGAGCCGATGACGCTAGGCAGCCCCACACATTCGCCATCCGGCAGTCCGAATGTAGGATACCTACCACCCTTCCTTTTGGGGGAAATCAACCCTCCAACAACTCCTAGGACCAACAGTTTATCACCTACGAAAGGGCGAAACCTTGCCTTCGGTAAGTTGGCCACTTTTAATATTTCAATCTAATTTATAACCAAGCTTAAACAAAGCATGAGTGACGACAGTGTTTTTTTAAAGTTACTTTTGTTTACTTGGTGTTAGGGGCCGTTCAAGTATTACGTAAACACGATGTGGGGGCGGGGGGGTCTATGTAAAGCTTATTTTGGATGACATGGGGGGTAGGGGAGTTTAGCTCATTATTACGTCATCGGTAGTAAAATTACTTTTATACACGAATGGCAACCCTCAATTGTCTTTGCTTGAAAATGAAACGCATTTGCAGGAATCCCCGAAAACGCGTTTCGTTTTGAAGACTGTTAATTTGAATTGTAAGTACCAAAAATTTTAAATAAGTTATGTTCGTAAGACTATAATATTTTTGTAACTTACTCCATGTTGATCAGTAATATCTTATCTCCATACTAAATCTTTTTTTTTCATAATTATAATATTTAAAAAACAATACATTCATAGAAAAATATATACGTAAGCATAGGGGGAGGGGGTAAGAGCTTTGCTTACTTTTGCTGACAAGGGGGATGGGGGGGATAATAATTGTAATAAATCTGCTTACGTAATACTTGAACGGCCCCTTATCATTGATAGCAGTTATTTTTGAAAAGTTCTAATCTGTACATACGAGCTATGTAAATTGTGTGATGCTACAATCTTTGCTTATTTCTGTTACGTTAATTATAAATTTAACTTTACAGGTTCACCTACGAGCCCGACACAAACGTCAACGCCGGACCAAAAAATGTTCCGGCAAAACTACTCAATGCACCAGCAAGCTATTTACAATCAGCAGAATATGTTTGCAAACATCCCACAATCACCAAACATTTCATACAATAGTAAAACTACAGGCCCTCCTATAGAAGATCTCTTTGACACTATAAAAAGCAATGAACCTTCAATGAATAAAACTGTCCAAGATCACAGTTTTGCTGGTTATGGAAATAATTCGTTACATAATTCATATATAAATAACATGAATGCATCGGTGAACCAATCTGTGTCGTCTCCGTGGCAAGATGGCTACCAGGAACAAGATGAGTACTGGGTGACCGTGTTTGGATTCCCACCTAATGCTGCCAACACTGTCTTGGCCAGGTTTAGCAACTGTGGTGCAATTTTAGGTATGATTGTTAAAAAATAATTATCAATTAAGGAATCTTTGTCTACCTTGGCAATCTTACTGCTATTGTATCAAGTTTAGTGCAAAATGAAAACAGACTCTTATATTCTTAGCATATTAGTATATGTGCATATGATTCCCTGATAAATGTATTATAATATGATTTCCTTGATGTGATACAGTCAGCATCAGATAGGTATATTTAACTCCACCTAATAATCTCATAATTTGTATACAGGTGGGGACAGTTATTTCTGATGCTGTCTGTACAACTCCATTTTCCATTGCACATTCCTGGTAACACGTATCACTGTTCTAAGCTTATAACATTAAATAAATTTACATAATTTCAAATATATTCAAATTCATGTTGTGATCTTACCGTTTTAGATAAACAATACCCAACGCAAGGTAACTGGGCGCACATACGTTATGCGACCAGAGCAGAGAAGGAGAGAGCCATGGCCCTCAGCGGGAGACAGGTGTTACCCGGAGTCATGGTGGGTGTCGTGGAGTGCCGAGAGCCCCCGAGGATCTCCGTCGCCAGTCCTACTGGAGTCACTAGGTGAGAATCTTCCCTCTAAGCTACTTGTATCAATCCAAATATATTTAAGGATGTTACAATAAGTAGAATCAGACCCTCATCAAAAAATTGTGATAATGGAAACTAAGCTTGATGTGCCACAGTCAAGAGCAGACTTAAATCCTTTTGTGATCTAATATGAAGTGATATATTTAAGGGTGTTACAATAAGAATAATCAGACCCTTATAAAAAAATTGATAAAGGAAAGTAAGCTTGATGTACCACAGTCAAGAGGCACTTAAATCCTTGTGTGATCAAATACTAAGTGTCTAAATAGGTTGAATACTGAATAGTAGATGAATATTTGTGGCATCTCTAATACAAACATTATTGTATCAATAGGGATGACGACTGTGTAAAGAAAATTAGTTCATCAGTTTATTAAAAATTATTCGGCACGTATTTTTTCTTTTCCTTAACTAAATAAACAATGCCAAACATATAAATAAGTGCTTCTAAAGTACAGAAGTGACTGACTATAATAATATGATACAATTTATACTTAGCATGATGTCACAACAATCACTCCCGAACTTTGGAAACGCTTATCTTTGGCATTTATTGTTCGATTTAGAAAAGAAAAAATACGTATCCAATATTTTTTCGCAATCTAGTTGTTGGACAAAGGAAAAAACTCATCATTACCTATCCCTACTAATATTACAAATGCGAAAGTAACTTTGTCCTGTGTGGACCGATTTAAATGAAATTTGGTATAAAGAAAGTCTGGAGCCTGAGAAAGGACATAGGCTACTTATTAACCGACTACAAAAAAGGAGGTGTTCCACGCGGACGAAGTCGCGGGCGGAAGCTAGTCACATATATAATATTATACTCTTTTAATTTTAGACAAACACCAGGCGCGCGGTCGCTCTGCCCAACGCCGATCCCCTCCGCGCCAGTGCCACAGCGTTCCAACGGTCTCATCTCCAAAGCACTGGACTATGTACTGGGCTGGTGACCAGAAAGACCCTAGTTGATAGATTAATAATGTACAGCTAATTTTGTAAATGATCATTTCTGGGTAAGGCTGTCATCTCTTCCCTGACGAATTCAATAGTCTGACATAAATAACACGAGATTTCCTTGATAAAAAATATGTCTTAATATTGGAATGAAACAACTATAACGGATTTAACTTTAGCGTTAGACTATTGTCAGCTCAGTGCTACGTATATGGGAACTGTAGTTGTATCATTTCAATGTGTAATGACTGCGAAGGCATCAGAAATTATGTATGAATACTTAAAAATACTCCCGTCTTTGCTGAGACAAACGGGATGGTAACCTTACTTTTAGGTGATATTTTTACCTAAGGAATAGATTAATAAATTGTGGACAATTATTTAATCTTTGACTTCTGGTCAAATGCATCCTTCTCGGAACAATTAATTATAAAATTTATTACATTATAACAGCCGTTTAATAAATTAAGCATGCTCCTGTAAAGTTCATATTTTTATAAAGAATGATTTTTTTTCTAGAATTTTGCAAAATGTATAAAAGTATAATTGAGAAATTCCGCGCAATTAACTTTGTCTACAAACGAAGAACTTTTTTATCTACTGTTATAAAAATGTCAAAGATTAATGGCAGATAAGTAAAATAAGTTTAAAGTTATTATCACACCCCAATTATGACTATCTTACAATGATTCATCATGGATTTTATGGATAAATAAAATAACCTACTTTGTATTGAAAAACAAAAAACATTTTTGTAAATAGCATGAATGCCACATTAGAACAAAAACGTTACATTTGAATGAAATAAACAACGTAACTTTTCCACTGTATTTTTATTAACTAGACAAATAAAACACATTTTTCAAAGTATTCATACTTTATTTCTAAATATTACATACAAAATCCCTATATTACCTACGACTTGTTTCACAATTTCCCCGTAATCTGTTTTCCACTTATATGGCAGATAATTACAATGTTCATAGTTAACTAAATAATTTATCCACATGATTTATAAGCTACTAGCTTTTGCCTGCGACTCTGTCCGCGTAGAATTAGTTATTACAACATTTCATCCCCCCTTACGACCCTTTTTTTACAAATAAAAGTAGCATATGTCCTTTCTCAGACTAGACTATCTGTTACCAAATTTTATGTAAATTTGTACAGTAGTTTTAGCGTGAAAGCGAGACAGACTGAGTTACTTACACATTTATAAAATTAGTTAGGATTTAGGTATATCAGAAATTATTATTTTTACTGCCAATAATACCAGGGACATACCTGGAAATTGTGAAACAGGTCCTTGCACATTTTTAACAAATACTTAATGCCTAGTTGAATTTATTTTGAGGTATCTAAGCATTTTTTCAGAAAACCTTAAAATACATACATATATACATATTACAATATAATTACATTATTATACATATATATATAAAACAGAATTTTAAGATTCATTGTAAAAATTAAAATCTAAATAAGTACCTACGATCGATAGATTTATTTGTTAGGATTAAATTAACTACAAAATGAAAAGATTCATAGATCGATATTAAAAATGTTGCCATTTAACAATCAGCCCTAATCTATTTTAAAACTTCTTTATACACACAATTCTCTCCCACTGGACATTAAATAATAAATACAAGCTGTTTTCGCGAATGCGATTCAGTAACTAAACCAACAAGAATACAAAAAAACGATCCAATCGACGAGGCTTTTGTATAATAATGACACAAACCGAAATATTATGTTAAAGGAAGATTCGAAGTCGTAACACTTAAATTTGAATTCACGTGGCACATTTTGAGGCGTGTCACTAATCTATTAAGTTACAGGTTTACAATAAGACGTGAAATTAGTGTTAGACTATCATCAACTCAGTCGGATACGAACATGGGAAGTGTTTTCGAAACGCCAGCAAATAAAATGAAATATGGGAGTTGTTACATTCCAATGTGTTATAACTAAGAGGGAATCAGAAATTGTTTATTTTTCATAAATAATGTGGTATTATTGTACCATTCACACCTTTACTCATTTATTTAGAATTATTATTTTATCAAAACTACTTTTGTTAGAATATCGCGGTCTACTCATAAAATATAAATATTGTAGATTACAGAGTAGGCACTACATTATGTTTTTGACATCACAACTTTATTGGAACGAAACAACTTTAAACGGATTTAACTCGCGTATTTTATTTTATTGGCTGACGTTTCGGAGCCTTTACAGATTCCATAATCGTAGCACGACTGAGCTGACAATAGTCTTATGTTAAAGCGTAACTAGATAGAATAGTAATACACGTTACTTTAGCATAAGACTATTGTCAGCTCAATGCTACGATTATGGAATCAGTAAAGGCTCTGAAGCGTCAGCAAATAAATAAAATACGCGAGTTAAATCCTTATAAAATTGTTTCATTCCAATGTATAATAACCGCGAAGGCATCAGAAATTATTATCACACCTTTAATTGTATATAATTTTATACACAAAGAGTTTAAACCTTTTTGTCGTGCACTTGTAGACAGTTTTAGAGTTATATAAACGCCTTATAGTCTCGTATAAGTTTATAATATAAAATATAGTAAATTATACTGTACCTACACAATTGTACCTACGTATATGCAATTTTTGTACCTGGTACTTTTGTGTTGTATATATATATTTTATGAGGTTATATATATAATATAATATATAATTAATAATTAATAATAATATTATAAAGAGGAAATATTTGTATTTTTGTATTTTTGTATGTTTGTAATGAATAGGCTCCGAAACTACTGGACCGATTTCAAAAATTCTTTCACCTTTGGAAAGCTACATTATCCCCGAGTAACATAGGCTATATAATATCACGCTAGGTCTTATAGTTGCGGAGCAGTAACCGAAAATGTTTCAAAAACGGGGGAAAAGTATCGTTTCTGAGGCCTTCCGTGGCGTGCGCTGAGCATATAGTTAAAGTTATACAAAAATGCTTTATGGGTGAATTGTTCATCTTAACATTATCTTTAAAAAAGTCCGCGAGAGCATATGTCTATCTTTTATAGTTTACCCATAACAATCGTAAAACTATGAAAAAAATCTTAAGTCCCCCCGTGCGAAGCCGGGACGGGCCGCTAGTGAGGTTATAAGGTGATAGATAAATTTACAGTTTTCATCGGATAATATAATTTGATTATAGTTTCACGTAAACTAGTGCAGTGGTTACAATAATCTTTTTTTGTTTACTATTTATTTGGATTTAAAACATATTCACGGTTATAATTAATTCCTTATATTTAGAGCATTTTATGTAATGTAATCGCAGGTAAATTTCGTTAATTAAATATGCTCAAATCACACAATTTCGTGTATGGGCATATTTAAAAACGAAATATTATTAACCCTCAAATGCACAAACAGTAATTCAAGTGTTATTCTTGTTACTTATTTTAATATTCACTGTAATAAAAAAAGAACACTATTTAAATTAGTTTATTAAATCAGGTAGGTATTAGTTGTATAAAATAATGTAATTATTAAAAATGACCCCTTTATTTCTAAAAAAAATGCTTATAATCATTAAAATGTTATCAAGCATATTTCAACAGATTATTTGCAATAAAATCATGAAAACATTCCAAAATTTTTAGAGGCATTTTTTACAAAATATAACTAAGTAGGTACTTACTTTGGAATAAAACAATTATAACGGATTTAACTCGCTTATGTTATTTGCACTTTAGCCAGCTTAATAAATCGGGCTACAAATATTGAGAGCTGGAAAGTTATCGAAACGTTAGCAAATAATAAAATACGCGGGTTACCCGTTATAATTGTTTCATACCAATATGTATTTAAAAACCGCGAAGGCATCCGAAATGAGTTCCTAGGTAATAACTTATTCAAAATTTTATAACAATCTAAAAAAATAAGTGACAAGGTGACCAACACCCGAATTACTGCTCCGTAAACCATTGGAGGTGCATCAATATTTTATTACACAAATGCTCTAGTTTGTTCTATTTGGGTTGTTCGATGAGAGCGTTGGCGAGATCCGTCATCTTTGGGTACTTGATGTTCTGTTTGTCCAGCTCGTTCTGGGACCACAGGATCATGCGGAGTAGACTGCACAGTTTGGGGTTTGTGTACTCTTGGTTTTCCATTTTTAGTATAGCCGCATTGAGTTCACTTGCAATCTGGAAATTAATATTCGTAAATATAATTTAAAATACAATTAAACTTGTATGCATACACATACAGGCACACACAGAATTTGTTTTTAATTGTTTTTCTTTATACTATATACATATAAAGTGCTATGTTTTCTGTCATTATGAGCTCTACAGAGGACTACACAGGAATTTTATAACATATAATAATTCTGAACTCTTAACTCTGAACTGTATGTATATGTATTTCTAATGCAATAAACATTTTCATGTAATTTTTTATCCTTACGTCTTTATGGTAATATTGTATACTTACAAGACTTACTACTGTATATTTATTTAATGGGCAAGGATTTTCTGACGAACTGGTAATCCCTTTATTACCAATAATACAGACACTGAGATATTTATAAATAAGAACACAACAAAGCTTCCTTATGAATTTTTGTGGTTACAAAGTAAAGAGAAACTAAAATATAAATATAAGTATTGGAATGAAACAACTATTAAGAAAAAAAGAAAGAATCCGAAACGTCATCATATGAAATAAGTATCGTTCATAGTGGTTTCATTCCAATGTGTAATAACCGCGAAGGCATCAGAAATTATTTTTAACCCCCGCGTGCGTGCGTAGTGTGTGTGTGTGTGTGTGTGTGCGTGTGTGGCATCATAGCTTCCTAATTCTTGAACCGATTTTGATTTGATTCTGTTCTTTTTTTTGTTTGAAAGGTGAATATGTCGCGATTGTTCTTATGTTAAATATACCTTTTGACTGTGCGAGGGGAGCAGCAGGTCTGCGAACGGCGACGCGTGCGGGTCGGGGAAGGCGAGCAGCGCCAGCGAGCGCTCCAGCTCCGTGAGCGCCGTGCGGTCGCTGGCGCCGGCCTCCGCCAGCGTCGCGCTCGCGAACGAGAGCGCCTCCTCCGCACGCCCCGCGCGGATCAGCTCCAGGAGTTGTAGTTGCTGATGGAAATTTGAGAATGAGGATATTTTAGTTGGAAGTAATGTGAGGAGATAAAATGGGGTGTCAAGAACCTCAGACGCTGGAGTGAGAGGCTATTGCAGTGATTCTTAACCTTTTTAGGTCTGTTACCCTTACATACTAACTAGGGTCACTGATTTTCCTTCTCCCAATGACGACCTTGCGCGCTAGTCAGCGCTATGCTGAGCTCAGACTTGTCACTTTGGAATTCATTAGAGGCACTACCGTTACCCCGCGAAACCCAAGTTTTACCCCCAGGTTAAGAACCCAGGGGCTATAATCACATATACATTGAAATATTCCATATTTTCCCTGTATAAGCAGCCTATTAACAAGACAATTTTAATACTTTGTTACCTGCAGGTGGAAATATAGGTATCTATCATTGTCCAAAAGCTCTGGGTGCAATGCATTGACCATGGCGATGGCATCAGGGATGCGACCGTTCTGCACCGCTTCTCGAATCATGATGCGCTCGTCCAGGGAGCTGCAGAGGGCTGGCTCCTGGAGCCCCGCCTCTTGTTGGAACTTCAGGGCTGCCTCTTTAAAGCCCTCTGTGAATAAAACAGTATTTTTGGCTAATTGATACTATTAACAGATTAAATTTGTATAAAACATGCTTCAGAAAATAAATTAAAGTATTAATAGTTAAGAATTTTGTTTCTTTGTGCAATATTACTAAATAATTACATAATATTATGAAAAGAAATCAATTACATACATATTTCTACTTACTTTCACAACCTATCAGCATTTTAGAGGCAAAATTATATATTATTAGGTATATAATTAGGAATTGAATATTGATACATTAGTCTAATGATTATAATTATCAGGAGAAGTAAGAAAAGATAACTGAATTATTAATATTAATCAAAAAATCATGTTCTCTTGTGAAGTAAATCTAGCATAAGATTATTAATACCCTACTTTTCTAGTATTACTAATAACCAAGTGTGATCGTTTACCTATTCAAATAACTGTAAATTCAATAGTTCTATTTTTGGTGACCATTGTTACAAAGAAACATGCAATGTCAATGACCAGACAGTCTAAATGTAAAACAAATTGTTTTGGATTTTTTGTGTAAACACGCGCGAAATCATGATTTTATTTGATAACAAAAAGAAAAATCATTAATGTAAGGTCATTCAGAAATACTAAGTAATACTATTAATATAAGTGTATAATGCACTAGTTTTTTTTTAAAAAACCTATGGTTAAAGGGAGTATATTATGGTTAGATATCTATTTAGTAGTTGTATTATGTGCAATAATCACCTGTAACTAAATAATTCATTATCAACATATTCATATCGGTCCTTGATATTTGTAACTCGTCCGTTTTACTACGATCGATTGGCATTGTTTTTCGATCTTTGTCGTTCACACTGTTACTATTAGTCGCTGGTTCGAAACTCATCGTCGATTTTAGGACGACGCAATGGAGGAAAGTTATTTATTATCTAGTAGGTAATTCTATTTTTTGTATTTATTGATGACTACAAAATGAAATTGACACTGACATTTAGCCACAGAATATAACAACGTTTAACCATCAACAAATGATAACAGACTAAACAAAACCACAGAGCCGGAAATATTTTCATTAGCTTACATATAAATATACCGTACATTTGTTATTTTTAGTACATACCTATTTATCTAAATAATCCTTACCATAGCGTTAGACTTTCTTTAATTCAGTTGTGCTACGAATATTATGGGAACAGCAGTTTTCGAAGCGTCAGCACATAAAATAAAATACGCGAGTTAAATCCGTTATAATTGTAATAGCCGTGAAGGCATCAGAAATTATTAGTCCATCTATAGGGAATAATAGGGATGCATTGGATATATGTAGTAAAATCTCTAAATAAATACTGATGGTTATTTCTAGAATCTAGATTTCTATAAATAAACGAAAGTAGTCATTAGACTAAGCGATACCTACAATAGAAATGACGAATAGGCGATGTTGCTCAATACTGATAAACATCTTTGAATAAGGTCGAGATTCTGATCATAGAAGAGATAAATAACAACAAGGTTACGGGTAATTAGCTAATTTATTTTCAGTTCTTAAACGCCGACTTACTAATAATGAGCTGATAATACAATTTAAAAAAAGACTTAACCTATTTTTTATTGAATAATGCTTGGTAACAAATTATATCCTTGTTACAACTAAATAATATAAAACAAATTCTCAATAACGCTCACCTGTGCGCGCTTCTGCCGCCACGTCGAATCAACAGTCAGAGTACTTATTCTACATTATTGAGAAATTTAAATAAAGCTATGATGCCTTGAATGTATCAGCGAGAGAAAATTTGAGGAATAGATAACATTCTAAATATAGTATCGTCATCATAAATACGGTTTAGATCATTAAATTAAATATTCCAAAGTCTGATACACGAGGCCATCGCAAAATTATAATTTAAATTAACTACTACTATAATTCGATAAAAGTACAATCAAAATACCAATCAAAATTATGGCTAAAAACTGAGGATAATGATATATTAACAGGCACTCTGCGTGAATATATTCGTGTTAGATACTATGTCCATTATCCACGAATAGAAAATATACAAAATACCAGTCGACACACTCCGTCCGTTGTCGTGAAGTGTCCAGGACCCTTGCCCCCTCTAATCGGCAGTAACTCTTCGCTCCAGCTCTATCAATCCTCAGTCTATGAACACAATTATCCAGCGAACCTTACCTAAAGCGTTAAAAGCTAATTTTATGTGTACCTATGTGGCATTAACAAAGCCGTGGAATCCAACCTTGTCAATATTGTGAAATATATAAATAGTATGTCGATTCTGTATATCACTCTATCTGAGGTGGGTGAACTTGTGTATATAATAATAATATATCATGTAAAATACAGATGTCCCAGGAAATAGTGTTGCGTGGAAGTCCTAGCTCATAAATTTACATTAATTTTATAATTTAATCACATCTCATGTCACAACTTAAGTTATTTTAATCAACTCTATTATAATTATTTTATCCCAGTCAGCTTGTTCACTAAAAACAACAAGCAGCTCAGTTTTGATTACTCAAAACATGGCTAATAAAAGGTTAACCTTCTTAATATCATCTAAAAATCAACATCAAGTATGTTTCCGTTACTTTAATTTGAGATATTCATAGCTATTTCTTACAGACTTGAAGATGCTATTTCCCAGGACACCTCGTGTATTATAATCCATAATACTGTATATAAAGTTGCCAGGAAAATTGATTTCACAATATTAATGGTGGCAAAATTCCACCAGCGATCACAATGTCTTGTTTATTAAGGATATTTTACTCCATATTCTTGCATATAATATTCACATATACCAAAAATATGTTTGTCTTGATATTAGCAGTTAAACACCGCACAGTCGACACCGCTTGTATTAGGACAGATCTGGAACAAAAAAAAATTTTAGTTATACGATTATACCTATTACTTATAACACTCGCTTGCAGTGGCGAGTTTCGCATGCAGACGGTGTAAAGTAATAGTACATTACGCACCTAGTCCAGTAAAATAAAAAAGTCTCAGATCACATGTAATTGTCGTCCGAGGCGAAGCCGAGGTTGACAAAAATGTGATCTGAGGCTTTTTTCTTTTACTGGCCGAGGTCAGTATACTATTTTTCTGTTCGACGAAGCCAGAAAGCGGCAATTTCATTTAGCGCAGCGGCCAGAAAGTTGGCGCTTTCGGAGGACAGAAAAATATATTTTTGTCACTGTGCATACATAATAATATAATACAAGTTCACTACCTACATAGTAACAGCTCAAACAAGGACATAAACTAAGCATACACTTGACATAATAATAAATTAGTTTTTGTTTAACGATAAGTTAATAAAACATTAAATTAAATGAGTTTATAATTGCTAAACCTATTTAGATATAAACGATGAACTATGTAAAATCCACAATATTTTCTATCTTTATTACAATTTAATGTCACTGCCCGAAATGAAGGATTTTTCTCAACTTTTATAAAGTAGAGTTTTACGAAATCGAGCTGTTTAAAAAGCCTATAAATAATTCCAGTTATAAATGGTCAACTGTGATAAAGGTTGTCGACCTTTCTGGCGCAAAGTCAAATAATTATGCTGTTCTGATTGCTACCTGGTATGATAACTACACAAGAAACTAATAGCTCAGGAATATAGTAGAATATTATACTTTATTTGATACTCAATATAATTATACATGTTATATTACGTGCCGTATTTTTTTTTTTCCAAAGATTCTGCATTTTTGAAATATCAGTAGGGATTTTGATAATACACTAAACTAGCATATAGGCTTGTTTTTACCCGACTGACTAAAAAAGGAGGGTTAAAGTTATCATACTTTTGTGTCTGCGTGCTTTGCAGGCACGACCATGTCCTGTTGGGAAGTTACACTATTCCCGAGTGACATAGTCTATAAAAAAAAGGGATCCGTGCGAAGCCGGGGCGGACAGGTAGTACATCCCTACTAAAATTATAAATGCGAAAGTAACTCTGTCTGTCTGTTATGCTTTCACGCTAAAACTACTGGACCGATTTAAATAAAATATGATACAAAGAAAGTCTGGAGCCCGAGAAAGGCCATAGGCTACTTTTTAACCGACTGCAAATAAGGGGGAGTTCCACGCGGACGAAATCGCGGGCAGAAGCTAGTGATAGATAAATGACTCACAGCTGGGTACTAAGTCCTGATGCATGTGGTGCTCTGCATCCATGCCGTGCGGCATGCAAGTGGTGGGCGGGGGTCGGCGTTGCACCTGAAATTTACAAACATACTTCACATTTCGAAATAGTAAGGAGAATCGATCGAAATCTTATCTATATCTATATATATATATATATATAAAAGAAAGTCGTGTTAGTTACTCCATTTGTAACCCAAGCACGGCTGAACCGATTTGGCTGAAAATTGCCGGGGATGTAGCTCAGGACCAGGAGAAGGACATAGGATGTGTATCCCGTGTCAGTAGGCAGAAAAAAAAAAGCAGCTCAAATTTTAAAAATTGTTTAACAAAACGCAACAATGACAGCTGTCAAATCGATTGATTAATGCAGCGCTTTTTTGTCGGGCGGGACTAAGTCTGCCGGGACCGCTAGTATTATTATAAATTAGACGGTGATATTGTCAAAAATTGATGTCAAAAATAGCAAAATGACGTCAAAGAAAAATCGATGATGACAAAATGACGTCAAGTCATGTGGGGGCTCCTGACATCATTTTGCGATAAAATGTGGGCGAGTGTGACGCCACGCAGCACTTTGACGGCCGTATCCAATTGACAAATAAAAATAGGTGTGCAAATATCTGATAGCAAATCTCTCAGTAAATTGTTTGGACCGTAAATGTAATATAGCACATAATTTTGCCGAGTTTATAAATATTCTTATCAGGTAACTGTGACGGTAACAATAAACGTAGGGTACCTAGATATCTAAATAATACTACTTTTAAGTTTTGAACACAAAATTAAAATGGGACCAACTTTGGTCCCATTTACTATTTCCAATAAAAAAAGAATTATCAAAATCGAAACACTCACAAAGTTATGCGTGATCATACATAAAAAAAAATATATACGCGTCGAATTGAGAACCTCCTCCGTTTTTTTCGTCGGTTGAAAATCAATAATACCAACCGAACGAAACTAATGCAAAATAGTATGGAACTTAATTCGCGAACGAAAACCGATCACGTGTAATTTCAAGAGCTTACTGGTGTTACATAGAGTTAATAAATATTGCTAAAATTCGTGTAAAGGACAGGTCATTTATGTGAATGTAGACTGGATGAGATTACAAAATCGTTTAACCTTGCTCCCTTCAAGTTCAATATCCTGTCCCAAATACATTTCCGTACCGTCCATTACTCAAATCAACCTGAGCAAGCGACGACGGACACCGCAACACCGCGTGCAGTGAGGGGAGCGTATTGCGTTAGGGTAGGCACTCCGTACATTACTAACACCGTGCCTGTATGGAATGCACGCCCTTGGCAACAGGGCGGACCTAGTCTTCAAAAAAGGTTATGGTGACAGCGTTCCGAAAATTAGCGAAGTACGAGTCAGAGTACAAAGTCGCTTATCTATACTAATATTATAAAGCTGAAGAGTTTGTTTGTTTGAACGCGCTAATCTCAGGAACTACTAAATCGAATTCAAAAATTCTTTTTTTGTTGGATAGACCATTTATCGAGGAAGGCTTTAGGCTATATAACATCACGCTGCGACCAATAGGAACGAAGAAACAGTGGAAAATGTGTAAAAAACGGGAAAAATATGAAGCCTTATGAAGAATTACTATTCCACGGGGACGAAGTCGCGGGCACAGCTAGTAATAAGAATAGAGGTAACAAACAGATATAGGTTTGGCAAGAGCCATAGGGGGCCATTTCTAAAACATATAATGAAGGTAATAAGCAGATATAGGTTTTCTGTTTACCTGGTCTAGATTGAAGCGCACGAAAGCCTCGTACTGCTCGGCAAGCTTGCTGCTCAGCGCCGACTCGTACTCGGCGCGCAGAGCCGCCTCCTGTTCGCGCAGCATGCGCTCGCAGATCATGCGCACCTGGGTGATCACATTAGTTAATTAACATCAATTAAATAAATAAATGTTATCTAATAATTTCTGATGCCTTCGCGGTTATTACACATTGGAATGAAACAACTATTAACGGATTTAACTCGCGTATTTTAGCGTTAGACTATTGTCAGCTCTGTCGTGCTACGATTATGGAAACTGTAAAGAATCCGAAACGTCAGCTAATAAAATAAAATAAAAAATACGCGAGTTAAATCCGTTAATAGTTGTTTCATTCCAAAATGTTATCTAGTTCAGGATATAAATAAAAAGTAATATTAGGAAAGTAACTTTCAAATTCACCACTAAGACAATTTTGATAAATTTTGTTAACCTTACACTGGGCCCATGGGATAATTGAAAGCAACACACTATACTCCATTGAAATGTTCCTTTTTTTGGGCTCCGAGTGCATTTGTCAAAGGACTCAATTGTTATTAGTATAAAGTTCAAGTCTGTGGGACTTGTCCTTCGGCCGCCATTTTGGAAAACAAATAAGTAACATAAGCTAGATAATAGCTAATAGATTTATTTTATATTCGAACTATTGAAATTTGTGTTTATGTATTGAAAGCTGTTGCTATCGAAGCTTTTTACAAAAAATATGGACAGGTATGATCAGGCGCGGCTATGATTTCGCGCACGTTGGCTCTAGGGTAGGCACACCATACATTTCTGCCTACATGGAATGCACGCCACTGGGTATAATTATGTCTTCGGACTACATAAAATAAATCAACACTTAATTAGCAAAGTAAAACTGTTTATTTAGCAAAGAATTACTGACTTCTTTGTGCCCATATTATTACGGTCACTTATAATAACTATTCATGACGTTGCTTGATTAATCACTTCTTCGCAATTGCTGACATGTGGACCTACTTTATTTTGTGTGGCATTGTTTTATTTTGATGACTTAGCATTTTTATACAAGTTCCATATATTGCCAACATAATAAATAATTTATTGTTATTATTTTGTTGCTACAATGTTATTCAATAATAGAACTTATCATATATTGTAAGTAGAAATGGAGTTAAATTATCAAAACTATTTTTTTTTGCCAAATACAATGTAAGTACATAGATATGTATTACAAATTACATTAAAATAATGTTCCAGTTAATAACATATAGAGAATACTTAACAAGAACTAATGATTTTGATAGTTTATCAAAATATCAATTAATACATGTCAGAATATGAATGAATGATAACCTTACCAGTTGCTCCCAGTCAAATAATCAAAGATTTTTCTAAGATGTAGCTTTTAATATACCCTAAATGTGTGTGGCCCAAGCAGAAACTCTGTAGAGACATCTTGAAAAAGTTTCAAGTACCTATCTATGTACATATTATTATATTGAAAATTTAAATAAAACATACATTCATGAGAATGCTAGTTACTCTCAAATGCAAAACCGACTGGACTGAATAGGTCAGTTAGCTTATGTAACCTGGACAACGAGAGTGTGATGTATTCACATACATCACACACCAGTTGTTACTCACGTAAACCTGGAGTAAGCTAAAGGAGGGGGTAGGCACAAAAGATCCCAATGGGTCGAAGTGCATCCGAAAGGACCGTGTAGTGTATGCATCCCATGGTAACGGTTGTTACATTAGCAACCGTGAACTAGCCGCACGTCTATTAATTTAGCAGTAATTCCTTCGGATTTCTCCCCATCAATAAGATAAGATAAGATGTGAGCACCTTTTTTTTTCGGATTGAAGGCCAGCTAGTAGGCCTTTACTGCAAAACTGGACGGTTGGCGAGTCTCCAGATGAGAGGTTTCAAATCAATGTGCTTAATTTGGGCGGCCTGTTGGTCTAGTGGTCAGAGGCCCTGACTACGAAACCGGAGGTTGCGGGTTCGAATCCCGCTAGGGGCAGATGTCAATGTGATGAGCACTGGCATCTGTACCTGAGTCTTGGATGTCTTATATGTATTTATGTATATTTATATGTTGTCTAGTACCCATAATACAAGCTTTGTTTAAAATGGGACTAGATAATTGGTGTGAATTGTCCAAAGATATTTATTTATTATTTATTTACCTGTTTGAATGTGAACAGGGCGCGATTGGTCACTTTATGTTGTGTGACGTGCGAGGAGCGCGGCGGCGAGGAGTCTCCCTCAGACCCGCTGGAGGAAGAGCACGAGGCCGCCCCACCCGAGGCCAGGCGCAGCTGGCGCCTCCGCTGCAGCCTCTTGATCTCGTCACATATCTCCTGGGCCATACGCTCTGTAGACAGAGTAGATTTAAAATAGATTAACACAATGAAGATGGTACACATTTAGATCTAAAGAGAGATAACTTGGAAACCTGTAGGTATGATTATGGCTAATATAGATAAAACACTTAAGCGTTAGACTCAGTCATGCTACAAATATGGGAACCGTAAAGTTTTCGACACGTCAGCCAATAAAATCAGCGAGGTAAGTTGTTTCATTCAAATGTGTAAATCATGAAGGCATCAGTACCTGATTGTTAGCTACCTATTTTCAATCTACTAAAGTAGGTATATATTTGTGTCCTTTTGTTATTGTCAGAAATAATTATCATAATTACGTTTACGTTTGAATAGTTAACAGCATTATGCAGAACATCATAACTGCATTATCAACTAACATACATTTTAGATAACACACTGCAAGTTATTGACAAAAGAATTGTACATGGCTACTTATATTTTATGTAGAATTTGTATATATTAGGTTGGTATTTCAAATTTTACTGAATAAGAGTGATTCTACAGGCATTTCGATTGCCGTAGTTGTTAAGGAAATGAGTTAGCTACATCAAGATTTATTTCCGCATTCAAATTTTATTCCTTCAATAATTCAAATTCAGGGCATTATACTAACAGGGGTTGAAACGCCCGCGAAATCCCCCAAAATCCTACTTCCTACTAATATTATAAATGCGAAAGTAACTCTGTCTGTCTGTTACGCTTTCACGCTAAAACTACTGGACCGATTTAAATGAAATTTGGTACAAAGAAAGTCTGGACCCTGAGAAAGGACATAGGCTACTTTTTAACCGACTGCAAAAAAGGAGGAGTTCCACGCGGACGAAGTCGCGGGCAGTAGCTAGTAAAAAATAAATCTTAAAGATACTCTAATATCTCATTACAAGACTCATTTTAGTAATTCAAAAGTGGTGTAATGTCTTTAAACATAATCAACTACTTTCAATAAAAATTACAAGACATAATAAAAATCTTAGGCATCATAAACATCCCACAAACATTAACTAAATTTTAGAGAGCTTTTTGACAAGTTAAAGCCAAGAAAAAAAAGCTAAGAATCTGAAGTGTTTGTAAGTGATCCAAGTGGTATTTAAGTGGGTGTTTAAACTAATTGCTACTTCAAGGGCTACACAAAATATTCATTATAACAATCTAAACTAGAATGTGGATACATAAAAATATCTGAGCTGCTGTTTACAGATCTAAAAACATTTAAATTAGTACCTACAGCTGTCTTATTTGGGTGTTTCTCTGCTATTTGGAAACTCGTCCATACAAGAGCTGTCCTGAGCAAATTTTATTAAATGTTGAGAATGTCTCTTAATACAAAGAAAGGCAATAGTGTATCAAATATATATATTAAAGAAGCCCACGCATTTTCCTCTGGGTTTTTGAGTTATTGACGGTTTTGTGGAAAATTGTGACAGGGGACTGTTTTTGTGAACAAAAACTAGTATTTTTGTTTGTATAAATAATTAAAACTTTATTTTTATTAGCACTTACAATGTGTAATTATTACATAAGTAATCGATGAGATCGTAACGAAGTACACTTATAAAAAAAAAGACATTTTTATAACATTTGTGACAAACTGACTAAAATCAACTTCTTACTAAACAGTCCTTCTAAAATACTGATTGTATGACTTAAATCAGCTTTTAGAATGTTATTAATTAAAAAAAAACAAAAAAAAAAACATTACCTTTGCTACCTAATTATCACAATAAACATATTGGATTACAACTTTAACAAAATTTGTACTTTTCAAGGATCTAACAGTACTTAATTATTATCAATTTTACAGCATAGAGATAAAGAACAGTCCCCAGTGTGCAATGAAATGACAGGGGACTGTTGACCAGGGGACTGGTTTTCTTACTTAAAAACGAAATAACACAAAATCATTAAAACATATCACATTTGTAAAACAGATGTGAAGACATGCTCGTAAGTAAACTATTTTAAACAAATTATATGATTTAAAACTTTTGAAATGGGGAAGATATACTCACCCAGGGGACTGTTCCTTCTAACGTTCGAGACGCGTGTTTCACTAATAAACACAGTGACGTTACTTAAAAAAAGGCTGCTGTCTGTATACCTATATAACCGAACAAACTTCACACCAAATGCTTTCCATTTCACGGTCATAATGTTTTAAAACAATGCTTAAATTGAATATCGTGCCGTTTTCAAATTTTACCAGGGGACTGTTTTCAAATTTTAAGGACAGCCTTCGTACATATTTTTTTAAGTAAATTTCTATCATAGACATATCATTTGTAATATTAAAAGATGCTTACAGTCTTTCTTAATCTATATATGATTATTATTCAGTTATGAATGGCAAGGTATTCAATATATAGGTATCAATGCTTGTAATTCTGGAAAAAGGACATACCAGGGGACTGTGTTTTGAGGTGTTTAACATTGTTTTTCTCGGAAACAATTATATTTATTTACTTAATAAGCAATTGCGAACCAAGAGTACCAAATTTATGCCCATATTAATCCAATAAATAATAGATATGATAGAGTTTATTATACAAATTTTGCTTGGGACAGCGATTTTCCATTTAGTAGAGAAATGCCCATTTATGTCACCTATTAACTTGAGGAGTATGGTAACTATTGTTAACTGGAAGAGATACCTTTTTACGATTTACACTTAGTGTTTACGCTGTAGGTAGGTACTAAAGGGCGGTCGCGGAGCACAGCGAAAAACGGACGTTGCCCTATTTAATAATAGTGCGAGCGTGAGGGCACTATTACTACGCGCGTGCGACAGAGATAAATAGAAAAGGGCAACGTACGTTTATTGCTGTGCTCCAGTACCATCCTCTATGAAGATTAATTTGTCAAAATTAAAAATGACAAAAAAAGATATTTAATTGATATGTATGTGTGAAAATCTATGTGAATGACACAGGTCACTGCTAACATCAATGTCATGTGTTGATTACCTAAGTAATTAGTCATTTCAATGTATCTGTAAATGATGAGAGAGAGAGAGGAATAATTAGGTTTTGTATTTTTGCCAAGTGTATGATGGTATACATAAAAGTGTAGTTCAAATGCTTTCCTGTTTGGATTATTATTAAGCATCCCTACTAATATTATAAATGCGAAAGTAACTCTGTCTGTCTGTTACGCTTTCACGCTAAAACTACTGAACCGATTTAAATGAAATTTGGTACAAAGATAGTCTAGAGCCTGAGAAAGGACATAGGCTACTTTTTAACCGACTGCAAAAAAGGAGGAGTTCCACGCGGACGGAAGTCGCGGGCAGAAGCTAGTATGCCTATAATTTCATATTATAATTTTTAATTAATATTGAGTTTAAGAAAGTAACTAGGTATTATCAGGCAATATAAGAATGTAATTAATATTGTGACCAGGACAAAGAGAGCAGCGAAACCGCTAATAGAATTGCCCAAAAGCCATTGTTAAGATACACCTTAAAGAATTAAATTATCTTAAAAAAATCAAAAGCCTTGGCTTCTATTGTCTTTTGATAATGAGCTCATAGAAGTAGTAAGTATACTAGTCTATGCTAATTCTGTATCTATATAAATTGTTACTTCAGTAGCTCTAGTGGCATGAATAGTTTTACATAGCAGAATTCCCTTAAAAGATGATTTCCATGTTAAAAACAATTCTATATCTTTGAGGCTCTGAACTATCTCCATATCTAATTTTAGTTAAATATCAGCATTTTAAAAATAAAGGGCCAGTTAATTACTTTTTTTTTATATAATATTAATAGAGATATTTAAATTCTCCTAAACAAGCATAAACACTTACAAGGTTTTGTTACACAAAGACATACTGCCATTAACATTTATTTACAAAGGAAGGAATGGTCTCAAGTGGACTAGCTATTTATGAGACTAATAATATCATGTTACGCATTCATGAAACATTACATACATCATGGAAGATGGATAAACATGTTTTTGGTACATAAATATAAAACATTCTTTTGAATATACCATACCTACCTACCTACTGTCATTTGTTGCCTCTTAATGTAGCAGTACTAGCAGTAAACAAATTTATTTCAAATGCAAATTGCAAAAGTAATTATAAAAGTGTGTATATTGAAAATTTTCCAACAGCATTTTAAGTCCATGGTAACAAAAACTGTATTGATTAGACTGTGTAACAATTTAACATGGCCAATCATAGCCTTGGCATCAAAAAGGTATTTAATGTTTGTTACTATTTCTTTGTTTTATTTCCTAAATGTGTAGTTATTGTAACATATTAAAGCACTATCTTTATTAACAATACAATATACAATATAAACAAGAACACTAAATATTGATTACAAATAGGTTACAGATAATTTATGTAAATTAGACCTTCTACCAGCAACCTTTGTTTATAGTAACAATGTAACAGTATCAATAATAATGAATATAATGAGAGCAAGGACCTTGCATGTTCATTTCTTTCTATAATTAATGATAATACAAACCCTTACATTCATTATGCAGAAGAATAATTTACGTAAATTAAATGAAATCCGATCTGTATAATTCTCAATATAACCCAATGTCAACAAAAACTACTGTAGCAGCAAAAACATATCCCAAATCAAAGAAAAAACCACGCGAAAGGCTGTTTCCGAAGCCCGCAGGTAAATGCAACAAAGGCATTCACAGGCTCGTTTTTTGTGGGGCTATTTTCGAGAGAGAGTGTACTCTGACAGTAGCCATTACTAAATAAAAATCTAAAAGCAAAACCGTATCGGATCTTGCATCGCCTGAATATATTTCAAAGCGTTTCGTGAGCAAATCACGAGCGAAATTTGAGAATAGAATCAGCTCGGTCACGAAAAACAAAAGGACAAACCGCCCAACGGTTTTCACGCGTCGTCTGTCTCCTTCTAACGTTATAAAAATATTCATGATAGCGCAAAAACAATGGCGATAAAAAATACAGCTGATTATATATTGTGCTATATACCTAAATATATATAGGCGTCATATGCTTAATTTCTTAATTTAAAGTTTAGATTATAAAATCGATACCTTTATTAAGCTGTGCTGATCTTTTTTGTTATTAGTTACTAACCTGGGGTCAACTTTGCAGGTCCACTGACGGATTCTCCAAATGATGACAGTTTGTTTTCAGTCACTTTAATTCCTGGGCTTGTGCTCGAGCTTGCTGCAAACGGAGCGCATCTTCTCCTCTTTGCAGGCAGCTGAGCCATCGACTCCCAATCCAAATTCCTTTTTAGAGTAGCACACGCCATTTTCTTTTTACGCCCAACCAATGTCCTCTACTCAATACAACTGGTTTAGGATTTCACCCAAATTCACAAATCAAACAAATACCGAAAATAAAACAATATCTTAACGTAAACTAACACTAAAATTTAAATATAGTTAATTCTAATAAAGAAAATCAAAGGATTTTTACGAATTTTAAAGATTATACGACGCTATTCCGATCCGCCCGTCTCACTCACAATTCCAAAAATCTAGCAGCGATACTACATTCAATTTTGTTATTAAAATTTCCAGGGTGTACCAACTGCTCAAAGAAAACTTTCATAGACAATGGATATATTATAATAGCAACACTAATTCTAAGGATTATTATTCACTTATTAATCATGAAAAGAATATTGAAAGTTCAGATTAGCTAATTTAAATAACGATTCGTTTGTATAATATTACATGAAGTACATAAACATATTATTACGTGTAATATTTACAAAATTAGGGATTTATTTTTTAGTGTATTCGATCGCACCCTTCTCTATTATCTGACGTCAGTAGAGTTTTGAAATTCCCATTTCCCAAATTTGACAGCTGTAAGAGCTGACTGATTGTTGTGACTTCTGAGTCATCCACAATCTTATTTAAAGAGTCTTAAATTAATCTTTAAACCTTTTTCTATAAATTCTGTGTTGCAAAACTTGTTCTTGTAAAGTTCATTGTGTTGTGTGTTGCAGTTTTAACGACCTCATGGGGAACGAAATGTCATCCTCCGCAATGGAGAGTATCCTTTTTGAAAAAAAACTTGTTTTTGCGTATTTATCAATAATTCTATCTTTTAAGAACATTTTCGTCCTTTTTACATTATAGCCTTAGTGTTAAAAATATTCTGGGCCCTTCATTCGATTTTCTAGTGGTAAGAGTAGGTGAGGCAATCATAGTGTAATTTTATAGTCTTGTCTCTTTGTGCATAAGATATTTTGTTTACCTTGACCAAAAAATAAAAACTTGTTCTTGAATATTTTTCTTAAAGATTATTTTAAAGTGTAGTTGTAAATTTCCTGTATGACTAGTGAAAGATTAATGTAAAAGTGCCTATGCAGTTTTGTATTTGTAGTCTTGGCCATTCTAGGCCTTTAATACTAGCTGCTCCTTTTTAAGCTCATTATTGAGTTTTTGCCATAATTTGTCGCTCAAAGTCCTTTACTGCTACCACTGTTGGGCTTTTAAACCTGCACTGAATGTAATAATTAACAATTTGTTATTTACAATAAATCCTTATCTTAAATGTCTCAGAACACTTATTTAATTTAAAATTTGCGGTGAAAGAACTAGAGAGAAATTCCAAAAAATGTGAAAAAGAAGAAAAATTAGAGAAAGAAAAGGCAAAGAAGGCAATACAGAAGGGAAACATGGAGGGGGCCCGAATACACGCTGAGAATGCAATACGACAGAAGAATCAAGCATTGAACTATCTAAGAATGTCTGCTAGAGTTGATGCAGTGTCAAGCAGAGTCCAAACAGCACTCACTACAAGAAAGGTAATCTATTGTTATTAAAGTTCTCTAAGCAGCAAATAGAATATTCTATATTTTAGTGTTACGAGTTTTGTCTCCTCTGGGAGTGCTGTCAGATTATGTGGGGCACTACTTTATTTATATCCTGAAAATTTAGGTTATCCCTAAACTTATAAGAGAAACAAAGAACAGACTAAAACATATCACTTATTGAATCACATTGTTCTATTCTCTATATTTATAGCTATATTATTGCTATGGTCAATATTTTTCTGCATGAAATACTTATTACGTGTTATATCCCAATTTTTTTCAGGTTACAACTTCCATGGCAGGTGTGGTGAAAGCAATGGACGCAGCAATGAAATCCATGAATCTGGAGAAGATTTCCACCCTCATGGACAAGTTTGAGAGCCAGTTTGAGGATCTGGACGTACAATCCTCATACATGGAAAATGCAATGTCACAAACAACAACCACTACCGTGCCGCAGGGTGACGTTGACAATCTGTTGCAACAAGTTGCGGATGAAGCTGGGTATGTGTTTTTATTAGATTTAATTATGAAGATGTACTTTTTACACTGGCGGTTAAGATTTTTCTACTCTTGTCTTCTTACAAATATCATTATCGTTATAACTAATGCTATTGAAATAAATGTCGATCGAATTTTGATTGATACATCTAGTAAAGATGTACTTAATCAACAATTACCTTACCACTGAGTCTTAAATTTACTACTCTTTTCTTAGTACAAAATATCATTATAATGATTACCTTCTTAGAGTAAACAGAGATTACCCTATCCCCAATGCATATAGAGTCAAATTCTAATAAAAATATAGTAATTTATTTAGTAATAAGTTTAGAAAAATATCTACTGCTATCTCAGAGTGTGGAGAGACCACTATGATTGGATTTTGTTCACAAATATTAAATTTGTACTATTTAATTTCTCAGTTTGGAATTGAATATGGAGCTGCCATCTGGAGTCCCCAGCACGTCGATCGGTGCTTCCACAGTTGTCTCGCAGGAGCAAGACGATCTAACCCAGAGATTAGCGAGGTTAAGACAAGCCGAGTAATGTGATGTGTTCTATAAATATATTGGCAGAATAATGAGGATTATGGATTGATTTTTATTAAAAACAAAGTTCATAAAATCGAGGATTCATAAAATGAGCTTGTCTCAAAATTGTCACAATTTAATTCTGCACTGCGTGATAAACGCAGTAAGTATAAGATTCATGTGTACTTACTGTGTTTATTATTAGCGCGACGGAATTCTGGATTTAGAAATTATATTTTCAAGTGACATTTTCAGTGACAAAAAGTACCCATGCTCCATTTAGTTATTTAAACATTATATTTTGTCTCTTTAAAGAAACATTTCGATAAATATGTAGTTATCTCATCATTTATTTGCATTAAAATACCTAAACTAGAATACTAAAATCCTCAAATATTAATTATTGCAGTCATTGTTATATAAAACATAACTTTATTTATCTGGACAATAATTATCTCCACTTGTCGAGCACCTATAATATTTTTGTTTATTTTATTTTGTAAAATTATCTGATTTTGTTACAGTTTTAAGTAAGATTAATTAACGAAGGTGATGTGATGTTATTCCTTTTCTTGTAATATAGCTTTTGTAATATTATATACCTACATTTAAGTAAAATTTGTTTCATTTGTGATCTAATGCTTTCAACAATTTTACAAATATTTCGTAATAATAATAGTGAAACTAGTTATTACAACGTTTAAAATCCAGTAAACGTACATAAAGTCGGCGACAAAGTGGAACGTTTATTACATTGGCAACTAAACGGTACTTTTCGAATCTTTTTTAACTGTAATATTTAAAAAATATATTTTCTATTACACCCAGCCACACACGCGCAGAGACGAGGGAAGGCAGGCATTCGTGTGGCCAGTTTACTCGTCATGCACAGCTTCGCTTGTTTGTCGGTTTTTCGTCGCAAATCAAAGAGCCGCAAGACGAAACGTCGCGATGAATAGAGTAGAGTGTGGCGAGGAGCACAGTGTG
Source organism: Polylopha cassiicola (assembly GCA_038024825.1). Classification (NCBI taxonomy): domain Eukaryota; kingdom Metazoa; phylum Arthropoda; class Insecta; order Lepidoptera; family Tortricidae; genus Polylopha; species Polylopha cassiicola. Next base: position 11,362,896 of record CP149052.1, on the reverse strand, counting down.
GCTAAGGCATTATAACGTAGGACTACAAATAATACAAAAAAGCCCTCGTGTTAAAATACTTTTATTCATAAAACAATAAAAGGAACAAGCATAAATCAATACTAACAATATCTCAAATAACTGCGTAGTGTGACTACATTTGCTCTTACAATCTAATTTCGAAATGCATAGAGATTTATACCCGAATACTGCACTGAATACTAGAAAATACTTCTTAAAGTATATGGCAATTTGACTTAATATAATAGTGAATATAATAAAGGAACAGTTTTCTTTGGTTTGTTAGGCGTCGCCGTTGTCTGCGGAACTGAATGATATTTGGTAAAAGATCCAATCTTCGAGGAAGGAGGGCACAAAGGCCTTGCTTTTTGAAAATTTCACAGGTGGTTTGAGCTTGGTCAGCTCTTGTTCGTATAACTCGAGGGACTCTTTGCTTGTGGCGCCGTTGCCCTGTTAATAACAAAATATATAATGTATAGATATAAGTTATAAGTCAAAGTGAAAATATTTAATACAGTAAAGTTAGGGTTGCCAGATATTCTGAAATCGTCGTCGGAATCTCCCGACAAATAACAAAATCACCAGACAAATATACGTATCTTAACGTCATACTCTACCTACTCAAGTCCAAACTGATTCAAATAGACTCGGTAAAGAGTAATGCCAAATACTTGTGGCAAACAAATGGTAAAAAAATAGAATTTATTTTTACTTTTTTAAAGGGCGGTTATTTTAAAAAAATTACTCATATTTTTTTATTTGTCCAGAAAGATCCCAAAATCCCGACATTTTAAAAGGTTATCCAGACATTATGATTTTTCTATCTGGCTATCCTAAGTCCAACATTTTAGTACTTTTATAACACACCTACACTACTATAATAAAGAGGGAAGATGTTTGTTTGTATTGAATAGGATCCAAAACGACTAGACCGATTTGTAAAATTCTTTCACCATAAAATATTATTTTAATAAAAATTAGGAATGTTTTATTCCAATTAAGAATCTACTTCTGTATAATTTAGAGTTCATTTTCCAAAAAATAATAATTATTCATTTAAAAACTAATATAATACCAGGTATAAATACTCACATGGGTCATAAACTTGCCATTAGGCTTGAGTATCTTGAAGGAGGCGTTCAGTATGGTGATCATGAACTCCCACAGCTCCCCGCAGGCCGTGTCCGATATCGGTATATCGGTCAGGTCCCCGAATATATAGTCCACCTTCTTACCCTCCTTTATAAACTTGTTAACAGTTAGCATACAGTCTTCTACGATTATCTGGAAATATAGGTAAGGCTATATTAATATAAGAATCTTAACCTGGGGGTAAATAACCTCTGGGGCTGGGGTAAAACTTGTATTTTGTTGGGGAAACAATCAACTGTCGCCGCCGAATTTCAAAGTGACAAGTCTGAGCACAGTATAGCGCCGACTAGCGCGCGAGTTCGTCATTGGGAGGAGGGGTAATCAGTGACCCTAGTTAGGTCATAGGGTAACATAGGGTAACGGACCTAAAAAGGTGAAGAACCACTGGTTTAAGGTCTGTTCAGGTCTGCAGAATAGATTTTAGAGATAACTGGCTCGCAACGTATGGTATAAATTGTACCTTTACGTGTTTGCCCTTATTTAAGGTTATTGACAAAATACAAACTTCATAGTTGGGTCCCTTCCTCCGCTCGAGCACGTCGCCGCAGATGGACCGCAGGTGCTTGTTGCAGGCGCTCATCACCAGCTCGTCTATCTCCAGCATCCACACGAACTTGGGGTTCTCCTTCAATAATTCGTATAAAAGAGCACCATCGCCACCACCTGGAGAAAAAAATTAAAACAACTAAGTATATTCGAATGAAAAACTTATTAAATCGCGTACCTACTCTTACTTATATTCATTTTTTTTTATAAAAATATTATACATATTCGATAACATTATAGTTTCCATATTCGTAGTCGACTGACTTTAGTGTGAAATTGTAAGTTTTTGAAATATACCTACTTATATGTATTTTTTTTTTATAAATATTATACATATTTCGAAAACATTACAGTTTCTATATTCGTCGACTGACTTTTGTGTGAAATTGTAAGTTATTGAAATATAAAAAACATTTATCGTTATAGTTTCTTTTTATATTTTACTAATATTATAAAGAGGAAAGATTTGTACCTATTTTTGTATGTTTGTACGTTTGTAATGAATAGGCTCAAAAACTACTGGACCAATTTTAATAATTCTTTCACTGTTGGGAAGCTACGTTCACCCTGAGTAACATAGGCTATACATAGAATATTTTGAAAAAAAAATAGGGATCCGTGCGAAGCCGGGGCGAACCGCTAGTATTTTATAAAATGTACTGTTGTTTATTCTAATGTGTAATATCCGCGAAAGCGTCAAGAAATAATATATCTAGTTTTATGTAAAATTATTACAAGAGGCATAATATACTTTAGGTACCTAACTACTTATTAAATGGATACGATAATTAACTGTTCTGACAGACGTGAGCACCCTTCTATAGGGCAGTAGGGCGATGATGCGAAACACGCAATGCGGTACCTTAATTGTCTAACAAAACTGGGGCAAAAACAGGTAACTTGGGGCAAATTCCACAATGATTGAGGGCAAAGTTTAACATCATAATAATTTCTGATGCCTTCGCGGTTATTACACATTGGAATAAAACAACTATTAACTCGCGTATTTTTTTTATTTTATATTAGTTACTGGACGTTTCGGATTCTTTACAGTTTCCATAATCATAGCACGACTGAGCTGACAATAGTCTAACGCTTAACATAATATTTTATACAAAATTGTTATTTAGATATTTTTTTGACATTCGTCGACATAAACGCGGATTACAACGATAATTTGTCATTAAGAATTTATATTCAACTAGCTTCCGCCCGCGACTTCGTCCGCGTAGAACTCCTCCTTTTTTGCAGTCGGTTAAAAAGTAGCCTATGTCCTTTCTCAGGCTCCAGACTTTCTTTGTACCAAATGTCATTTAAATCGGTCCAGTAGTTTTAGCGTGAAAGCGTAACAGACAGACAGACAGACAGACAGACAGAGTTACTTTCGCATTTATAATATTAGTAGGGATTATATTTTATTGATTGTATCTAATAAATATAAGAACACTGGTTACTCACCTAAAATAACAATTTCCTTGCCTTCGTAATTTTCTTTGCCCCTTTGCATTAAAGTTTCAGTATATACAAGATCAGCCTCTGAAATATCTGTAAAATAATTCGAATTAATAAAAAGAAAAAAAATAATTTCAATTACATAATTGAGATTCTGTTAGTTGATTTATACAAGAATCAAAATTTACATCTCCTCGGATAGGAACGTAAATTTAGTCGCGCGAGAAAGTATGTCACATTCGCTCTTTTAATCTATACTAATATAATAAAGAGGAAAGGTTCGTTTGTTTGGATTGAATAGGCTCCAAAACGACTTGACCGATTTGAAAAATTCTTTCACTGTTGGGAAGCTACGTTCACCCTGAGTAACAGGCTATATAGTTAATATTTTGAAAAAAAAAAAGTTCGGGATCGGAGCGGACCGCTAGTTAAGTATAAAGGTGACAGCGCTAGATCAATTAGTGTGAAGGATATTGTAAATAATAAGTATTCTAACATTCTGAGCTCTGTAACAGTAAAATCATACAGAACTCTTAAATTTATGTACATTTATTTTTAATCAATACTTACTTTGCAGATCATCTAGCACCAACATATTGCCAAGTGACTTGGAGTGTGCAATCTGCACTCTTTGGAAGGGTGACTGTTCGTCAAATACAACATTGTCGATATCGTACTCTAGAAGTCTTTCATCTGAAATTATAATTAAACAGTTAAACACGGGTTTAAAGATTTCTTATAGCCCCACGTTGGGCGCCAACTAGCACATGCATGCATTTGTATACTGGGACCCATTTTGTTCTGTAAATTGGAGACTGTAATTTTAATGCATATATATTAAATAGTGAGATATACATTGTTTATGCAAAGGATACCTGCGACTACTGATTAAGGTACCCTTAAAGTAACTTATTGCAAAGTATTCTGCAAATTGATAAGATGTGACAAACGGACCTTAGAATTATTTAGACGTAGAGTATTTTTTTAAGGGATTTTTGCAGTTAGCAGGGAACGCACCGAGGGGAGCTCACCCTTAGTCGAGTAATAATTGTTATTGAAATATATAACGTCCTCTTGGTCTAGTGCTCAGAGCCCCTGACTACGAAACCGGAGGTTGCGGGTTCGAATTCTGCTAGGGGCAGGTGTCAATGTAATGAGCACTGGCATCTGTACCAGAGTCTTAGATGTCTTATATGTATCTATGTATGTTTTTCCGTTGTCTAGTATCCATAGTGCAAGCTTTGTTTAAAATGGGACTAGATCAATTGGTGTGAATTATCCAAAGATATTTATTTATTATTTATAAAATAACTTCCTAAGTGTATAAATAATAAGTATTATAATAAGATATAATGAAATATCGAGTATACTTTTGATAAGACTAAACCATGCATCGCAATCCAATTTAAGTTAAATTTTACTATCGCAACCACGTGCATATTACAACTGATTAATTTACCAACTACAATTTTATCTTTCGATTTATACGGAACTGACTTGATCGATATTTCATGACTGGCAACATTTAACAATATTTTTAATACAACACAATAGAGAACCATATTTGTGCCAAAAAATACTAATTCGTGCTCAAAACAACACTATACTAACAAAGATCTTTTTGGATTGGGCGACAAATATCAAAAGCTTCTAGAACATTTCGTACCTTCGGTGGCACAAGGGCACAATTACGCTTTTTGTAATTTTACAGGAGAGACATTTTAAGATTTTTTTTGCGTTCAATCTTGTATTGTGCAGCTCATATTGCTTTGAAGTAATTTATCTTCGCATGGAAGAAGCATAATACTATTGGGAATTGAGAAATATAGCTCATAGGAATTAAGAACCCTACATTGATTTAATATATATTTTTTTTTAAGCAAAGGTGTACATATATGCCCTTTTTCTACCAAAATGTAATTCATTTTGTAATTGTGACTTAGTTGATACTGGTACCTACGACTTTTAAAACCCTTCTTTCATTAATAAAACACGAGGATTTTCATAAAATATTTATATATTATTACTTATATTTAGTTTAGGAACCTTTTGTTAACCATTATAGTATAGAGATCAATAGAAAGTCTTTTTAATCAACAATATTAATCATTGTTATTGAGCAACACTACGTAGTAGACTTTTATTTTTATCACAATAAACTTTCTTCTAAAACAAATAAAAATACTTAATTCAAAAACAAAACAATAATCAGCTGTCGAATGCCTTCCTTTTTTCGAAATGGGATTGATAACTTTTCTTTATTCAACACCTTTAATACGACATAACATTAGAATGTTAAAGACGTCGTATTAAAGGTGTTATTAATCAGCATCAAATTTTTTCTACTCCGGGACTCCATTTTCTTCTGAAAATATTTTTTTTTTATAGCTTAATCACTTATTATTAGATGATGATTAGTTACTGTAGTAATGTAAATAATAATTAAGAAATATTAAATACATAGGTGACTATAAAATTACATTTATCATTGGAATGAAACAACTATTAACGGATTTAACTGGCGTATTTTTATTTTATATTATTTGCTTACGTTTCGGATTCTTTACAGTTTCCATAATCGTAGCACGACTGAGCTGACAGTAGTCTAACGCTTAAGACTTGTTAATTGTGTTTATTGAAATAAAAAAAATTGGAACTACAAAGTCACATTTTAAGCAGTTCGGCCTATTTAAAAAGTAATAATTGTTAACATGTTCTTTTTTTTCAAAACGAAATGGAATAAAAAGGCCGGATTTCAATTTAAGACTCAAATGAAGTTCTAAGGTATTGGAAATACAAAGCCACAATTGTTTGAATGACTTTGTTTCTCAATCTTCGTAATTATTAAATGGGCCAAACTGCTTAAAATGTGACTTTGTAGTTCCAAAAATGTAAATAAAAAAGGACATATTTACCTGAACGCCTTTGTAGCGCCATCAAACAACCACTTCACTCGCGGGCAGTCGCGCAAATGACCAATGAGATCTTGTCGCGCCAAATTACACCAAAAAAACGCACCAATACGACAAAGTCACTGTCGCCATCTAGCGATTTAACGCGGAATTTAACGGGTGTCTTCGTCATTCCAAGTGAAGGCATAGTTTTGGAACATTTCTGTATACTTAACTCATTTTTGGATTTTTTGACAATTGTGCCCTTGTGCCACCGAAGGTGCGATTTATTGACTAAAAAATATTTTTTAGTATTAATTACAGATTTTATAATAACATTCTAAACTAAAAAAATTACATGCTGACATGGATGAGTCTTAAAAAGCTCTTAATGACTGGACGGAGAGAGGGTCCGTTATATAACATAAATCGAAAATCTTAACTTATCTATTACTTAGTACAATAAAATTTAACAGATTTTTCTACTATAAGTTTTGATGCTTTATTTCTGTTTGTCAGTTGCATCGGCAGTTTAAACCGCGTCCACTACACTAATATGCAGTGCAATTAAAAAGTTGCAATGTATGTACAGTCTCTAAATTCATAACAGCACTCACCTGAAGTCGGGTAATACCTGCCAAACAGGCACCTTTTTATCGGCGCGTAAGCTTGAGACTTTACCACAGTGATGTATTTTTTCAGTTGACTCTCCAATACTCTCGCAGACTATTGAAAAAATAATAAGAAAGGAAAGAAAGAACAAACCAAATAAGAATGCGGGTACACTAACATGCAATTTGTTGGTTGTTTTTTATTAAGAAATATTAAGGTTGAGCGATTATTGCACAATATAAGTAATAGACAGTAATGCACGATACGCACACACATACAAGAGGTGTTTTTACTGTTATTGCATGTATTTACGTGGACTTAAGACGCTTATAAGAGGGTTATTTTCTGAAAGGCTGGTAAGTCACGAAACTATCATAATTTTGAAACATCATTAAACAAATTACTACATGTATTTTCTTTATCCGACTGAGCTGACCATAGTCTTATACTAAAGTGACTAAATCTTTTAGTAAGTATTACATTATCATCAGTTCAGTCGGCTATGAACATGGAAACTGTGAAGTTTTCGTTGCGTCAGATGAATAAAATACGTGAGTTAAATCCGTTATAAGTATGTATACCTACCTACTACCTACCTATAAGTACTTAGTTTCATTGTAATGTGTCAAAAACGCGCATCAATAACTATTAACGTCCTCAAACATTACCAGTCGTTACCCTCTTAAAACATTACAATCGTGTTACTGCCTTATTATTCATATTGTGATTCGTCTGTTTACTGGAAAGCTTCCATCAATCAATATCATTGGGTCTTCAAGTTGGGCTCCAAACAAACATGCTTACGGTGAGAAGCAAAGTTGATAAAACTCTAAACAATTTATTTACGTGTTGTGCAACTAATACCAGATGTTTCTCTCTATTATCCTTACACAAACAATCAGGTACAATCGAGCTTCATACAATTGTAACATTTACTAGAATTAAACATGAAGAAATAGGTACAATGTAGTGACGATGATTCACTATCTGAAAACTATTATAAGGGAATAAAAAAATAATTGAGCAAAATAAGCTTGTATCAACTTGGTATCGATAAATTCGGAGGAAAAAAAAAACATATGCTTCAGCCAATAACTTCAAAAATGTGTTAGAGAAAATTGGGTGACAGCATTCTTAGGTAAAAAGGGGTAAAACATGGTAGTTATATTGTCTAACCTGAACTAGTTAGGTAAACATCAAACTTATAGCCCCTTTTGATTGTTGGCAATAATTTAACTCTTTCGCAGGCCAATGACATTCTTACAGAAGTTTCCAGTAGCTTAGTGCTCTAGAAAACAATAAGAGCTTTATTCATAAACTAAACTTATAAGGCACCTAACTTTTCACTACATAGCAATTAACTCATTTTAAATATTTCAACTTGTAATATTAACAGTATCTTTTTAACATTTCTGACATATATTTCTGGCAGAATTTCTAGTGTTGCCTTTGCCAGCTCTGCACTGTTGTTCGAAAAAAGCATTTTTTACTCGGTGTTACCAACATAAAAGTTAGGTAGTAGAGGAGCTAAGGTCCAGACTAGACAATTTGTCACCTTTACAAAATCTTAGAACATATATGACAAAATAAATGTTTAGGCTCATCACAAATTTAATTTATGAATAATGCTCCGTTAGACGCTCAACCTTATTGTTACTATGTTAATATTATAAGCATGATATCAGATAACAAATCATAGAAAGAAGATCTTATCTCCGATTAAATACCTAATGTGAATAAGAGAGGTACCTCGCAAGATAATTAATTTCATATATAGACTGAACCCATATCTACTATGTGCATAATATATGTTTACTATGTGTGTTTTAAAAATAACACCTAAATAACCAATACAAATTAAATTTGAGATGTGCTTTGAAGTTAAGACTATTTTAATACCATTTTAAAATCTTATTTCAAGTAGATATATAATGGCTATAATTATATACTACCTATTTCAATCTAAATAAGTACAATTAGGTGCATATTCTAATATTTATTATTTTTCTGATATTAGTCAAATTTGTGCTTAAAATAGTAGAGGGCAAAAAAAACAGGGTTTTTAATCCTAAAATCCTATGTGCCAAGTTTACATTCAGAAAAAATGGTTAACCACAATTTTAATGACAAAAAAATTTCAAAAACACTTAGTTATCAACAGCCAATTAAATTTTAAACGAAAAATACATTTTCTTACATGAAGGTTATGAAAGAATTAACCCCAAACATTGTGCTTGTTTCTAAGCATTTAGGAGAAAACATCCAATGTCTAGAAAAAAACATGTCCAACCTGAACTAGGCAAGTAGACGTCAATATTAGAACCTCTTTTAATATACGGCAATAATTTAATCCGTTGTGGTGCCATGGAAGCCAAAATGATTTTCTTCAGCAATTTTGCATTCTAGAAAATGATACACTTTCTCAAGTATTCAAACAAGACAGGTACTTTAATACAATGTTTCATTTTAAATCTGTTCCACAAATAGGTATACCCTCCCTAAAACTCATAGTAATATGGTATCTGACAAATATTGAGTTATTGTGCCTATATTTATTGACACACTACTTGTTTATTATCAAAATTTAATAACAAACTTGTCAGATAGTTTATGGCTAGTGACTATGGACTAAAATTCAATTCAAGGTCTGCCCAAAATAGTTATACACAACATAATGAGTAGTTGAGTAGTGACTACATTGGCTTAAGTCCAATATAAGATAAAAAGCAATTTTGAAGTTCACATGATGTCAATAATATTAATAGTTTTGGTATAATACCATACTTGATTTCAATTGAGTATCAATCACTTCCTCAAAACAAAAAACGTAATATTTCTAACCTGTCAACTGTAATATATACTCATTACTACCGTCAAATAGCTAGGATATGTGGATGATGTATAAATTGGGTGTACGAAACTATAACTACGATATGTATGCAAGTATTTACCTTGAAGCTTATTAACGGCTCTTCCGCATCTTCTTTATAATACTCGATGTTTACAGTGACCAGACCGCGGTCAAACAGTCTCACTGACACCGTAGTACCCTTTTTACCAGTTAACAACTTCAAGGACCCGCCGTCTACAGCTACTTCAGCAGCTAAAATAAGATTCGGCACATACTCTTTCAAAACGGTCTCCAATTGACCAAATACCGCCTTTTGCCCACTCTCGTCCCCTAAACGGGCGGGGTCAATCGAGAAATCCAACAATAACGTTTGTACCGACATCTTGGGGTTTAAACGGTTTGTACTATTGGTTTAATGGTGTGGTAACTGGACGGGACCGGGAGTATTGCGGAGGATTTATACTACACTCCTTCAATTTTTGATTGAAAAGGGAACGAGTTTGACATTTATTGGACAGTGTTGCCTGTAATAAAAATAAATTGTATTTTATTCTTAGAGCTTATTTAGTCATTACTATTAACCTTAAATTCAAATCATATTCAGAAATTTACATTTTAAATTTAAAATGAACTTCCAATATTCTAAATAAAAAAAAAGCTTTATAGTAGTAAATGTATTTCAATACAAATAATATTCTAATTTTAGTAGCTGGAATTGCATAAACATTTATTAATTAGTGCAAACTAACTTTCATGTATTTTATTTGGTTATTAATAGTTGATTGATAAATATACCAAATCAACATTTAAACCTGTAATTATACATATAACTGGCTGTATAAAACAATAAAGCAAGACTTGTCTATGGCTTTCACAGCTTGCAACCCAAGTGTATCTGTCTTCTTATATCTGTGGTCTTTTTGTAAAAATTAGGATCGTGAGATTCTTGTGATATGGCCGGAAATAATACCGAAGAAGTAGAGGTGGGTAGAATGAGATCACGTAGGCTGTAAAATAAACATCCTACCTGTTATTAGCCAATATTTAAATGCATTTCCTTTACACTGTGCGAGCTCTGGTGATGTGGCTGAGCTAACTTTCACTACAGCATTTGTTTCATGTTCACGGATTTACCACTCATTATTTAACTATTTCCGTCTTGAAATTCCTCATTGAAATAGTGCACAGCACTTTTAATTACCTGTTATTAGTGTTTTTATATATAACTGTAAAGTTGGAGGTTATAAAAAAATGACTTGTATATTCAAGGGGTCGGCGACTACCGAGACTAAAACCAACAGTACTGGAGAGGTCCCCCCGGAGTTCCTTATCAAGCACCCCCTGCAGAACACCTGGAGTCTTTGGTTTTACGACAACGATCGCAACAAGACATGGGAAGAGAACCTCATTGAACTTACTACCTTTGACACAGTGGAAGACTTCTGGAGGTATGTAGCGTTGGTTAGCTGTAATTAACTGGTTTTTACCGGATATAGGACTCAGACCGACCAAAGCTGTATTTACTGTATAATTAGGTCATTAAGAAGTAGTGTTAGACCTAACTGTCAATACTAAGATCAGGCTATTAGTACCCTATTTTTTGCCAACTTACTTTGTCGAATATATAACAATAATAATAATATATTTGGACAATTCACACCAATTGATCTAGCCTCAAACTAAGCAAAGCTTGTACTATGGGTACTAGACAATGGATAAACATACGTAAATACATATAAGACATCTAAGACTCAGGTACAGATGCCAGTGTTCATCACACTGACATCTGCCCCTAGCAGGATTCGAACCCGCAATCTCCGGTTTCGTAGTCAGGGGCTCTGACCACTAGACCAGCAGGCCGTAATGACTAGATACACTACATTTGATATGCCTGCTTGTTATGAAAGAAAATTTGGAGAAACGGTGTATATACAAAGTAGTTTCTCTATTTAATTAGAGCTTAAGTGGTAGACATTGATAAGCCATTTATTACATTTAGGTAAGGAGTTATTTTTGGTCACTGACTTGATAATGAGTGATAAAATGAATTATGATTTATGTATAATGTAGTATTGTTGTTATGAGCAAACCAGTTTAATTATATTAACCATTATTGTAAGTTAATTCTGGTCTTCATACCTGTGGTCATAATATTTAAGCAAGTTCGGATTATGAAACACATTTTAAGTGAACTAAGGTTTAACATATGGATGGTGATTTATGAACAAATATTATATTTGAGAATTGGTGGATTCTGATATAGCTCATAAAATTAGTAAAAAATAAAACAATAATTGGATACTTACCTGACCCTTAACATAAAAGGTCAAGGTCCATAATTTAAAATAATTATGAAAATGAGGTCAAGTGTCAATGTCTGTTTACAGTGTCTGATAATCACAAGTGTTATACATAACCAAACTGTTATTGTGCACCTTGTTTTAATGCATAGTTACCAGTCCTTTATCAACTAGTATAATTGGTTATGCTCAATACAGACTTAATGTATTTAACTGTAATCCAACATTACAATAGGAATAAAGACAGGGTAAAGAAAACGAAATTCCATTTTGTTTGTCAGTTATTAAAAATTATTTGATACATATTTTTTCTTTTCTCAAACAAATAAACAATGCCAAAGATAAGTGTTTCTACAGTTCGGGATTGGTGGCTTGTGACCTCACAGCCAGGTATAAATTGTACCTAGCCGTGACATCACAAACCCCACTCCCGGATTTTGGAAGTGCTTATCTCTGGCATTTATTGTTCAATTCAGAAAAGAAAAAATATGTGTCCTATATTTTTTGGCAACCTACTGGATGAACAAAGCAAAAAAAATGCCTGCCTATTGGTGACTAATTTTTATATTGTCGCAGACTTTACCACCACATAAAGCTACCTTCGGAGCTGCGTCAGGGCCACGACTATGCGGTGTTTAAGCAGGGCATCCGTCCCATGTGGGAGGATGACGCAAACAAGATGGGGGGTCGGTGGCTCATCAGTCTCGAGAAGAAACAGCGCAACTCAGATCTGGACCGGTTTTGGCTAGATGTGGTATGTAGATAAATATCCTGATTGTTTAATACAATGGGTATGCCTTAATAATAATAATAATAATAATAAAATAATATTGCCTTTATTCCATTAATTACTTTTACAATGTTTTTCTTATATAATACTATTTATTTATACATATGTTTATTTGTTTTGCTCTTATATTCTATTTCATTTGCAGTAACTTTTAAAATTTTATTAACAGCTTGTCTTGTTGACATAGGCCTCCTCCAAGGATTGATAACATTATTTTTTTATTTGCAGTCTGACTTTATCTTTCAATTTTACTCCTAGCACACTCCGTTCCATTGACTTTTGGCATATTTTCAATTTGTCCGTGTGCTTTTCTGTGAGGCCCCAGGTTTGGCAGCCATATGTTATAGCCCGAGATCCCACCGCAAAATTGTGCAGGTATCTGTTTTTTTAATGAAACTTCGTTAAATGAAAGATGAGTAGATATGTAATGCATTAGTTTCGGGTTGCCTGTAAAAAATTAGCCGCAATCATTTTTGATTAATTTTTTTGTAATTAATATTTTTGTAGGAATTGCAGCTATATGTTTTTTAAATAAAATACACGTCATTTTGAAGGAAAAGTTGTGAAGAATGTAAAAAACAATGGTTGCCAACTCCCAGTCAGCCGCAACTTCAGGGTTGCCAGGTGTAAACAGGTACATTATTGTTGATTATGTGCTGACATCTGTTTTTTAGATAAATATTATTTAAAATTAATCTATAGTATTTATTGTTCATGATAATCCATGGTTGCCAGTAAAAAAAAAGCCGCAAGCAGTGGTTGCCGTGATTTGAACTTATTATTTTAAAAGCTAAAAATGATGAAAATTGTACACAATTAGCGGCGAAGTTGGGCCCTATTTTATGCAATTCTAATTCTACCTGCAATTAATGCGTTCACTGGCTGGTATTATTCAGCGGGATTTTATAATAAAGGAAAAGTCAGGCCCTTCAATTTTTTTTCTAATAACAAAACCTTTCAAAAATTTATCGCATCATTGACTGATGCAACTGACGTCTTCGATGAAAAAAAATAGTACCTACTTATTGTCCAAGAATTTACCGCATTTATAATAATATATAATTCATTATTTGAAAAAAAACTTTAATACATATATATATTTTTTCAATAAAAAAAAATGTTAATTCATCAATGTCATAATTATATAATCCATTGCTCTGATTAATCAATATTCATTATTACCTTTTAAATAGTTACAACTAAGATATGATAAATTTCATAATATTTATAACACAAAAAAAAAAAACTAGTAATACTAAAATAACAAAAATTTTACTTGAATTTTTTTTTTTCTAGAATGAGCGAAAGTAATTCGATTTTCTTTAAATATTCAATAAACGTTATTTGGACAAAAAAAAGATTCCTTTCTTATACAAGAAACATTGTCTTATTCAAAAATCCATGCTTCATAGATAAGAATTAAAAAACATGATTACTTTATCTATACTACGTTACATCCTTGTCTATAACAATAAACGGTCTGTGCATTCCTTCCCTCTCACTCACTTTCATCTGAAGCGAAAATAATAAGTTCAAATCACGGCAACCACTGCTTGCGGCTTTTTTTTTACTGGCAACCATGGATTATCATGAACAATAAATACTATAGATTAATTTTAAATAATATTTATCTAAAAAACAGATGTCAGCACATAATCAACAATAATGTACCTGTTTACACCTGGCAACCCTGAAGTTGCGGCTGACTGGGAGTTGGCAACCATTGTTTTTTACATTCTTCACAACTTTTCCTTCAAAATGACGTATATTTTATTTAAAAAACATATAGCTGCAATTCCTACAAAAATATTAATTACAAAAAAATTAATCAAAAATGATTGCGGCTAATTTTTTACAGGCAACCCGAAACTAATGCATTACATATCTACTCATCTTTCATTTAACGAAGTTTCATTAAAAAAACAGATACCTGCACAATTTTGCGGTGGGATCTTAGACTATTAGGCATGGTAGAATGCCATGCCTAACATGGTATGCCTTAATAATCTTTAAATTCAATTGAATTGGTTTGAAGAATATTGAGGTGTTACAAAAGAGACTTCCTATCGTAATGACCAATTCTATTGACTTTAGAATTTTGCAACATCAATTGGGATTGCGTTCAAACCAAGTGTGTTACATAATGAGTGGCCAGACTATCAGTTTTATCAGTTTTTTACCCCATCTCAAAATTATATATTATACATATATTACAAGATTGTGGACTCCACAGAGGCTTTTTTTTTTGGGTACTACTCCTGTTGCTATGCTTGCAATGTGATGTTTGGATCTACTTTATTTTTTTTTTGATTTCAGGTGCTTCTACTTATTGGTGAAAATTTCGAGAACCCTGACGAAATCTGCGGCGCTGTTGTCAATGTCAGGCCTAAACTGGATAAAATCGGTTAGTCATCATTTTTATCATCTTTATGGTGTTGTAACAATATATCTCAATTGTATTTTCAATGGGAAGATGAGATAAATATGTTTATTTACTAACTTTACTTACCTTATTTACTTTAATTTTTATTATTTTTAATAAAAAAATTACTTGCATAATATAATGCATAAGCAACGGTATACGGTTCGGGCTGTCACCTCTACCATCTCGCAAACCTGTTGTCAGGTCACTGTATAACTCACCTTATATTTTTTTCAGGCATTTGGACAGCGGACGCGTCTAAACAGCACGCGACAATAGAGATCGGACGAAAGTTGAAGGAGCAGCTTGGTATACACGGCAAGATTGGTTTCCAGGTCCACAGAGACACTATGGTCAAACACAGTTCCGCTACCAAGAATCTATATACAGTCTAGTTATATATTTGTCGCGACGGGGTGGGGTGAGTCATGTAACGTCTAAGAACTGACCTAAAAGTCTAGCTAGCCCGTATTTGGTATATATTTATATACCTGGCTATACACTCGTGTAGTAGCTGGAGAAGGATTTTATCTTTGATTCATCCCTCGCCTCTGCACGATTGTGTGGCGGTGACTGTATTGATATACAGATATTAACTTGATTGTCAACTGTCTGAAAGTATTGTTAGAATGACGTGTTTCCATGATTTCACATACAGTAATACAGAGAATACAATTTCTTATTTTGCATAACGCACTATGGTGCTATTAACTCAGAATAGAAGTTGGAAAAAAAATTCGATGTCTGTTTATTAATAATCTATACTCTAGGGCAGCAGACAGGTTAGAGGTAATATTTAATGGTCACAGCTATGTATTCGTCAATTTCAACTAAACAAGGTTAAAAAAAATTGGATCAAGCCTATACGTTTTTGGTATAGATTTCATAACCTTAACTGGATGTATTTTCACTTTTAGATTGGGTTTTAACCCACAGTTAACTGTAAAATCATGTTAAACAGCCATGTTGTTAAATTTTGAGGTTGGCAATACTGTGAACACAATACTACCATCTTAGATATATCCAGCGGATATTGCTTTTTCACACTGTGTGTGACGAGAGGTGTTTTTCGTAAGTAAAATTCACTTGTTTAAATGAAACATAAAATTACAACCTTAGCGGGCTAAGTATAAAGTTCCGAAAAACGCCGAAGCTGGCATTTATACCTGGTTGCGGTTAAAAAGAAACTTATTATGTAAGTTAGTTATAAATTTATGTATTTGTAACCGGGTCTGCTGGAGTGTGAGGCCCCATCCTGTCTTTAGTTACGTTTTATTTAACAGAGGTCGTGTTTTCGTTGATATTTGATCGTTGTCTTCAGAGTTTTACCACCTGTAATCGTGCCCACTTGTTACGAAATGCTTCGTGTAAGTTTATTACATTGAAAATAATGCCGCTATGTATTGTCCTGTTTTTGGAAATGAAGCGTTTGTAATTAAGGAGGGTAGATTTTTCTAATGAAATTTAAGTCTGATTTTTATACTAATTCTCGAAGTATGTTGCGGTCACGTAGTACATAAGTTCCACATTCTGTAAACATGCCGGTGATTTTTTTGTAATTAACATTTTGTCACGCTTGTTCTATGTCTAGATTAGCACCGATGTATATCAACAGCCCCTATAACATATGTTGTTTAAATTTGGTATTTGTAAGTAATATTTTGGCATACCTATTTTAAATAAAGTATAAAGTAACTCTTTGACTTTTATTATGACCTTGATATCCCAATACAGTCTAAATTCTAAATAATATTGGATAGTAGATACGACTATGTACAGTCGGAATCAATTATACATTGTGGCAGAGAGACGATTGCAAAATTGTATTAAATTGACAGCGATCGAACGTCACGTGGTCAGTTATCGTTCGCATATATTATGTCAATTCCATACAATTTTGAATTCGTTCGGTTGCTATGTATAAAAGATAGAGATACTACTTAAAGGACGGTCGTGGAGCACATTGAAGAACGGACGTTGCCCTTTTTCTATTTGTCTCTGTCGCACGCGCGTTTAATAATAATAAAAAAAAAATATATCTTTGGACAATTCACACCAATTATCTAGTCCCATTTTAAGTAAAGCTTGTGTTAAGGGTACTAGACAACGGATAAATATACATAAATACATATAAGACATCCAAGACTCGGGTACAGATGCCAGTGCTCATCACATTGACATCTGCCCCTAGCGGGATTCGAACCCGCAACCTACGTTTTCGTAGTCAGGGCCTCTGATCACTAGACCAACAGGCCGTCAAACAAATAGTTAAAGGGCAACGTCCGTATTTCGTTGTGCTCGGCGACCGCCCTTTATAAAAGGATTTAAATTTAAATAAAATTGTGAAGTAAAATAATAATATTAAAAACTTTATTGGTAGGTAACTCTAAATATTTAGAAGACTGAAACGAGTGTTTATAATATAGTGCATGTTCTAGAGTTTGTCTGGTTTCGGATCTCTGTCTCTACTGTTTCTTCTACCTTGTGAACTGACTCTTCGGCATTGTCCAAGCCTTTGTGGATGTTTTCTGAAAAAAAAAAATTGTTTATGGATGGAAGAATAGCGGTTATTCAAAATTGTGTTTATGATAATGAAGCTAGCACTATTTCTAGTATTTTATCTATGGTATGAAATTTGTATATTTCAGACCACGATACTAAAAATAAAAATATTACCTATAGGTAAGATGCAAGAGTACCTACTTATGTGCGATTTGTCTTAGAAGAGCAAATTCTTAATCAATAAAAATATACCTATCGATGCTATTGCTTAGGTACTATTACTGGAAGAACGTATAAAATTCGACTTTAGATACTGGTCACAAGATTGTTTTTCATTAAGCTAGATAAAATTTTATTTTTAAGAAACACATGACTTCAAGTTTTCTTACCTGTAACAGTTTCTTCAATCACTTTCCCCTTGCCCATGCAAGAGTTCTCTTTATCCCTTATCGATTGGAATATACGCGCAAATCGCCCTTTTTCAGCTATTTTATTTACTACCACGTCACTCTCTTCATGATTCTCATCTTGAGAGTCTATGTGATCCTCACTCCTCACTATAGGTAGAACAGCTTGGGTCTTAGTTTTACCCGCCTGAGGACTAGATTTGTCAGACCCGCACGGTATAGTCTCATTCTCCGACTGCCCAGTCTCACTTTTCTGACTCAAGTTCGGACTCATTTGGGACAAATCTGGAATCTGCAGCAATTCTTGAAGTATCGGAGATTTAGGTGGCGGCGAATTAGCCACTTCTGTCTCCTTATCCGGTATTTGCAATATTTTCTTTACGTCGTCCATTCCAGGCGCTAGCTTCGCTTGGGTTTTCTTTATAACATCTTCTACAACTTGGACTTTTTCGTTTGCGGCGTCTTTAGCAGCGTTCATAGCATCGCTAGCGGTTTCTTTCAATTGATCACCCGCGTTTTCTATATTTTCTTTCATTGCATTAGCCGCGTTTGTAATATTTTCTTGTACAGCATGTGCAGCGTGACCAATATTATCCTGCACTGTGTTAGCCGCATCTCCAACCATAGTGTCTACATTCTCAACAACTTGCATTACTTCAGACTTAACCGTAGAATCTAACTTTATGTCTTCTACTCCATGAATACTCCCATTTTCATTCTCAAGGTCGTTGATGTTTACGATATGCGAGCCGCTGACGTTTGCTTCCAGAGAATCGATCGATGCGGCATCATCGTTTCCGTTGACGTTGTCTGCATTTAGATCTACGTTTGAATTGTTTACGTCATCGATGTATTCTTTATTCATTGGTACTTTAAGCGGTGGTAGCTCTGTGAGGGATATTTGTCTGTCCTCTGTGACGATGTTGAAATCGTTGTTGGTGAAGTCCGAGTTGGATCCTTTAGTGGCTGTTAGGAGCGTGTGGCACCCGCCGCAGGCTACGTTGTCGACAATGAATCCATTCATGGCAGTGACCCGCTTAGGGGAGTATTGATTGGTTGGCTCATTTGAATTGCTGTCGTCCGCTTCGTACAAACACAACTTGTTGTGTCTGGCTTCGCCACAGGTGTAGAGGAGTCCGTTGTCTAAAAAAAAAGTAGTGGCTTTAGTGTTAGACCATCGTTAGCACAGTGGCTACGAATATCGGAACTGTAGCTTTCGAAACGTCAGCAAATGAAATTAAGTTCGCGAGTTAAATCCGTTATAATTGTTTCATTCCAAAGTGAAAGTTTCATCCGCGACTTCTCAGAAAAATTTGTAGGTATAGTGAGAACTCTATTTTTATATAATTACCTGTAGAGTGCGCGTAGTTCTGAGTGCCTACCTACAAAAATCGATGATTTTTTTATATTATAACTTAATGACCATATGTAAAAGTTTCACTGGACATTGCATACTTTTATACAATGCACTATAACACAACCACTTTAGGTACCTAACTATATTTAAAACATAGTATTTAATAGTTTTTTTTGGACGCTCCAAAATATGTCCACTGCTTGTCAGCGTGGAGTCAATACTGGTAATGCTGTCCAATCAATTCTTTATCCTTGACGTGACAAGAGAATTGGTATAATGGCCACGCATATCATTTATGGAATCGAAGTAGGGCGGGCGGAAATAAATGTGGGGTAAGGATTTCAGTGCGTGGGCGGTCGAAGCATGGCCTAAGTTATGGGTAATTTTTGACCTACTTTAGACGCGCTAGATGTACTTTATAAAGTTATTAAATTCTTTACTTTGCTTTCTAACTTTATAGGGAAATTTAATTTATACCTACACTTTTTTTTCGTTTTTTATTATCGACATAAGTAGATACTTACTTAATCAATGTTGATTTAAACATTGTTTGGCATCGTACTTAATTAGTGAAATCAGTATGAAAATTTCTTGAAACTTCAATAATAAATCAACATAACTAAACGTTTAAGGCCGAAGTAAATAGAAACATAGCAGCATAAGTATTTTTTCTCAATTCACTACAATTAACCCAACTACCTCGTATTAAGAATTAGTATCTAGTAGTAATTATTTATTTGGTATTAATCAATTACATTACCTGTAACAAATGCAGTGTGCATAGCGCCACAAGCAACTAATTTCAGCTGGTAACCCTCAAACATTTTCTCCATATCAATTTCAGTTGGTTCCGTAACATTTTCCACCTCCTGTGGCAACCCTAACTGTCCTCTCTCGTTGGACCCAAACGCTAGGATCTTTGCCTCGTCCATAGACAAAAGGAATGTGTGTGAAGCTCCGCAGCATGCGCTTTTTATTGGTATCTGTAGAGGTAACACTTCCGGAACAAAGATGGTGGTCGCTGTATTTGGTATACCCAGTTTTTGGTTCTCATTGTCTCCAGTCACGAATACTGCTCCTTGTGCTAAAATGTAAAAATGGATTTATAGGAAGTAGCTTTTATTAAAATATTTTACACCCGACAAATATACCCTCGACTTTGTGTAGAATGAGTATGAGTTCCTCGGGCCTCAAATTATTTCTATACCATAATTTCAGTGGTTTAAACGTGAAATGTCATAATTAACCAACGGTCAGTGCAGTTTAACAGACAGACAAACTTTAGATAGGTAGGTACTTCCGCATTTATAATATTACAAAAATGAAATATATACGTAGTTAAAAGTTGTCCATTTCGAATGATCTGAAATGTTCATTTCATCAACTCTGACATGTACATTTCCTCATTTTTTTAATAAAGGTTTTAAATTTTAATTTTAGGTTCAATACCTCTTCGTGTTTTAGTTGGGGTCTTGAAATTGGATTGTGTAATAGGTCTTTTATAATTTAAATTCAGTGGAGAAATGTACTTTCCACCCACATAATTAAGGCTGTGACGTAAGTACCCATTACTACGCGTTTATTCAATGTTATTTGAAGAACTACTGTAACTTCAATATATTACTTTATAGTAGGTTAGTAAATAACATTCTGAACACAGAATAATTTTATAACCAACTAGCTTCTGCCCGCGACTTTGTCCGCGTGGAACTCCTCCTTTTTTGCAGTCGGTTAAAAAGTAGCCTATGTCCTTTCTCAGGCTCCAGAGTTTCTTTGTACCAAATTTCATTTAAATCGGTCCAGTAGTTTTAGCGTGAAAGCGTAACAGACAGACAGACAGAGTTACTTTCGCATTTATAATATTAGTAGGGATATTAGTAGGGATTTTTATATCGGTAAGGTTGGTCAACCTGTCTATAAGGGTGTGCAATTTAACTTCAGGTATACAGGAAACAGGCAGGCATAATGAAAAAAAATTGGGGTCCTACTACAAATTGAAACTTTTGAACTAGTTCGTGTCGTGACCGATTGCATAGTTGTGGTTTGATGTATTACCCTGTCACGATTCGAACCCAGCACTATTCCACTAAGGGACGTAGGTAATTGCAGCCGCGTGGCGGCACTGTAGTCCAATCTACAGGAGAATTTTATAAGTTGATAACTGAATAATATTTTTTATTTTCCTTTTAGGAGAAAGTTTGTAGGTATCTACTTTTTTTTTTGTACAGGTAACTGTAGTTATGTAACTTATCTATGTCTGTTGCTAATGTTTTTTAACATAAAGCAAAATTTTATTTAAATATACTTATTATTTATTTTTGCTACTGCAAAATTAAGTCTTTATAGGGTCATTTATTTCAACTGTCACAAACTCTAGTAATTTAATTTATTTACGAGCAAAAAATACATTCTAATAAATGCATCATATTTTTCGATAAGTATTTATAGTTAATCTATGGTAGTAGTTAGGTACTAGAGTACTTATTTATCGGTAATTTCATAGTTAAATAGCCATTTAATAGTTAAAAGGGTTCTTTGTAACTAATTGTGGATAGATCAGTACTCTCGATGACTGGGCTATCTATTGATTTTAAGCTCCATGTCAACAAACAGACGACATTGTTTATTGTTACTGACCAATGAAACCTGAAATTTCTATTGAAACTAGTTCATTTAACACAAGTCTATTGGTTCTGAGAAATCGATATTGTTTATTAATTCCCATCTACTTGCGTGCGGCGGTGTTTGTTTACTAAAAGTATTATTCAAATGTTAAAACGTTTTTACGCTTTGGACTTATTAGCGTGGAATTCGATACTTCGAGAAGTTTTAAATTTACTTAGGTATATATCTCATGGAATCTTTTTATTTTCTGAACAAAAGACTTTCTCCCAGGGTTGCCATATTTTTCTAGGGTTGCCATATTCTTCGAGGGTTGCCATATAGATATGCCAATTATTAAAATTAATTCAGCGGTTTAGAAATGAAAACGTTAGATTTTTGGTTTTATAAAAATACTAGCTGAGCTTAGGTATTGATAATTTTAGTTTAAATTATACGATGCTTTTACGCTGATTTTCATCCATCCGTTATTGTTTTCTGCTGATAGGATAACAACCATCCATTGTTCCACACAGACATTCACGTTTATAACACAAGTTGTCATAAAAAAACCTTCCAATATACTATAAGTACTCCTAAATGTTATAGCTCAGCACCCCCTTCAAATATAGGTTTATTACGTATATATATACTCTTAAATTTGACAGCTCAGTATCCAGATCTGATGGTGAAGATATATTTCTAGGTTCCCAGTAAAAAATAGGAAGTCCCTTTTCCACCTCCTCACAGTACTGTCACTTACTCACCAGTAATGAACACCGTATGATAGTACCCGCATTCGACAAAGGCTATTTTTTCCATGAACTTGAGTTCAGTGAACTTGACTGTGGATCTCGTGTCCTCTCCCAGTCCGAGCTGGCCCTCTGAGTTGGAGCCGCAGACGTATACTTTACCATCATCTGGAAGAATGTAGAACTTTAGTGCGAGGTTTCACTGAAAAGTGGCGTTTGTGTTAAATACAACACATGCAAACTTATACGCGTATGTGTGTCTACATGTGTTTATCATAAATGGTGTTGTTAAGTACGTTATTTAAGTGTGGTATCTTAGTTATCAGTTGTCACAATAAGTAAGTACCTAAACTAAATACCTAGTAGTTAAGGCTCGAGAAAGTTGCCTGTAACTTATCTTCCAAAGAAAGTACGGTCTTCAACAACCTAATTGTACCTAATTATGTCTTTTGACAAAGTGAGTCTTTATTGAGTTTATTCCCGTTTCTTCTCAAGTAAGGTTGGTGGGAACTTCTGACCTTTATAAGAGCGTATAAGCCTAAATTGAATAAATACCTATATATTTTTGATACACATACTAAACTGCTTAAAATCTTCAACTTAGTCTGTTGCAGTGGCGTAGCGTGCCTTGTCGGGGCCCCGTATAAAATTTTTTTTGGAGTCCCTTATATGAGGGTAATGATTTTTCAGAAAAAGAAAGTTTTTATTTTTTTTCCCTACACACTTTGGGGGCCCCCGTGGCTCGGGGGCCCCGTATAATTGATAAGGCAAATACGGCGGTAGCTACGCCCCTGGTCTGTTGCCAATATAGCAGTTGACAATGTTTCGCAACGTCAGCCTAAAATTAATGGGTCCGCGACCGTATTAGGTTACCTTTATCCAAAAGTTATCTAGTCTTTATTAGGCCAAATATTTTAGTTATGTTATATCTTTACCAGTGAGCACAGCAGTATGGTTGCTGCCAGCAGACACCTGTCTTATAGCTGACTGGTTGTCTTCGATCTCCACGTACTGCGGCACGGTGTGGTGCTCCATGTCTCCTGTACCCAGCTGACCCTCGTCGTTGCAGCCCACAGAATATATGGAGTTGGAATCTGATTTTTTAAATGTTTTAATAAGTATCTAAAGTCTTTAGAAGTGGTTCTTGACTTGACCATGACCTAACTAGGATCACTGATAATACCTCTCCTCCCAACGACACACTAGCGCGCTAGTCAGCGCTACGCTGTGCTCAGATTTGGCACTTTGAAATTCGGCGTTCGAGATAATTACCGTTACACCCGCGAAATACAAGTTTTACCCTACAGGTGTAATTACCCCCAGGTTAAGAACCATATATATAACTAAAGAGTAACAAACATCCATACATCCATACTTACAAACTTTCGCCTTTATAATAGTAGTAGGATAAGGTCCAGCTTTTATGTTCCACCAATAAATTATAGACCTCACAGGCTAGTTGGAATGGCTTAATAATCACACTAATATTATAAAGGCGAAAGTTTGTGAGTGTGTTTGTTACTCTTTCACGTAAAACTACTAAATGGATTTTCATGATAATTTATAATATTGCTAATAATACATCGGAATAACATATAGGCTATAATAATTTCTGATGCCTTCGCGGATAACATATTGAATTCCAATATATACTTACCTAGGCTATATTTTATAACGATGTTGTAGAAAGTACTCACCGTGTCCAGTCGAAATCGCGGGCAGAACCTAACAAATAATAGGTACCTTCACTAAGACATGCCAGGCCTATGAACTAACCTGTGACGAAGACAGTATGGGCCCGGCCACAGGCCACGAACATGGCTCGGTGTGGCTTGAGCCATTTCACGCAGCTGGGCCGCGTCACCTCGTCCTTATGGCCCAAGCCAAGTTGGCCCCAAGCGTTGCCACCGAATACGAACACTCGGCCATTTTCTGAGAAAAGAGGAGTTCATGAAATTTAGCTTTCCACCAAGATATTTATAAGTTTTCTTCGAGATATTTAGCTTTTTTCCATATATATAACTTTTCTCTTTGTTCGTAATACATGACATTACTAAAATAATTTTAAGAGTATGCGATCATTTTCATTTTTAATGCAATAGATTGGTTTGGTCAATGGGAATGTCGAGTTGATGAAATGGACAACTCTGAAAAGTACATTTCCCACACGCACTTTCCTTTTCAACAGATACAACGAAAAGCTTTTGTTGTACTTATTAATCTGTCACTCATACTTAAACTCCTGTCATCATACTTTTGGATTGAATGAAAGACCGATAGATAGCGAAAGGTGCTTTATCGGACAAAACCTTAGGTACAGTCAGAGTCAGAGATATAATATGACGCCGTATACTAGACTAGCTGTGCCCGCGACTTCGTCCCCGTGGAATAGTAATCTATACTAATATTATAAAGCTGAAGAGTTTGTTTCTTTGAACGCGCTAATCTCAGGAACTACTGGTTCGAATTCAAAAATTCTTTTTTTGTTGGATAGACCATTTATCGAGGAAGGCTTTAGGCTATATAACATCACGCTGCGACCAACAGGAGCGAAGAAACAGTGGAAAATGTGTAAAAAACGGGGAAAATATGAAGCCTTATGAAGAACTAGCTGTGCCCGCGACTTCGTCCCCGTGGAATAGTAATTGTTCCTGAGATTAGCGCGTTCAAACAAACAAACTCTTCAGCTTTATAATATTAGTATAGAAGTATAGATATGCGGTTACTTAGTGGGGTCAGATGCTGACTGTACTACATCTTGAGATAGCTTTTGTTTCTCTACGGTGTATTATCTGACGTTTGACTCACGACAGATGACAGCGCTGTGCTCGTCGCCGCAGGAGATGGCGACGATAGGGTCGCTCTTGATGAAGAAGTGGCTCGGCTCATTGTCGGCGAAGTGAGACTTGCCGAATGTGAACACCGCACCAGTTTCTGTAGAAAATTAAATACACATTATATTATACTAGCGACCCGTTCCGGCTTCATTAGGGTACTATAAACCTTGCTCTTGAATCAGTTTATCTATTAAAAAAACCGCATCAAAATCCGTTGCGTAGTTTTAAAGATTTAAGCGTACCTACGGATATAGGGACAGAAAAAGCGACTTTGTTTTATACTATGTAGTGACTAGCGACCAGTCCCGGCGTCGCACGAGACTTCTCACAATAGGCATGACGAAATTTTTTTTTACTTTGTCCATTAAGATTGCTAAAATATATTGGACACGTAGTTTTTCTTTTCTCAATCGAACAATAAATGCCAAAGATAAGCGCATCCAAAGTTAAAGGGAGTGGGGGGCTGGTGACGTCACGGCTAGGTATAAATTGTACCATATCATGACGTCATGTGCCCCTACTCCTGAACTTTAGAAGCATTTATCTTTGGCATTGTTTATTTGTTTGAGAATAAAAATACATGACGAATTATTTTTAATGATCTAACTTATGGACTAAATAGAATTTAGTTTTTTTACCCAGTCATCATCCCTATTGGTCACAATTACTGTTTTAAATAAATAATATCAATTCGAAGATCATAGATAATAACTATACTTAGTTAAAATATCTACAAACAAAAAAAGTTCAAAAACAATTTTATAACAAAACCGCCTATAAAACACGCGTGAACAATTTTTTACGCTATGACCTAACCTCAAATTTCAATAACGTTCTTGAAACACTTTCTAAGAATTATTTCAGTCTATAATTTCCATATTCATCAAGAAAGTGACGTCATGGGTGGGTCGAAAATTACCAAGTTTTTAATAAAAGCGTTGAGCTATTATTTGGAGCCACGTAACTTCCGTTGTATGACCTTGGTAGGCCTTCACGGAGCTTATCAGATCGCTGAAGATTAATATCATCCTATTTACCTACCGTCTTTGTTTAGAATTCATGTAAATTGGGCCGTGAGCTTTTGATTTCGTAAGCTTTATTTCTATGTAGAGCTTTAACGTTGCCTAAAAGAATGCGTCAATTCTTTCAGTGATTGATAAATGTTGGAACAATTTACGATTTGCAATGTAAGCTTTGGTTATTCTCAAACTAAGCTAAGACTACTACCTACTATCACACTATTTTTCAACCAAATCAATGCCAAATCATAAAATAAATTACCAAAAAAGAAATCTTTAGGTTTGTCTCATAACATTTAGAGGTATGAAAAATAGACGTTGACGGATTCTCATACCTACCCGATATGTACACAAAAATCGGTCCAGCCAGTCGGAAAAGTTTGGTAACAAACACAGCGATACAAGAATTTTGTATATTATATTTTTATTTTCTCATATACAGTAGGTATTTTGGAGAGTCGAAGCAAAGTAAGCACCAAACTGTGTAATTATTAAGGTACCTACCTACTTATATAATTATTAGTTAGCCACATGTATTATTGGAATGAAACAACTTTAACTCGCGTATTTTATTTTATTGGCTGACGTTTCGGAGCCTTTACAGATTCCATAATCGTAGCACGACTGAGCTGACAATAGTCTTATGCTGAAGTCTTTAGCATAAGACTATTGTCAGCTCAGGCTCCAAAACGTCAGCCAATAAAATAAAATACGCGAGTTGAATCCGTTTAAAGTTGTTTCATTCCAATGTATAATAACCGCGAAGGCATCAAAAATTATCACCTTGTATTATTATTTTCGTCAAAAATAAAGTTCACAAGTTCAAAACCCTGTAAAACGTCAATTCTATTTCATTTCTGTACATCTGTTAATTCTCACAGGAAACTATTACTTATATTATGAATCGATGAGGAAATGTAAAAACGATATTAATAAATAACGGATGTGTTTAGAAATACGTACTCGACGTGCCTAAATTCAAAACAATAAGTTTTAAATTACTATTATATTATTAACTAGCGGTTCGCCCCGGCTTCCCACGGATCTATTTTTATTTTCCAAATATAATACTCTATAGCCTATGTCACTCGGGAATAGTGTAGCTTCCCAACGCGGCAACGGTGAAAGAATATTTCAAATCGGTCCTGTCCTTTTGGAGCCTTTTAAATCCAAATAAAAAACAAACATACAAACCTCTCCTCTTTATTATATTAGTAAGTATAGATTATATTAGAGTGGATACGTTTTTGCATTTCACTATTTGAAGGGCACTTTCTTAAGATAATCTACTTATAGAAGTAATCGATATCTATTTTAGCACTTAATTGCGTGACGCTTTTAACTTACATAACGTCAAAGGTATAATAAAAATACGTTAATTGTGATTCATTAGAAAAAAAGCTGTAATCTTGCGTGAAAAAGTAACCTTTTCTTTAATAAGTACCTATGCACTATAATTTATGCTAAAGGAAAAGTTAACTTGACTGACATTCATG
Source organism: Polylopha cassiicola (assembly GCA_038024825.1). Lineage (NCBI taxonomy): Eukaryota > Metazoa > Arthropoda > Insecta > Lepidoptera > Tortricidae > Polylopha > Polylopha cassiicola. The sequence goes on along the minus strand of CP149052.1, from coordinate 11,334,909 downwards.
CGCTAAACTATAAGTGTTAGAAACTTGAAATTATGCACATAGGTTCCTTTTATAACGTAGGGGGCACTAAAAAAATATTTTTGAAAATTCACCCCCTAAGAGGGTAAAATGGGGGTGCAAAGTTAGTATGAAACTTTGCTATTTTTGAAGTGACTAATAGGAGCGGAGCAGTACCATACTATTTCACGCGGGCTTAAATTAATATCATATAGAACTGAATAGATTTTCGTTTGTTTGTTAAAATTCGAGAACTGGACTGATTTGGTTACATTTGTTTTTGAAATATTCGTTGAAGTGCAGGGAAGGTTTTTACATTGAGGAAATTTGGAAAAAAGAAAACTTATAAAATCGCTGGATGGTTACAAATTTATACAAGAATTCCTTATATTAAAATTCTAGCGACCCGCCCGGCTTCAAATGGAAAAAAAACCGCATCAAAATCCGTTGCGCAGTTTTAAAGATTTAAGCGTACATAGAGATATAGGGACAGAAAAAGCGCCTTTGTTTTATACTATGTAGTGAAGGAGATAGGAGCATTGTAAATAGAACTTAACACACATTTAACCATTTTTTTTTTTTTCTGTTAGTTGACAATGTAATTAGCCCTGAGGCTATTATTACTCCACAGGAGTGGGAGCCTTCCAGAAGGGAAGACTCGACCAAATTATACTATATTAGTTATTATTTACATTGAATGTACCTGGACCAAAGCGTTCCAGGTAGGTACCTTTGTCTGTCATATTTGTCTTCCCAGACCGGTCGTCTGGGAAGAGGTCGGATACGACATATTTAACCAGTAAAGTCAATTAAATACATATTACTTTAAACATTTTTACTGAACTCTAAAACAACACCTTACAGAATTCTTAACAAAAGTACAAAAATAACCTCAAAGTACTACATCATCGGAGGCGGTACAGTCGCATGCAAAACTAACATTAGCATAGGTAATGTTGTGGTTATATGGTAATACGGTGAGACTCTTGACATTGTGGTTATTGCGTACTACGGTAATTAGAAGGAATTTCTTATAAGGACATATTATATTTAAGTACTAGCTTCTGCCCGCGACTTCGTCTGCGCACGATGAGTACTTCACACAATATCGTTATAAAATATAGCCTATATGTTATTCTGATGTATAAGCTATATTGTGGTAAAGTTTCGTTTAAATCCATTCAGTAGTTTTTACGTGAAAGAGTAACAAACATCCATACATCCATACTTACAAACATTCGCCTTTATAATAGTAGTAGGAAGTAGACAGCTCCTTATAAATGTGTTTTTTTTTAATACGAAGATTTTGCGTATAGTTTATGACATATTTTTAGAATAAAACTATGAAATGGTACCTTATTTTTACTGATTTTTTTTTATGATAGGTAATATCACAGTAGGCAATGTCGGTACACGAAATATTGTTCTTAGAAAATTATTGAATGATTTGTTTAATTTTATATAATCACCTAATTCTGTAGAACAAAATAATAAACGAAATAAACGAAAATTAGTAACTAAAAAGTACCCAGTTGAACATTACGAAAACAGATTAGGTACCTACAAAGTAGTTTTTTTTTTAAATAATTGAGCCGTTTTGGCATGAGCCCAATTTCGAGTTTTAAGTTCTTAGAAAAATGCTGCAACCAAAAATACTCTTTGTTAATGAATGGACGTTTTAAATATGATAAAAATGGTAACATTATTGAATTTGTATTTGGTAAGTTTAAAAAAATTTAATACTAGGTACATAATATATATTTATGTATAAATTTAACATTCATATTACATAAAAAAAAAAGTAATCTATCGAAACTTTTTAGCAATGATTTAACAAACATCAATTAAAACTACAGGTTATAACTGAACAGCCATTTTTTTTTCTAAATAATGATATGTATTTATTCTATGGCTTAACTTATTCATAGAGTAAGTACCTACACTTTTAAGGTTGCATGACTAGGTGCATATCATCTACTGCATCTATATGCAGCATATGATATCAATATAAGACCGTAAAGTCGTGATCATTGGTTATAAAAAGTTTACGAAATTGCAGACAATTTGTGAATATGTGATATATCTTTTGAAACTATGCCAGCGATTTGAAAAGGTTTACTACTTACTACTTTTACTATATGTATCGATTTTAGTTTAAAGTTAACTTTACCTTTGTTTTCCACGCTACTTTTACTGGGTGTACTTATTTTAAAATAATGGTTAGAAGGCAATAGCGCGAAAATAATAACAAAAAGTATTTAAACTTATTAAAAAGTAGTCACGAAAATTTAAAAAAAAACATTTGAAGTAGAAAAATCTTATCGAGTCCACACGCAAAAAATATTTTGCTTGTGAGATCGATAAATAAATCATTTAATTAGGTATATGTACCCAGTTACTTTTTAAGACAGTAAGTATCTTAAATCTTAGATTAATATTTAAAATAAAAAAAGACGTTATCACTTGTCTATGGCACCCTAAACCACAGACTTAAAAATTAAAAAAAAACTTTTCCCATTCAGCCAAGATTTTAGAATTTTATAAATAGAACACGGACCTGGTATGTCGTCTGTCATGGCGGCTAGTACATCGCGGATCGACCGGTCGACCGCGGCGCGTCGACTGACCACTGCCCGCCATCAGCCATGTGCCACCCTTGTTACCACCATATAAACATTGCTCTAATACTTACTGGAAACGTTTATAGTACAGCTTCTGCCTGCGACTTCGTCCGCGTGGAACTTCTTTTTTGCAGTCGGTTAAAAAGTAGCCTATGTCCTTTCCAGAGTTTCTTTGTACCAAATTTCATTTAAATCGGTCCAGTAGTTTTAGCGTGAAAGCGTAACATACAGACAGACAGACAGACAGAGTTACTTTTGCATTTATAATATCATTAGTTAGGATGTATAATTGTCTATGATAGCAAAATTCATGTGGGCAATTTTGACTGTAGTAGGTTTTTTCTGGCAACATTTTTTTCAAACAATTAAATGGCGTTAAATGGACCGTAACTATTACTGAGAATACGCTATTTGTTTGTCCGTCCGTCTGTAACCTGTATCTAATATAGATACCTACTTATTTCTTTTGGCCGGTTTTTTTACTTAGACGAAAAAAATGGAGTTTGATTTTTCAGACCTCTTGAAACTTAAGTAATTTCTTTGAAAATTTTATATCTTTGTTTAATTATAAGAGCCGTAAAACTTATGGTAACCAAATCTAGTAGACCTTTCACCTCGACCTCTAACTATTAAGGAATGAACAAGACTGGCATAACGTGTAAAATCTCAGAGCTCTACTTATAATGGAAAAAATAACTCTTAGTCTAGCAAGGAATTGCTGGCAATTTTTATTAAATAGACTGATTTACAGAGCTAGAATTGTTTTCAAAAACTATTAATTTCGTTTGTCTAGCGCGGTTTAAAATTTACGATCTTTTTTAGCCCACTGTTACTAGTATCTGTTAAATTGTATAAAAAAATATAGGTACAAGCAATTTTATAGTCATTGAATTAATAATGACTATAAATAATATTTTTTTCTGATGCCTTCGCGGTTATTACACATTGGAATGAAACAACTATTAACGGATTTAACTCGCAAATAAAATAAAATAAAAATACGCGAGTTAAATCCGTTAATAGTTGTTTCATTCCAATGACTATAAATATTACTATATTCACCACGTAGAGCCGACAAAAAAGTTACTGATTTTTTTAAAGTTTAAATAACCATTTATTAAAACGATAATAATAATTTCTGATGTCTTCACGATTATTACACATTAGAATGAAACAATTATAACGTATTTAAGTAGGTACCTCGGTATTTCATTATATTTGCTGACGTTTCGAAAAGTTTACAGTTCTCATATAAAGTCAGCAAAGGAAATAAAATATGCGAGTTAAATACGTTATAAGTAATTATTTAATTCCAGAGACTAAAATTTTTGATTGGAAAATAATAGCAGAAAAACTCATGTCTCAAATAATTTCTTAAGCCTGACAGATTTTTGCGTGTGACATTCCAAATTCAAATCATACATTACAACACGAAAGAAAATGATTTTAAGTTCACAAACCTTCTGTAGTTCATTACCTTAAGGTAAACGACTCTCTTATTCTTATAAACCAATGTCGTTTATTTCCAACACAAACGGCAGGGAAATAAGTATTTTTTAATGTAAGAAATACGGTCCAATTTTGATTGTTTCGTAGATTTATTTAGCTATTAAAAAGACGGAGGCAAACGTCTTAGTTTGGCCAGTTACCTCCGATAACACCCCTATACATATTTAATAAGCGAATTGCGTGTATAAATGCCAATGAACTAAACTATTAAGGTATTTAACATTGGCTATCGTATTGGAAATAACTAGTTATATTTTCGTTACATTTGATTTAAGTTTTAATAAAATTCGTCTATTATTTTTCGTTACTACGCCAACGCTCTTTTTAATAGAAGTGATTTTTACATCTGGCACTTCTTAGTTGCCAGATGTAAAAATCACTTTTATTATTACTAAAAATATTTTACTTAAATATACTTTATAATATTAAAAATTGAACTAATTTGACGTTGACTTTGACTTTGACTTTGATCTAAGGGTGATGACGTAAAGATAATGACTTTGCACTATATTAAATTAGCTTTATTACATTGTAAGGATATAAGGATTAAGTAGACCGTAGGTATTTACTAAATAAATACTTTCGGGAGTACATTGGCAAATTGAAACACATTTTACATTAATATTGTACCTATGTATATATTAATAAATTACTACAATTGGTTATAGGGACATTTTAAATAATACTTAATTCAAATCTACACAACTATTATATAAAGAGGAAAGATTTATAAACTCAAAACCTACTGTACCGATTTCCAAAAATATTTCAGCATTGGAAAGCTACATTTACCCTGAGTAACATAGGCTGTATAATATTTTGAAAACAATAATTAGGGATCCGTGCGAAGCCGGGGCGGGCTGTTAACTAAAGTATTAACTAACTTTGAGTTTTTAATTACGCAAATGAGTTCAGTTCTAGCAGGTAGCTAATATGAGACTATTCATTTTGATTATGTTCAGGCAGATTTTAGGTTATTTTCTTACACTTGTTTTTCTTTACAAAAAAAAAGAACATTTTATGGCATTTGACGGCCTGTTGGTCTAGTGGTCAGAGGCCCTGACTACGAAACCGGAGGTTGCGGGTTCGAATCCCGCTAGGGGCAGATGTCAATGTGATGAGCACTGGCATCTGTACCTGAGTCTTGGATGTCTTATATGTATTTATGTATATTTATCCGTTGTCTAGTACCCATAGTACAAGCTTTGCTTAGTTTGGGACTAGATCAATTGGTGTGAATTGTCCAAAGATATTATTATTATTATTATTAAATTATTTTATGCTTATGTTAACATTATCTGCTCGGCTAGCACGTGTTTTTGTCACTCGAGAAAGTATTTGTCACTGTCATACTTTTGAAATGAGTAAAATAGCGAGAATGACATATGCTTTGTCGCGTGGCAAAAACCTGTCATGTTCCTTCTAAAGCTCCAAAAAACAATTAGTTCTTTATTACAATGTACCAATCTAAATTCAATCGATATCTATGGTTCGATAGGTACCATTAATTATTAATGATTAGATTACATTTGCACCAAGTCAAGAGTAATTAGAATAAGCACGCTACCTCACATTAAGACATAGGTGTGGGTTCATGTCCTGCTGAGGGTTGCCATCTCTAAAATTTGCCGACCCGGACAAGCCGTGTGAAATACCCGGATTTTGGAGCCCAGAACCCGGACATATCAGCATAAACCAAGGTCAATAGTTTTTGACACAAAAAAAGCTTTTAAAGTTGCAGTTTTATTTTTTACGCTCCCCGGACACCCTCTAAACTAGGACGAATTCGGGGATACCCTGACGGATGGCAACCATTCACTGAGGTCTCTATTTTTTCTACTCTTTTCTTGGTACAAAAATTATGAATTAGTCATTTTATTATAATAAAACTAATATTAATATAAGCTAACGTGTTTGATAAGGATCAGAATGTTGCGTGACGGATCCTCGTCAATCTAGAGCTATTATAGGACCTAGGTATATCATACGACCTAAACATACGACTAACATATCCTATTAACATACTGATTCATTACTATGCATATTAAAATGCTATCATATCCATAAATTTAATTGCCTCGAAAAATATAAACAGAGCATGACTTAAAATTACATAAAATAAGTAATATAATTATATTATCTGCAATATTATCTTTATTATTACTATAGGGGTATAGAGGGATATATAAAAATACTTACAGGCTAGTGAGTTTATCAATTAGCTAGCAAGTTAGTCAGTAGGTAAACAAGAAATTCTCTAAATTGACAGTTATTATTGACATAGGCGATGAGTCGAACTTTTTCATGTTATTAAGTAAACATTTGAACGTAAAGAAGTTAACCAGTGAAATAAACTCCCACCCAGTCAATGAGACAATTTCACACACACGTCACTTTGACTGTGACATCGACACATCAATTCGACTTGCCGGATGTACTCGAATATCGTCTAATTGCAATTTTGTACAAATTAATAAACTCTGTATACAAACTAGGCTCTCTCTTGCAATTGAATTCTCTTGTGGCACACACAGGCTCCTCTCCCTTGTATATCGCTTTATTATAATTTATATTCAACCTCTTAGCTTCGACTAATATTTCGTTGAGACAAGCACATTGCCAGGGATTCTGGTTGAAATATATATTGCTCAATATCGCTCCAGACTTACGGAGGTCGGAGCAAAAATTTGCATCCAAATTCGTAAACCTATTGCTGGCCAGGTTCAAGGTCTTTAATTCGGTTCCTTTGAAAGCATTCACTGGCGCGTACTGGATCATGTTATGCGACAGATCGATCTCTCCCAAATCAAACATCCCTTGAAAAAGCGTTTCCGCTATTTGAACAATTTTATTATTTCCCAATTGGATTCTTTTCAGATTTTTCAATGGCTTGAAGACTTCTTCTTGCATATCCTTAATAAGGTTGTCGGCCAAATCAAGAATACCTAAATTTTCCAAATAATCAAATAACCTTGGATTGTCTAATTTCGAAATGGCATTCGATGATAGTTTGAGATGGTTCATTGTCCTTAAATTAGGCTGCGTCGCGAACATTGGTACTTCATTCAGAGAACATCGATGTAGATCCAAGAACTTCAGAGCTCGACATGCTTGCAGCGTGTTGTGTGCAACTTCACTCATATCGTATCCCGTGAAGACGACGACCTCAAGCTTGGGACAATGTTGCAGCAATTCTGGGTGTATCGTTCTGTCGTTTATTCTTGATACGCTCAAAAGATAAATCTGATATATATCAAATGATCCCACTGTACTTAGATCCGGAAGAATTATTCTACTAAGGTTTAATTCTTTAAGGTTAGGAGAGTGATCAAAGAGTCCTAAAGGGAGATGCATGTCATTCAAAGACAAGTCTAGGTATTCTAGCGTAGGTACTGCGCGAAATACGTATAAGTCAAAGTCAATAATTCGGCAGTTTCTTAGAATTATTGTTTTGTAGGCCCCGCGGATGAAATAACTACTAATTATACTGTTAGTATTTGATGCGTAACATTTTACGATGCCTTCTCGTTCATCTTTTGAACATAATGGTTCACTTCCACAAACGCATGTAAACAGAGTTCCGAATACGATAAAAACTCGTTTAAGAGAGATCATCGTTCCAGTAAGGAAAATTGTGATTTTTCAATTCTGTAAATGAAATTTTACTTCTATAAAATTAAAAACTCATAAATATGTTACAAAATTAACGTCATAAATATAATAGAAGTCTAGTAGAGATAACTTCAATCATAATTTAAAATAAACATAATGCTTCAGTTGAGTTACCTTTTTGTACTCAGTTTTGTTTCCTGGCTTTATTGATTTTGTTACACTTTAACGTCAATCACAAATATGAAACTAAAAACGTAAAAAAATCGTAAATAATACAAATTTATAAAAACAAAACTACGTTGAAAACACCCGCTCGAGAATAAAAGTGAATACAAACTGGTCCTGGCACTACATTTACAGATGATTCTGCTTGGAACATGTTTTGAGTTTTTATTTTTACACAATAATTATACCAATACGGTTCTCTCTTACATCGACTTTACTTCCATACCTTTTTAAATATTGTAAGTATTACATCATAAGAACTCTTCTAAAAAAATCTTGTCGTTTTTTAAAGAGTGCTTAAGTAAATTATTATCATTGACTTGTATGAAACAAGTATTAATAGTAGTATACTAATATTAATTACCCACAAAAAATATATAATAATAATAATATATACCTATATGCGTCGACTTGACAACCTCCCCCGTCTTTTTGGTCGGTTGAAAAACTCTTTCAACCCCGCAGATCGTAGAGACCTGATTCTTGGAGGGTGTGTTCATTCTATGACGTTGACGAGACGAAAATCAAGGATTTTTCGAAATTCTATCCTTAAGGGCGTTAGAAATGGTTGCAAAGTGTGTATGGCAAAACGTGATTTTTTGGTCTAATCTATTTCAAATTTTGCATAAGCATTCTTTAACAGAAATAATGGAAGACGTTGGTTTGGGGTTAAAAAGTAAACGAACGAAGTTGCGGGAAAAAACTAGTAAATAAATAAATTTTAAATAAAATAATGTTATGTTCTTATAGTGAGACAATCTGTTCTCAAGTGTCAGTCAGTAGGCTAACTAAACTCACGTCACGGGCGCTGTCAGCTGTCAGTTGGACTTGGCTGATTTATATACGACGACCTCAAGCTTGGGACAATGTCGCAGCAATTCTGGGTGTATCGTTCTGTTCATTATTCTTGATGGGCTCAAAAGATAGGACTGAGATCGATGAAATGATCCTACTTGACGTAGATCCGGAAGAATTATTCTACTAAGGTTTAATTCTTTAAGGTTATGAGAGTAATCAAAGAGTCCTAAAGGCAGATGCATGTCGTTCAAAGACAAGTCTAGGTATTCTAGCGTAGGTACTGCGCGAAATGCGTCCGTCTCAAAGTCAATAATTCGGCAATTACTTAGGATGACCGTTTTGTAGGTACCGTGGATGAAATCGCTGCTAATTAGACTGTTCGCATTCGATGCGAAACATGTAATGATGCCTTCTCGTTCATCATTCGAACATAATGGTTCATTTCCAAAAACACATGTAAGCAGAGTCCCGAATATGATTGAAACTCGTTTAAGAGAGATCATTGTTCAAAATGAGCCAATAAGGAGTTTTCAATCCTGTAAATAAATTTTTACGTACTTATATGAAATCAAAAAGTCATAAATATGTTAAAATTAACATCAAAAAATTAATGACATTAAATATTTTATCATTTCTAAAACAGAAAGAACATTTTTGCTTCTGTTAAGTTACCTTTATGTAGTTCCTCACTTTTACTACTTCTCTGGTTTTATTACACTTTGACGTCAATCACAAATATGAAACCAAAAATGTAAACAAAAACATAAAAATTACATATTTATAAAAACAAAACTACGTTGAAAACACCCGCTCGAGAATAAAAGTGAATATAAACTGGTACTAGCGCTACATATCCAGGTGATTCAGCTTGGAACATGTTTTTTATTTTTGTTCAAAAATATCAATACGGTTCTCTCTTACAGCAAATCTACACAAGCCTTTTTAAACTGTAAATACTTGGTCTTAAGAACTCTTTTAACAATTCTGAAGTCGATTTTAAAATAGGTAGTGGTTAAGTATTTTAACATTGACCTGTACCCAATTAAGGCCGTATGATACATACTTTAATACCCACAAAAACCTCAACAAGTAGGTACGGTAAAGTTTTCGAAACGTCAGGAAATATAATAAAATGCGCGAGTTAAAGCCGTTAAAGTTGTTTCATTGAATATTTTCATATATTATTATTATTAAAGAAATGCATAGGCAACCTTAATAAAACTTGATTCTTATAGATTTGCACATTTCATAAATACGTGGGTGGATCAAAAAGTACCCGTGTTAAGACAGAAAAAACTTTTTTTTTAAAGATTTATTTTTTATTTTTTAACATAATTTCCTTCGAGGTCTTTACACATAACCCCACCTTTTTACCACTTTTTTAACCACTCGAAAAGTATGTTTTTTCAAACCCTTTAAAATACGCTTCTGATTCGGCAACCATCTCTTCGTTTGAGCTGATTTTTTTAACCCCCGAGCCAAGTTTTCATGTTGAGGCACCAAAAGACGTCGTAGGACGTCAGATCAATTAATTATGGTGGGTGAAGCAACAATTCGTAGCGAAATTCCACTAATTTGACAGCGACAAACCTGGATGAATGTGCTGGTGCGTTATCGGGGCCATACAGCATTTTTTCCTAGCAAAATGGGGCCTATGGTGTATTCTTAAGTTTTTTATCGAATCGGTCCAATAATTCACTATAATATTGCCCTGTGATTGTTCTTTCTTTCTGTAAAGATGTTAATAAGGAATATTCCCTTCGAATCCCAAAAAAATCCTGGCCATGACTTTTTCGGCAGATGGGACCGTTTTCGCCTTCTTTGGAGGAGATTCATATGGGAAAATCTATTTTTTGGACTCGCTTGGTCTCTAGCCTATAATAATAGACTCAGGTTTCGTTAACAGTCATAACTCGAGACAAAAACTCCATCGGGTTTCGCTTAAACAGATCCAAACATTGCTTTGACATTGACATTGAATCCGATTATTTTCATCTGTGGGTAAACGCGGCAGCCAAAGGGCGGACATCATTTTCTTGTGCAATTTATTACATAATATACTGAAAAATGTTCTGTACGACACGCCTACAATGTCAGCTAATTCGCAAATTTTAGTTCGTCGATCTGCGATAATCATGTCATGAACTTTTTTAATGACCTCTTCGGAAACCACGTCTGGCGGGCGACCTGGCCGGTCTTCATCAAAAACAGTTGTGTGCCACGTTTAAATTCATGGAACCAAAATCCGACGGTTGTCACAGAAGGCGAAAGGCCCCCATAGACAGCATCCAACTTTACTTTTATTTCATCGCATGTTCTTCCATCTAAAAATAAAAACCGAATTACGAAACGATGTTGATCTTTTTCCATGTCGCCGCGAAATGCAACACTCTTGTGATAAAACTGGCCACTAAATAAAAGGTAATGTATTGTTTTTAAACAAATATATATTTTTTAATTTCTTAATACCTTATGTACACGATGATAATAACAACATAGCTCAACGACATCGTCTGTTTCCAAACGCGGGTACTTTTTGATCCACCCATGTATATTAAATCTTAGACTTTACCATAAGACTATTGTCAGCTCAGTCGTGCTACGTTTATGGAATCTGTAAAGGCTCCGAAACGTCAGCCAATACGCGAGTTGAATCCGGCTATAGTCGTTTCATTCGAATGTTAAATCTTTATTTTGTCTACTGTATTTAGGTAGATAGATCACACCAGACATAATCAATTACCAAGGAAGAGACTGCCAATCATTCAATGACTTGGACTAGTGGTCTACCAGGGTCTGATGGCAAAAAGAGAAAAAAGAAATTGACGCTTGCAATATTAGGGAAATTGGAATAAACTTAATAACTAACTTTTTAAACCTTTTTTGCCGTCTGATTCTGGTAGACGTACAATTATTAAGAGAATCTGACACTAACACTTCAATTTGATTTGGTTCATATATTTTATACGTGAGTTTGTCCTAATTATAATTGCTATTATTTGTAAGATTGTTAAAAATAGACAGTATTATTATTGAGGTAAGTAATTATATAACCTGTTCTTTCGGTGTATTAATTCGCAGTAATGCCATGTAAGCCAATTGAAATAAAAATATATCTATGTATATATTTGGTCGTATATAATCAGTAAGCTAACTAAAGTGAGAAGTCAGGGGCGCTGTCAGCTGTCAGCTGTCAGTTGAACTTGCCTGATGTATATCGTCGAATCGCAGTTTTGTACATATCATTAAATTCCTCATTGAAACTAGTCTGTCTCTTGCAATTGAATTCTCTTGTAACACACACAGGCACCTCCCCATTGTACTTTGCTTTATTATAATTTATATTCATCTTCTTAGCTTCGATTAATATTTCGTTGAGACAAGCACATTGCCAGGGATTCTGGTTGAAATAAAACTTGCTCAAAGTAACCCCGGAATTGCGAAGCTCCAAACAAAAGTTCGCCTCCAAATATGTAAACTTGTTGTCAGCCAGGTTCAAGTTCTTTAATTTAGTATCTCTAAACGCATTTACTGGTACGTACTCGATCAAGTTGTGAGCCAAATTAATGTTTCCCAAATCAGACATCCCCTGAAAAAGTGTATTGGGAATCCGCTTGATTTTATTATTCTGCAAATGGATTACTTTCAATTTTTTCAACGGTTTGAAAACCTCCTCCTTTATGAGTTCAATAAAATTGTAGCTCAAATCGAGAATACCTAAATTTTCCAAATTATCAAATATACTTGGATTGTCCAATGTCGTAATGGCATTCGATGATAGTTTAAGATGGTTCATTGTCCTTAAATTTGGCTGCGTCGCGAACATTGGTACTTCGTTCAGAGAACATCGATGTAGATCCAAGAACTTCAGAGCTCGACATGCCTGCAGCGTGTTGTGTGCAACTTCACTCATGTCGTATCCCGTGAAGACGACGACCTCAAGCTTAGGACAATGTCGCAGCAATTGCGGATGTATCGCTCTCTCTATTATTCTGGTAGGTTCCTTCAGGAAAAGAAGTCCAATTGAACCTGTGAACTTTTTTGAATCTTCTAATGGAGTACTAGCAAGTGATGATATATACCACTCACTTCTAGTAAGATTCAATTCTTTTAGATTAGGTGTATTATCGAACAGTCCGAGAGGAAGGTACATGTCATTCAGAGACAAATCGAGGTGTTCTAACATAGGTACTCCTTTAAAAACGTCTTTGTTTGCGTCATAGATTTTACAATCTCTTAAGATAATTTTCTTAATGCTTGAGCTTTCTTGGATAAGATATCTTCGAAGCAAATAGTTGTCTGTTCCAGCAATGCATGTGTAGGTATCCCCATTAAGCGAGCAAGTCGGGTCGCCAGACACGCTTGCAATGATACTCATAAAAAGAAGGTTACTCAAGGTCGGTATAAGGAAAATGTTGGGCATATTGTGTTCCTGGAATGTAAACATTGTTCTGTAAAATCGTAAAATATATTATATTTTTTGCACACTATTAATAAAGTATTAAGGTACGTAACGTTCTTAAAATCCCAAGTTTTAGATAAGTGGCCGCTCGAAAGTTATTTTTGGAACAACAATAGTATGAGATAACGCACCCCTAGATCTAAAGGGAGCTAACTCAGAAAAAGTAACTTTTTCGGGAGAGGCGAAATTGTTGTAAGGAATCGGATCCTTTTTTTAAGCGTGTGTTTAATTAAAATCTTCAGATTTTTGAGTTAGCTCCCTTTAGATCTAGGTGTGCGATAAGTGACCAACATTTGACATTGACCTATGGCCTTAAGTTTAATGTATCATTTTAAACAATAGTAACTTCATGGAAAATGTAAAAGAATATAAGAACTACATTTGTCATTACATATGTACATTAAGTAGGTATTCCTATTTAAATAAGTACATACGTTAAGTAAATCAGTAATTTCACCAGTAGATTTTAGCTAAATTAATATTGTAGCACACAATTTGCCTTCGTTTTAATTAATTACATACAACTTCTCTTCGCAAGATGTATGTAGGTAAGCGTTCTTTTAGAACATTATGTGATTCTTTTCATAGCAATGTTTCCGAACGTAGTGATAATCGAGACACTTTTATTAACCAATCATATGTCGCCGTTTTGTTGGTTTACAATGAAATGTGCTCTGATTGGTCACATAAATCATCGCTATTAATTTAAAAATACGTTCGGAAATATGCGAATAAATTATTGTTTTCCTTTTCTTCTTTACTGAAATATCATCTAAAAAATCTTAGAACACCTTTTTAAAAATAGTATTTTATTTTTTTTTATTTCAAGAAGAGTTTGAGTTTTAAGAAATTATGAGACAAAGGTAATTGAATTGAGATGATTCATAGTGTACTTGTTGATATTTATAAACCAACAGGTTTTATCCTTACTATGTCCTAGTTCCTACCTAATTTCTCGTTTTCGTAAAAATTGATATGTTGCTATTCGAAAAAACTAATTCGATATTTAACTATTCTGAACAAATAATATTATAAACAAGAAAATTTTGTTTGTCATTTCTGATGCTTTCGTATTACACATTGGAATGAAACAGCTATAAACGGATTTTACTCGCTTATTTTATTTTATTGACGTTTCAGAACCTTTACAGTTCCCGTAATCGTAGCACGAATGGAGCTTATAGTCTAACGCTATAGTGATAAATCACTATAAATCCTTTTATAGTTATTTTATTCAAATAAATATTTGTAATAGCATAAGACTATTGTCAGCTGAGGAGTGCTACGATTATGGAATCCGTAAAGGCTTCGAAACGACAGCCAATAAAATAAAATACGCGAGTTAAATCCGTTTAAAGCTGTTTCATTTAAATGTATAATAACCGCGAAGGCATTAGAAATCATTATATTTGTTATAGAGTTGCTAGCGGTCCCGGCAGACTTCGTCCCGCCCGGAAAAAAAAATTTAAAGGTGGACAACCCTTATCACTAAGGGGTATGAAAAATAGATGTTGGCCGATTCTCAGACCTACTCAATACGCTCACAAAATTTCATGAGAATCGGTCAAGCCGTTTCGGACGAGTATGGGAACGAAAACTGTGACACGAGAATTTTATATAAGTATAAGATTTAACAGAAACAACCGGTAGTGTTAAATAGAGCTTTAAATAGGTAGGTAAGTACAGAAAATTTGCGCCGTGTATGTACAGCATACAATCTGTACGTTAATCGTTCAAACAAAACACAACTAGGTTGTGTTTGCCTACTGTAAGGTCACGGCTTGTGAACTAGGCTAGAAATTAGAACTTACTAGACACAAAAAAGTCTAAGGGTCTAGGTTTGTAGAACTACACACGGCGCAAATTTTCTGAACTTACCTATTTAAAGCTCTATTTAACTCTACTGGTTGTTTCTGTTAAATAACTCTAAGTATATAAGAATAGATAATAAATAAAATCACACATACAAATTCTATTCAAAACATATTAATTTAATCAAAGGCAATAATAATTTCTGATGCTTCCGTGATTATTACACATTACAATGAAACAACTATTAATAGATTTAACTCGCGAATTTTATTTTATTGGGTGACGCTTCGGAATCTTTACAGTTTTCATATTCGTAGCACGAATAAGCTGACATTAGTCTAATGCTAAAGAAACGACAGCCAATAAAATACGGGAGTTGAATCCGTTTTATTTGCCTACATACTAAAACACATTTAGGTACTTAAAAGCTTTGGAAAATTTATCTAAATCGGTTGACTACCGCCGTTCTATCAGGGAAGTATAATTCCATAGCCATAATAAAACACCTTTTTTAATTAATTAAAAAAATATTTATAAATAACATAAAAATCTTTTTTTGAAGTCGGTTATAAAATACCTAGGTTGTTTAAGTTGTCAGTTGATCTTATCGTATCTGAGTCTATTTACTACGTCTAATTTAATTTTAGAAATAAAGACATGCAAAATAAAGGTCTAAATTTGATTATTATTTCAACAAACAACAGCTTTCATTAACATCTCTAATACAACTACATAAAGTTCAAAATCGAGAACATAAACTACAATGGTAGTATCACGCGTCTATTGAAGTAAAAAGAGAGTATCACCATTTTTAAAATCAACGTAAATTCAACCGCGTCACATTACAATAGAGTTTCAATTTGTTTGGCAGGGCTTTGTTGTTTGTTTGACCGCGGTTGTCATGGAAACTATCGCCACATCTCGTGGAAACGCTGCCATTCCATGAGGTCGTTGAACCTGTATCATTTGCATTGAAACTGAAAATAAACACTTAGTATTTAACCTTAAAAAACGCCTTTGACCTTAAAAAGTCCAAAAAGTGATAAAATCGTATAATACTCATTATAATAGCTAGTAGGTAGTGGAATAACGAGCCATGCAAAAACATTAAATTAAAAATGTTGCTTAAATTTTTGACATTATCAAAAATAAAACTGGCCGGTTACAGATTGTTGAAAAAAGTTTCGGCCCGACGCCATCTTGAATTAAGTAAACGATATTTTCAGTCTTCCGGCCGGAAAGCGCCAACTTTGTGGCCGCTGCGCTCAATTAAATTGCCGCTTTCTGGCTTCGTCGAACAGAAAAATACTCTACTGACCTCGGCCAGTAAAATAAAAAGCCTCAGATCACATTTTTGTCAACCTCGGCTTCGCCTCGGACGACAATTACATGTGATCTGAGACATTTTTTATTTTACTGGCCTTGGTGCGTAATGTACTATTTCAAATGACAATTAATTAGGTATTTCCTAACATACAATGTACCTACCAATCTATTTATTTGGTGAACATTATAAGTGTCGTTATTTAAATATAGCCCTATGTAGCACGCCGGCTAGCTCGTGCTTGGAAATGGGTTTCGTGTGCGCTTGGGTGGCAATAATATTGAGAAAACACCAATGAACTTGTTCTAATCGTCTTTATAATCATTAAAATACAATTGTCTTTTGTTTTCACTTAAATTCATCATCATCAGCCCGTCGCAGTCCACTGCTGGACATAGGCCTCTCCAATTGCACGCCACTTTGCTCTATCTTCGGCTGCTCGCATCCAGCTCCTGCCAGCCATCCTACGCAAATCGTCACTCCACCTTGCCTGAGGACGTCCTACACTACGCTTGCCGAGACGCGGTCTCCACTCTAGAACACGTTTACTCCAACGGTTATCGGTTCTTCGGCTAATATGGCCAGCCCACTGCCACTTTAGCTTGCTAATCCGGTGGGCTATGTCGATGACTCTGGTTCTCTGCCGAATCACCTCATTTTTGATTCGATCCCGCAGAGAAACGCCGAGCATAGCCCTTTCCATAGCCCGCTGAGCGACTTTTAATTTGTGAACCAGCCGTACCGTCAGTGTCCACGTTTCGGCTCCGTATGTCATGACGGGTAGGATGCACTGATTGTAGACTTTCGTCTTCAGGCACTGTGGGAGTGACGATATGAAGACTTGACGTAGCTTCCCAAACGCTGCCCAACCTAACTGAATTCTTCTATCCACCTCATCCTCGAAGTTGTTTCTACCTAACTGTAATGTCTGTCCAAGGTAGACATATTTTTGAACAACTTCGAGAACGGCGCCGTGTACCGCAATTGGTTCCGGTAGTACATGTTCATTGAACATGACCTTGGTTTTGTCCAAGTTCATCCGTAGGCCAATGCGTACAGAAGAGTCAGCCAGATCATTCAGCATCTGTTGTAGGTCCTGCAGCGTTTCTGCCACGATGACGATATCATCAGCAAATCGCAAGTGAGAGATGTACTCGCCATTTACTTTGATGCCACGTCCTTGCCAGTTCAGCGTTTTGAACATATCCTCCATTGCATTTGTGAACAATTTCGGGGAGATAACGTCCCCTTGTCTCACACCGCGATGCAATGGTATAGGCATTGTTTGCTGATTCTGGACTTGGACGGACATGGTAGCGGCTTCGTATAAACATCTCATCACTTGGATGTATCGCCAATCGACTTGGCATCGTTGCAGGGACTCCAGAACAGACCAGATCTCGATCGAGTCAAAGGCCTTCTCATAGTCCACAAATGCTAAACACAGGGGCTGATTATACTCTTCGGTCTTCTGTATAATCTGCCGCACTGTGTGGATGTGGTCTATGGTGCCGTATCCGCTCCGAAACCCAGCCTGCTCCGGTGGTTGGAATTCGTCAAATCTTCGCGCAAGACGGTTCGTGATTACTCTTGAGAACAGCTTATAGACGTGGCTTAGAAGGGAAATGGGTCGATAGTTCTTCAACAGGGTTTTATCTCCCTTTTTGAAGAACAAGACGACCACACCTCTACTCCACATCTCTGGAGTTCTCCCTTCAAACAAGACGGCGTTAAAGAGTTTTTGGAGCTCCCTAAGTATAGGTTTACCTCCTGCTTTTAATAACTCTGTTGTAACGCCATCTTCTCCAGGGGCTTTTCCGTTTTTGAGCTGTCTAAGAGCGATCTCGATTTCGCCAATACTGACTTCTGGCAGGTCTTCGCTGTAGTGGCGTGTTAAAGTGGCTCTAGGATCCTCATTTCCGGGATCAGGTCGAGATGCATGCGAAGCGTACAACCGGCCATAGAAGTTTTCCACTTCGGTTAGGACTGCCGGCTTCGAAGCAACGACTTCTCCAATTTCTGTGGTCAACTTCGTCAGGTGGCTTCTTCCAAGAGATTGTACAAACACTTTTGCTCCCCGGTTTTGCTCGATCGCTCTTTCGATCGAAAGAGTATTGAAGGACCGAAGATCGTGTCGTACGCGTTTACTAATCTCTCGGTTTAGAATCCGTTTCTCTGACGAAGTGACGGGTGGGTTTTCACGTCGTTTCTTCATTAGCCCTAAAGTCTCTTCCGAAAGCTTCGACTTCCTGCCATTACGTTGCATTTTACAGAATCTCGTACCTTCTTCCCTGAGAATCCGAACCACATTTTCAAGGTTCTGGTCAACGTCAGTTGTGGTTTCCACGGCAGCGAATCGGTTCTCCAGATTGGACTGGAACGTTTCAGATCCCATCATAGTTTGGAGCAAAGTTGGTCGGAGCCTGGCCTTCATCAAGCGAACACGTTCAGCCCTGAAGTCAATATTCAGAGAGCCTCGGACGAGTCGGTGATCGCTTCCGGTATTGAACCTATTGATCACAGAGACGTCTCTGAATATATGCTTTTTGTCCGTCATGATGAAGTCGATCTCGTTTTTTGTCACAGTGCCCGGTCTTTGCCACGTCCACTTCCTTTGGGGCTTTTTCTTGAAAAAGGAATTCATCAAGAAGAGCCCCTCGCGTTCCAGGAAGTTGACGAGCATTTGCCCCTATGATTTCTGCTCCCATATCCATGGGATCCTACTACCGATTCGTTACAATTTTGTACTCCCACTTTAGCGTTAAAGTCCCCCATGACAACGTTGTAATGGGTCTTAGTAGTGAAGTGAAGGGCCCTCGATATGTCATCGAACATAACCTCCACCTCATCATCCGAGTGTGTCGAGGTCGGTGCGTACACTTGCACCACCTTGAGGCTGTACCTCTCGGTGAGCTTGATGATGAGGTACGCTACCCTATTCGACACACTGGACACTTCGACAACATTGTCAGCCAGGGACTTATTGACCAGAAACCCAACGCCACCTTGAGATTGTTGGTCTCCCTCTCGGAAGTACATTAGGTGGCCTGATTCGAGAGATATGGTGTCCTCCCCCTCTCTTCGGACTTCACATAACCCCAATACGTGCCACCTAATCTTCTCAAGTTCCACCTCCAGTTGCGCCAGATGCGAGTCGAGCCGTAGCGTGCGTCCGTTGTACGTCGCCAGGGTCAGTTTGCTGTGATGGCCTCCCGTAGCCCGGGGATTCTTCGCACCCCCCGTCCCACCGTTACCATGGTCGCCACCGTGACCAGGAATAGCGGGACCGCCGGGAACTAGGGGCCGTGGTCTTTGGTGTGCCTGCATGGAGGTAAAAGCCCATAATCGCCACGCTGGGCAGGCGGGTTGGCGATCGCAGGGCGTAGCTTCTTGCTTCGATGACGCTGCTGCCCGTCATCGAGCGGAATTTAGCTACGCCTATGTAGGGTGGATATACCGCCATCAGTCGGTCGCCAGAGCCTCGTTCGTTGGACAGCAGGGTGCACCGCGTGCAGGTGAGGTTGGCTTGGGGCGAGTGATGATGATGGTTTCGCCCCCTCTCACCCCAACTTAAATTGAACATTATTAAAACATATAATTGTAAGCCGACAGATCGCGAGCGCGGTTTCAAATCTGTGGCAGAGACAAGACTGTCTATTGACAAAAACTAAACACAGACAAAACTAAATTGGTTATGTTGGCACTACGCCTCAGTGATTGACATTATTGGTAAATCTTATTGGAGCCCTGATTGGGCGAGAGCGTCGAGAGTGAATGGCGAGCGCTTGGTGTTGCCGCGCTACACCCTCCCCCTCCAAGTTCCCAGGACGCCTCGTCGGGGACTTGGCTACTACATCAGGTTGCGCGGGCCTAGCGGAATCTTTAGGACGGCCTCTAAGGCGCCGAGGATGAACAGGCACAGGGTCAACGCCCTGGCCTGGTATAAACAAAGTTAAATCAGAGCTATGCATTTTACCAAGATCAGTATTAGTTTGAATGTCAGCAATGACATAAGAAGTGGGGCTTATGACCTTACTAATACGGTAGGGACCATCTCTTTTCGGCATGAACTTCCTGGTGAGACCTTTAGCAGCATTACTAAGCAAATGAGTATTTACTAGAACTAAGTCATCAACACTGAACCCAGGAGCTGGACGACGATGATGATCTGCGCCATCTTTCTTCTGATCTTGCTGTCGTTCGGCCTTTTCTTTAATAGTACCTAAGTTATCAATAAACTTTTCTAAGTAGGGAGTAATTTGTGGTAAAAAGTTTTCTTTGGATAGGATTGCTCTAAGATCACGTTGAGCATCGAACGGAGTCCTCATCTCTCTAGCATACATCATGTAGGCCGGGCTACATCCAGTAGTGGCACACATGGCACTATTCATCGAGAATCTAATCTCTGGCAGGAACTTAGGCCATGACCGATGATTGTTCTTCACTAGTATGGATAGCTGAGTCTTGAGGTCTCTGTTTTTTCTTTCAGCGGGGTTTGCTTCAGGATGGTAGAGTGGTATTAAGTTCTGTTTGATTCCTAATAAGAACATAGTTTGTTGCATTATAGCTGAGACAAACTGGACTCCATTGTCAGAGATGATTCTTCGTGGGAATCCATACCTTAGAAAATACTGTTCTATAAGAGATGTTGCGCAGATTTCAGCAGTAGCTTCTTTGAGTGCTATGAGTTCAATCCAGCGTGTAGCAGTATCTTCAATCAAAAGGATCCATTTCTCACCATCTTCTCCTTCAGGCAGAGGGCCAAAGAGATCTATAGCTAGAACTTCCCCTCGCTGATTCAAAACAGGTGTCTGTAATAATCCTGTAGGCTTCTGATTAGTTATCTTGTATCGTTGGCATTCTTCACACCTCTTGAGATAATCAGTAACAAATTTACGCATTCCAGTAAAATAATATTTTTGATTAATACGGTAAAGGGTTCTTTCTATTCCCTGATGACCGGCAGTTGGAGCGTTATGGAATTCTTGCAGGACGGCTTCTTTCATAGACTGCGGGACAACCAGCTGTGCTTCTTCAGAATCAGAGTTGGAGTTGTAGCAATATAGAACTCCCTGGGCCATAAGGTATCCTCGTTCTAACCATCTGGTGGAGGCAATTGTATCTGAACTTTCCAGATCATTTATAATCTTGGCCACTTCTGGATCTTCCAGCTGAGCAGTACGAAGTTCCGTTGGACTAACTTGAGGGACATCAATTATAACAGAGCAAACGCCACAGTCACTCTTGGTGTTCTCATCACACACTGGTCTACTGAGAGTGTCTGCTATCACATTAGCTCTTCCAGGCGTATACTCATATTTGATGTCAAAGGATTGTAATTTGAGTGCCCATCGAATGAGTCTTCCACTGGGTGACTTGTGAGTGAGTAGCCACTTCAAAGGTTGATGGTCACTTTTAACAATGACGGGATGGCCGTCAATATATGGGCGGAATTTCTCAACGGCCCAGACTACAGCCAATGCTTCCCTTTCTGTAGTACTGTATCGGCGCTCAGCAGGTGTGAGCAGGCGGCTGGCATACTCAATTGGATGCTCATCATGTCCTTCTCCTTGCATCAGGACACCTCCTAAAGCATAAGCGCTTGCATCAGTCCGTAATACAAATGGTTGGCTGTAATCGGCTTGAACTAAAATAGGAGCAGCTGTTAATTTTAGTTTTAAATCATTAAATGACTGGCGCTGTTCTTCTTGCCATATCCATGGTTGATCCTTTTTTGTAAGCTTGGTAAGCGGCTGGGCAACAGCTGAAAAATTTGGAATAAATTTCCTAAACCATGAACATGTTTGCAGGAAAGTGCGAAGGTGTTTTAAGTTGGCAGGCTGTTTCATTTGTATTATGGCCTCAACTTTGGTATTATCTGGCTTTATACCCTCAGGTGTTATTAAATGTCCCAGATATTTAACCTGTTTTGTTGCAAAAACACACTTTTCTCTATTTGCCCTTAAGCCGAATTGAATTAAACGATCAAATACCAGCTGTAGATCTTCCAGGTGCTTTTGAAGATCACCTTCTGATATGATTAAAATATCATCGAGATAGGCGAGCACTGTGGTATTCTGTAAATTGGAACCAGATCTGAATTTATCCATGAGCCTTTGGAAGGTAGCAGGAGCATTTTTGAGACCGAAGGGCATTCTTGTAAATCTATAAGTACCAAATGGAGTAATAAATGCAGTCTTATCGCGGTCTTTTGGAGTAACTTTTACCTGCCAGTAACCAGATCTGAGGTCTATAGTACTTATAAAACAATTCTTCTTAGTGGACTGCAATAGCTCATTTATTAAAGGCAATGGGTAATTATCAGTTGTCGTCACGCTGTTCAGTTTTCTATAGTCAACACAAAATCTTACACTGTTATCTTTTTTCGGGACTAAAACAGCAGGCGATGCCCATGCCGACTCACATTCTTCAATAATTCCTTCTTGTAACATCTTGTCTATTTCATTTTTCATAATTGTTTTCTTTGCAGGTGTAAGTCGATATGGAGGAACTGATATAGGTGCATGGTCACCTGTATTGATGTGATGTTCTATGAGAGGAGTCGGTTCTCCCCCTAGACTGAAGACTGTATCATTCTTCTGTAGAACATTGGCTAATTGCAGGCGTTCATTTTCAGATAGCATCGAACCTTCATCATCACGAAGAATATTTGTAGCAGCAACTGCAAGCTGGATTGGAGAAATTGATTCATATTGTAGTGGATAAACATCACCATCTGGAAAACACCATGTTGAGGAATCAAAATCTAAGCTTAGTCGAGATGATTTTATAAAATCTATGCCCAATAAAGTTTCACTATTTACTGCTTCTGGTAAAATTAAAAATTCTGTAGGTATTATTTTATCTTTAACCTTGACATCTAAGGTAATAGTGAGTACCTTTTTGACTTGTGAGGAACCATCAGCTAGTGTAAGTCTCATTTGATTCTCCTGGAACTGTTGATTGCGTTGTTGTAACAGCAAATAAAGCTTCTGGCCTGCTAGGCTCCTTTTAGCGGCTGTGTCAATCAATGCTCTTCCACGCATGTTGAGAATCTCAATTCCTAAAATGGGACGCTGATGTATAGAGATGTCCGGTTCAAAAGCATCAATAGCACGGGGTAAACCATTTTTGTCAGCAGTATGCAATAACACACAATTTTCATTGTCACATGATCTATTTGAAGACTCCTTTACTTCTGGCTGAGATCCTACAAAATTGACAGATGAAAATATAATTTCTTCAGAATATATAGTTGACCTACTGTTATTATCTGTACTGTGACACATAGGTATGGTACTATCAATGTTTAAATATTGATCATAAGATGTGGCGTTTCTGGGATCAGTGTCAATGACCTGTTCTGGGATCACGGTTATATTGCAACTAGAATGATCAAGCTGAGTATCAAATAAAGTATCACTATTTTTAAGGACACTAACAGGACAATGATTATCAGTAGTAGACTTTGTAAACGGATAACTAACAATGCGCGGGTCGGGAACCGGGGCGGCGAGCGACCGGTGGGGCGGGCCAGCGAGCCGGCCGGCGGGCGGGCAGGCGGGGGCGCCGGGGACGCGGCGGGCGGCATTACGTGTCGCCGGTTTAGTAACAAAACCGTCACAAAAAAAATCTACAGGAAGCACATACCGAAAATCAATGAGAGACACAGAATTGTCCTGAAATTTGGTACTATGACATTTGGCATTTTGAGTAACAAAATCACTCACCGTAGGTTGCGGCTTACCAGCAGTACAAGATCCATAAGAAGGCAAATCCAAAAAGGCACAAAATGACGCATTACACTTAACGCAATTCGCTCTCAACACTCCCTTTTCACCACAACCATAACAACTTATGACATTTGCATTAAAAACATTAGAAGTATTATTAGCACTAGACGGACTAGAGTCTTTAGATTGTAATTTTCTACACTCATCTTTAACGTGACCGAAACGCTTACAATACGCGCACTTTTTATTAAACTTTTCACTTTTCGATTTCGCGGCACTATTGTACGTATCAGCTGATCGTTTCGGCGGCGGCGGCGTCAAAGGCGGCGGCGATAGCGGCGGCGGCAAAAGCGGCGGCGGCGCACCGACTTCACGTGCGATCGGCGCGCTCGCGCCGACACGCGACGACTTCGACGTACCGGGGCGACACGACGATTGCTTGACATCAACAGGTATAGACATGTCGGCACCTTCTTTCAGGGAATCTTCTATACTACGAGCTTTTTCTAGAAGCATTTTGAATGTTGCGCAATCTTCGCGTTTAACTCTCTTTCGAATTCTTTTATGTAGCAAGCCGTACACCATGTCAATTTGAACTTTTTCTGCCAAATCATTCCGGGGCAGTTTAGATAATAAAGATCGACACTTTGCGACAAATACTTGTGTATTTTCGTCGCCTTGAGGTGCAGCGAATAGATCGCGGTAAATGCGCGGCGGGGCGCGACTGTCGCCGTAGGTATTTCGCAGACTGTCAATTACTTCGGCCCATGTATTGGTTTCAGGTTTTATACCTTGCCACCAATCTGCAGCGGAATGGGTTAGTAACATCGATAGCCCTCTAATGGCATTCTCATCAGAGATATTCGAACAGTCCTTGTAAGCCTCTATGGCGTCAATAAAACCCTCAATCGATTCTTCGGCTGTCCCAGCGAATCTGGCTTTGCAACGAGAAAAGTTTCCTCCCTCTGTTGGTATCGGCGTAGATGTAGACGTAGCTTGTCTGGCGAGTACGGAATCGAGCAGCTCCTTGAAGGCGTTCGTCTGAGACCGTTGTAGCGACTCCACCAGCGTGGTAATGTTCTCCCTCGAGAACGAAACTTCGTCAGCAGGCGTATCATCATCCTGCAGGGACATCCTACGAGCACGATCCTTGCGAGGCGGCATGTTTTCCTTTGTAATCCGACGATATAAAACAAATTTTCTCAATTATTGCCTCACGCGTGGGCGGCCATTTTTGTAGCACGCCGGCTAGCTCGTGCTTGGAAATGGGTTTCGTGTGCGCTTGGGTGGCAATAATATTGAGAAAACACCAATGAACTTGTTCTAATCGTCTTTATAATCATTAAAATACAATTGTCTTTTGTTTTCACTTAAATTGAACATTATTAAAACATATAATTGTAAGCCGACAGATCGCGAGCGCGGTTTCAAATCTGTGGCAGAGACAAGACTGTCTATTGACAAAAACTAAACACAGACAAAACTAAATTGGTTATGTTGGCACTACGCCTCAGTGATTGACATTATTGGTAAATCTTATTGGAGCCCTGATTGGGCGAGAGCGTCGAGAGTGAATGGCGAGCGCTTGGTGTTGCCGCGCTACACCTATAAATATTATTAAATGTATAAGGCAAAATATTGCAGATTTCGTAAAAATACTTCGTTTTGGTATCACTTATATAAGTAGTAAATATTATTATGTCCATTTTTATTATCATTATTTAATTTGGTTGAATTTAAGTTCGTAAAGGACAGTGCTGCCTCTGTGAGTAGTAAATTAAAGCCTCTTAGTTCTTCTACTCGGCACTAGATGGCGCTGTTCAAGCATACATTAGTGGTTATAATATTTTTACTAGTTCGGTCTGCTTAGAGTTAGTATTTCACACAATTTACGATTAATTTTACCCACTTTTAAGCCATTTATTTGGCAAAAATGATTCTACCAGACTCGAAACGAGTTGCATAAATACATTTAGTGGTAAGTATAATATGCGTGAAAATATGGTAAGTACCTAAGCGTGTTATAAAAGAAAGAACACTGTTTGATTAAATAATAAAAAAATAGTCGAACAAAAATAAAGGTATAAATTAAAGAAAAAAAGTGGTAATACTTTCGATGATTCCTTTATTAGGTGCTTAAAACATACACATTTACTTAACACAGATAGTAAGAGTTTCAGATAACTTAAAACTTATTTTAAAAGGTACGTACAGTACACTTTTTACAGAAAAATAGTACTTAATGAATTACATTATGTACAGTAATAAAAAGGGAGTAAATAATGTGAAGTGTGCAAGTCACTTACTTACATCTTTTTATTTACTTGGGTGGATCTTCCAACGTTTGAGACGCCGTCGTTGTCTCTAGCTATATATCTATAATGGTTGCAAATAATATTATTAAATATCAATCGAAGCATTATCTGTATCAGGAGATATTTTTTTTTAACTTATTGATTCTTTATTTAAATAGTCTGAGAAGACAATGACGGCGTTTCAAATTAAAAAATCCACTTTTTTATAAAGAGGACGATGTTTTATTTATCCAAGTAAAATTTAGAATTATTTAGCTCATGATATACAGGCGGGTGCATATGTATAGCTTTAGGGTAGGCAATCCATATATATGACATTATGCCTATATGGAATGCACGCCCTTGCATGCTAAGATTTTTCAAATTAAATGTTGAGTTTTAATTAGTCTAGTATTTGGAGCTTAAATGATGCTTTATCTGGTAGACAAAGCTTACTGCATACTTTCTTTTATTACGCTGAAAGGTTCCTTTTATTTAAGGAGATCTCCTTATATTTTTTTTTAACTGAAGTGCATTTGGCTTGTTTAGTCCTTGGGGCGTAGACGAGTTGCCAACGTTAACGTTAAACGAAACGACCAAAATGAGATTTGACATCGAACGTTTGTGACGTACGTGACTGTCGTTCGCAGATGTCAAATCCCCATACATTTTGGTCGTGTCGTTTAACGTTAACGTTGAACGTTGGCGCCTTGTCTAGGGCCCTTTACTGCAACACCGAACTATAGAGCAGCTTCCAGATGGGATGCAACTATGTCTGTACAGTTTCAGTGCAAAAGTAGGTAAAGTTTATTTAAAAAAAAAAATTGATTTTTTGTTGCAATGTTGTATAGCTTGTGTACTAAATAAATTTTCACTTCGTTTCATTTACTTGAATATTGTAAGTTTATTATTACTTGTTTGGTAAGACTAAAAGTAGACATTGATTTATTTTATAAGATAAGGTATTTATTACAATTTAAATAATAACTATACGTTTATAAAATAATATAAATATGAATTAGTACATCTAAGCTTTTCAAATGCATTAAGACTATTACAAAATGGCCAGTAATTATTTAATAATAAAAAACAAAAGTTATTCGCAATAAATGTTTTTTTTTTTAATACTAACCAATTTTGTTTGATACTCTGTGCACAGAGGTGTTATACGAAATAAGATTATTTATATAAATGCGAGGACTTAAATATTGGCGGATAATTATATAATACTCAAATAATTGAAGTTAAACATCAGAAAGATTTTTTTTTATTTGCCTGACATCGTTATAAAGTGAGTCTATGCCCATTTATGATAATTTTCCAATAAAAAAATTATGAACAAAATTGTTGAAGACTTAGGAAGTCTACAATATAATAATTATTATTTTTTAAAGAAGTTACCGCAATCTTATCAGAAAGTTTATAATATTTTTTTTATTTTCTATATGCGTTCTATGGGCAAAGTTACTTTATGAACGTATCTTATCTTCATTTTTATTTGAGTACTATATAAATACAAATTACCTTTATAATCTTAAAAAACAAAATGCCAATGAAAAGTACGACAATTTAAATAAATATGCTTAAAGTAGTCTGAAGTTAAAGATTTTAAATATCTAATTAATGGTTGTTTTTTATATAACTTACTGACTAGTTTTTTTATGAATACAAAAATATAGTATAAAACTATGTTAGGTATTGATAAGCTTAAAAACAAATGAACAGGGCTTAATAAAGATTTACAGTAGGTATCTTTTATTGTCACAATAAAGTACTTTTTATTGTTACAATAATCATAGCTGCCAATATTACAATCGTAATAGACAGTACGCAGCTTGTCTATGGTTACTTTTGATTAGTTTATATAATATTTTATCTGTAGTATTTCGGGATTCCGTTAAACAAAAATAAAATTAAAAATATACTTACAGCGTAAAAGTTATAATGAAATGAGGCAGTTAGAATGTAATAACTAATTAATACTCGAAATGAGATGACTTTCTAACCTCTATTTAATTACTGAAGCATTTAATAAATATTTAAGACCTAGGTCTAAAAATTCTACATCTTTTATAACATAGTTGTGCAAAAAGTTACATACAATTTTCAGAATACAAAATATAAACTTTTTGGAATTGTAAATAAGGGCCGCTAAAAATTGTATGTTTGAATATTATCTGTGTACATATAATATGTATGCTATGTTCTATTTTTTATTTGAATTCGAATATTAATCGTTACGTTCTTTCTCCTCTGTTCAAAAAGAAAAGAAGAACACTAAGCTCTACGCTCTATGTTTGTCTATGACTATGCGATAAAAGACATTTGCTACCGTAAATGTTCAAACCGCTAATTATTATTAAAATCTGCTTATAAGCAATTACATTGAGTACTAAGCAGATCCATCTACGTTAAAAAGCAAAGAGATGAAACTTATCACTAAAATACATAAAATTCTCTTTTGACATTCAATCTCCGTTGTCTTTCTGAATTTCAAAAGGGCTAGCTGTATTTTTCTGTTAAAAACAATCCAAAACCAAAGTTTTAAGTAGTTATTCCGTTTCGTAGCGAAAATATCTAAAAATTGAATATTCGTCGAGTTTTATCTCAAATATTATAATATTATTCAGAAAATAAAAAATAAAAGTTTAACACAGAAAAATACAGGTGCACACGTTCAAAAACAAAATTAAAAAAAAAAGTTCGAATATAGAATTAGCCAGCGCCGCGTACGGTCCTGACAACAGCCACAGGCGGCGGCGGGGGCATCATTTCAAACTCTTCCACAATAACTTTAGGATGCAACGCGCTTATGTTATTATCCACTGTGTATGTCTTAGCGAGAGTATTTAGCATTGTTTTCCTTTGGCGGCCATTACGGGCCCTGTTCCTTCGGGCGATTTCTTTCTTCCTATGGTGCTGTAATCGCGCCAACTGTGATCTGACCTGTTGAGGACTGAGACCGGTTTTTCCAGAATTGAGGAGTTCTGCGTTGCGACGGTACGAGCCTTCAGGGTCTCGACGGTCCCATTTGAAACTGAAAAGTTAATATATTTATCTATATTATTATTATACAGATGAAACATTTTTACCTAATAATTTCTGAGCCTTCGCGGTTATTACACATTGGAATTATACAACTATTAACGGATTTAACTCGCGTATTTTTATTTCACTTTAGCGTTAGACTATTGTCAGCTCAGTCGTGCTACGATTATGGAAACTAAAGAATCTGAAACGTCAGCAAATAAAATAAAATAAAAATACGCGATTAAATCCGTTGAAAGGTGTTTCATTCCAATTTTTTTTTTTTTACCTAGACTATTTTGAAAAAAGTTAAGTCAAGCCGGGGCGGGCCGCAAGGAAATATGAAATTGGAATTTTTTCCGTATGAAACTAAAATTTTTGCAACAATATAATAAAGTACATGTAGATTAACTTTCTAGTAAAACTATATCAGGAACCGATAAAACTGACTATAAAAATTAAAGTATCTACTAAGAATTTAAAATTCTCTGAAACAAATCTTTAGAGCGAGACTTTACTGAAGCGTTCGTGGCTAATAAATCAAGAGAGACTATAAACGAACAATGAGTTTAATGCCGAAGATTATGCGGTAACGGGGAAAGTTTAATACTTAATAAACTTTGAAATATCTTCAGTAACTCCTATAAAAGAAGTATTTTGAAATTTGGATAATCGATTATTCTTCAACGTGAATTTTCGAAACGAGCTCACTTCAAAATTTTAACTTGGTATACCAAATACAAGCTAGGATTCATATTAGGTTCTTTTCTCTTTAAGATGTGTTGCCAATTACCTACAGTAATATATTATTATTTTATGATCGTGAAAATCTATCTGAGAGGAATACAAGGGTCCCATAGAAAATCCTCACTATGAACTACTTGTGGTGGCCTTCTCATCATTTTGATACGATGACCACAATCACATTTGCCAGATAAGCACGAATTTGCTAGCAAATTTATCGTTAACTAGCGGCCCGCCCCGGCTTCACCCGGATACTTTATTTATAGCCTATGTCACTCGGGAATAGTGTAGCTTTCCAACAGTGAAAGAATTTTTCAAATCGGTCCAGTCGTTTAGTATTCAATCCAAACAACCAAACAAACTTTTCCTCTTTATTATGTTAGTATAGATAACCAACCACGCTTCGGGCAACTCTAAAGACTTAATTTTATGAGACAGAAAATCAACTTACCCAGGGAACTGTATAGTGAGCTTCCCAGTTGGCCTAGTGGGAGGTCTGGATCTTTTCCTCAATTCATTAGGCCTTACTCCTGGCAGTCGGTTCGGGTATCCTCGGTGAAACTTCGGGCGTTGTCGTAAATCACTCGGGCGCACGTCAAAGGCCTTCGGGTTTTGCACAGCGTTCTTCCTGACGTCGTTAATACTCGGGTCGTTCTGTTCGCGACTTAGAGAGGGAGCCGCGATTTCGTTGATCTTCCGTCCTTTTCTTTCGTATCGGTTTTTGTATTCTTTCAGGGCGGTACCTCGTATCTTGCGCAGTTTGGTTTGGCAGATGTATTGCCGGGTTTGGTGGCACTTCTTTGGTTCCCATCTGTGGATTAAAGGGGTTTTTAATAGGCTTGGAAAGAGGAGGTTGTCAGTTCGACTGTATTTTTTTTTATAATAAAGAAAGCGGAAAAAATATTTACGATTTTTTAAGTAGATAAGACTGGACTTAATCAAGTATATAAATTTTTGTTCCGGACGTGACGTTGCAACCATAGTCGCGTAACACGATCAATGTTTTTGTACTTATAGTTTTTAAGGTGTTAAAATCGTAAAAGTGTATCGATTTTAGGCCAAATGTCGGATTAAGTTTTTTAAAACAAATATTATTCATTCCCAATAACATCACATCGGTCTAAATAAAATTTCAGATAGAGGTAGAGAGGTTTTCCAGGGGGGAATATGGCCGTCAAGTCCTGCAAGTGTAGAGTTTTTTAATATCCTAAAAGCCTAGGGCGAACCTCAGCGCATTCACAGTAATGTATTATAAAGTTTAGCTGAAGCTGATGCTTAAATAAGAATTTAAAAAAACTGGCTCTCAAACCACAAGCATATTGTTATAAAATGAACAAAATAGATTTAAGAGCAAGTGATAAAATAAATACATGAAAAACAAATGACAGCGCGTGTTTATGAACCAAAATATTTCTATCCGCGAGAATGGAATTTGTAATATTAACAATACTAAAATTTATTTATGAGTCGCCATCTGCGATGAAGGGACCGTGTTTCGACATTTATGATCGTTAAGGTTTATTGATTTTCTTGGTATCGATCGATTTTACTAATATTCATTTTGTAATTCGAGTTATAAGCTGCATCGCGATTAGTGTAAGTTTTGCTATTTTAATATTTACTTAGTTATATTTGGAGTACCACTAGGGCCTACTTTAGGATCCCTTTTATTATCGATTTTCTATTGACAATGAGAACCTATTATTATTTCTATAAATAGACACGTTATTTAGGTACGTTTCAAATAACAAAATATATCTAACGTATTTAATTTAATTGTTTTTAACCTAGTAGAAGTTACGTCATTTAATGTAATGAGATCTTCTAATTATGTCGTACTAGCTGAATCGGCAAACTTTGTTCTGCTATTTTTATTATTTTTTTATTGTCACAAGGTTAGTAAACCTTGTGACAATATAAAACATGAAAAGACAAGCATCCAATTCGGTGCAGTCGATCGAAAGTTATACGCATACATACATGTCAGTGATTCATTTATTCATATATATATATATATATATATATATATATATATATATATATATATATATATATATAGATTAGGTATAATAAATCTCTATCAGTCATAAAATTGTTCCCTTAGAAACAGATTAAATTCTACTTTAGGGTGGTGTTCCCCTCTTGACCTTGGCTTGGTGTTTATTTTCACGAACGTGACATTTCGGAAATACTTCGTCTAAATATAGTGTGTAAATTGTCGTTGCGAAAAGAAACAAATAACTTCCCTGGAAGTTACTTGGACATTGGAAATTCCTCAATATAATAGTTTCTGATGCCTTCGCGGTTATTACACATTGAACTATAACGGACTTAACTCGCATATTTTATTTTATTTCCTGACCTTTCGAAAACTGTTAGACTATCGTCAGCTCCGTCGGCTACGACTATGGGAACTGCAATGTTTTTGAAACTACAACCGATAGAATAGGTAACATACGTGAGTTAAATCCGTTATAGTTGTTTAATTCCAAGGTCCTTATTGGGTAATTCGAAATGAATAAAATTAGTTCCTTGACAATCTGCTGAGGTGGGACCTATTTGTTTACATGAGTTCTAATTAAGTAAATTCATTTTATATACGCGCATGTAAATCTGTGATAAATAAACAAATTTTCTTTCTTTCTTTCTATTTTTTAGTGTATCTCTTAATGTCACAATACATTTGACGGCCTGTTGGAATAGTGGTCAGAGCCCCTGACTACGAAACCGGAGGTTGCGGGTTCGAATCCTGCTAGGGGCAGATGTCAATGTGATGAGCACTGGCATCTGTACCTGAGTTAAGACACTCAAGACTCAGGTACAGGTGTGTATTTATGTATGTTTATCCGTTGTCAAGTAAGTACCCATATAACATAATAATATACCTATCTATATATACAAGCCTTGCTTAAATTTGGACTAGATCAATTGGTGTGAATTGTCTAAACATTATTTATTGATTGGAATGATACAACTTTAACGGATTTAACTCGCGTATTTTATTTTATTGGCTGACGTTTCGGGGCCTTTACATATTCCATAATCGTAGTACGACTGAGCTGACAATAGTCTTATGCTAAAGTATACTTTAGCAACCGCGAAGGTATCAGAAATTATCATATTTATTTATTCCACTCCTAAGTACCTGTAATCCAATTCAGGGACCATCGCAATGCAATGGAACTTCAGGTCATCAGGTTTGAGCTTCTTCATCTTGGAGAAGGACTGGTACCGCATCGGGCGCAGCTCTCCCCCCCATTTCCACGCTCGGGCGTAAGAGTCGTAGATACCGCCGATC
Source organism: Polylopha cassiicola (assembly GCA_038024825.1). Lineage (NCBI taxonomy): Eukaryota > Metazoa > Arthropoda > Insecta > Lepidoptera > Tortricidae > Polylopha > Polylopha cassiicola. The sequence goes on along the minus strand of CP149052.1, from coordinate 11,301,453 downwards.
CAGCGATCGACTTTCTCTGAATTACGATGGAGAATAACTTATTAATTAAGTTCAGGTTTAAAGAATGAAAGGTAAAGTACAGGATATGGGTAACTTTTGTAAAGAGCAATTTGCAACTCAAAGGGCCAGTATAGCATAAGAATAAGAAGTGACATACATAGTTACAACGAAAATGGTAGGTACATCTATACTAATATTATAAAGCTGAAGAGTTTGTTTGTTTGTTTGTTTAAACGCGCTAATCTCAGGAACTACTGGTTCGAATTCAAAAAATATTTTTTTGTTGGATAGACCATTTATCGAGGAAGGCTTTATAACATCACGCTTGCGACCAATAGGAGCGAAGAAACAGTGGAAAATGTGTAAAAAACGGGGAAAATATGAAGCCTTATGAAGAATTACTATTCCACGGGGACGAAATCGCGGGCACAGCTAGTTTTTTATAATTAGAGATACAGACAAAAAAGTAATACATTAGGCATTGAGAGAGATGTAAATATGAGCCCCGAAAGGACGACCATCTCGGCATAATGCTGCGACTTATAGTCACTTTCTCTATTAAAAGGAAAACTTTAAATTTGCAAAGAGTTAAAGTGGTGTTAGCGAGCTTTGAGTTTTGTACAATTTTAATAATTGTCCGTGATTTAATGTTTGGTAGAGTAAAAGTGTATAGTTTTTGAGAACTTTTCTTGATTGGCTTGAAAGTAAAGTAACTACCTAAATATAATTACGTTAAAATATCGTATTTACAAATATAATATGGGTTGAAAAATCTGATGAGAAGAAAACGATAAATAAAACAATTTTTGTGATTCTTGGGGAATACAACTTACCGACTTCAGGTTTGTTGAGATATTGCCTCAGATTCCTATCCTCCCAACGCGCCGGGACTGTCAGGTTGCTATCTCGGTCCTGAAACAAGACAAAAGTATAGGTAAGTTAATTAATTATAATAGGGACGATGGCAACGGTGCAGAAAATGAATGGCTGTAAGAGAAATTACTACCAAACATAGCTAAGAACACTCACGACTTATTTACCTTTCAAAGAAGAAAAACACATTGAAAATAGGTTTATCAGTTCGGAAGCTGCGTCACAGATACAGAACAAACTTAAAACACACCGTTGTTTTTGCGTCACGGATAAAAAAAAAACAAAAGGTTACAAGAACTTTTAACTGATAAATAATTTCTGCTGAATGACATATTTAAAGAGAAATAAAAAATATCTTTGACAATTCCTGACAAGGTATTACGTAACAGATGTTCTTTATCAGAGTTTACATCATTAGAAATCATTCTGCCAGGTATATTTTTTTATACACTGATTGTTCCCGATAAATTATTCCCAAATTTATAGTCCACAGCTGTTACGACAGCCACTTGTTTTGTGAACCTTGAAATGTCAAAAAGTTGATGAAAAGTGACGAATGCTAAAATCTTGGCCCAGTTTATTTCCGAAGCTGGTGATAAATCAGATATTCCGGTCCCTTGAGCGACAATGTATTTTACGGTTACTAAGAACTGTTTAATGCATATTAAGAATAGTTTTGGAATTCTGTTAATGGATGCAATAAGTTTATTTTGACTCAGTATTTGTTTGCGTTTCCGCAATTATTGGCAGCTGTACAAATGAGTAACGTTTTTGGAAAGTGTTGAGTACTAAATAATTTTTGATACTCTCTTGGTTATTACATATTTTAACAAAGAATAGCGGACTTGAGGTTTTATGCTGACGTTTCACCGTTGTTATTGCACATTGAGGACTGATAAGAATAAAAAATAATATACTTAAGGGAGTTTTACACGCGATAATTGTTTTATATGCTGCCTAAAATAATTTCAATGTTGAGATATCGTCAGTTCAGTTTTCTATAAGTATGAAAACTGTAGTTTTCGTAACGTCAGCCAAAAACCAAAATTCTTGACTTAAATACGTTTACAGTTCTTTCATTCCAATGTGTAACCGTCAAAGCATCAGAAATTACAGAATTGTTTTGACATTGCAATTTTTCAACAACATTAATCAAATTTCGAGTTACATTCACTTACTGTAGTTTAACTAAATCAGCCCAATGATTATGCATGATCGATGACGTCATCGAGGACGCCATTGCCAATTGTCCCAGTTGACGCACTTGTGTTAATATTTGCCGTTTCTAAAGACTTGCTTGCTTGTATTACAGGGTTGCCAGCGGAGAAAATCTATCTGTCATTAGTCTTTTTAAACATATACCGGCCAAACTATAGTAAATAGGGGAGGAAAAGAGAGTAACGTGTGGCCACTCTACTCGTCATGCCGTACGTCGTGCACACTTCTCGCCAAAAAAACAAAAAACGGAGCAGTTTTTTGTTTTTTTGGCGCGAGTCAAAGGACCGCAAGAGTCGAGTAGAGTGGAGTATGGCCATTGCCAGATGGCATTATTAGCAGCGAGAGGAGATTGGCTGAGGTATGATAGGTAAGGTTCATAAATAGCAGGTGTGTGCAGTGAGGAGAGCATATATTTTGGATTATGTTGTAAGTAAGTTAGTTATTTTAGCGTTGGACTATCGTCAGTTTAGTCGTGCTACGAATGAGGGAACTTTAATGTATTTGAAACGTGAGCAAATAAAATAAAATACGCAATTAAATCCCTACTAATCCCTACTAATATTATAAATGCGAAAGTAACTCTGTCTGTCTGTTACGCTTTCACGCTAAAACTAATGGACCGATTTAAATGAAATTTGGTATAAAGAAATTCTGGAGCTTGAGAAAGGACATAGGCTACTATTTAACCGACTGCAAAAAAGGAGGTGTTCCACGCGGACGAAGTCGCGGGCGGAAGCTAGTCCGTTATAATTGTTTAATTCCAATGTGTAATAACCGCGAATTCATGAGAAATTACTATGTAAGTACACCTGTCTCACTAACGAATCGGTAGGTATTGCATTATTGAACAGTACAGTTAAATAGCCATAATTATTTTGGATTACACTGTAGGTATATTATTTATGTTTTGACAACCCTAGATAACTTGTCGCGAATTTCATTAATACACATTACTGTTCTTAGAAGTTTTAGACAACTCATTAGAAAGGATTTAGGTTAGGACATTGGGTTCTAAGGATGTATAGATGATTATTTTTATTGTCTACATGTGTGTGCGTGTGTGTGTATATGTGTGTTTGTTGTTGTTTGATGGAGGTTTCTTTCTCACGGGTTTATTTGATATTTGCTGGGAAGTGAGATTATGTTTACATACTGAGTGACTCAGCGGGAATTTGAAATAGCGAATGTGATATATTTGTTTGCTTTCAGTTGTGACCACTTGAGAGATATAATTAGGTATGGTCAATGAAGTGGTTTTCCCCTGTATATGCTGGTATTTTACTAAAACATATTTAGAGATGCATTGAGTTTAGCTATAAATGTTGGTTATGTATGTATTTATACTTTATTGCAGAAAACTTATAAAAGGTGAACTTAATGCCTCGTGGCCTTTTTTACCAGTCCTTACACAAAAATAGGTGCAACCAATTAAAAAAACAAAAGTAAAATAAATAAAAGATTTGGGAACATATTTATTTAGGTACAAGTTTAGCGATTTCTATTGATTTGTTAGGTATTTCGTGATGAAAGTTATTAAAAAAATGGACTCGGTAACTTAAATAGATGCTGTTGCAAATTTAGAAAATCCATATAGGTATAGCATTGCCAGGCCTCCGGAAAAAACCGGACTTTATGACTCCATATCCGGCCAAAATAAACGGTTTCCAGCTTGTCCGGCGTTTGTTAGGCTTTTCACAATAATAAAAAAAAAATGTTTTTGTCGTAGCTAATTATTAATACTGAGACACAAAATCCTCAATAATGCAGTGTCCGGCCTTTCTACCCGTCCATTTCTAATGTCCGGACAAACTGGCTAGTCTGTCCGGCTTTTACTATTAAAATTGACCCTAATCATATAACAGACCTTAGAATCACCACCATAAAGCTACCTAATTCGCAAAATGGCCGATCACTTTATCAACGACAATAAATAAATATTCTTAATCCGACATCTCGAGGGCCGATCTCGATCGATAATCGATTAAATAATAGCCAAATCGATTATAACAGACGTGCTTGGGGAATATCAAGGCGTATTCCGAATTAGATCGTAACGTTTTTTTTGGCACGGTTTTTCCGCACGTTGCTATGTGTGTTCGGGACTTAATACTAATATTATAAATGCGATAGTAACTCTGTCTGTCTGTCTGTCTGTCTGTTACGCTTTCACGCTAAAACTACTGGACCGATTTAAATTAAATTTGGTACAAAGAATGTCTGGAGCCTGAGAAAGGACATAGGCTACTTTTTAACCGACTGCAAAAAAGGAGGAGTTCCACGCGGACGAAGTCGCGGGCAGAAGCTAGTCCAATATATAACAGCAAAAACTACCACTAAAACTGATTTATGCTAAGTCTTCTAGCTTTATTTAAAAAGGTATAAATCTATACTAATATTATAAAGCTGAAGAGTTTGTTTGTTTGTTTGATCGCGCTAATCTCAGGAACTACTGGTTCGAATTCAAAAAATCTTTTTTTGTTGGGTAGACCATTTATCGAGGAAGGCTTTAGGCTATATAATTTCACGCTGCGACCAATAGGAGCGAAGAAACAGTGGAAAATGTGTAAAAAACGGGGAAAATATGAAGCCTTATGAATAGTTATGAAGAATTACTATTCCACGGGCACAGCTAGTCTAATCATAAAACTCCTGCAGTGCACATGGATACATTAACCAGATTTTCGCCTTTCCTGAAAAGAGAACTACATTGATTTAGCTCCCTTAGTACCTTGAAGACTTACTATGCGAGCGTGAGGGCACTATTACTACGCGCGTGCGACAGAGACAAATAGAAAAAGGGCAACGTCCGTTTTTCGCTGTGCTCCGCGACTGTCCTTTATTAAATGAATATAATTGTATCAGTAATTGCTCTATATTTGGCACTCGCTTAAGATAATAATATATCGTTTTGAAACAACAAACCAAGTGCGTTTCAAATCAGGGTGTCGGTTTATTGTGCTTTAAGGCAAATCAGACACTGGGTCACTTGTATTTACTATCCCTGTTATCACAAATCTATTTCTAAAATAATTAAATTTTAAGCACTAAACTATTAGCACGAAACTAATTCTAAACTAATAAAAAACCCAGTATTTGTCTATTCCAAGCGCGAGCTGCTTCTAACTAAGCTTGTCTGAATAAATAACGATATGTTTGTCAGGTAATGAGCATGTTTAATTATGCGTGTGACTGTTTGTGCAGTTATTAATATACGTATATTTTCAGTCGGTTATAAATACATCGCTAAACTATTGTTTTAATAAATTGCTTAAGAGTGTAATGACTGAGTTTCTTCTCTAATGATGGTCTAAAATTATTTTTTTGGTGGATAGACCATTTATCGAGGAAGGCTTTAGGCTATATAACATCACGCTGCGACCAATAGGAGCGAAGAAACAGTGCAAAATGTGTAAAAAACGGGGAAAATAACTACCTATTCCACGCGGACGAAGTCGCAGGCAGAAGCTAGTATACGTATATTTTCAGTCGGTTATAAATACATCGTTAAACTATTCGTTTTAATAAATTGCTTAAGAGTGTAATGACTGAGTTTCTTGCGGCGTTTCTTCTCTAATGATGGTCTAAAATTATGATAAATTAATTTTATGTTGACGTTTCGAAATGTTTACAATTCCCATATTCGTAGCCGAATAAGCACATAATATATGCGAATAAAATAACTATTTTTTTTTCAAGGTTGGTATTTCTATCTTAAATGGTTGTTTCTACAATTAACCCTGTGGTAAGCTTATAAGATAAGTTGGTACAATACTTATAGGTAAAATATATAAAAGATAAGACATACCAATAAACAGATAACTTTTATTTATAATGATATTTTTGTACAAAGACAAGAGTAGAAAAATTTTTTTTTAGACCCCCAGTGGGATTCGAACCCACGCCTATGCCTACTAGCGGCAGCGTGCTGAACCATTACACCATAGGGACCACTCCCACTGGGGGTCTAAAATTTTTCTACTCTTGTCTTTGTACAAAAATATCATTATAATTAAAAACTAATGGTATTGAACCAAAAATATCAATCGAATTATCGATTGATAGATCGTAGTTAATATTGAGATAACTTTTAATTTCTCTAAATAAATGGTGTAAGTAGGTATTAGCTGTCTTGTCAGTTTTTCTATTTTGTACAGTACATAATATATGTATATGTAAATATATATGTACCTACTGAAATATTTTATTAGATAAAAATACATCTAGTTTACTCGTAACATCAAGGTTGGTGACATCTAACAAATATCAAATTAATTATTTTTATAGCTTATTTTTACGAGCTTGCATACTATGTTGACGGATGTATAATAAAATAAGCAATTTGCTATTAATGTAATAATATGTGAAATGCAATTTCTAAGCGATTACTGTACCGTTATTCTTAATGAGTTTGAACTTTTATACTAGAATGTACTAGAATACCTACCTAGATTCTAGATTTTTATGTCCTTAAATTATCTTTAGTTTACTTACCTACCTAATATTTCATTTACGTATATTATACAAAAAATCCGGCCAAGTGCGAGTCGGACTTGCCCACGGGCATCGCGCAAAGTGTAAAGGCATAGGGTACCGTATGTTATTAGGTACTGAGACTTCGCTGTCCATCTGTCTGTCTGTCACCATGCTGTATCTCATGAACCGTAGTAGTCAATTAATTACGTAAAGTATTTTTGTAACGCCCTACCAACAAATACTAAGAAACAGAATAAGCACCTAATAAATATATTTAAGGTGGGTCCAGTACAAAAGACATGCTTTGGTACAGAATCTCTCGTTATTCACACTTGGCTGATTTTTAAATTTTGTTATCTATTGGATACCTGCAATTAATAAAATATATACCTACCAGTTCTTATATATTGTTTTTAATCTATTACAGTCTGTAAGTACGTCGAGAAAATAGCACATCCAATTTATCTCAGTAGGTAATTTATTTTCACAAGCCACATACAAATAAGTTGGAATCTGTACTCTTTTTATATTTTTTTTCTAAAGAATTCTTTGGCAAAGTCAAGGGCAAAAAGAACTAGAGAAAATAAAACTTGCACGCGAAATAGTATCTGTGGTTAAATCTAAACGAGCCATAGACTAAAATAATAGAGGAATATTGTGAAAACAAGAGCCTTTAATAAAACGCATTTTTATCTTGTCAATGAAATGTAAAATGAAACTTATAAAAATACTTCTTTTGCTTGATTTTTCATGCGACTCGTATCTAATTTAAATCTTATTTAAATTGCGCACACCAAAAATTTCACAAATTATATTTTTTAGATGTTGCCATATCAAAAAATTCCAAAGCAAAGCAACTAAACTTTCAAACTTAACGTTTATAAATAACCTCCTGCCGCCCAATGACCTATGTATAGGTCTTCAGCTGAGTAGTGGTTCCGGCCCAAGCGTGTTGCTGATTTTTACAGCTTGACGCCCAACGTCCTTTTAAAAGGTCTTCAACTTTGACTTGTCATAGAACTTTAAATTTACCGCATTTTACATTTAAATGATTTTAAAACGCATGCGTCATATTTAACGTTCACACTAGATGTCAGTCTGAAAAATATCATCTGTTAGTTTTGGCGTAATATTCAAAAAAATGTCGAGAGGTCGAGGAAGGGGTAAGTAAATCTGTGATTTTCTTTGCTATCTCGGCAGATTGCGTATGAGTTTTTGGTGTGAGTGTTGCCTAAGATGTTCATCTTTGTTTCAGCATATTTATTTTATTCATTTAGTTGATATCATTATAAATACAACAACTAATAATCGGATGACCTATTAAAAGGCATATGAGCACCAAGGTATTCAAAGATTTTAATAGGTCTACGGGTTATAACCGCTATTCTTGTTTTGATTACTGATCTCTTTGCTATGTTTATTAATAATTTGTAAGACAAAAGTGTTTCTATTGTTTTGTTTTCACAATTTACACCCATTATAACCTAATCATAATGATAAATTAGTGTTCCACTCGAATTAGTTGTTATGACTCTATGGGATTTTATAAAGGTCTACGGGCGGTTACCCCGTTTTTAGCCAAAACTTCGATATGGTCAAGTTTGGTGCCTAATTGTCAGCTCATTTTCCATTTTATTAATGTTCCATTCCGTTTCCGGTAATAAAGACATACTCTAGTCATAGAATTTGAATGTCACGAACGGAAAATTACCAGTATATGGCCAAAATTAATGGTAACAAGTGGCAGACGTAGTAAAAAAAATATATATTTTAAGAAAATATATAAAATGCGTTACTTTTATTGCAATTTAACAAAAATACACTATAGTAGCGTAGAAGACCAACACGTAGGCATATAAGATATCGGAATAAACACAGAAATATGGATTTTCATATTTTCATATTTTTTATTGTTATAACCCAGATACCTATAAAAAAGACATTGAATTTCGGTGTTTTTCCAGTCTCAAAGCCTTTTATACATATCACTTATGATACCATAAAAACAATACATTCATACGACAACGATAACTCAAGTTTTCATCGGCCGAAAGTCGTGGGCCGGAACCATGTAAACCTATAAAAAGGGATGTGGGCTGCTATCCCATCTTTGACCAAAAAGCGCTGGGCGGCAGGAGGATAAGGTCGTTAAAGATAACACACACCTGTTTGCCGCCTAGAAACCGAGTTTACTTTTAAATAGCCTGGATTCCAGAGATTTCGCATTGTGTTGAAAACTAGGATTTGAGCTAGAATCCAAACAAACACAGACGCGGCTTCTTGACAGCTCATTTCTATTGGGATTTTAGTTAGCTTGATAATAAACAAAAGACGGCAACGTGTAACACAAAACTGCACGAACAAAATTTCCGTTCAATACTATATTTATAGTTAGGTACCTAACTAAATGGTTAAAGGTTTCAACATTTTTATTAAAATTGTAATAAATTACAATTAATAATTAATAATAAATTTCAATAAATTACAACTAACTTTGTTTATGACCTACATACTCGTAAGTATATGGACATCGAAATAAAAAAAGTGGAAAATACAAGGATTTAAACTAGAAAATATATCTATCTATAGGTACCTATAAATAAACGAAAATGATTGCTTCGCTTTTTATCGTAGCACGACTGAGCTGACAATAGTCTAACGCTAAAGTCAGTAAACTTTGTTGGAATTGCGCGGGCAAAGTAGTCTGTGGCCAGAGACGAAAACTTCGCGGCAGCGAGAGTACCATAGTGTGGCTGAGGCATAACGGCTATGTACAAATTGTCATGTCATTCTATTAAAAAAAACTATAAACTCTCATAGACAAGCGAGATAAATTAACCATAGACAAATTCTTTGTTTTACACGAAAATGCGATGTCGTCACACACCGCTTTTATTTCGTCTCTTGTTTTATTGCTAAGCAGTTAACGGTCACCTTTGTAAAGCCGATTGCTTTATGGCTTCCCGCAAAAGCTTATATAAAGCTTTGAAAGGATTTCTTTAATTCCTGTATAATTTATGAATATACAATGTTGTTAAATCCATTAATTTGCTATTGATTTATTATGAAAGTTTCGAATAAATTTATAGTTTTTTTTTTCATATACCTATTTAGAGAGTCAGGTATCTAAAAAACGGTTGACTGGCATCTAGTTTAGGGGTCAAGGCCGCTAATTAGGAAACCAAAGGTTGCGGGTTCGAATCCTGCTAGGTGCAGATGTCAGCGTGACAAATACAAGCATAAATAGATATAACTAGAAACGACAATGACGGTGTCTCAAACGCTCGAAGATTCGCAGAAGAACAGCAAAATTTTCGGAATAATAAACGCCATTCGTAATAATTGTTTTATTACGTATTATATTTATTTGAATTGGCAACCGCACTTAACGTATTACCGTTCATTACCTTTCCAAGGTCTAGAGAAATTTCGAGTGAATTCCGTAAGAACGATTTAATATTTTATCAAGTGATAAATTACGGCACCAGGCATCGTATTTTAACACAGCACATAATATAACAGCTACTTTAATACAAACTGTACTGTACATTCAAATATTCCCGCTTTCGCTATCCATTCAATCCATATATCCATTCCATTCATTCTACAAACCATTCACTCAGGGACACTATTCCTTTTTCATTCGCTCTCCGTCCAAATCTCTTATTTTATTCCGAAGTCATGTTCGCACGTGTAAAAACCAAAAACTAAACTAAAGCAAAGAAGTGCTACCAACATTCATCATTATTTAGTGACATAGCTCGATGTGTCATTGCGTGAATGAAAAAATGTTAATGTTATTAATGAAGTAGCAATACCTATATATTTTTTATTATTTCATTTGTCAAACACGTTAGTAAAAGTTGATTTTTTAATTAAGTAAGTGATATGTTTTTATAAATTTTATTAGTGAACATTCTTTCGGGTTTTGTTCTTTTACTCTTTTAGAGTTTTGTAAATTTTCGCGTTAAATCCTTCAAAGAATATTATTTATCAGGTTAACAAATCGGTGAGAGTAGGTACTTCGAACGAGTAGGTAGTAAAGTTTAGTTCATCCCGAATATCTCTAGGGTAGCTTGTTCACTTCGAGACGAGTAACCGCACAAGTTCACCGCGCTAGTTGGCCGTGGGCCAGTTAGCGGAGTGGCTGTACTGTACCTCTGATTAATTCATTATCCGCGATGCTCCTACCACGTGTCTTTAATCTTTATACACATAAATTTAATATCAAAGGACTATCCGCGGTATTAGACTATACAATTTTATGGAAGTGTAAAAATTTCAAAACGTTCATAAATAAAATACTTACGCTACTTTTACCGTTATAATTGTTTTAATTGTTTCATTCCAATATCAAAGGATTTCATCCGCCATCTTGTTTAGAAATTCAAGATGGCTGACGCTTAATCAAAATGAAGTAACATTTACAGTATCATAATTAAGTTATATTGTGAAAATTTGATCTAGACTAAAATATTACAAAGAATAAATAAACACTATATTTATAAAACATATTATAGGTAGATTTCTTTTTAAGTTAATAAGATAAATCAAAATAAAATTTAACTTTCAAACAAAAAAAACAGAATCAAAATCGGTTCATGCGTTTGGGAGCTATGATGCCACAGACAGACACACACACACACACACACACACACACACACACACACACACACACACACAGACACGTCAAACTTATAACACCCCGTCGTTTTTGCGTCGGGGGTTAAAAACCATGTATCTTTCGTTCCGTAGTACAATTTTGATGTTACAAGTTCATTCAAAAACGTCTACTTGAATTTAGCCATAGAAAGCATTAAGAAAAAAACTCTTTAGCGTTCGCGTGTATGGTCCGAAATGTAAGCACACTGATCCAATTTTTTTAATTACAGTCGAGGCATGATTGATCTATTTTTAAGTATCCAAAAAAAATGACACAGATACAATATAATAATTATTATTGCCATGTGGTATTAGGCAATAGACAAATAGTAGGTGCAGATGTTATTTTAAAATAATTCGCATTTTGTTTACGCGTCTCGGCGTGGGAAAACACGTATAAATAATGACGTCACAGCCTTTTCTAGCCAACTGGGTTACTAATGTGTTGCCAACCCAAAAACGAATTTTATGTTCAAATTTTGATCTGAAAGAAAATGAAAGTGTAGATGCCATAATGCTTTTTCTATACTAATATAATCAAGAGGAAAGGTTTGTTTGTTTGGATTGAATAGGCTCCAAAACGACTAGACCGATTTGAAAAATTATTTTACTGTTGGCAAGCTATAAGCTATAGAATATTTTGAAAAAAATAGGGATCCGTGCGAAGCCGAAGCAAACCGCTAGTTTTTTATAAAAATGTGTTATGTTCCTAATTAATTCGAAGAAGAATTAAGGCAAAAGCGAGTGAAAATATTTTTCTAATATATTAAATTTAAACCTTACAGAGGTCTGTTTTACTTCGATACAATAAAAGGCATCTTGCACAGTGGTACACGTTATAAAAAATCACGAACAAAAACTTGTCAAGTAAATTCTAACTAATCTCAAGAATGTTGAGTAGGCGAAATACTAATCGTTTGGTATAACTCTAGGCTCTTGATTTATTTCTAGCCGTCATGATGATTTGTAATACAAAATTCCTTTAGTTCAGGAATCTGCCGCTATTTGAATATGTCATACTTAGAATTTGTCTATCTTGTAATTGTATAGGGGACTAGCTTCTGCCAGCGACTTCGTCCGCGTGGAATAGTTATTTTTCCCGTTTTTTACACATTTTCCACTGTTTCTTCTCTCCTATTGGTCGCAGCGTGATATTATATAGCCTAAAGACTTCCTCGATAAATGATCTATCCATCAAAAAAAGATTTTTTCAATTCGAACCAGTAGTTCCTGAGATTAGCGCGTTCAAACAAACAAACAAACTCTTCAGCTTTATAATATTAGTATAGATTTAACTTAGAGCCTGTCCAAATTAGTCTTTAGTAAGTTTATAGCAAATTTAAGTTTATTTAAGGTCAATTTATCTTGTGATTGTAAAGTTTGCAGTATTATTAATAAGGTGGTAAATGTATTTATTTTTATAGGGACCACGTGTTAAATGTTTAGATGCGTCGTGTGGATTGAGGTCTAGCTGTCATGTTCCACCAATCACAGGCCAGCAGCTTGTTTTTCATAAGTGGAAGATTACAGCTAGACCTCATTCTACACTAGCGCGTTTAGCGGATATTTTAATTAACTATTTGAATTTAAAAAGATATTAAACGCTATAGCATTGACTATATTTTTTCTTTATCTAATTACAGGAAGCAGTAGTTAGACTGTGCTCGGGTATCAATACATCGTTTTAATAACACGATGCAAAAATATAACAAAGAGAACTGGAAATGCCCCGCCTGCCACTGCAAAACACCTAAAACAGATAATACTAATACTCCAATATTCACCCGAGGCCAAGAGGTGCCACAATCATATAAATCACCTGACGATAATTCGAACATAACAGTGCGTAAAAAAGTTACGTGTGAAAATGACAATCTATCAATAAACTCAGAAAATCTCAGCATGTTAGGAAATACAATAAATATAGAACATAGTGAAAACATCCTGAAAAATAACTACCAAACTGAATTAACATTCGAGAGCCTTAAGAACATGATAACAATACAATTAAAGGAAAATAATAAATCAATTATAACTGAGATACAGAATACAATACAATACGAAATAAATAAAGCTGTAATTAAAGTTAAGGAAGATATTACAAAGGAAATTACTACCCTAAAGAAAGATAATACACAAAGGAAAACAGAAATCGATGAACTAACAACCACCATACAGAAACTAATTCAGGAAAATGAAACCCTAAAGCACGAGATACAAAAACTAAATACAAAAATCTCTACCACTGCGGTGCCACCTTCTCCTGAAACTAACAACAATAAAAAGATAGTATTATATGGAATAACAGAATATTATAAAGAACATGAAAATGACACCCATAACAGAATAGTAGAATTATTTCAAGACATTTTACAAATGAATATATCTGGATGCGTAGAAGAGATATATAGAGTAGGTAGATATAATAATAAATACAACCGGCCGCTAGTAATAGAATTAATAAGCAAACGTATGGTAAAATATATTCTTAATAACGCACATTACCTAAATGGAACTGGAATATCTGTTGCAGAATTTTTAGACAAGAGTGCAAGACAAGAGCGGAAAATTATTAAGGAAGAAATGATCACAGCTCGAAAAAAAGGATTATACGCTGTGATAAGGAATAATCAATTATTTATAGAAGGAAAAATGATTAATTATAAAAATAAGGACACGACCGTTTACAATGAACCCAAAGAAAAAAACACTGGCGATAGAACACATGACAACGAAAAAAAAATACTCTGAAGTTTATATTCAATCAAATCCCGATCAAAATTTAAAAAACCACTCCTTTCGCAAAACAAGACTCACATATTAAAGTGCTGTTTCAAAACTTCCAAAGCCTCTTTAATAAAAGACATATACTGGAAGCATTTATTGACCAGAACTCTACATATCACGCAATATGTGTTAGTGAGTCGTGGCTTACAGAAGCGAAACTTAAACTAACAAAATTTACCGGTTACAAGACTGCAGCTTCTTTTTGCCGAGAAGAAAGAACTGGAGGCGGTGTCTGTATTCTACTGCAGGAAGACATTGAGAGTACTGAGGTTCGTGAAATCAGCGAAATGTCCACCGAATATGCACTTGAAGCGTGTGCTACTCATTTAACCAAAGATAACATACTTTTAATTACAATGTACTGGAATGGGAGATGTGAAAACTTATTCTATAGCAACCTAAATTCTATATTAAAATACATAAATAAAAAATACCCAAAGTCAAATGTCATATTAGGGGGCGACTTTAATATAAATGTGCTACAAAACACTCCTAAATCTATAAAATTTTTAGAACTTATGTTAGAAAACAAACTAATACAACATATAAAAATACCAACACACCACACACAGACTTCATCAACATGCTTGGACTTAATATTTACAAACTTTACACATACTAGCTTATATACAACAATTGAAGATTATGGATTTACTAACCATTTATCCACCATAATACATATGAAAATATCCCAACATAAACAAAATAATCCATGGAGCACAACTAAAAGAATATATCATAATAAAAGTATAAATTTATTTAAATCACAACTCACAAAAATAAACTGGAATAATGTATTAATAGAAAACAATACTGTAAACGAAAATTATAACTTATTCCATAATAAACTAACAATTATTTTAAATGAATGTATACCCAAACAAAAAATTAAACTTAGAACAATACAGAAAAAGTATTGGCTAACAACAGGAATAAAAATATCTTCCAAAAACAAAAGATTATTAAAAACCCTCACATTCAAAAGCAATAACAATCCAATACTTACGAACTACTACCGCAAATATGAAAAATTATTGAAGACAATAGTAAACAAATCAAAAAAACTCAGCTATACAAATAAATTAAAAAAATCAAATAATGTTATAAAAGCGATGTGGAGTGTGATTAATGAACGCACAAATAAAAAAGCATTTAAGGAAAAGAAAAATATAAAGCTAGAAATAAAAGATAAAATCTATACAGATCCCAAACAAGTGTCAAATATTTTTAACGACTTTTTCGCATCAATCGGCGAGCAGACTTCCAGTCCCTCCACGAGCTCGCCGTCGATGCCACCGCGCGGACGCCCCGTGCAATACCCCACAGAGAATACATTATTTCTTAGCCCAGTTCACCCCTCGGAAATACTTAAAATCCTTAAAAACCTAAAAAACAAATACAGCTGTGGCTTTGACGAGCTCCCTCCGATCCTTTTTAAAGAATGCGCTGAATGTCTGACTCTACCTCTATTTATATTAATTAACCAATCCTTAAACGAAGGCATCTTCCCAGACTTATTAAAAATTTCTATAGTAAAACCTATCCATAAAAAGAACACCGTAACTAACCCAAACAACTACCGTCCTATTGCCCTTTTGCCTACGGCTTCAAAAATCTTCGAAAAAGTAATATGCAATCGAGTTTACAATTTTTGTGAAAAATTCAAATTATTTGACGATTCTCAAAATGGTTTCCGTAAAAAAAGATCGACTACCCTGGCAGTATTTAGATATATCCAAGAGGCGCTTAATATTATCAATGACAGAAAATATGCAATAGGATTACTACTAGATATGACTAAAGCGTATGATAAAGTTCAGTATAATATATTACTCGATAAACTATATAACATAGGAATCCGTGGCGAAACTCATAAATGGTTCAAATCGTACTTATTAAATAGACAACAATTTGTTGAAATAGAATACTTTGACCAAAATACTAAAAATATACTAAATATTCGATCTGAAAGTAAATTAATTAACGCATCCATCCCTCAAGGTAGTGTCATAGGTTGTTTGCTTTTTTTAATTTACATTAATGACATCCCGAAGATAATGAACGAACCATGCATCCTGTTTGCAGACGATATTTCCCTCCTAACATCATGCCGGACGAGCCTAGATTTGAACGAGAAACTCCATTCAATATTAGATAAAACAGTGGAGTGGCTAAAAGATCACAATCTGGAAATAAATTTCAACAAAACCAAACTAATGATATTCCACCCTCCCCAAAAAACCCCACTAAACATAAACTTTACATATAATAATATTACAATTGAACAAGTAAATAATTTTTCGCTATTAGGACTAAACATAGACTCACATATAAATTGGAAGGACCACATTACAAAAATTCGTCTGAAACTATCAAAATTTGCATATGCACTTTATGAAATTAAAAATACCACAGACACGAAGACTGCTCTTATTACATACTATGCATATGCATACGCATGGTTGAGTTATGGTGTGATTATGTGGGGAAACAGTGTAGAAGCTACTGCAGCTTTTATAGCCCAAAAAAAACTTATTAGGATCTTATTTAATATTCGGAATGTAGAAACATGCAAACCCCATTTCATAGAAAACAATATGCTTACATTGCCATGTCTCTATATCTTGGAATTATGTAAATATATAAAAAACCATCCTGAATTATATACAAAACGTGAAAATATAAAATCGAATTATTCGCTAAGAGCTTCCCGAAAAAATCAACTAATGATACCTAATTCAAAACTAAAAATACATTCGTCAGGGCCACTAGCTATGTCTGCTAAAGTATATAATAACCTACCTTCAAATTTGAAAAATGAACACAACAATAAAAAATTTATTAAATTATTAAGAGAGTTACTAATTAAGAAATGCTACTACACATTAAATGAATATATGATAGATAAGTTTAAGTGAAATACATTATACAATTGCTTTTAATTATATTATTATAGAGAAATAAAGTGCAATATTGTTATATTATTAAATAAAAATGTATAAATATAGATTTTAATAAAATTATATAAAACAATATTGTATGCCTCCCTCTTATATTGCTGTACCTAAACTAGGTCCTTATTGTAACTGTCACTAACTGTAACATCTGTAATATCATAAGGAATGCAATAAATAATTTGAATTTGAATTTGAATTTGAATTTAGCATATTTTTTTCTTATTCGAACAACTAAAGACAAAGATAAGAATTTCAAGAGTTCGGGAGTGGGGGCTCGCGACGTCATACTATGGCATAAATTGTACCATAATGTGGCGTCACCAACTTTGTTTGACAAAAGAAAAAATCGTATCCAATATTTTTTAATAATCTAACTTATGGACTACTAGCTGCTGCCCGCGACTTCGTCCGCGTGGAACTCCTCCTTTTTTGCAGTCGGTTAAAAAGTAGCCTATGTCCTTTCTCAGACTCCAGACTTTCTTTGTACCAAATTTCATTTAAATCGGTCCAGTAGTTTTAGCGTGAAAGCGTAACAGACAGACAGACAGAGTTACTTTCGCATTTATAATATTAGTAGGGAAATAGAATTTCATTTACTTGTCACGCCTATTAAAAGAGCTTAAAAACAAAAGCTCATAAAAAAATATAAAGATTTTCAAAGCGTATCTGTCATATGTAGTTGGAATTCCTAAAATGGCGGCCGAGGCGTGGTGACATATTCATGGCCTCTTTGAAGTCACCGATAATTCGCAAACTTCCTGGGCAGGCATTCGTCGTTAAAGTTTATAGTCTGGGCAAATTAGAATGAAATATAAGAGTGTAGGTACTTACATAAATAAAATCATATTAAATTGAAAATGAGTATTGTTTAAAACATAATAAAAATAGCCTGTGAAAACTAAGCTATAATAGTGACAATATTATGTTGCCTATAGAGTTTTATAGTGGACAAAATTGTTATTTTCCATCTAATTTACAAACCTACGAAAGCAATAAAAAAATGATGCTGATATCTTCCGGTGTTTGGAAAAACAATACACAAGGTGAAATGTCAGAAAAAAAATTGCGTAACAGTATGCTTCATCATAAAATTACCTGTAACAATAATGTAGATTGTAAAATTATGAATTTAAAATTAGTCAATCCTTTTTTCTTAAGAGCCATTTTATATTATGTTCTGCACAACTAATTTCCATCTTAATGGGTACTTTATAACCTTAAAAGTCTACTTCGATCAGATTATTATATTAGACAAAGTTCAATAATTTCAATTCTAAATCACACAATAATATTTCAGCAATTGTAAATGATCTATGACAGTTAATGTTACATGAACGAAGATTTATTCTTAGACGATGGTAATTTCTTTCAATTGCGAAGTATTTCGGGCCTTTGCATATATCATCGTCGCCATAGCAATTATCTTAAATTGTGTCACGACCCGTTTGACTATATTAGAGTTATATATGTTTACAAAAGGCGTCAACACCATGGCGCCGGCATGGCGAATAATTAGATACCTAAATAAGAGTAACTTAAAAGATGCTTGAAAGTCCCTTATATGTTTATAAATAAAACTATACGCCTGATCAAAATTCTACTATATTATGCATTATACATATTATAATAATATAAAACTTTCTATTGAATCGCTTTAACTAATAAAAAAAACCGCATCAAAATACGTTAGATACTTGGTTTTAAAGATCATTGTTAGACAAGTTTCAATCCTTACTAATAAACGCGATAGATGTAAGTAGGTATGTTTGTTACTCTTTAACGCGAAATTAAAATGGATATTGATGAAACTTAACAATAATATGACTTATACATCAGACATAGGTATATGATATAATTCTGTGTATTGTCCAGTATATAACAATAAGAAAATGTCAAGAAAGTTGGAAAACATCTACCATCTGCGAGCTATTCTTACGCTGCAAAATACAAACAAAGTCGCGAGCAGAAGCTAGTTGATAATAACGGACGAGCGACACTTAATAAAAAAATATTCTATATATGAAACTTTGTCATGAACTGACTTATTTCATAATTAGAGTAACTTGTTATTTACAGGTTTTATCCCTTTTTAAAAAAATGTATATCTAGTTATATCTTAAATTACATTCACCCTATTACCTACTATATATGTAAAACCATAAATTTAGCGGAACTTACATAGTTGTATCATACAATATTCTTAATTTATAAATATGCTAATTGCACAGTGCTTCAAATGTTTAATTCAGGAGCAAAAATTTGCAATTCAATTAACAATATGAATATAGTGTTCTTGGACAATAGACCTTATGCTGAAAGTCATAGCTTTGCATTTTGCGGTATATTTATGGGACTACATCTAGGGACATTAACTTCTTTGACATTAGATGATATTTTCAAGGCCAGTGCTTTTAATACATACAATATTTATGATTCGACAAAAAAAGGAATAATTTTTGTAAGGCTAAAATATACAATGTTAGGTACTTAAAAGTAACTTATATGAATGATAATAAGTCGTAACATTATATGTTACCTAATGTATGTTTAGAATAAAAAAATATATGAACGGATCGTACTCGTATATTATTTTATTTGCGGACGTTTCGGATTCTTTAAAGTTCTTGGGGCCTAGACAATGTGCCAACGTTCAACGTTAACGTTAAACGAAACGACCAAAATGTATGGGATTTGACATCACGTGACAGTCGTTCGCGGATGTCACATCCCATACATTTTGGTGCCAACGTTCAGCGTTAACGTTGAACGTTGGCACCTTGTCTAGGCCCCCTAGTCTTTTTTTATAGTTGTTTCATTCAAATGTGTAATAACCGCGAAGACATCAGAAATTATTAATGTTTGTTGCTATGATAACGAAAAAAACATTTATTGTATAATTAAACACTTATTATATTCATTGTATCCAAAATACATTAACTGGGACTCTTATAAAAGCGTAATGTAATAAAAAAGATTAATTGTTGTAATAAAAATAAATGAGTCATAATTATATAAAGTATTGTATGTACGAAGCTTTTCGTAATTGATTTAGTTGAACAAACAATGGCAAAGATAATTTATTTCTATTTTTTAAAATGTATGTGCATATAATTATTTTATCTATGTATGGCTTTATAGTTTTAATATTATTATATTAGCATAAAATGGTAATAGGTAGATTCGGCAGAGAACCAGAGTCATCGACATAGCCCACCGGATTAGCAAGCTAAAGTGGCAGTGGGCTGGCCATATTAGCCGAAGAACCGATAACCGTTGGAGTAAACGTGTTCTAGAGTGGAGACCGCGTCTCGGCAAGCGTAGTGTAGGACGTCCTCAGGCAAGGTGGAGTGACGATTTGCGTAAGATGGCTGGCAGGAGCTGGATGCAAGCAGCCCAAGATAGAGCAAAGTGGCGTGAAATTGGAGAGGCCTATGTCCAGCAGTGGACTGCGACGGGCTGATGATGATGATGATGATGATGGTAATAGGTAGAGAAAACATGGCATTTAAAATTTTAACTAATTTTAATATGAGGTGTTTAATTTCTAATAATCATAATGCTCTTTTATTTCGAATCCTTTGGTTTATTAAATAAAGTTTCATGAATGAAATCAAAATACTTTGTATTAGTAATTATAATGTGTGTACATAACGATATTAATAATAATAATGTCCTTGGTCAGTTTACAGAAATTGTCTAGTCCCAAACTAGGCACTACGCTATGATATGATAAATATACATAAATACATGATGAGCAATTGCTCGTGCTCATCATACTACATGCCCCTAACAGGACTTGAACCTACAATCTCAGGTGAATCTTAAAACACTATAATTATTACAGTATTTATTAAAGGACAGTTGCGAAGCACAGCGAAAAACGGACATTGCCCTGGTTCTATTTGTCTCTGTCGCACGCGCGTAGTAATAGTGCCCTCACGCTCGCACAGTAACATTGAAGGAAAAAGGGCAACGTCCCTTTTTTCTCTGTGCTCGGCGACTGTCCTTTAGTTAATGACAAAAAAATTAAAAAAACTATTAATCCTTTACGCTATCGCAAAGTGTTGTGTACTTTGTAGACTTTGTAGTGATTAGACTCCCCGCCCCGTGTTTAAGTCAATTGCTTTTTCTTGTGCAAATAAATGCCCGTTATTTTAATGAAGACCTCGCCTCTTTGATGTTTTTTAATTGGTTGTTATCTAAATGAAAACATGGCAGGAACACTTGTAATTGATTCTCTTAAGTAAGTATATAATTACAGTTTAATCATTTCTAATGCTTTCGCGGTTATTACATATTGGAATTAAACAACTATAATTAACAGAACTTTAATATAAGCTCTAAAGGCTACGAATATGGGAACTGCAAATAAAATGCTTGATAATGTGTAATAACCGCGAAGGCACCAGAAATTATTAAAATACTTGAGTAAAATCCGTTACAGTTTTTTCATTTTATATGTAAAGTTTTTTGTCCAAATTGTCGCATCTTAGCCCACAGTGCGGTTTTTGGTTGTTGTTTTGTTGATATTTTTTTATTGTCCGAGCACAGAAGCCACTTACTTATCTAATAAAATTCACTAAGCCAAAAGTGTTATGACATAAAACAATATAGAGAGCGTGTTATAAAACAAAAGCAGAACATGTTGTACCTACTTTTTTGTTTTCGACCTCACTGAAAATGTAAGCCTCTCCCATTGAAACAAGGTTCAGTTTCGCCTGCACAGTTATAATTTAAACATCAAAAAGTGATTGGTCATGTCACCCACCGTTTCGGCGATGGTTTAGAGTGATAAATGACGTTTTGACAAGATGGTGACAGATTGATGCTAATTGTTTCTAGTTTGTTCTCGCTTTTGATTTTGAGCAAGATTTAGGATTAAGGGCTTTAAAACTAGATTTTTTTGTTGGAATAAATTAGTATTTTATTTTATTTGTTGATAATAATTTCTGATGCCTTCGCGGTTATTACACATTGGAATGAAACAACTATTAACGGATTTAACTCGCGTATTTTTATTTTATTTTCTTTGCTGACGTTTCGGATTCTTTACAGTTTGCATAATCGTAGCACGACTGAGCTGACAACAGTCTAAAGCTTGACTGGTTTAAAACTAGATTTGTTTTTAGAAAAAAAATATATTTTCTTTGCTGACGTTTCGGAAACTTCAATATTCGTAGCCGTTTGAGCTTTCGATAAAGTGTTAGACTATCGTCAGCTCAGTCGTGATAAGAATTGGCAAATAAAATAAAATACGCGAGTTAAATTCGTTATAGTTTCATTACAATGTTTATAGCCGCAAAGTCAACAGAAAAAAAAATAGCTCTCCGGGAGTGCCGGCAGAAGTGAAAACTTCAATATGATCGTTGTGTTTAATTATAAGTACAAAAGTACTATCATTTATGAGGTAGAATACAATGTTTATTTATTGCGCTATCGTACACAAATATGACAATTTGTCACCATCCTTGGATACGCGTGGCACGCTGTACATAAACACACACGACATTCGCGCAAGCGCCCTGTGCCACCTAAGCGGAGCAGCACACTCAGGCACGGTAGAAAGAGTGGGAGATACTAGTTCCTCTCCCTTCCCCTCGATCTTACGTTTTTTCGATCAGCATCACGTGACCCTGACGCGAGTTTGAAAGATTTTACCCATACAAAAAAAAGTGCTCAGCGCCGCTAAAGAAGTTTTCACTTCAAAAAATGTGTTTTCAGAATTACGGATTATTGTAACATGGAATCATCTACATTAATATAATAAAAAGCAAAGATTTGTTTGTTTGTATTGAATAGCTCTAAAACGACTGGACCAAATTAAAAAATCTTTAACTCTTTCAAAAAATTTTATACTCGAAAAAATTTGGGATCCGTGCAAAGCCGGGGCGAACCGCTATATTTAATAAAAAAAGGATCCGTGCGAAGCCGGGGCGGGCCGCTAGTCCTATAATAACACTAGACTACGATTACAAGTCTTGCTTTAGTTATTACAATGACATGTAAGCCTATAATTTTGTATGTATGTAAATAATTATTATAGATATAATTTATTCAAGCAATTTCTCCACTCTTCCGCGTGTGAGTTGTATGACTCATCCCATTGTTGTATGATTTGTATGGAAATGAAGCCTAAATTACTGTCAAAGCGTCTTCGATGTCGTAATGTCAAACGTAATTTGACAGTTTTGACAGACATTTTGATAATCATATAAGCAAAAAATAAAATGAGAGCCACATATATATTTCATTTTAAACATTATTTACCTTAATAAAATAGTATATTTAGCATAAGATTATTGTCAGCTCAGTCGAGCTACTATTATGGAATCTGTAAAGGCTCCGAAACGACAGCCAATAAAAATAAAATACGCGAGTTAAATCCGTTAAAGTTGTTTCATTCCAATGTGTAATAACCGCGAAGGAAATCAGAAATTATTAAATTAATAATCAAATTAATTATTTTTAATTACATTGGGTACTATTCTCTTAATTGGACATTCAAGTAATTAAAAAGCTATGCTAACGAAAAAGACGTGTAAAATTAAAAAATAATGAAAATGATTGATAGCTATAAATCTCACTTTAAATTAAATTTATTAACCTGTTAATACTTTCTAACTGCAATTAGTTATTTTGAAATTTACAAATAATCACTCAATTAAGGCATAAACGAATGTTTTAATTGACTAAACTAATTTGTAGAGCGAGCATCCAACACACATAACAATATGACCTTTTTGTATTTAATTTAATTTGTAGTTAAATAACTTAAATGCAAAGTGTAAGTAAGGTATAAGCTATATGCATCGGCTATGTAAAAACAATTTAAAATCCATGTATTGCTAGTATTACATA
This sequence comes from Polylopha cassiicola, assembly GCA_038024825.1. NCBI lineage: Eukaryota > Metazoa > Arthropoda > Insecta > Lepidoptera > Tortricidae > Polylopha > Polylopha cassiicola. The sequence goes on along the minus strand of CP149052.1, from coordinate 11,277,625 downwards.
CAATAATGTCTAGAGATATACTTTCATTCAAAGAATGATATAAAAATAATGTATGTGTTACAACTATGCCATGTTTACATGAAAAAATTCACAGGCCCTTATATGAATCGATTTATCTTCCTAATCCTAACTAATATCCTAACTAATATTATAAATGCGAAAGTAACTCTGTCTGTCTGTCTGTTACGTTTTCAAACTAAAACTACTGGACCGATTTAAATGAGATTTGGTACAAAGAAAGTTTGGACCCTGAGAAAGAATATAGGCAACTTTTTAACCGACTACAGATAAGGAAGATTTCCACGCGGACGAAGTCGCGGGCAGAAGCTAGTATTATATAAAAGAAAGTCGTGTTAGTTACTCCATTTATAACTCAAGAACGGCTGAACGATTTGGCTGAAAATTGCTAGGGATGTAGCTCAGAACCCTGGTTCAGAAGGACATAGCATACTTTGTATCCCGTTTCAGTAGATTTTTTTTAAAAAACGAAACAATGACAGCTGTCAAATCGATTAGCGCTTCTTTGCCGGGCGGGACGAAGTCTGCCGGGACCGCTAGTTAAACATAAAATAAAATATAACCACAAATATGTAAATCAATTATACAAGGTGTTGTCATTAATATTTGATAGGACAGGTGCGAAAACATAAAATATAATGTAGAAAAATGGAAATCATATAACGGTACCGTGGATTCACGCTTTAAGAGATTAATTATTAAATTAAGAGAACAAGCATCTTACACGAGTCAATAAAATAAAGGTAATTAATTTTAAAGACGTTAAGTGTATTTAATGACGATTTTGAGATATGTTTTAGGTATTTGGTATTTTTTTTATATCAATTTATGATTCTATATTCATATATTTTTATAAGAAAATACTATTATAATTAATCAAGTAAACAAGTATCAATATGTCAATGAACTCATTTTTTTAGATAAACTTAAAAAGTAGATGCACATTGCAAAAATACATTGCAAACAGCAAAATTGTTACCTGAAAGTTCTGTATAAAGGTAAATAAGTATACAAAAAACTAGTCCCTAAAATGTATGTCGTATTTTTGTGACGTCACCTCTTAATATTATAACATGGCGTCATAAGCTTACTCCCGAACTTTTGAAGCGGTTACCTTTGACAGTTTTGGTTTAATTGAGAAAAGAAAAATTCCTTTTCAATACTTTTTGACAATCTACTCTATCGACAAAAAAGTCATGCAATAATTGGCAAATTGGTTTCAGCTTTTTGAAGCAAACCAATTGAGATTACATTTAAACCAATTGCTTTGAGGAGCCCTATATAATTAGGGGGTGATTTATGATAGGTACTCTACTTTATGGACAAAGAAAAAAGTCATAATTTTTGATGGCTTTGCGATTTTTACACATTGGAATGAAACAACTTAATTAACGGATTTAACTCGCGTCATCATCTATGGTCAAATTGGTTTCAGCGTTTTAAAGCAAACCAATTGAGATTGCATTCAAACCAATTGCCTTAAAGGGCCCTATATAATTAGGGGAGGATTAAACCAATGTCTATACAGTGCCGATTTGATATATGCAACCTCTAATCCTAAGATCAAGGGAAACCGTTTGCTTGAGAATAACGTTAATCATCTGATCGTGAGGTCACCGGTTCAATTCCAGATACGTGAAGTATTTTATAATCATGCATTTCCCCCGTTTCACCCACGATTGGAGCCACGGGGCGAGTTAGATAGTAAAGCCTTATTTTCAAGACGTTAAAGGTGTTTATAGTTGATCTTTCTATCTGGTATTAGTGGGGCTTATGCGAGTTAGGTAGTAAAGAACCTTATTTTCAAGGCGTTAAAGGTGTTTATAGTTGGTCTTTCTATCTGGTATTAGTGGGGCTTATGCGAGTTAGGTAGTAAAGAACCTTATTTTCAAGGTGTTAAAGGTGTTGATAGTTGGTTTGTTCTAGCTATCTGGTTTTAGATAACTCGAATAGAGAACCGGTCTGTTAAGGTTACAGCTTTAATTTGACCTAGACTTAAATTTATTATGTACCTATTTAATTTATTTATGAGTGAAGTGGGTAAGTATTTAATAATTGTTTTTCGTAATTATATATGATATTAAGTTATGTTATTGTGTTTATTAACGTGTTTTTATTTTAATTAGTTTAGTGGGTAATAAGGTTTAATGATGTGTATATTTACTTGACAAGTAAAACCTAAATAAAAAGTTAATTTTCAAATTATTTATCGAGGTTCTAATTGGACACTGAGATTATCTGAATCTATACCAATATATTAAAGAGGAAAGGTTTGTTTGTTTGGATTGAATATGTTCCGAAACGACTGTACCGATTTGAAAAAATCTTTCACTGTTGGGAAGCTATACTATTCCCGAGACATAGGCTATATTATATTTAAAAAAAGGGATCCGTGCGAAGCCTGGGCGAACTGCTAACTTTAACAAACTGCAGAAATTACTATACACATAATAAATGAAAATAAATGAGAAATATTAACTATAATAGAGAAATGTAGCTTCCGTGTTAGAAATCATCACTGATTTATTGCTATTGTAAGCACTAAATCCTATTTATGAACGCCAACTGGCGATGAGATGGATAGCGCTTTGCAAATTGACATAAGTTAATTAGGACTAAGCAATATAAATTGTAGTAATTAGTACGCGGGTAGTGGAGTTGTTTGAAGACCATTAGGTTTGTATTAAGGTCAGTTTATGGACGCCAACTGGCAAAAAATAGGTGGCGTTTGGAATAATGATGTAAGTTAATTATGGCTAATCGATTTACATCGAAGGTTAATTAGTTGAGAAATTAAAAGGAAATGTGGTATTATTTAGTTTTTATTGGGTTGGGTTTCTTAATGAAAGGTTTCCTGCCAATCTAATTGACTTATTAACTATATCTGTGACTGATGTATTTATTAAACATCAGTATGTATTCGTAGTCAAAATGTTAAATATTTTTCCAAAACTATCATTTAAATAATGTAAAACAAATTCGCTGTTGCTATCTGTCCGTCCCTATGTAGGTATGCTTAAATCTGTAAAAATACGCAACGGATTTTAAAGCGGTTTTTTTAATCGATAAAGTGATTCAAGAGGAAGGTTTATAGTGTGAAGCCGGGTCGCTCCTATCTAGTATTATATAATAAACAGGAAGGCTTATAGCACCCGTGTGAAGCCGGGGCGGGTCGCTTGTCACATTTTTTTAAAATTTATTTGCATAAACCTTCAATACACACAGATTTAAAATTTCACAAACAAATTCCAACCTACTCTAACCTATATTCCAATAACTATACATTATAGGTCAAATAGGCGCAAGTAGGTTCCAAACATTCCCTGGCCACAGATATTTGCATAGTAAAAGCTCTGAGACACGTCGGGAGCGCCAATGTCACGCCAGGAATGCTGGCAACGTGCTGTGCACTTCTAGGAACGTGTTAGTAAATAAAGCAAAGGAGGTAGCGGGGCGCTCGGTAACAGCTTATGTTTGTAGGTTATTTTACAGGCGTATCTTACAATATATGTGTGGGTTTGAATGGAAAACTTATTTGATAGCAATTTCAGATTCTGCAGATAGGCTGACGTTTCGAATTTTACAGTTTCCATAATCGTAGCACGACTGAGCTGACGATAGACGACGCCAATTAAGTAAAATATGCGAGTTTAATCCCTACTAATATTATAAATGCGAAAGTAACTCTGTCTGTCTGTCTGTCTGTCTGTTACGCTTTCACGCTAAAACTACTGGACCGATTTAAATGAAATTTGGTACAAAGAAAGTCTGGAGCCTGTGAAAAGACATAGGCTACTTTTTAACCGACTGCAAAAAAGGAGGAGTTCCACGCGGACGAAGTCGCGGGCAGAAGCTAGTCCGTTTATAATTGTTTCATTCTAAAGCTGCTTAATATGTTTTTTATTCCTTACAAGTATAAATTATATTATATCGATGGATTCGAAAGGGAAACTATATTATAGCTTATACATCAAATAATAAATAGTCTATCTATACTAATATTATAAAGAGGAAAGATTTGTACCTATTTTTGTATGTTTGTAATGAATAGGCTCCAAAACGGCTGGACCGATTTGAAAAAATCTTTTACTGTTGGAAAGCTACGTTCACCCTGACTAACATAGGCTATAAAATATTTTGAAAAAAATAGGGATCCGTGCGAAGCCGGGGCGAACCGCTTGTATTTCATAAAGATATTGTGTAACACTCATCGTACTTAGATAAAGTCACGGGCAGAAGTGATATTATATTTGTGTCGCTTATGACGTGCACACATATAAGAAGTGCATGCCTATTGAGCAACGGTGACTGTAAAGTGTGAAAAATTGACGCTACTATATTGTGTCAATTAATACTCGTGACCCAGATAGCTACTGATTTACTGCATTGTAATCGAGTTCTTAGAATTGAGTGAGATATTGTGAGAGGAGTCATGTCACTTGACAGAGGATGGAGTTATTTATCACTAGCTTCTCCCGCGACTTCGTCCGCGTGGAACTCCTTTTTTGCAGTCGGCTAAAAAGTAGCCTATGTCCTTTCTCAGGCTACAGAATTTCTTTGTACCAAATTTCATTTAAATCGGTCCAGTAGTTTTAGCGTGAAAGCGTAACAGACAGAGTTACTTTCGCATTTATAACAATAGTAGGGATTGTAAGTTTAATTTAAACGTATCAACGAATAATGTATATTGAAAATGTTTTAAACATAATATATTCTAGCCTAGACTTCACACAGGTGCTAACCTTCCTCTTGAATCACTCTGTGTATTAAAAGGAACCGCTTCAAAATCCGTTGCGTAGTTTTAAAGATTTGAGCACAAGGGCGTGCCTTCCATACAGGCACAGAGTCACTAATTTATGCCTACCCTGGCGCCATACTTACGCTCTCCCCACATGCCTGTTGGAAAGCTACACTATACCCAAGTAACATACCTAGGCTATAGAATATTTCGAAAAAAAAAATCTGTGCGTAGCAGGGGCGGGCTGCTAGTTAGCATAGTGTGCCTACTAAAATCTACTTATTTTCATATCACTGATAAGACAATGCATTGAATTCTAAGCATTCCTAACGTTAGCTATTTTAGCACGTCAATCGCACGGTTTGCTCTGTAACATCTTAATCCGTCATAGTCCTTTTGCGTCTGTCCCACAATAGACTCCTGCGCATGTCGAGTGACGAGAGTGTTCCGTGTGGTCTCGCGATTCTTAACTACGGATTTTGATGCAGTGCTGAATGCACATGTACGGGTAGGCACTTGCATCAATTGTGTCTGAATGTACGGTATGCCTTTGGTTTGATGGGTGTGTTTGACATATTCTGGATATACTGTGTGTATGGGGTTATTAGAACATAACATATTCAGGAAATCGTCCCTGAAGGAGTTGATAAGCGAAGGAACATTCTATCGAAGTACAGCCCCGAGTGTTCATGCATGTACTGAGTTAGGGTAGGCACTTGATTTTTTCAAATAGTGCCTATGAATGCACGCCTTTGGTTTGATGAGTTTAATAGGTACATTATAGCATAAAAATAGATAAACTATTATACTATGTATTTCGAAAAATTTACTGCCAATTATTCTAGTCCCAAACTAAGTAAAGTTTGTACCTACTTATTAAATTACTTGAATATATACTTTAGCTATTTGGAGGGTAAATTAAGTTTTTATCTGCTAGAGTGCATTCGTTGTTTCGTGGGTTAGGTTAGGTTAGTGCATGCATTGTGAAATAGGCGTCATTCAATGATGTCTATGACTTAACCGATTATTTTTACATGATTATTTTAAACCTTGACAATGAAATTATTCTTACAAGTGGCACGATTGTTTCGCACTTGTCCCAGATAACGCAATATGCTGGACATCTTGATGTCTAGACTACATCACTTAAGACCATTTAACTCTGGTGGTAAATAACACAAATTAAAGTAAAGGTGTTTAATCACTATCAGTCCAGGCGCGTGCAGTGAGGGTCGCGCATGTACTACGTCAGGGTAGGCACTCCATACATTTATACCATTGTGCCTATATGGAATGCACGCCCTTGATCACTACATAGTATAAAATAAAGTTTAACAAAATCATTTCTGATGCCATCGCGGTTATTACACATTGGTATGAAACAACTATAAATGGATTTAACTCGCGTATCCGCGGCAGCAAATAAAATAGGCGAGTTAAATCCGTTCATAGTTTAACAAAGTCAGCTGTCTGTCTGTTCCTATGTATCCATACTATCCATACTAATATTATAAATGCGAAAGTAACTCTGTCTGTCTGTCCGTCTGTTACGCTTTCACGCTAAAACTACTGGACCGATTTAAATGAAATTTAGTACAAAGATAGTCTGGAGCCTGAGAAAGGATATAGGCTACTTTTTAACCGACTGTAAAAAAGGAGGAGTTCCACGCAGACGAAGTCGCGGGCAGAAGCTAGTGCTTAATAATGATCTAGATGCACTGGTTGTCCTAAGATCTGGAGGTCATTTTCATTGCTATAATATCATGAATAATTCAATACTCAATCATTCAGTTAATTTCATTTGAAGACACTTTATGCTTGTTAGACTGATGGTTTTAAAAGCAATATGTAAGTATAATAATATCTATTTGTTTTAACATAGGGAGTGTTAACGCTAAAGTAAGGTTGAATTCATCTACCTATTAGGTATATTCATGCCTGAGTCAGGACTCGCTTTTCTAGAAATACATAGGTTTTCTATGTAATAATAGTACCTACATTACGCACCAAGGCCAGTAAAATAAAAAATGTCTCAGATCACATGTAATTGTCGTCCGAGGCGAAGTCGAGGTTGACAAAAATGTGATCTGAGGCTTTTTTATTTTACTGGCCGAGGTCAGTATACTATTTTTCTGTTCGACGAAGCCGGAAAGCGGAAATTTCATTTAGCGAAGCGGCCACAAAGTTGGCGCTTTCTGGCCGGAGGACGGAAAAGTTAATTAATATACCTAGTTATAATTGCTTTATTTCAATTCTCTCTTTTTTTATTCAGATACTTATCCAATTATTTTCAACCGCCTCAAGTACTTTTAAATAGGCTCTCCATTACATTTGTTATAGTGACAGAAGCCAATGTACCCTTAACCTTAACTCAAACCTTTCGAAGGCCATTCTTTAATATAACATATTTAAAAAGCAACCTTACGCACATGCCTTTAAGTTCAATAAACATAGTACATGTCACCGATTATAGCCGTCACCGGCGTTACAAGTTACGTATCATTTCAAACAATTAGAAACCCAAGCCTTGTTAATATAGGAATTCTGTACCGAGCCTATCGGTATCAATAAAATTGATTGCCGATTATTTTTGATCAATCATTTTATGGGGTCAACAACCTAATCAATTGGATATTAAGACGTGCTTCTGTTTTTAAGTAGTTTATTTGTGGATCGTTATCCTTCGTACTTATCATTATTGATTATTGTAATTGTTGTGGAGGGGTGGACTGCAATGAAAGCAATAGGATAAAGGTATAGGAATTTAATAAGGTAACTTTACAAACGAACACAATATCACAACACAACTCAACCAAATCAACTAACGTCTGTTAGGCTGACAAATAGAAAAACAATCGATATATAAAAAAGGGCAATAGCCAATTAAAAGTTAGACTATAAAAACTATATACAAACGCAAGGAGTACGCAACAGTAATTATAATTTCTGATGCTTTCGCGGTTATTACACATTGGAATGAAACAACTATTAACGGATATAACTCGCGTATTTTTATTTTCATTTAGCGTTAGACTATTGTCAGCTCAGTCATGCTACGATTACGGAAATTGTAAAGAATCCGAAACGTCAGCTAATAAAATAAAATAAAAATACGCGAGTTAAATCCGTTAATAGTTGTTGAAACAACTATTAACTAATATTTTAATTATTTTAAAGACGGTTTTGAAGATAGATCTCGATCTCTAATTATTTGTTTAGTTTTTAAGTTTTATGTAGGTACCAACTAGCTGACCCAGCGAACTTCGTACCGCGTCCACAGTTTTTTTTTCTTTTTTTTTTTCAAGTTTTCTCACCTTTTTAACCTTCCCTGGAGTTCCACGAACATTTTAAAAATAAAATCAGCCAAATCGGTTCAGCCGTTCTCGAGTTTTAGCCAGACTAACGAACATCAATTCATTTTTATTTATATAGATTTTGAATTAAAAAAAAAATCTTGCCGTTTCTCAAGTGAGGTTTTTTCGGAAACAGTACCTTTTGACTTTCATAAGAGCTTGTAAAAGCCTAAATTGATAGATTTTTTTTTAATTGCATGTTTATCCGTTCCGTAGTACTTAGTAGTACAAGCTTAGTTTGTATATTACTTAGTGCGGATTGCCCAAAGTTTTTAAATTGAGAGCTGACTGTACCATGTTGTAACTTAATTGATAATTGAATGTTTACGTGTACTTGATAAACAGCTTTATACAGAGACCCTACACAGGGATTACAATGTCAACATTACATCACTAAATCCACTAACCATGACAGCATAATGACGTTTCGATACAAATCTTACGACCATTATACGACAATTACATGACCTTTAAATTTAAATTTATAAGTACTTACTTTAGTTTTGCCCGCGACATCGTCCGCGTAGAAATTGAAAATGCATGATTTTGCAGCCTAAGGGTGAATTGAAATAAACCCTAAAACACATACCTACCTACTTATTCAATGAATGTCTTAAGTTATCAAAATCCTTGCTTTTTTCAAAAAAAATTCCATAAGTAAGTACATACTGTAGTGTATGCGTTTCATTCACTCTCCATTCATACATTCACTCAGTCATTCCCTATAGACAAACACAGTCTCGTGCGCACCACGTCAGTCGTACGAGAGCCATTGGCGAGAGTAGACGTGTCAGGTTATAATAATATCTTGGTGTGCGTGTACGAGCCTGTGACTTCCCTTATTTAGGCACTGGCTTACTACAAGTGGCGACGAGGAAAAAGGTATTTACTTTGAACAGTAATCTGAATAATCGAAACAAGTAAGTTTGTTGTGACATGGAGGTGCAGTGTTGCAAGGAATGGAAATTACTTAGTATCGCAGTGATCGTTCGAGATAATGATTATGTAATAATACTTAGAATATTGCGGCTACCGAATACATCTTTTAAACCTAAAAAAATAAAATGTGAATAAGTACTTAATATAATTTATCAATTGGATTTAGTGTAGGTACCTGCAACACGCATCGAAATGTTTACCGAATACCTACAAACAACGATTAGTAATACTTTTTTTTATGATGTTGTTTTAATGGCAATTAGGTAGGTACCATTTATAGGTACCAGATTCCAGTGTAAATTTTATTAACATTTATAATTAAACCGAATCTAAGTTACAAACTCATTATATTTTATAAATTTATGTACCTAACACTAAAAATAAAATAACCTAGGTATATGTAATTATACAAAATCAAATGTTATGTTGTATGAACTTAAATATAACTCTTCATTTGACTTATGAAATTAGAAGTGTACTTAACAAAAAAAAAAAAAACTACAACAACAACAAAAGAAGAATGTGATTGGTAGGTATTAAAATGCTGCCATTAAATTGGTAGGTATTAAAATGCTGCCATTAAATTGGTAGGTATTAAAATGTTGCCATTAAATTGGTAGGTATTAAAATGCTGCCATTAAATTGGTAGGATATTAAAATGCTGCCATTAAATTGGTAGGATATTAAAATGTTGCCATTAAATTGGTAGGTATTCAAATGCTGCCATTAAATTGGTAGGATATTAAAATGTTGCCATTAAATTGGTAGGTATTAAAATGCTGCCATTAAATTGGTAGGGTATTAAAATGCTGCCATTAAATTGGTAGGGTATTAAAATGCTGCCATTAAATTGGTAGGGTATTAAAATGCTGCCATTAAATTGGTAGGGTATAAAAATGCTGCCATTAAATTGGTAGGCTATTAAAATGTTTCCATTAAATTGGTAGGGTATTAAAATGCTGCCATTAAATTGGTAGGGTATTAAAATGCTGCCATTAAATTGGTAGTATGTCAAAATACTGTCAATAAATTTGGAGTGTGATTTCGTTACTTTACAGGTCACCCCATTAAGCCAAGAAGCAACGACATCATGGCGAATTTTATGCCGGGACCAGAAAAGCTGGAACTCGAAGGAGACAGCTCATCAGTTGGTATTCGTTGGGAGCGATGGAAGAGATCGTTACAGATTTACCTCGATGCTGCTAATATTGAAGATCATAAAAATAAAAGAGCTACTCTTTTACATTTTGGCGGGCCAGGACTTCAAGAAATTTATTATAATTTACCTGGGGCTAGTGGCGAAGCTGATACTGAAGATGTTTTTGAAGTTGCATTACAAAAGCTCGATGAGTATTTTCTACCTAAACAAAGCAGAGTTTATGAAAGGCACGTGTTTAGACAATTAAAACAAGAAACAGGAGAAAAAGTGGAAAAATTCCTTGTGAGATTGCGTAAACAAGCAGATAAATGTAAATTTAGTGATCCCGAAAATGCTATTATTGATCAAATAGCTGAAAAATGTACATCAAGTGAGCTTCGCAAGAAAATTTTGACTATGGGAGACGATGCTACTTTAGATGATATTATGGCCAAAGCGAATACATTGGAATTAGTGAGCCAACAACTAGATGTATACGGAAATGGAAATAGCATAATACGGAGCCAGGAAGTAAATCATATTAATAATAAAGGAATCTATGACAAAAAACTAAATTATATTTATAGAGCAGGACCACGGCCACAGAATGGTTCACGGTGCACAAGATGTGGGAGTAAACTTTATATATCTACCGACGAGAACTGTCCAGCAAAAAACAAGACATGCCACTCCTGTAAGAAGATAGGGCATTATTCCTCGCAATGTAAATCACGCATTTCTGGGTCAAACGCACAAAAGAGGAAGATTGAAGGAACCTCTGACGATAATACAGGTGGAAGGAACCGGAAAAAACCCAAACCAAACGAAAAAAACAATGTGGATATGATTAACGAAGAAGAAGCGGATTACGTTTTTCAAATAGATAACGATTCAACGATTACTTGTTTGGTTGGTGGAATAAAAACCGATATGCTGATAGATTCTGGATGTAAGCCAAACCTTATAACCGACAAGACATGGGAAAAGTTGAAAATCAACCATGTTCGGGTAACAAATCAAATCAAAAATCCGGATAAACTTCTTGTCGCTTATGGCAGTAAATCGCCGTTAATAGTGAAAGGCTCATTTGAAACAGAGATCGAGACCAATGGCCGGAAAGCTCATGCTACTTTCTACGTCATAAGTGGAGGTTCGAAAGATTTGCTAGGGAAACAATCCGCACTAGAGTTGGGAGTTTTAAAAATAGGCATTGGCATAAACAATGTCAGGAATTCGCCATTTCCGAAATTCAAAAACGTTCTCGTGGAAATCCCAATCGACGACTCTGTGAAACCTATTTCTCAACCCTGCCGAAGAATACCTATTCCCTTAGAAAAAAAGGTAGAAGATAAAATCAATGAACTTCTGAACGAGGACGTAATTGAAAAAGTACAAGGGTATTCGAGATGGGTTTCTCCTATCGTTCCAATTCTAAAAGAAAACGGAGAACTAAGGTTATGTGTAGATATGAGACGTGCCAATAAGGCAATATTGAGAGAAAACCACCCACTTCCTACAATGGACAAGCTGCTCCCTAAAATAAACAAAGCAAAATTCTTCACCAAGCTGGACATTAAAAATGCTTTTCACCAGGTGGAGATTCACCCAAACTCTAGGCACATAACAACTTTCATAGCGCCCAATGGGTTGTATCGTTATAAGCGATTAATGTTTGGCATTACGTGTGCACCAGAATTATTTCAGAAAACTTTGGAGAAGATGTTAATCCGGTGCGATGGCATAATTAATTTCATCGATGATATTCTGGTGTATGGAAAAAACGAGACAGAACACGATAACAGGCTAAAAGAAGTATTGCGGACACTGAAGGAAAATAACGTTTTACTGAACGAGGAAAAATGTATTTTTAAGACACAGAGCATTGATTTTCTCGGGCACCATCTAGATCCCACTGGCGTAAAACCATTGGACAAATACATAAAAAGTATAATGGATTTCCGTGTACCTAAGTCCATTGAAGAACTTCAGAGTTTTTTAGGTCTTCTTAATTATATCAACAAGTGGATTCCTAATCTAGCTACTATTTCTGAACCCCTCAAACAATTACTTAGAATGAGACTTGGTAAAAATGCAGACATCGGAAGATTTTGGTTAAAAATACAACAAGACTCTTTTGAGGATTTAAAACGGAAGCTCACAACTATACAATCGTTGGGGTATTACGATGTACGAGATAAAACCCAGGTGATAGCGGATGCAAGCCCGGTAGGTCTAGGGGCAGTCCTCGTTCAAATCGATTCGAATGGTCCTCGTATAATTGCGTACGGAAACCGAACTTTGACGGATTGTGAGCGAAGATATAGCCAGACCGAAAAGGAAGCATTAGCCTTGGTTTGGGGAGTTGAACATTTTGATATTTTTCTGTTCGGAAAAGAATTCGATCTGGTCACAGACCATAAACCTTTAGAAATCCTTTTCGGAGAAAAATCCAAGCCATGTGCACGCATAGAACGTTGGGTATTACGCCTACAATCTTATAGATATCGGGTTATCTATAAGCCAGGCAAGACGAACATCGCCGATCCTTTATCGCGTTTGTGTAAACAGTCAACGAATCCACCTAAAGATGAAGAAACACATGTTTTACAAGTTGTTAATTATGCTCGACCACAAGCAATATCAATGAACGATATTAGTAAAGAGTCTGAGACCGATAAAGAAATTTCTGATGTCAGAAAAGGACTTTATCAAAACGATTGGCATGAATCCATAAGAGGTTACAAAATTTTTGAGAACGAGCTGTGTTTTTTTGAGAACATTTTATTACGAGGAAACAAAATTGTAATACCGCGTCATCTCCGTAAAGCCGTGTTAGAAGCTGCACACGAAGGTCACCCTGGTATTGTAGCTATGAAGGGCCGTTTAAGAGCAAAAGTTTGGTGGCCACGCATTGATAAAGACGCCGAAAATGTAGTTAAATCGTGCAAAGGGTGTACCTTGGTAGCTTTACCTAATCCACCCGTACCCATGAAGCGACGTGAATTGCCCTTAGGACCATGGATAGATGTGGCTATGGACCTTTTAGGACCGCTTCCAAGTGGTGAATATTTACTGGTAATTATCGACTATTACAGTCGATATAAGGAGGTCAAAATAACAAGGGTAATTACAAGTGCTCAGATAATAAAAATACTGAAGGAGATCTTCAGCAGACTCGGTTACCCGATTTCCATTACAGCTGATAATGGAAAACAGTTTGTAAGCGAAGAGTTCCGTAACTTCTGTAGAGAGTGCAACATTAGCCTTTATAATACAGTCCCGTATTGGCCCCAAATGAACGGGGAGGTCGAAAGACAAAATAGAGACATTTTGAAAAGACTACGAATTAGTCAGACCGAGAGAAAAGATATGAAGGAATGCCTGTACGAATATCTAATGATGTACAATAGTACACCTCACTCAGTCACAGGCCGAACACCATCAGATCTTTTCTTCCAAAGACTAAACCGGGACAAAATACCTTCATGGGAGAGTACAAGTGCTGCGGTACATGACGCAGATGTAAGAGACAGAGACAAAACTCAAAAAGAGATAGGTAAAGCGTATGGAGACAAGAAGAGGAAGGCTGTTGAATCTGATATTAATGAAGGAGATAAAGTTTATCTGAAGAATATGGAAAAAACAAATAAATTGTCATCTAATTTTGATCAAACTCCATATACAGTAGAAAGGACTAAAGAAGGCGACTGTGTGGTAAAGAACGATGAAACAGGACAATCATATAGAAGAAACGTTGTTCACTTGAGGAAAATAGAAGGGCAATGGAAGTCTATATCAGAAGATCAAGGAGAAAACGGAAATCATGAAGAAGAGGTTCAAGAATAAAAGACTACGTAGAAATATTAAATTGTTGATTGTGATTGTTATTTAGATAGAAAATAATTATTAAAAAAAAAAGTTGATTAGGAAGGGATGTAGTGTATGCGTTTCATTCACTCTCCATTCATACATTCACTCAGTCATTCCCTATAGACAAACACAGTCTCGTGCGCACCACGTCAGTCGTACGAGAGCCATTGGCGAGAGTAGACGTGTCAGGTTATAATAATATCTTGGTGTGCGTGTACGAGCCTGTGACTTCCCTTATTTAGGCACTGGCTTACTACACATACTATTTCATCCCTTCACGGAATTAAAAAATAACCTGTCCAGGATTTGTTTTAGCCAACCCTTTTTTGATAAAATATCCCAACTAATATTATAAATGCGAAAGTAACTCTGTACGTCTAGAGCTTGAGAAAGGACAAAGGCTACTTTTGATTGCTAATTTCAGAAAAGATAGTTTATTATAAAATATGTTTCATTCTATTATAAACTCGGTGAAGGTCGATCAAATTCGGATCTTAGACTATAGAAATACCTGTTTACAAAATATACAAAATTTAATAAAATATGTTTTATTCTATTATCAGCTCGGTGAAGATCGATTTAGGTTCGGATTTTAGACTATAAGAATACCCTTTTTGAAAAGTTTCCTATAATAAGATGGCCAACTAGCGTTTATTCGTGTTCACTTGATAATATGTCCAATGTCACATAAAGTAGGTGTGCTTGCTATAAACGCAGCTGTGTAAGCAATTCTTGTAATATGACTTCATAAACCTTCAATTTAACTGGAGATAAAGGTTATAGTGTACAATTAATTTATGTTATTTTGGTAAATGGTAACAAGATATACCTAATAATATCTGACATTGGAATGAATAAACTATAGGTAGGTACCTAAGTACCTACTTTAGCGTTAGGCTATTGTCAGCTCAGTCGTGCTACAATTATGGAAACTGTAAAGAATCCGAAACGTCATCAAATAAAATAAAATAAAAATACGCGAGTTAAATCCGGTCATAGTTGTTTCATTCCAAGATATAACTACTTAGTTGGAATGACACAATTATAAACGGATTAAAGTCGGGAATTTAAAGTAACACTAACGCTAAAGTGCTTTAGCGTTATACTGTCGTCAGCTCAGTCGTGCTACGACTATGGAAACTGTAAAGAATCTGAAACATCCGCAAATAAAATTAAATTCGAGAGTTAAATCCGTTTATAGTGGTTTCATTCCAATGTGTATTAACTGCGAAGGTATCAGAAATTATTAAGATACTAGCTTCTGCCCACGACTTCGTCTGCGTCTGGTTAAAAAGTAGCCTATGTCCTTTCTCAGGCTCCAAACATTCATTGTACCAAATTTCATTTAAATCGGTCCAGTAGTTTTAGCGTGAAAGCGTAACAGACTGACAGACAGACAGACAGAGTTACTTTCGCATTTATAATATTAGTAGGGATTAGTAGGGATAACTAGTATTAACTAGATTGAATTGAGCTGACAATAGTCTAACGCGATAGTCATTTATACAGTCAACAATATTATTTACCTAATAATTTAAGAAAACAAAATTCTATTCATCCTAAGTATACTTTAAATAACTTAAGCAGACGTGTTGAAACCATTCTCCTATCTTAGCAGCTTTAACCTAGTTTGAAAATACGCTACGCTTATTCTAGATTTGCAACAATACCTGGGTCGCTGAGTTATCTAATAGGAACATCGTTATTCTATTGTGTATGTTACTTATCTCTGTACCTACCTACATATTATATGGTCCGTGTTATGCATTCGTGTGTCAACCCACACCGAGGTAGTTTTGAGATATATCGGCGTTTAAAGTTTTTTGAGAACATTCTTCTTTTTCCGCTTATTTTAAGCAAAAAAATATTGTTATGTGGTATCATTTTTTTTGTTGAAGTGCATAGATTTAGGATATAAATGTATTTATTTCAATACATTTATAATTAAATAGAAAATGCAGAAAAATGGTTAATGCTTAACGGCTATAAGGTTTATTACATTTAGCATTTATGTGCTAAGCCACATAACACTATGCAAAATTCTAATTTGTTCTTTTATAATGAATACATTTTACACTATTTTTTGAAAATGTAAAATAATAAACAGCTAACGTATTAAAACTTTAATGTAAGTACTTATTTATTTAGTTTTTATTGTAATAACATGTTTTTAATAACATTATAAGTTCTGCTAAAAATGAGAAATAGGTACAACAAGTTAACACTTATATTATGTCAATTACTTAAAAATCTTAACCAAATTGATTTATTATTATTATTTTATCATATTGAATTAAACCAATAATATATACTTCCGTACCTAAAAAGTTAATAAACCACCTAAAAACCATTTTTCGAAGAGTTGTTAAATTGTGGCGACAATTCGTACATTCTATAATATTATTATGTGTAATATTCTAATTTTTATCACACACGTTCAAATCTAATGATGTATATTGTAAAAAATATCGGTTAAGTGCGAGTTAGACTCGCGCACCAAGGGTTCCGTACTATAAATAACCTGTAGGTATATATGTTTTAATGATGTCATTAAAATGTATGGTTTTCGTATTTTTTTCTTTATCCGTGCTATATGACGTTACCTCGGACCTACTAAATTAATTCAAGATCCTGAGTTTACGAAGAGTACCCTGTAGGTTTTGATTCCCTAGCGAGTGTTGAAAACTTTTGTCAGTCGCGGCATAAACGGCGGTTCTTTTAATTGCGTTGGCGATTTCTTTGTGATTATGTTAGAATTTCAAGGGACGGTAGTCCTGAGTATTTGATATTACTATGAATTTTAGTTTGATACCTACCTCCACGCTTTACTGAGGTAAAGGATCACACAGACAACAAAGTAATCCTGTAAGGGTTAATTTTTTTTTCGTTTTAAGATACGGAACCCTAAAATATTTTATTTAATATGATAAAAATAATAATAATAAAAAAATAAGTTTGGATAATATTTTTAAGTAAGTACTTAATTCAAATAATATTTAAGTGTTAACTTGTACCTATTTCTCATTTTTAGCAGAACTTATAATGTTATTTGATACATGTTATACAACAATAAAAACTTTAAATAAATAAGTACTGACATTAAAGTTTTAATGCGTTAGTTATTTATTTTATTACATTTTCTAAAAATTAGTGCATAATATGTATAGGTACCTATTCGTTTTAAAACAACAAATTAGAATTTTGCATTAATGTGGTAGGTATGTGGCTTAACACATTAATGCAAAAATACAAATCTGACATGGGAAATAAGCAATAATGTGTTATATGTGGCTTAACACATTAATGCAAAAATACAAATATGACATAGGAAAAAAGCAATAACCAATTTTGTGCTCTAGAATATTCTACGATTTTTTTTTAACAAAATGGATTGCACTGCCGTATTCCTCATGATCTATTTAATAAAACTGCATTCATAACTCAAAACCCGATTTTTTGTGGGTTAACACACAAACGTTTAACACGGTCCATATATTACTAGCGGTCCCGGCAGACTTCGTCGCGCCCGGCAAAAAAATGTTAAGGGTGGACAACCCTTATCACTAAGGGGTATGAAAAATAGATGTTGGCCGATTCTCAGACCTACTTAATACGCTCACAAAATTTCATGAGAATCGGTCAAGCCGTTTCGGAGGAGTACGGTACCTAACTAACATTGTGACATGGAAATTTTATATATTAGATAATGTACCTATACATTTTAGTCTTAGTCAATAAAACAAAATTAGGTACCTACAATATAACAGGGTATAGGTGTGAAACAAACTAACACACCTAGATTGCAATTAAATAACTGTAGACGGATTTAACGTATTACAGATTCCATAATCGTAGCACGACTGAGCTGACTATAGTCTAATGCTAAAGTGATTAATACAGATATACATTGAATAAATAAGGTAGTTTGCACTTTAGCATAAGACTATTGTCAGCTCAGTCGTGCTACGATTATGGAATCTGTAAAGGCTCCGAAACGTCAGCCAATAAAATAAAATACACGAGTTAAATCCGTTTAAAGTTGTTTCATTCATCAGAAATTAGAATTAATTGCTTTGAGAAAAGGCTTTTGCTCGACTTGGCGTAGACACTGCCGTGTCAGATTAGCACTGATTATGCCGATGATTTCATATAAGGCAGTTAAGGTGATTGTTGCGCAAGGGAAGGGCCGGCCAATGATGTCATCGGTCAAGTCAGTAAATGATCTCAAGTCATCTAGAATGTCACACCTGTGTCGTGGAAGGAAGAACTTTGGAGCAAATTTATTTAGCTTATTTGATTTGTACAATAAAAACTGGTTAAGCGCGAATCGGGTTGGTGCTCGAAAGGTTCCGTTTCTATAAAAACGGTAAAAGAATCATGTTAGTTGTATGTGAGCCTGTCGAATTCTTTTTATCATGTTTTTGTTAATATTTAATTACGTTGGTAACTATTTCAACGACTAATTAAAGAAAAATCTTTACTATTTTAAGTTTATTATGTACGTAGAAAAACAAAACAATGCTATATAATAACTTAAGGAAAGGTTTGTCTGTTTGGATTGAATGGGCTCCAAAAGGACTGGATCGATTTTAAAAATTCTTTCACTGTTGGGAAGCTACACTATTCCCATTGGCTTTAAAAAAAGGGATCCGTGCGAAGCCGGGGCAGACAGCTAGTATAATTATAAAATCACACGTATAATCAGTTTACTTTTTCGAGTTCGGCAAGTGAAAATTTAGCACACAGCCAATATAAAACTAGGTTTACGACAACTGTATTTGGGTCGGATTATAATTAAAACTACCTCTATAACTGCATTGCCAAAATTTGTGCAACAATGAATCATATGCGATTTCTACTTGCACATATGGACAACTATTGTGATACATAACCAATCTATACTTGTATACTAATATAATAAAGAGGAAAAGTTTGTTTGCTTGTTTGGATTGAATAGGCTCCTAAACGACTGGACGATTTAAAAAAAAACTTCCACTGTTGGAAAGCTACACTCTTCCCGAGTGACATCTATATATATGTTATAGGCAATGTGTATAATCCGGCATTGTATAGAATACCTAGGCATTGTATACATTGCCTAAAACGTTCAGGCAATGTGTATAATACGATTCATTTCATACATTGCCTAGGTATTGTATAAAATGCCCGAAGCGCATCAGGCAATGTGTATACTAAAAAAACGCGTTACATACATTACCTATGCGTCAACCGGCATTCTATACAATGCCTAGGTATTCCATACATTTCCTAGGTAAAGTGTAAAATAGTTTGCACATTCAATATCATTTCACACATTGCCTGGACGACCCCGGCATTCTATACAATACCTAGGAAATGTATAGAATGCCTGCATTATACATATTATAAGCAATGTGTATAATCCGGCATTGTATAGAATACCTAGGCACTGTATACATTGCCTAAAACGTTCAGGCAATGTGTATAATACGATTCATTTCATACATTGCCTAGGTATTGTATAAAATGCCCGAAGCGCATCAGGCAATGTGTATACTAAAAAAACGCGTTACATACATTACCTATGCGTCAACCGGCATTCTATAAAATGCCTAGGTATTCCATACATTTCCTAGGTAAAGTGTAAAATAGTTTGCACATTCAATATCATTTCACACATTGCCTGGACGACCCCGGCATTCTATACAATACTTAGGAAATGTATAGAATGCCTGCATTATACACATTGCCTATAACATATATAAAAGAAAGTTGTGTTAGTTACCCCGTTTATAACTCGAGAACGGCTGAACTGATTTGGCTGAAAATTGGCGGGGAGGTAGCTTACAGTCAGGAAAAGGACATAGGATACTTTTCATCCCGATCCGTAAAAATCCGAAAAAAAAAAAATATTTAGCTCATTTGTTAAAAATAGTATAACAAAACGCAACAATGACAGCTGTCAAATCGATTGATTAATGCCGCTACATTGCTTCTTTGCCGGGCGGGACGAAGTCTGCCGGGACCACTAGTAGGCTATAAAAAGAGGGAACCCTGCGAAGCCGGGGCGGACGGCCAGTCCTTAATAATTATAAACGCGTAATTTGCAATAATATATGGATGTTGTTTGTTTTTCTTACACGAAAAAACTACTGAATGGATTTTGATAAGACTTTACAATAATATACCTAGCTTAATAATTTCTGATACCTTCGCGGTTATTGTAAATTGGATTCAGCCAATAAAATACACTACGCGAGTTAAATCCGTCTAAAGTTGTTTTATTCCAAAAATAATATAGCTCATACATCAGAATAACATATAGGCATATAATTTACAAAGATATCTTGTAATATACTCATCGTGCGCAGACGAAGTCGCGGGCAATAGTTAGTATAAAATAATTTCTTTAGTATACATAGCATCCATTTTAAAATCAAATATTTATGTTATGTTGGTATTAATGTATTATAGAGTTGCGTGTCTTTGGATTGCGCCATTTTGAATTTGAATTACAGCTGTCATGGCCGATTATTGTATTTCCTTATTTTATCGAGAAATTTTAATGTCAACGAATTAAATTTAACACTTCCATACTAATATTATAAAGAGGAAAGATTTGTATTTTTGTATGTAACGAATAAACTCAAAAAGTACTGGGCCGATTTTAATAATTTTGTCACTATTGGGAAGCTACGTTCACCTTGAGTAACATAAGCAGAGATCGCAATAGGTAGTGCCAATTTACCTAAACTTGGCGGGAGGAGATGACTAAGAGTGGTTACAACCACCAAAAATATTATTTATTTTTATTGAACGCGGGATTTCCCGGGATTTATAAGAATACATAATCGATATAGATTCACACTCAGGGTGTAATGATTAATATTACTTAAAATAAAGTTTTCAAATAGTGTTTGCGTTTACAGGATACCTTTAGTTACTGTTCAATAGTTGAATAATAATTAATTTATTCCTATTATTTCTTTTGCAAAGATAATTAATTAGACCATTACACCCTGAGTGTGAATCTATATCGATTATGTGGTCCGTGTTTAGCATTAGTGTTTCAACCCACACCAAGCTAGTTTTGAGATATCGGCGCTTAAAGTTTTTTGAGAACATTCTTCTTTTTCCGCTTATTTTAAGCAAAAAAATATTGTTATGTGGTATCATTTTTTTTGTTGAAGTGCATAGATTAAGGATATAAATGTATTTATTTCAATAAATTCATAATTAAATAGAAAATGCAGAAAAATGGTTAATGCTTAACGGCTATAAGGATTATTACATTTAGCATTTATGTGCTAAGCCACATAACACTATGCAAAATTATAATTTGTTCTTTTATAATGAATATATTTTACACTATTTTTTTGAAAATGTAAAATAATAAACAACTAACGTATTAAAACTTTAATGTAAGTACTTATTTATTTAGTTTTTATTGTTATAACATGTTTTAAATAACATTATAAGTTCTGCTAAAGATGAGAAATAGGTACAACAAGTTAACACTTATATTATTTCAATTACTTAAAAATCTTAACCAAATTGATTTATTATTATTTTTTATCATATTGAATTAAACCAATAATATATACTTCCTTCCCAAAAAAGTTAATAAACCACCTAAAAACCATTTATCGAAGAGTTGATAAATTGTGGCGACAATTCGTACACTCTTTAATATTATTATTTATTATGTGTAATATTCTAATAACACACGTTTAAATCTAATGATGTATATTATAACAAAAATATCGGTTAAGTGCGAGTTAGACTCGCGCACCAAGGGTTCCGTACTATAAAAAACCTGTAGGTAAGTATATATTTTTTTAATGGTGTCATTTAAAATGTATGGTTTTCGTATTTTTTTTTCTTTATCCGTGCTATATGACGTTATCTCGGACCTACTAAATTAATTCAAGATCCTGAGTTCACGAGGAGCACCCTGTAGGTTTTGATTCCCTAGCGAGTGTTGAAAACTTTTGTCAATCGCGGCATAAACGGCGGTTCTTTTGATTGCGTTGGCGATTTTTTTGTGATTATGTTACAATTTCAAGGGACGGTAGTCCTGAGTTTTTGATATTACTATGAATTTTATTTTGATACCTACCTCCACGCGTTACTGAGGTAAAGGATCACACAGACAACAAAGTAAATTCTGGGTTATTGTTTTTTCCTTTTAAGATACGGAACCCTAAAATATATTATTTAATATGATACAAATAATAATAAGTAATAAAAAAATAAGTTAGTGTTAACTTGTACCTATTTCTCATTTTTAGCAGAACTTATAATGTTATTTGATACATGTTATACAACAATAAAAACTTTAAATAAATAAGTAAGTACTTACATTAAAGTTTTAATGCGTTAGTTGTTTATTTTTTTACATTTTCTAAAAATTAGTGCATAATATGTATAAGTACCTATTCGTTTTATAACAACAAATTAGAATTTTGCATTAATGTGATAGGTATGTGGCTTAACACATTAATGCAGAAATACAAATCTGACATGGGAAATAAGCAATAATGTGTTATCTGTGGCTTAACACATTAATGCAAAAATACAAATCTGACATAGGAAAAAAGCAATAACCGATTTTGTGCTCTAGAATATTCTACGATTTTTTAAAAAAAAAATGGATTTCACTGCTGTATTCCTCATGATCTATTTAATAAAACTGCATTCATAACTCAAAACCCGATTTTTTGTGGGTTGACACACTAATGTTAAACACGGTCCATGTATTCTTATAAATCCCGGGAAATCCCGCGTTCAATAAAAATAAATAATATTTTTGGTGGTTGTAAGCACTCTTAGTCATCTCCTCCCGCCAAGTTTAGGTAAATTGGCACTACCTATTGCGATCTCTGAACATAAGCTATAATTAAAAAATGTTTTAATGTAATGTAAAGAATTTTGAAAAAAAATGGGGATCCGTGCGAAGCCGGGGCGAACTGCTAGTTATAAAAACGTGTAAAAAATAGCCAAGACCACAATTGTTTCACGAACCTATTTTCACATAATGATATCATAGACATTTCTTCAAACCGATTCTATTAAAGCATTCCATTCACGTTCATGCAAATAGGCGCCAGACGAATTCATAGAGTATTTAACTGATACAGACTAGCTTTATGGCCGCCCTAGATACAGATATGACGTGAGTACCTAGATGTCAACTGTGCTATAGATTGATGACATTGTTTGGCATTACGCTGTGATTTACACATTGTCTCGAATTATGATTTATGGACTACTAGCTTCTGCCCGCGACTTCGTTCGCGTGGAACTCCTCCTTTTTTGCAGTCGGTTAAAAAGTAGCCTATGTTCTTTCTCGGGCTCCAGACTTTCTTTGTACCAAATTTCATTTAAATCGGTCCAGTAGTTTTAGCGTGAAAGCGTAACAGACAGACAGACAGACAGACAGAGTTACTTTTTATAATATAACTAGCTTCAGCCCGCGACTTCGTCCGCGTGGAACTCCTCCTTTTTAGCAGTCGGTTAAAAAGTAGCCTATGTCCTTTCTCAGGCTCCAGACTTTCTTTGTACCAAATTTCATTTAAATCGGTCCAGTAGTTTTAGCGTGAAAGCGTAACAGACAGACAGAGTTACTTTTGCATTTATGATATTAGTTAGGATTTAAATAAATCAGTGATTAATTACAATGAGGGCCACCGCGTGTCAGAAATCCGCTAGATCCGCTAGTGTAGAATGAGGTCTAGCTGTCATGTACCACCAATCACAGGCCAGTAGCTTGCCTCTCATTGGTGGAACATGACAGCTGGACCTCATTCTACACTAGCGCTTCAGCTAGCGGATTTCTGACACGCGGTGGACCTCATTCATTTACATGATTTATCTTACTTTAGCTTACCATAGACTACATTATACTAACTCTAACTAAAATTTCTAACTCGCGTTTCTTTTTATATGCTGAAGTTTTGAAACTTTACACTTCCCATATTCGTAGCCGGCTGACCTTACGATAGTCTAACACTAAAGTTAATTCCGTTATAGATGTTTTATTCCAATGTGTAATAACCGCGAAATTATCAGATTCAACGATTTAATTATTAATTTCTGATGCCATCGAGGTTATTATACATTGGAATGAAACAACTGTAGACGTGCTTTAGCATAAGACTATTGTCAGCTCAGTCGTGCTACGATTATGGAATCTGTAAAGGCTCCGAAACGTCAGCCAATAAAAAAAAATCGCGTGTAAAATCCGTCTACATTTGTTTTCAATGATTTAATTATTTATTTACGCGATAAATTCGTTTTTGAATAGTATTATACCATAGACTATAATAATATCAATTAAGATTAGCTAGTCATATTGTCTATGCATTTAAGCTTACATCACACGATTGCACTCTACATATAGAACTAAATTTCTAGAAACCAACTCCTTTTATACACTTCCAAATAAACTGTCCATGTCAAACGTAATCAAAACAAGTGAAAGATTTATCTTCATTCAATAATAGCATTTATAGCTTTGTGATTAATGCTATAATAGGTTGAACTGATTTCAGTTGACGGTGGTAAATCGGTAATAGACGGTTCTAGGTAGAATTGGTCACGGGTTTTGGCACGGATTCCCTAGGACTAGGTCATAGAGTAGGAACAAACAGCTATCACATTGACAATAGTACATTACGCACCGAGGCCGGTAAAATGAAAAATGTCTCAGATCACATGCAATTGTCGTCCGAGGCGAAGCCGAGGTTGACAAAAATGTGATCTGAGGCTTTTTTATTTTACTGGCCGAGGTCAGTATACTATTTTTCTGTTCGACGAAGCCAGAAACGTTATTTTTCGTTATTTTATCAAACCAAAGATGAAAGACAATATGTCTAGCTAATCCTAATTGATATAGTCTATGGTGAAATAACTACAAAAAAACTGACTTAATCATGTAAATAAATAATCAAATACATTGGATTTTTGATTTTGTTTTTTTCTCATTGTAAATACGTAATTGTCCCAAAAAAGTGACTTAATACTGAGTTTTTTTGAGGCGTTTCTTCTCGGTAATGATGGTCTTTCCGAAGCGCTAGTAACGCCCCCTATTAGGTTTTATTGTGTTGTATAATAGTAATTTTTTTGCGTAAAATTTAACAGATATAGGTAGGTATTTTATAATTTAGAAGACTATTGTCAGCTCAGTCGTGCTACGATTATGGCATCTGTAAACGTCAGCCAATAAAATAAAATACGCGAGTTAAATCCGTTTAAAGTTGTTTCATTCCAATGTTTAATAACCGCGAAGGCATCAGAAATTGTGTTGTTATATCATTTTTATAGCCAAAAAGTTTACTATATGTATTCATAGCTTACCAAAATGTACAGATTGACTCAGCTGTATCTATTTAGGGCTCTGTGACAGTTTTGGCACGCTCCTGTGTCAAATGGTTCGGGATATCGATAAAAGTTTACACCTTCCTGTTGTTTTGAGGTTACTACATGTACCGAGGAATAATTAGAACGTATCTTTGGAATGAAACAACTATTAACGGATTTAACTCGCGTATTTTTATTTTATTTTATTTGCTGACGTTTCGGATTCTTTACAGTTTCCATAATCGTAGCACGACTGAGCATCAGAAATTATTAGAACGTATCTTTTAAATAAGATAGTTTTAAGGTTCGGCGGTTATAGCGTTAAATGCAAGGGTGTGCAATAGTGTGAATTTCATATAGGTACAATGTCATAAATGTATGAAGTGCCTACCCTGGCGCCATACATTTGCACACCCCACAGCACGCGCCTGGTTAAATGGACCCTGTGATTGAGACTCGTTGTCCGTCAGCCACATGCACCGATTATGTTTTATTTCGGCCTATGTTTTGTTTTGTATATCTAGTGACTTGCCCCGATTTCACTCGTTTCTCTTGAATCACTCTGTTTATTAAAAAAACTGCTTCAAAATCTGTCGCGAAGTTTTAAAGATTTAAGCATACAAAGGGACGGACAGACTATGTAGTGATACGATTCTTATATTTTTCTTCTATACCAACATTCTTCTGATCATAACAATCACAACAAAAAAAAGAATTACCTACCTAATTCTGTACAGTCGATCAAAAGTTATACGCGTAAGTACCTACCATACAACCAAACATTCATTTTATTTTATACATAATTAAATTTTGTATCTAATTGGGTGGTATAATTTATAGTTAATTATTCAATTAAATTAAAACTCAAATGTGATATAAAATGTTATTCAAATCAAATAATTATTACTTAGATATAAAACGATGTGAATTTTGTTATTCAAAACTGTATAAATAAAGATAATTCTTTCATTTATTTTAAATTACTCAGTAGTGTTATCTCAGCTGGATAACGATCCGTTAGATATTTCTCAATGCCAAAAAAATATTAAAACTTTAGAATGAAATAGACCGATTTAACTCACATTTATTATTTTTGCTGACGTTTCGAAAACTTTACAGTTCCCATTTTGGTAGCCGACTGAGCTGACGATCTCTCTAACTCCAAAATGATTTCACATTAAGGGAACTACCTAAATTTAGAAATTACAATTCAGCAAATTAAATACGATAAGATTCGATAGTCTTAACGCTAAAGTGACTATCGACAGCTCATTCGGCTACAAATATGAGAACTGTAAAGTTTTCGAAACATCAAAAAATAAAATAAAATACGCGATTTAAATCCGTTATAACTGTTTCATTCCAACGTGAAATAACCGCAAAAGTAAAACTTTCACAATAAATCGGTAGATTTAAAAATCTGTGTAGCATATGTTAGTTAAGTTTTAATACAAAAACACGTGTATCATAGCACTGAAACAACAACTATTGTAAACATACTAAGTAATACAGTATGCGCCTACGCACGTCTCCGGTGGTCGTCAATTATTTATTTCAATCTATTTTGAAACGGCCGAGTCAGTTGTGGTAGTGTGTTAACTATTGTAAAAATATATGTAGGACTTTCGTCCGACTTCTGTACTTTTTAACCCCGTTAGAGGATACATTTAAAATATACATATCTTAACTACGATCTATCAATCGAAATTCGATATTTTTGGTTCGATAAAAAAATCGCATGTAAACAATAAAAGTACAAGACCGAATTGAAGGAGTAGAGAAATTCAACGACTCGAGTGGTCCCTAAACGCTGCCGCAAAAGAACGGTCGCGGAGCACAGCGAAAAACGGACGTTGCCTTTTTTTTTTAAATTTGTCTCTGTCGCACGCGCAGTAATAGTGCCCTCACGCTCACACAGTAACCATTCAAAATATAAAAGGGCAACGTCCGTTTTTCGCTGTGCTCCGCGATCGTCCTTTAGTGAAGGCATAGGCGTGGGTTCAAATCCCACTAGGGGTTCTAAATTTTTCTACTCTTGTACGAAATATCATTGTAATATATATACATATCTTTAATTAATTCTGTTAAAATTTGAAATAGATCGCACCAAGGAATCATGTTGCGATTTTTTAAATAGAGAAGTTAGGAAAAAAGAATACAAGATGGCGTCGTGTCTTATTTTTTTTCAATAAATTACAACCGGCCAGCATAGCATTACTTTTCTTGACGTTGTCAAATTTTGATTCATCCTTTTTCATTTTTTTTGTTTTTGATTTGATTTGATAATAGTTCATTTTCAGTAATTATTCGTACCATCGATCGTTACGAAGATACATAAACATTTTATTAATGCAAATTACTTTTTTGCAATGTATCCAATTTAACATAACTTCAAATCAAACATCAAAGTCTTTAAATAGGTAATCCAGACTTTTCAATAAACAAACTTCAATACAAATCATGCAAAGTTTCATTACTTTCCAGACGTCTGCATGGAAACTAAAATGAACTTCAATAGTCTATACCTACTATTAGATCCGCGTGGAAACAGAACGCAAAATGGACAGAACTAACATCGATCGAGTTTAAAATAGTAAACAAATTAAAACGCAGACATGTAACGGTTCTTTCATGCCAGTTAACATGACATTTTACTTTTTAATTTGAATTGGTTCTCTAGTCTGTGGTTCTGGAATTTCGTAAAATATTATGAAATTGTCTCTGGCTATTTCGTTATATCGTTACAAGTCCAAAGTAAATGAAAAATCAAATAAATTGACGTATAAATTCATAGTTTTATTCATCGTAATCATTTTACATTTCAGTTGTGGAAATATTTGTGTGATAAGTTGTATGTTGTACAACCAAGTGTCTCTCCGATTTGATCTTTATCCGAAATACTTTAGGTCGAATTTTGAATTATGGTAAATTGATACATTCGATCTTATGACACTATGATCGATATATCGATATTAAATGATCGGTATTATATTATGCTAAGATGGAAGTTGGTCTTAGATTTACTGTGACGTGTTACAAGAATACTAAGTGGTCTAGATAGACAGAATTTATTTCCCAAATGCTTATTAACAATTCAAATGAAAAAGTGACAATTTTAATTAATTAATTTAGTTTAGTTTCTTTACAAGCATAAAGGTCGTAGCTACTGAATCAGAACAGCTTTTTCGAAAGGAACCGGTAAAATATCTACATATTTTATTTATAAAGACGATTAATAAATAAATAATTTTACGTAATGATAAATCCATAGTAATTTCTCATACTTTAGGATTTAACTCGCGTATCAATTATATGCTGACGTTTCGAAAATTTTACAGTTCTGCTATGAACTGTAAAGTTTTAGAAATATTACAAAAGTAAAATTCTATGAATCAATTACGATGAAATGAAATTCGATGAAAAGTTTGTCATGATTTAAAGGGACACCTCTTTGTATTATATTCGACATAAACGCCTTAACAAATATTCAATTAAGACCCTTTCATTATTTATTCGACCTTGAACCTTATGGCACTAGCAAACAAGTCATAAACTTAATCTATAGTAATAATTGCCTGACGTCATTTTAACACGAGGCCTATAAAATTACATTAGAATTTATTGCAGTATAAAGTGATACGTTCTTGACATCGCGAACCTGTCAAATTGGTCTGTCATATTTTTATGTCAATTAAGGGCCCTGTCAATCCTGGAATTCAACACTGGTTTATTTAAATTGACAGATCACCATTGATTGTCATGGGAAAGACAGCGAATCTAGGTCAATTCTATAATACATAGCAGTCCGCCCCGGCTTCGCCCGGATTCCTTTTTTTATATCCTCACTCGGGAATAGTGTAGCTTTCCAACAGCGAAAGAATTTTTCAAATCGGTCCAGTCGTTTCAAATTTTTTTCTCTTTATTATATTAGTATAGATATAATGGTGTATTTCGTATGTTTTTTGTTAGGGTTCCGCCTTCCAAAATGACATTCTATCAGGTAGGTACCAAGATTCCCTATCTATCAGTCTATCTTCAGACCTCTTATCTTTTGTCATTAGTGAAATAAAAAAAAATTGAAAGTTTTTATTAAATTTTGCTTACGCAGTGGTCACCCTGTAACTCAAGGGCCCCTTAAAATTGACTAGCGACCCGTCCCGGCTTCACACTGGTGCTATAAACATTCCTACTTGAATCACTCTATCTATTCGCTTCAAAATTATTTTCATAGTAATAAGCATACATAGGGACGGACAGACAGCGACAGCGACTTTGTTTTATATTACGTCGTGATAGTGATAGTGATAATGATGGCAATAGTAGCACCCCCGCCGGGCGCTAACCACTAACCGCAATGAGGGCCACAGCGTGTCAGAAATCCGCTAGATGCGCTAGTGTAGAATGAGGTCCAGCTGTCATGTACCACCAATCACAGGCCAGTAGCTTGCCTCTCATTGGTGGTACATGACAGCTAGACCTCATTCTACACTAGCGCATCTAGCGGATTTCTGACACGCAGTGGCCCTCATTGTTATCATTTTGCCACTGTCTTACCTTGCAAGCGAAGAGTGCGTTCTGCCAGGTGGCTGCAGTCTCGCTGAAGTAGTAGCAGCTGTGGCCGAGTCGGATGAACTGAGGCGGGCACACGTACGACATCTTCGTCGAGTTCCACAGACCTTCCACGCCTTTACCTGGAAATATAGCATATTAATAAATCATATTATAAACGCGAAAGACTGTAACTGCCCTGCTACATACTCGCGAGTACACGAGGGAAGTATGGAGGGCAAGCGTGTGGCCACCGTACTCATCATGCCACTCATCTTGTTTCTGGGGTTCCCACACACATGCCCTGCATACTTCCCTCGCGTACTTGCGAGTATGTGGCTGGGCAGTAAGAATGGATGTATATCTGTTACCCTTTCACGCAAAAAATACTAAATGGATTTTGATGAAACTATACAATAATATAGCTTACACATTAGAATAAACATAAGATAATATTCCCGTGGAAAAAAATATTTTTTTTACACCTTTGATATCTGTTACCTATAAAACGGCCCCGCTCTCTGTTTAGCGAGTATCTATTCCTGTCTAAATTTATTTTACACTACCAATTTAAAAAAAACATTTTTCCTAAAATCAAGTAAGTCGGGGGTGACTTGGATCTAGGACCATTAGATGGTTTCTCAGAGAGAGGGCGTGCATGCCATACAGGCACAGTGTCATTAATGTATTAGTGCCTACCCTGTCGCCATACTATCGCTTACCCCACTGCACGCACCTGACTCAGCCATGATATTTTAAGAATATAACTAGGTAACTATTCTACGCAAGATGTATATTTTAATACAGATTTAACAATATTTTTACAGTCATAAATTCTTAGGGAGAGTCTTTACAACGATAATTTATTAGACATAATTTTATCTTCCATTTTTTATGTCATCATTAAATTCCTATTACCATCTTAAATGTCAAAGGCTAATTCTATGTAAATTTTATTAAAGTTTAAATAAGGAAACATAAATGGCTGATTTTGTATATAAGCATGATTCGCTGCTTTACTAGAATAGTGATACGAATAGAAATATTTTGTTACTCGATTTAAGATTCTATTACGTCAAGTTAAAATTTAAATTCACATGGTCACATTCCTAGTTGTCTCATTATTCTAGTAAAATATGGTTTCTAGACCACGCAATTATTAATAAAATTTAGAGGAGCGATTATAAAACGGTTTAGCAATGTGGTAATTAACATAGGCTATCTATTCGAGGGCAAACACCTAGGTCAATAATACGCGAATCCAAAAAATTTTCAAGAGAGGCGAAATAGTACATTACTGCAGCCGCCGGGAAACAGGGGGTTGCAGGTTGAGTATGTATAGACGGATAGTGTTATGAGGCCTGTAAGCCCCTTTCACGGCTACGCATGTATAGTGCTTTTCTCAAACTAATACAATAAAATAAATAAATACATCATTCAAATTATAAACTATGATATTTAATTTTGTCTTGTCTGTCCGTAAATCCGTTTATTTTGAAATTGAAAAAAATAAAATAAAAATACTCACATTGTGACCAGAAGACTATATACAAAATGGCCGCGATGGCCAAGGTTTTTCCTCGCCGTTCTAGAGCCTCCATTTTTGTTCACTAACTGACAGTTCTGATCACTAAATCACTAAACTGTCACTAACACTCAAAGACAGTTTGACACTGACATCTTTTCTAATTGAAATGTTAGAAAAATTTAATTTCCATTTTCCGAACGCAGCCTTGACGGTAACCTGAAACAATAGATAATAAATAAATGTTAATTATATATTTTAATAGTTTTTTATTTTTAGATACATCATTAACACGTTTAGAAAATCCTAGAACTTATATGCCGTGTCTCACACACATACATACACTCATTATATTTATCCGAAATTAACTCTTAATGATATTTATTTAAGTATATTTATTTTGACGGCCTGCTGGTCTAGTGGTCAGAGGCCCTGACTACGAAACCGGAGGTCGCGGGTTCGAATCCCGCTAGGGGCAGATGTCAATGTGATGAGCACTGGCATCTGTACCTGAGTCTTGGATGTCTATATGTATTTATGTATGTTTATCCGTTGTCTAGCACCCATAGTACAAGCTTTGCTTAGTTTGGGACTAGTACAATTGGTGTGAATTGTCCAAAGACATTATTATTATTATTGTAAAACGACTTCTGTGCACGATTAAGAACCTGTATGAAAAAAATCAAATTTCTAACCCTTACAGTTTAGCCCTCATATAATTATATCGGTCATTAAGTCAGCTTCTCTTTAAATCTTATTATATAAAAGCTTTTGCCCGCGATTTTGTCTGCGCATTATTAGTACTTTACACAAAACGGCTGAACCGATTTAGCTGAAAATTGCTGCGATGTAGCTCAGAACCAGAAAAAGGACATAGTATACTTAAATCGATTCTTTGCCGGGCGGGACGAAGTCTGCCGAGACCTCTAGTATACATATAGACAAAGTAATATAGGTCCGCCCTAGTAACATATTCCCGTATTTTTATATAAATACGTACATTAACATAACAAAACGAGTGGTGTGGTAAACTTAACATTTCGCACAGTTGGTATACTTGACAAGACACATAAACACCATACCACACGTGTATTTTAACACTGTAACCTACTTTTAAACCTAGTAATTTCTAGGTCGTACTTCAAACTAGCATGTGCTTAAAATCGTTTTACAGTAAATATGTAAACACAGGATGTTCAGACAAAGTGTTCAGACAAGGCGTTAATTGGATTACTTTATTTTAGAAAAATAAAATTGGTCCGAAGACAAATAAGGAATGTTTTTGTTATAGTTCGTTATCGACAGGTAGGTTTAATAGATTAGTTTTTATTAATTTAGTTCTGAAAAGTCATACTCATTAGGTATATTTTATAGTGTAATTGGGAGACAGAGCCGCGCGTAAAGGCTAAGGTGTGGGTTCAAGTCCCACTGGGGTCTCGATTTTTTCTACTATTGTCTTTGTACAAATATCATTAAGAATATGAGAACCAAAGATATTGATACATCGTAATAAATATATTTTATAATGTCAAATTACATGCACTTATATAGTCGAAACAACAACGTAAGATTTTACAATAAATTACAACGACAAATTGACAAATAAATTATTTGACACTAGCTTCTGCCCGCGACTTCGTCCGCGTGGAACTCCTCCTTTTTTGCAGTCGGTTAAAAAGTAGCCTATGTCCTTTCTCAGGCTCCAGACTTTCTTTGTACCAAATTTCACTAAAATCGGTCCAGTAGTTTTAGCGTGAAAGCGTAACAGACAGACAGAGTTACTTTCGTATTTATAATATTACTAGGGATTACTAGGGACTAGGGATAACAAATTTTGATGCTTCTGCGGTTATTAATATTATAAAAGCGAAAGTTTGTAAGCATGTAAGGATGGATGTATATGGATTATGCGTGAAAGAGTCACAAACATACATCCTAATCTATATAGCTTACACATATTGTGTAAAGTACAGGCAGAAGCTATAACATTATATATATTTAAATGTGTATATACGATATCTATTATAACTTATAAACAAACCGATAAACCGTAATCAAAGGTACGTAGAGAAATGACGTCTAAGTTTACGACCACATTAAAACACTGTGTCCTAAATCTAGATTTCTAAGGCTTTCTAAAGAGACCTAAATGCGAAGTTAAATTATGGTTATACCTTTCGTCTATCCAATTATATTGTAGGGTTTTGATGTTATAATTGCAGTTGTTTTTATCGCAATTGAGGTTCTAGGTTTCTTTTCAAAGTCGATTGTAATTACAATTTAAACATACATACCCACTTAATAAAACTTGTATATGTAGTGTATGTATATAAATATATTGTTGTATATGACAATTATACAGCAAATCATGAAATTGCATCACCATTATAATTTTAATAATTAAATATATAACACAGAAAAAAGAATTTAACATAAAACACATAACTCTAGTCAGATTTCGTCCTAAAGCAAAAGTACATATTTCTAAAGTTTCTTTTAGCAGACATAAACAGACCGGACCCCACAAACCGCACTCGTATGACTGTATGTCATACACAGTCCATATATTATGACTTGAGTCATATTACCTACTAACTTGATGGTAATATAACTTAAGGGAGCAAAGTCATATATAGGATCCATATATATATAGGTACCTTATGCTCCTGACTGTTTGTCATACAAGACCTATAATATGAATGTGGGAACGGAACGCAATTGTGCGAGAAGGATGCATGCAATGTGTCCGAGGGAGATAGTCGACAGTTTGTTTTTCGTTCTTGTCTGTGTGAAATTAGGAATGCATGAATTTAACTTGAAATGTCGAGACTTAGAGTCATAAATGGAGTAACATTTTTTTTTGAGATACCTACCTATCACACTTTACTAGTAAAGGTGCGATTGTTTGCTCCCGTATAGTGCTGCTGCTTGCTTCGGGTTTTGTGAAAAGTTACGACTCTAAGGTACATTTCAGGAAGACGATCTGAACCAGTTTAATAGTTCAAGTTTTAGCCATAATATTTTAACTGCCGACTATAAAGCTAAGTAAGGAATTGAATTTAAAGTTTTAAGTCTACCCTATATTATTATACTTCAATAAATCGAGTAAAGATATTATTATAAACTAGCTTCTGCCCGCGACTTCGTCTTCGCACGATGAGTACTTCACACAATATCGTTATAAAATATAGCCTATATGTTATTCTGATGTATAAGCTATATTGTGGTAAAGTTTCATTCAAATCCATTCAGTAGTTTTTACGTGAAAGAGTAACAAACATCCATACATCCATACGTCCATACATCCATACTTACAAACTTTCGCCTTTATAATAGTAGTAGGATTTGACCACTAAAAGAAATAATTTAAAAGGATATCCATATTATTATCCTAAGCTTGAATTTCAGTAACACTATGTTACACGATTTCACTACGGCACCACTGAAGCGTCAGCTTTATTTATGTATTTTTTCATATAAAATTAGCTTGAAAAAATCAATAATTTCAAATGCCTTCCCGGTTATATAGTGTCAGGAGGTCATGTTGCAGGGAACTAAAGGTTCCTGCGAGGAAGTCCGACTCGTGTCGGGTGTGGGTGTACGTGTTCGACCCCGCCGGCGGGGCCGCTGTAACACTATCGAGTTTGCTAGGTGTGTGTGAGGCCACATGCCGCGCAGCTGCCTGTGTGTATCTTCGACCCCGCCGGCGGGGCCACTGTAACACTATCGAGTGTGCTAGGTGTGTTTGAGGCCGCATGGCAGCTGCCTGTGTGTATACTGTATACGTGATGTGTCCGTGGTAACCATAGTAACGAATCATAACCCTTTACTGTGCCTAGATTACGCTACTGAAATGTAATCCACAACTCGGCCCTGCCAACGATAAACGCAGTAAGAACGTATAAAACTCATATATACATACGGCGTTTATCGATAGCTACAACTGCCATGTAAGGAGCAGTCGTGAGTAATACTAAGTCACCGTTACAGTCTAATACTAAGACCTAGCTCTAGGCTAATATCTAGCTTAATGCGTGCAATTCTAATATCATAGAGCTTTGAAGTCACCGACAGTAATTATACGCTTTATTTCATAGATTTCACGCTAAATTGGTCAGATTTAGTATGTTAACGTTCAGATTGCCTAATAGAGTTATTAAGTTATAGTTACAGTACATGTTTGCATGTTGAAATCACGTGACCATAATGGTAAAATTTATATACCAACGTGACGTCATGAGGCCCTATGTTTTGTTCGATTGAGAAATGAAAATATACCTTACATGTAAAAAATATTTTTTAGTTATCCACTTGATGGACAACGAAAAAAAAATAGCTATGCCCATATTACTCAAATATCGCTTATCTGATAGATATTTATTTTAGTTAATTAACTGTTAGAAGTTTAATATACTTTGATATATTATAGGTTCTATATATCTCTTGAGAGTTCTGTGCTCAGTAATGGGACGATTACAGACTGTATTCATCATCATCATCAGCCCGTCGCAGTCCACTGCTGGACATAGGCCTCGGAAACGATACTTTTCCCCCGTTTTTGAAACATTTTCGGTTACTGCTCCGCAACTATAAGACCTAGCGTGATATTATATAGCCTATGTTACTCGGGGATAATGTAGCTTTCCAAAGGTGGAAGAATTTTTGAAATCGGTCCAGTAGTTTCGGAGCCTATTCATTACAATCATACAAAAATACAAATCTTTCCTCTTTATAATATTATATATTATATATATTATTATATAGTAAGATCAATACAGTTGTAAGTGATTAGAGAAACGGTCATTTTATAAAAACTCAATGATCGACGTCTATTTACATAAATACAAAATTATTTATAGTTCGTAATGAATTTTAAAATGGTGTTACAGGGGCATGTCATTTACATAAACATTATATTTGAAGTGCAAACAAAATTAAATGATTAATGATAGTTTTAACGCTATGACACGGGTTATTTCGTAATTATTTGTTGAAATGATGCATCAATTAATGATAATATGTGGGATTGTGGGCATTCTTGATTGTGGGCAGTCATTGATCATTATAAAGATCATTACACACTTGATTTTGATGACGTCATAATATCTGAAGTTTATGAACGTCGATAAGCAATAAGTTCACCATTGCACATTTGCTTTATCTATACTCTATACTAATATTATAAAGAGGAAAAGTTTGTTTGTTTGGATTGAATAGGCTCCTAAACGACTGGACCGATTTGAAAAAAATCTTTCACTGTTGGAAAGCTACACTATTCCCGAGTGATATAGGGAAAAAAAGGGATCCGGGCGAAGCCGGGGCGGCCCGCTAGTCGCTTATACATTTGATGTGAAGTTCTCATCAAAATAAGTGGTTGACTACCGTTTGCTCATATTTTATTATTTGATGAGAATTTCTTATTAAGTGACACGGCGAATATCGTTCGTTCGTAGATTTTATGTGAATTTCTTATCAGTGCGACTTGTCGACTATCATTCGCTCATACAATTGATGTGAATTTTTCATCAAAACGACTCGTCCTCTATCATTCGCTCATACGTTTGATGTGATTTTTTTATCAAACTGACTCGTCGACTATAGTTTGCTTATACATTTGATGTAAGTGTCTTATCAAAGTGGCGTCGTCTTCAGCATAGATCTTCTGTATGACTGCTACAGCGTTTTTTATATTGGAATTGTTTAAAACTGTATGTAAATATTAATTTTTCACAATCAACTGTATTTAATGGAATAAAACCATTATATACCAACGGGTCCAACTCGCTTATTTTTTTTGCAGACGTTTCGGAAACTTTATTGTTCTGATATTTTTAGCCGACTGAACTTAAGAAAAAAAAGAGTTAGTTAAATCTGTATTTTTTTTAAATTCCAACTTTAATGGAAATTAATATATAGGTACTCATGTATTAATGTGTCTTAAAATCAAGGTGTACAAAGTGAAGAAGCTTCTAATTAATCATTTTCGACATAATACCACGTTATTCAGTGAGCAGTAACACAGTCCAAGTTCACGGTAACTCGATATTGCACGCACGGCGCACCGACCACGCACCGTGCGTGGACGCAGCCAAGTTCAGACCATCGATCTAACATGTTATATAATATTCTATTGACTGCTCATTTGTAAAATAGACAAAGAGGCGTGAATCCTTGATAGGATTATATAATTTTTTTATGACTTTAAAAATATCTTTTGATAACCATAAAACTTGTAATAATTAAGATTCTCATATTTGTATCGATGCAAGTCCGAAATGGTTATCTTATACGATAACGGATTTAATTCGCATATTGTATTCTATTTGCTAACGTTTCGAAAACTTTACAGTGCCCATATTCATAGCCTATCTATTTCATTCTAATGTGTAATAATCGCGAAAGCATTAGACATTGTCATCATCATCATCATCATCAGCCCGTCGCAGTCCACTGCTGGACATAGGCCTCTCCAATTGCACGCCACTTTGCTCTATCTTCGGCTGCTCGCATCCAGCTCCTGCCAGCCATCTTACGCAAATCGTCACTCCACCTTGCCTGAGGACGTCCTACACTACGCTTGCCGAGACGCGGTCTCCACTCTAGAACACGTTTACTCCAACGGTTATCGGTTCTTCGGCTAATATGGCCAGCCCACTGCCACTTTAGCTTGCTAATCCGGTGGGCTATGTCGATGACTCTGGTTCTCTGCCGAATCACCTCATTTTTGATTCGATCCCGCAGAGAAACGCCGAGCATAGCCCTTTCCATAGCCCGCTGAGCGACTTTTAATTTGTGAACCAGCCGTACCGTCAGTGTCCACGTTTCGGCTCCGTATGTCATGACGGGTAGGACGCACTGATTGTAGACTTTCGTCTTCAGGCACTGTGGGAGTGACGATATGAAGACTTGACGTAGCTTCCCAAACGCTGCCCAACCTAACTGAATTCTTCTATCCACCTCATCCTCGAAGTTGTTTCTACCTAACTGTAATGTCTGTCCAAGGTAGACATATTTTTGAACAACTTCGAGAACGGCGCCGTGTACCGCAATTGGTTCCGGTAATACATGTTCATTGAACATGACCTTGGTTTTGTCCAAGTTCATCCGTAGGCCAATGCGTACAGAAGAGTCAGCCAGATCATTCAGCATCTGTTGTAGGTCCTGCAGCGTTTCTGCCACGATGACGATATCATCAGCAAATCGCAAGTGAGAGATGTACTCGCCATTTACTTTGATGCCACGTCCTTGCCAGTTCAGCGTTTTGAACATATCCTCCATTGCATTTGTGAACAATTTCGGGGAGATAACGTCCCCTTGTCTCACACCGCGATGCAATGGTATAGGCATTGTTTGCTGATTCTGGACTTGGACGGACATGGTAGCGGCTTCGTATAAACATCTCATCACTTGGATGTATCGCCAATCGACTTGGCATCGTTGCAGGGACTCCAGAACAGACCAGATCTCGATCGAGTCAAAGGCCTTCTCATAGTCCACAAATGCTAAACACAGGGGCTGATTATACTCTTCGGTCTTCTGTATAATCTGCCGCACTGTGTGGATGTGGTCTATGGTGCCGTATCCGCTCCGAAACCCAGCCTGCTCCGGTGGTTGGAATTCGTCAAATCTTCGCGCAAGACGGTTCGTGATTACTCTTGAGAACAGCTTATAGACGTGGCTTAGAAGGGAAATGGGTCGATAGTTCTTCAACAGGGTTTTATCTCCCTTTTTGAAGAACAAGACGACCACACCTCTACTCCACATCTCTGGAGTTCTCCCTTCAAACAAGACGGCGTTAAAGAGTTTTTGGAGCTCCCTAAGTATAGGTTTACCTCCTGCTTTTAATAACTCTGTTGTAACGCCATCTTCTCCAGGGGCTTTTCCGTTTTTGAGCTGTCCAAGAGCGATCTCGATTTCGCCAATACTGACTTCTGGCAGGTCTTCGCTGTAGTGGCGTGTTAAAGTGGCTCTAGGATCCTCATTTCCGGGATCAGGTCGAGATGCATGCGAAGCGTACAACCGGCCATAGAAGTTTTCCACTTCGGTTAGGACTGCCGGCTTCGAAGCAACGACTTCTCCAATTTCTGTGGTCAACTTCGTCAGGTGGCTTCTTCCAAGAGATTGTACAAACACTTTTGCTCCCCGGTTTTGCTCGATCGCTCTTTCGATCGAAAGAGTATTGAAGGACCGAAGATCGTGTCGTACGCGTTTACTAATCTCTCGGTTTAGAATCCGTTTCTCTGACGAAGTGACGGGTGGGTTTTCACGTCGTTTCTTCATTAGCCCTAAAGTCTCTTCCGAAAGCTTCGACTTCCTGCCATTACGTTGCATTTTACAGAATCTCGTACCTTCTTCCCTGAGAATCCGAACCACATTTTCAAGGTTCTGGTCAACGTCAGTTGTGGTTTCCACGGCAGCGAATCGGTTCTCCAGATTGGACTGGAACGTTTCAGATCCCATCATAGTTTGGAGCAAAGTTGGTCGGAGCCTGGCCTTCATCAAGCGAACACGTTCAGCCCTGAAGTCAATATTCAGAGAGCCTCGGACGAGTCGGTGATCGCTTCCGGTATTGAACCTATTGATCACAGAGACGTCTCTGAATATATGCTTTTTGTCCGTCATGATGAAGTCGATCTCGTTTTTTGTCACAGTGCCCGGTCTTTGCCACGTCCACTTCCTTTGGGGCTTTTTCTTGAAAAAGGAATTCATCAAGAAGAGCCCCTCGCGTTCCAGGAAGTTGACGAGCATTTGCCCCTATGATTTCTGCTCCCATATCCATGGGATCCTACTACCGATTCGTTACAATTTTGTACTCCCACTTTAGCGTTAAAGTCCCCCATGACAACGTTGTAATGGGTCTTAGTAGTGAAGTGAAGGGCCCTCGATATGACATCGAACATAACCTCCACCTCATCATCCGAGTGTGTCGAGGTCGGTGCGTACACTTGCACCACCTTGAGGCTGTACCTCTCGGTGAGCTTGATGATGAGGTACGCTACCCTATTCGACACACTGGACACTTCGACAACATTGTCAGCCAGGGACTTATTGACCAGAAACCCAACGCCACCTTGAGATTGTTGGTCTCCCTCTCGGAAGTACATTAGGTGGCCTGATTCGAGAGATATGGTGTCCTCCCCCTCTCTTCGGACTTCACATAACCCTAATACGTGCCACCTAATCTTCTCAAGTTCCACCTCCAGTTGCGCCAGATGCGAGTCGAGCCGTAGCGTGCGTCCGTTGTACGTCGCCAGGGTCAGTTTGCTGTGATGGCCTCCCGTAGCCCGGGGATTCTTCGCACCCCCCGTCCCACCGTTACCATGGTCGCCACCGTGACCAGGAATAGCGGGACCGCCGGGAACTAGGGGCCGTGGTCTTTGGTGTGCCTGCATGGAGGTAAAAGCCCATAATCGCCACGCTGGGCAGGCGGGTTGGCGATCGCAGGGCGTAGCTTCTTGCTTCGATGACGCTGCTGCCCGTCATCGAGCGGAATTTAGCTACGCCTATGTAGGGTGGATATACCGCCATCAGTCGGTCGCCAGAGCCTCGTTCGTCGGACAGCAGGGTGCACCGCGTGCAGGTGAGGTTGGCTTGGGGCGAGTGATGATGATGGTTTCGCCCCCTCTCACCCGAATACACCTCTCACGAATATGGAAAGCTAATTAACTTTTGTAACATGATCCTTTTGTTTATAAACGCAAGACTTCTAATATGGTAGCAATCAATGAAGAAATATTATTTATCACATTATTATATTTGCGTAGGAAGCTATATTTGCGTGTCAAAACATTGGTATGCAAGTATTGACACAAGAGTTTAAAATAGCTTTTTAAACCAGACTTAGTATGATTTTACTAATATGTTTTTGATATTAATAATGCCTTAAGTATTCACTTTGATTGTTACACATTTTAATAAATCAACTATAACGTATTCAACTCGCGTACCTTTGTCCTAGAATTGTCAGAAATCCGCTAGATGCGCTAGTGTAGAATGAGGTATACCTGTATGGTTACGAGTATTTGTTTTGGAAACGTCAACATTAAACCTATTATTTTCTTATTCCATATTTTTTAATGTTATTTAAACATCTTCCCAACTCATCATCGTCACATCAACCAAAAGAAGTGCTGAAGTGAAGTGCAGTGTCTAGTGCACATAAGTCTTTCCCAACTTTCACATCGACCGGCTTCCAACTGAACTTGGCATATTTTTTACGATCACGTTTTTATTATTTAATCGAGTATTTTATAATGTATAAACCACAGTCAATTCTTCGGGTGAAGCTGATGTGATCATCGGACCGTGAAAGAAGTATTTCTCACACAAATTAATAACTAGTTGTTTTCCATTTCATGCTTCACGTCTGGGTGGTCTTTTAGTTTATTTGTTTACTCGCGACATGTTTTTTAAAGGGTGCAATGTACAAGTAAATCCCGGGTAAGTTATTGGGACTTTCTATTAGAATCGGGTCCAGTGAAAAGTGGAACATGTTCGCAACAAATACGTAGTAAATATTAGATTTAAAATTTTTGACGCCTTTGCGGTAATTACACATTCTCACACTCGAGTTCATCATCAACCTATCGCAGTCCACTGCTGGACATAGGCCTCTCCAATTGCACGCCACTGTGCTCGATCTTCGGCTGCTTGCATCCAGCTCCTGCCAGCCATCTTACGCAAATCACTCCACCTTGCCTGAGGACATCCTACACTACGCTTGCCGAGACGCACACTCGAGTGTTTAATTTCATTTTCTAACGTTTCGAAAACTTAGTCTAACGCTGAAATCGTCGCCAGCTATCGTCAGCTCAGTCGTGATACGAATATGGGTACTGTCAACGTGTTTGACAACCTTAGCAAATAAAATAAAATATGCGAGTTAAATCCGTTATAGTTGTTTCATTTCAATTAATAATTATTTGGCTTCATATTTGTAGACGACTGACCTAACTATAGCCTAATACATTATTTACTTAAAATAAAAGTACAACATATCGTGACATAGTAAAACAATGATAAAGTAAAAGTACAGTTTATTTAAATTACACAATTTAAAAGCAAGTCAACCTGAGACGATGCAACAGATGCAATCTCAGCATGCACTCGAAAGTGCATCGCTTCATCCACTCCTGCGCACTCAGCCTGGCACTTGAGGTTTTCAAAAAGGTCTTAAGTACTTGCTAGCAACTCCTAATTTAAACCTTGTTGTGAATGTCATAAGGTCGAATTTCGAAGGCGTTTTAAATAACATTAAGTCTTTTTTTAAGAGATACCAGGGACTTCACTCAGTACCGACGCTGAAATATTTATAACTTGAGTTTGACGTGGTGCATTATGCAATTGTTGCATGCCGTTGTATTTTTTTTTATTAAATTTGACTGTCATGGTCCATAATTATTTAATTTATTAAATGATGAATTCATTAAAATTGAGTAGAAAGTCAAATTTTATTAAGTCACATAAACTATTTTTATTATTTTATGATGTTTATTTATATTTAATAAATAGTGTATCATTTCGTACATGTTGGAAAGTATTTTTATATGTTACTAGTTTCTGCCCGCGACTTCGTCCGCGTGGAACTCCTCCTTTTTTGCCGTCGGTTAAAAAGTA
Organism: Polylopha cassiicola; assembly: GCA_038024825.1. Taxonomy (NCBI): domain Eukaryota; kingdom Metazoa; phylum Arthropoda; class Insecta; order Lepidoptera; family Tortricidae; genus Polylopha; species Polylopha cassiicola. The sequence goes on along the minus strand of CP149052.1, from coordinate 11,234,540 downwards.
GCCAATGTCTTTGCTCAGGCTCCAGACTTTCTTTGTGCCAAATTTCATTTGAATCGGTCCAGTAGTTTTAGCGTGAAAGCGTAACAGACAGACAGACAGAGTTACTTTCGCATTTATAATATTAGTAGGGATAATATTTCGGGAGCTTAACACAAAAAAGTGTACTTACTCGTAGATTTATTAAACATTAAATGAAAAATAAACTCTAAACGTCATCAAAAAATAATATGTCCATTTTACACAGCACGCCAAAATAGTTCACAGAACTTTTCCCTACTTACACTACTTTAAAAATTATAGCCTATATGTTATTCTGATGTATAAATAAGTAAGCTATTTATTGTAAAGTTTTATTAAAATCCAAACAGTTTTTGCGTGAAACAGTAACAAACACAAAATTTCTGGGTTATAATATTAATAAAGTTTGCCTCCCAAATATTTATTATTCTTAACTAAATAAAACATCATTTTCGCAGTTATTTCCAGTCACATAAAAGTTAACCTTCAAGGGCTCCTGTCGACTCGCGTTACGTTAATTTTAGCGACAGTAAAACGTTAATGAAGGTTTTATAATTAACACATGCCGTCAGAAAAGCATTAACGTATCGGTTTACTGGAATTATTACTGTACAATGTACATCGTGCTGTAATGTAAACGTTTCGGGTTTATAAGAATGTGACGGATACATGGTTACCGCATTGTTATCAGGTTCATTTCTCTCTCATTATTTCATCTGTCTATACTAATAATAAAGAGGAAAGGTTTGTTTGTTTGGATTAAATAAGCTCCAAAACGCCTGGACCGAAAAATTATTTCACTTTTGAGAAGCTACGTTCACCCTGAGTAATATATGCTATGTATTTAAAAAAAAAAATTAGGGATCCGTGCGAAGCCGGGGCGAACCGCTTGTACATTATAATTGCATAGTCTTATGTCATTATATTATGCTACATAGTGTGATCGACCGCGAAGTGTAAAAGTTTTTAAGCATCAGCAAATAAAATAAAATACGCGAGTTATATCCGTAATAGTTGTTTCATTCCAATGTATAAAAGTTATACGACCGAATATAGTAGTGTAAAATTTCGTCGAGTTAACAGTGAATTTTGTACCGCCATTTTTTTTCTATATTTCCAAAAATCTCTTATGTTTCTTAAAAACCTTGTAACAATAACAAACTCAAAACAAAAATAATTTCCGATTTGGTGCAGTCAATCTGAACGCGTACACACATTTTTTTATACCTATATAATTATGCAGATAGATTTAACTCGCGAATATTAATTTTAAGCTTAATAATAATAATAATCTTTATTTTTCGCTCATTGTTTTATTCCAAGGCGTTATTTCTGCGGATCGAGAGGAGGGTGGGGGACACTGGATCAAATCAATATCTTTTCAATAGAATTTGACTGTGTGACCCCCTCCTCCCCCCTGACTACAAATCTGGATCGGCCCTTGTATCCCTACTAATATTATAAATGCGAAAGTAACTCTGTCTGTCTGTTACGCTTTCACGCTAAAACTACTGGACCGATTTTAATGAAATTTGGTACAAAGAAAGTCTGGAGCCTGAGAAAGAACATAGGCAACTTTTTAACCGACTGCAAAAAAGGAGGAGTTCCACGCGGGCGAAGTCGTGGGCAGAAGCTAGTATGTAATAAAAGGGCGTTATTCCTGAAGCTAACCAAAAATAATAAATCATTTCTTATTATGGAATGTTTGGGTTACCGATGATTGAGAACAGTGTGTCATTATTCCAACATACCAGGCTTAATGTCCCATTGTTACACATTCAACCTTAAAACAAACTAACAAGGTTCAAAATCCATAGTATTACGCACTATGTTATGGCAGTATAAATACGCAATGTATATGTAGAACTGGTTAAATTGGAACACCTTCCAAATGATCTTGTATTTAAACAGATGCATATTGCACTCGAAGTTTACCATGACTTTAAATGCATTTTATTCGCTTATTGCATTTCAAAATTTTGTGACATTTCATTTTATTTTACTACCTAGCTGCTAAACCTAAAATGCTAATAAATAGAATTGTCGGTATTATAAGCGTGAGCTGCAATCGAGCGCGGTAAGAGAGCCGAGTTTGTAATTATCAATCCACACGAGTTTCATAAGACTTTCAATACATTTGCGAGAAAACGACATATTATTAATAAATTGATATTTCTACTGTTACATTTTTGAAAAATGTAAAATGTCTAGTAGATTTTATATAATCGACAAACGGTCTATGTTGTCTATGACAGACTATGAGCATGTATATGTCTGTGTTTACAATTAAATTTGTTATATATCCAGTATTTTTTAATTTAATAAGGTCATAATTCAACGTATTAGGTTTTTAAATTACAGCACTTATTACGTAACCGTAAGTTAAAATACCTTATGCTGTAAAACAGATTGTTAATCAAAACCAAGTAAAATCCTTACAAGTGTGTTAAAAATAAACTTCCCAGCTACTTAACAAACATAGCACATCTTGTGTCTCCTAAACGGCTGTGAAGTAAGTATTCCTCGAAGGCTAATCGTCAGACAATGGACATGTGCACGACTGAGAGAGCCTCGTGCTGTCTGCTGGGTGACTGTTTCCATTTGCATACGATACGAGATTCAATATCGCCTAATTTTGCAAAATAAAGCATTTTCCAGGAAAGCGTTTTAAGATTCAGTCTGGTAAAATGATTATAATAATATTATTATGCTTTTTGGTCTTAATAATAAAAAAACAATGTAAATTGTGACATTGTACGCGATTTGTTTATAAAAACTTGTTTTTACAATTTGTACGTTTTAAAATTTAATATTTCTAACCTTCGCTCTAATTCGATATGCAAGCCAATTAATGGCTAAAGGTTAACCAAATATTTCTTTTTTATGATTTTGTTCCTACCATCAATTATTGGTCTAGTCCTAACACCAACAGATCTAGTTTCTAACACCAATTCAAATAGTCCCTAACACCAATTAAAATAGTCCTTAACACCAATTGAAATAGTACTTAACACCAATTAAAATAGTCCTTAACACCAATTGATTTAGTTCGTAATCAATAGCTAATTAATAGTTCCTAAAAATAATAACTAAATTATGCGTCATGTAATTCTAGATTTTCCCCATGCGTTTCATTACAACACAAACGGACACAGACAAAAAAAGATCTTATCTGTAGATTGTCAATGATTTTGGAGACTGGCGAAAACAGCCCGTCCCACACTCGTCTGTGACGCGGCATATCCTTTTATGCATTTCACGGTCGTTTTGTCTTAAAGACAATCAATGCTATTGAAATACTATTAATTTATATTGGTAGAGTTAATGTCCATTTTTATTCAATTCGAAATGTATTACGAGTTTTTAATAAGGATGATGGATGTATTTATTATACTTTAGTGTTGGACTTTCGTTAATTCTGTCGATTACGAATATGGGAGCTGAAAAGTTTTCGAAATGTTATCAAATAAAAAAACATTTTTTGTAACTGTGAAGTCATCAGAAATTATTACGAAATAATTAATTAAAATTTTAAATATTTTTATTTAGTACCTACTTACATAATTATCTACATTTAGAGATGGCACTATACGATTCTTTTTTCCGTAAATTAGATCCGGCCAACATTTTTTTTTTGTCAAAATTTACTTTAGCCTTACTATCGTCAGCTCAGACGTGCTACGAATCCCTAGAGGAATTGTAAAGTTTACGAAACGTCAGCCATAAAAAAGATGCGGGAGTTAATTAGGTACATCCTCTACCTTTTAAGTTGTACTTACACACAATTTTGTCTTACCTACGATATATTTTTCATAATCTCTTAATCGCCCAAAGGTTAACTGGAAGAGATCCCTTAAAGGGCCAAGATCGCCTTTGTGCATTTATATTGTTTTCATGTATTGTGGTTGTACAATAAAGAGTTTACACACATACATAAATCCATTTACCTAGTACCTAGGTTATTTTTTTTACTTCAAATTTTTTCATTTTCTCAAAAAGTATATTGGAAACAGGCACAGCTCATTTAAATGCAAGTCCTTACAAACTGCTCATTTTACTAAAAGCCTATTTATACTGCAACTGCACCAGACATTATGCAGCTAATGCATCTGGAAGGGCTAACGGGCAGTAAGTGCGCTTCGGTTATTAGTGCAATGGACTTTTAATAAGTTTTAATAACTTATGGATAATGATAATGGATTAGGTTCGTTATTTAGTGATGCTGTAATGAAATGGTACGATATGTTTGTTATAATTTAGGTACATATATCTGGCACGTATGCATTGGAATGAATTTATGGAAATTAATTTCGATAAATTTACTGGTCCCATTTTCGTAGCTAACTCAGCTGACGATATATTCTTATGCTAAAGAGGTCTTTTGTCAGCTTAATCGTGCTACGAATATGGGTAGGTAGGTAAGTACTGTAAAATTTTTGAAATTCTGCAAATAAAATAAAAACAATTATAACGGATTAAACTCGCGTATTATACGCGAGTTTAATCCGTTATAATTGTTTCATTCCAGTGTGTAATAACCGCGAAGGCATAAACTTGTTGGGAATAAAAAAAAAACAACAAAAACATTGACAGTTTCATGAATTGTGGACCCAAAAATATTTTTATATCTAGGGTAAGAAAGCCACCTATTATTTGTTTTAAAACGATGTAATTAAATTAAATCTTATAGGTACCTAACATAATTTCAACTTGAGTCAATGAAACTCAAATAATCAATGAAATAAGGTACAAAAGAAACAAATCAATTTTTATGGCTTTTATTGTCAAACTTCCAACTGATACGATAACCATGAATATAAAAAAAACATTAGCATTTACGAAATATCTCTATGGTCCATAAATGTACCAACATGACAAATTGATGCAAAAGAAATATGGCCTCATTTGCACTCACACCATGGTCTCGATAAGATACAGGGAAATATATATGTAGGACCACCCAAGATGAACCAATTTGACATTTGCAGAATTAATGCATATAAGTGCATTTTGGTATTGGCATTAAATCTGTACATCAAGGTACCTACTTAATCCTTACTAATATTATAAATGCGAAAGTAACTCTGTCTGTCTGTCTGTCTGTCTATTACGCTTTCACGCTAAAACTACTGGACCGATTTAAATGAAATTTGGTACAAAGAAAGTCTGGAGCTTCAGAAAGGACATAGGCTACTTTTTAACCGGCTGCAAAAAAGGAGGAGTTCCACGCGGACGAAGTCGCGGGCAGAAGCTAGTTACATATAATTCTTGTTGTTAATTAACCGTTGCACGCGTTGGGTTAATTTTTATTAAAAGTAATTAAATTATAAAAATCTTTAAATTGTACTGATCTTTACAAAATTTGTTAAGTGCTTTTGAATTATGATACACTAGCTTCCGTCGACTCCGTCCGCGTGGAATTAGTGATTACAACATTCCATCCCCCCTTTTCCCCCTACAACCTTCGCAATTAAAAGTAGCCTCCATGTCCTTTCTTAGGCTCTACCTATAAAATTCTCTTACATAAGAACCTTCTCTGATTATAAGAAAATAGTGAAATTGGTTCCAAAGCCAGTTCTAGGCCAGTTCTAGCAAGAATAATAACAAGAATTCATTTTTATTCATAAATATAAGTAAAACATAGATCTATTATATAAAAATAAGTCGGGTTTTCCTTCCTGGCTATAACTCCAGAACGCACGAACCGATTTGGCTAATTTTGGTCTTGAATTATTCGTGGAAGTCCAGGGAAGGTTTGTGAGTAGAGAAAATAAAAAAAAAAATCTTGAAAAAGTTTAAAATCAACATCTTTCTATACTCCCATATATACAAAATGATTGACGGTCAGTGACAGAAGACTTTGACAGATCTTTGACAAAATAATCGGACGGGCAAGACGACGTCTGCCGGGGCCGCTAGTCTATATCTATACTAATATTATAAAGAGGAAAGATTTGTACCTATTTTTGTATGTTTGTAATGAATAGGCTCAAAAACTATTGGACCAATTTTAATAATTCTTACACTGTTGGGAAGCTACGTTCACCCTGAGTAACATAGGCTATAGAATATTTTGAAAAAAATTAGGGATCCGTGCGAAGCCGGGGCGAACCGCTAGTTAAGTATATAAATGAGCATTTTTTTAAGAAACTAAAATTAAAAGAAGATACCGCCACACAGATACTGGTACTGAATATAAATGACATTAAATCAAAAGGTTGACACATCTAATTGTACAAATGACCGCCTATTAACGAGCGCAAAAAAAACTAGGTCACGGTCTAAGAAAATTAAAACCCACTCATCATTGATGGGGTTCCAACCAATCTAGGCAACTATATTGGTATATCAGACCACCCACATATATTAAGCTATAAATTGGCACCTAGATATATATATAGGTCAATAGGTTATTCAATAATAATTTCTGATGCCTTTGTTATTATACATTGGAATGAAATAACTTTTAACCGATTTAACTCGCGTGTTTTGTTTTATTTGCTTATTTCGAAAACTTTAGCGTTTGGCTCTAGTGTTAGACTATCGGCAGCTCAGTCGGCTACGAATATGGGAACTAATGTTATTGAAACGTCAGAAAAAAATGCATATAAATTAAAATAGATAGTAAAGACACTAAAGTGATTTATGCGAGCTAAATCTATTTATAGTTGTTTCATTCCAATGTGTTATAACTGCGAAGGCATTAGAAATTATTATAGTAACTAGCGACCCGCCCCGGCTTCACACGGGTACTAATAAACCAACCTCTTGAATCACTCTATCTATTAAAAAAACCGCATCAAAATCCGTTGCGTAGTTTTAAAGATTTAAGCGTACATAGGGATATAGGAACAGAAAAAGCGACTTTGTTTTATACTTGAAGTGAAGACACTTCTACAATCCCTAATACCTAATCCCTAATCCTAATCCTAACTAATATTATAAATACGAAAGTAACTCTGTCTGTCTGTTACGCTTTCACGCTAATACTACTGGACCGATTTAAATGAAATTTGGTACACAGATAGTCTAGAGCCTGAGAAAGAACATAGGCTATTTTTTAACCGACTGCAAAAAAGGAGGAGTTCTACGCGGACGAAGTCGCGGGCAGAAGCTAGTACTTTATAAAAACTTATTCATTTATTGCAATGGAATCTAGAAACTATGCACTCAACTAGTCTTGTAACAGGTAATAACTTTTTCTTTGCAAAAAGGTGACAGACGAGTAATAGCGATGGCATGTAATTGCTGCAAGATTCTTGCCCTTATATATATCAATAATACTAGCATGGATTCTCTTTATGTATATTTGATTTTACGTCTACGAATTTTAATATTTTTCAGCATAATTGCTCGTAAAGTGGATCTAATTAACTTGCTTTTAATAAGATCTTAATATTCAAAATTTTTGAAAATTAATTGAAATATGTTTAAAATGTGTTGTGTGTTGAAAAACCTTATTAGAAACCCGTGTAGATTGTTAATTATAAACCCGGTTACCTTAATGCCGCCTCGTACTTAATTATCAACTTAACACACTTTTATCAAAATGTATTATATAATATGAGTGAATAAACGATAAGAAACATGTGAAATGAGCTTAGCTTTAGGTATTATAAAACAGATTAAACAAATTTTCCCTCTACCAATTTAGATTGATCCCGAGCTCCAGGAAAGTTTTGTAACGTAAAAACTTTTTTCTGTCCTCCGGCCGGAAAGCGCCAACTTTGTGGCCGCTGCTCTAAATGAAATTGCCGCTTTCTGGCTTCGTCGAACAGAAAAATAGTATACTGACCTCGGCCAGTAAAATAAAAAAGCCTCAGATCACATTTTTTACATGTGATCTGAGACATTTTTTATTTTACTGGCCTCGGTGCGTAATGTACTATTTCGGGAACTCATTTAAAAACTTAATTATAATACACATATTCATCATAAATAATGTTTTGAATAGTATTGGATATTTCGCCATAAATACGGCTTTGAATTTATTAATTTGTTTTTCTATTGTGTTTTTATCAGTTCTTCAAGCCAAGCCATTGACCGAAGTCATAACGCACTCCTTCACTTATAAATCAAACATATAATTCAGTAATATAATTCAGGCTTTACGGCATTAATCAATGGAAAATGTAGTAAGAATCATGCTAGTTTTGAAGGAATGTCGATTATCTGTAGCAAACAAACCTGTCTAGATTTTATAACAACTCTTGCGATCTTTCTTTTATAGTTTTTTTTAGATTATATAATAATTGAATAGATGACTTAATATAATTATATGTTAGTTTCAAATAAATTTAATCAATATAACTTAATGCAACATTAATGAAAAATTAAAATATCGTACAAATTAGCGAAAAGTGATTAAAAATATTTTTATTTCAAATAAAAAAAAATATATCGGCTCTCGTGAGAATTTTTAACAGTGAGTTTTTTTATCGAATTTATAATACAGATTTTGTGTAAAATATTATATCTTACATTATTATACATATAAAACTTTAATTAATACGATTAATTCAACTTAAGCTTAAACAACCAATATTCTTCTTTCTTTAGAATTGCAAATTTTGTTTCTACACGTCCTTCACATTTAGTCAAACTAATTAACATAGTATCAATTTCAAGTTGCATAACTACTCAATTCTTTCTGCAGACAAAACCCATTCCTACTCATTCTTTTCACATATTTTATTAACCTAAGGTCGTTTGTAATTCCTAGTCTCTTTAATCCTACAATTGGTACCGTATCAAGCACTTGTTTCTTTCAATTAGCTCTGAAATAGCAGTGAATCGACCTTGGGGGAAATTTAGCGAACCTAGTTACAGACCGATTTAGATGGGCCTCGGATTGGGAAGTAATAATAGGTAACGTTTATTCAGTGGTATATACTACGTACAAAGTAGGTGCAGCTTTTATAATCCCTATTATCCCTACTAATATTGTAAATGCGAAAGTAACTCTGTCTGTCTGTTTACGCTAAAACTACTGGATTCAGTCTTGATCCTGAGACATAGGCTACTTTTGAACCGGCTGCAAAAAGGAGGAGTTCCACGCGGACGAAGTCGCGGGCAGAAGCTAGTCAAAAATACAAACATATTTCTTGACTTTAGCATAAGACTATTGTCAGCTCAGTCGTGCTACGATTATGGAATCTGTAAAGGCTCCGAAACGTCGGCCAATAAAATAAAATACGCGAGTTGAATCCGTTTAAAGTTGTTTAATTCCAGTGTATAATAACCGCGAAGGCATCAGCAAATTAAAATGTATTATTTTTCAGTGCACAAGATTCTAACAAATTAATTACGAGTATTAGATTAACTTTTCTTAGCTAGTATTTGTTAGAATTCGGATTAAATAACATTCTTGTTATCAATTCTTAATTAACGATATTTGTAACAAGATAAGAATACAAAAAATCGAGTTTCCCTGTGGGACTACAGATGTCGATCGGATTTCGATTTATTTACACAATATTGTAGTAAATATTTCTTAATTAGTTTTGTTTGAAATACGCTGCGGCTTAATTTATTATGTTGACATTTTTATTAGTCTAAGTTAGGAAATAGTTCGCGGCACTCAAAATGGTAACTTTTATGAATATTTCTTTGATTTCTTCCGCTATAGGCGATTAGTGACGTTTTTGGAACCATAAACTTAACATAAAATATTTTTAATTATCACGAAAATATGTGAAATCATTTAATTAATTGTAAACTAGGCCTTAAATATTTTAATGACTTCATGTTATCTTTTTCCGACTGTTATCAATTTTAATAATTTCTGATATTTTTCCGGTTATTACACAACTAAATACACATTGGAAACAACAGCTCAGTAACACACCCGGTTATTACACATTGGATACAACATTTGCAACATTCCAGTAACAAATACCTACCTACCTATATAAGCGTATTAATTTTGTGCTGACGTTTCCAAAATTTTACAGTTTCCATATTCCGTTATAGGTAATTGTTTAATTACAGTTATTCCATTTTAATCTGAGGAAGAAGAAATTATTAACTTCTATGGGTTTGTAATATAAGTAGGGTTGTTATTTCTATTTTAATCATTTGTCAAAATTAGTACCGGTACCGCCTAAACCGTGTCTACGTCACTTCTCATGACATTTCATTTATAGTCAACTAGCTTCTGCCCGCGACTTACGTGCCCGGAACTCCTCCTTTTTTGCAGTCGGTTAAAAAGTAGCCTATGTCCTTTCTCAGGCTCCAGACTTTCTTTGTACCAAATTTCATTTAAATCGGTCCACTAGTTTTAGCGAGAAAGCGTACCTAACAGACAGACAGACAGACAGAGTTACTTTCGCATTTATAATATTAGTAGGGAGTAGGGATAAAATAAATAACTATTAATTAACTCCTATTGACTTAGTGTTTGAGTAGGAATAATCTTTACTTACCTTACTATAAAATAAGTATTTCTTTATTTATTTATTCAGTATAAAAAATAGGCTCCAAAATGCTTTTACCGATAACAAAAAATTCACCATTGGAAAGCTACATTCACCCTGAGGGACATAGACTATTGAATAATTTGAATAAAATTAGGATGGGCTAGTTTTTAATATAGGATAAATTATGTATTGTGTCATGTCAACATTAGCTCATAAGTTTCTCAGCAATGTTATTTAACACATGGATACAAGAATTAAATTATTATTATTATCAAACACAAGCACAACTAATATTCTGTTATAGCGTCATTTTAACCGATTTTAAACTCTAAATTACGCCACACTACTAAAACTCGACGTGCAATAAATTAGGATTATTCGAACCTCGACCACGGCTTTTAAACCAGCTAACTATTTTTATGGTGGCAAATTCACGTGTCTACGATAGTTGATACAATTTGCACACTCCAATTGGAAATTGCTATCTTCACACTAATAATACTAGCTGTCCGCCCCGGCTTCCCACGGACCAACTTTTTTTTTATAGCCTATGTCACTCGGGAATAGTGTAGCTTCTCAACAGAGAAAGAATTTTTGAAATCGGTCCAGCTGTTCTGGAGCCTATTCAATCCAAACAAACAAACCTTTCCTTTTTATAATATTAGTATAGATGTTATAATGATCCAAGATCCCAGTTACCCCAGACTCATGTGATTTTAAGAAATGGTAAAATATACCTGACGTTTCGGAACCTTTACAGTTTCCATAATCGTAGCACGACTGAGCTGACTGTCTTTAGCATAAGACTACTGTCAGCTCAGTCGTGCTACGATTTACAGTTGTATCATTCCTATGTGTAATAACCGCGAAGGCATCAGAAATAATTTTAACTGATTCAACTAGCGTATTTTATTTACTGATGTTTCGAAAATTAGCTAGCTTACGCTAAACTAGGTATGTTTTATGCATTAGCAAATAAAATACAAACTTAATTCCGTTATAGTTATTTTATACGAATGTATAATAATCGCGAAAGCATAAATTATTCAATAGTAACGTTTTTAGTGTCTCAAAACCGGCCTTAGTCATTAGGCTTGTTTTTATTGCAAATAAAGATTTAAATAAGTAGTTAGACTAGTCAGCCGTAGATAAAAAAATCGGTTGGCATATTTTAGAATGAAACAACTTTAAACGGATTTAAATCGCGTATTTTATTTGACGTTTCGGAGCCTTTACAGATTCCATAATCGTAGCACGATTAAGCTGCCAATAGTCTAATGCTAAAGAGTATAACTTCTGATCCTCGACGATACTTTTTTTTATAGCCTCTGTCACTCCAAACAAACAAACAAACCTATATTCTTTATCTATACTAATATTATAAAGAGGAAAGGTTTGTATTTTTGTATGTTTGTAATGAATAGGCTCCGAAACTACTGGACCGATTTCAAAAATTCTTTCACCTTTGGAAAGCTACATTATCCCCGAGTAACATAAGCTATATAATATCACGCTAGGTCTTATAGTTGCGGAGCAGTAACCGAAAATGTTTCAAAAACGGGGGAAAAGTATCGTTTCTGAGGCCTTAAAAAAATCTTAAGTCC